>CM053586.1:90425711-90464567 GCA_028646515.1 Pseudochirops corinnae
ATGTTTGTACCTATATATCTAATTCTTCTACGTTACTTGTACCAGCTACTTTGCCTTCCTATTACTTAACTTACCCCCTTTCCAGGTCACCCCTTCCTTATCTTCCCATTCCCATAAATCTAAACACCCTTTTATATATCCCTTTAATCTATTGCTTTTCTACTACCCACTACCTTGCCTTGTTACTTAACCTACCCTTCCCAGGACAATCCCTCTCTTATCCTTCCCTTCCCATAAATCAAAACATCCTTTGACCTACTACTTCATTCTCCCCTCTAAAGATCCCTCTCTTATTCTCATAAGAATCCCTTCCTTATCCTCACATTCCCATTGGTCTAAACACCCTTCTATATCCTCCTTTTAACTTATTCCCTCACTCTCCCCTCTAAAGATATTTCCCTTATCCTCTCCCTGGTCCTTATCCCCTTAGAGTTTTATTTCTTTTTAAATTTAGAAGACTTTTATACTCTTTTACATGTATATGTATTTTTCCCTCTTGAAGCCATTCTGGATGAAAAGTAGGTTTCTAGAACAAACAGCCCTCCTCCCCCATCTAATCCCTCCATATTGGTTCTTCCTCTTACACCTCATTTGTATAATTACTCTTTCTGTTGTTCTTGGACAGTTTTACTTTTTGAAGTCTTATCACACTGAGATCTACACCAATCTGTCTTATAAGCTACCTAATTACTAGTAACAGTCAAACACAGGTTTTATATTTTACATGCATAAAAGACAAACAGTCTGTCCTTATTGAATCTTTTGTAATTGATCATTGGTATTTACCTTACATTTATTTCTCTTGGCTCTTGTATGTCAAATCTTCTATTAAGTTTAGGTGTTTTATTTTGTTTTGTTTTGTTTTAAACAAAGTTCTGAAAGCCTGACAATTCATTAAATATCCATTTTTTATTCATTCAGAATTATGCTTAGTTTTGCTGTGTATGATATTTTTGGCCAGAAGTCCAGTTCTTTTGCTGTTCAATATATAGTATTCCAAGACCTGCAATCTTTTAGTGTCACCACTACTAGGTTTGATTCTAATTATGGTACCACCTATGTAAATTGTTTTTGTCTTTGTTACTCATAATATTTTGTCATTGAGCTGGGGGTTTTAGAATTTGACTATAATATTACTGTGAGTTTTCCTCATAGGATCTCTTTCAGATGGTGATCAGTAGATTTTTTTTCTATTTCTACTTTCCCTTCTTGTTCTAATACTTTAGGATTTTTTTAAAATATTCTTTAATGATTTCTTGTATTTTTGTATTAAGATTCTTTTTTTCACCACAGCTTTCAGACAGTCTGATTATTCTTGCTTTCTTTTCTTGAACTGTTGTCCACATCAGTTGTTCTTCTTATGAGATGTTTCACATTCTCTTTTATTTTTTCATTCTTTATATTTTTCTTTTTTAATTTCTTTATCTCTTATAACTTTGCTGGCTTCCCCTTGCCCAATTCTGATTTTTCAAGGAGTCATTTTCTTCCTTAAGATTTTGGATCTTCTTTTCTAAGTGAATGACTTTCTTTTCATAATCTTCTTGTTTTCCTTGGATTATTCTTATTTTTCCTTTTAGTTTTTCCTCAATCTCTCTCATTTGATTTTTAAAGTCTTTTTAAAGTTCTTTAATGAATTCTTTTTGGGCAAGTCACCATTTGCAATTCCTCTTTGGAATAGAAGAGGGTTTCTTTGCTTCAGTATCTTCCTCTGAAGACGAACTCTATTCCCATAGTAGCTCTCTATGGTTAGATTCTTTCTCCTTTGCCAGTGAAATTTTTTGTGTAATAATTTTTGTAATAATTTAGCTTTTATAATCACCTCTAGTCCCAAGGTATGGGGGATGGCCTCAGATCTTCTTCAGTTCTCCCCTTTGACCTTGAATTCAAACTAAGGCCTCCAGCCTCCTGTGCCCACAGCCAGCCACATCCTTCCCCACTACTTTTGGACTCCATAGGTATGTGCTGGTACCTTCTCACCCCACACCATGTTTCTGACACACCGCTGGGTCTGGCATTCCTTGTCAGCAGTACCTCATCTTCCCTAGCTCAGATATTCAACTCCCCTCACTGTGAGTGAGGGGGGCATTGGGGAAAGGGAAGTTCCTGTGCTTGGGGCTGAGGCAGCCTACCATTCCAGCTAATCCCAGAGCTTGCTGTTTGTTGTTTAAGTGGTCCCTATTCTGGAGGTGTTCCCTAGTCTGTTCATGTTTACTCTTCACAAAACTTTGTCCTGGAATTTTTCTTCAAAATATTCTCCTATTGTCCCAGGAGACCTGCTGTTCTGCCCCTACTTTTATTTATTTTCACCACTCTATGTTTGCCCTGAGGTGCTATTTTATCTGTGGAGGAAAGTCTTGAGAATTTGAAATTTTCTGACCTATTCCACCATCTTTCCAGAATCCTCTCTCAAAGTTACATCCTTAATACTACTTCAGGCTATTGTTATGTGCCTAAAGTTTTTAAAATATGCATTTAGCCTATGAGAGGCACACGAGGGGAAAAGCTAGGTGGAACAGTGGATAGAGTGCCAGGCCTAGAGTCAGGAAGACTCATCTTCCTGAGTTCAAATCTAGCCTCAGATTACTAGCTGTGTGACCCTGGGAAAGTCACTTAACCCTGTTTGGCCTCAGTCTCTTTATCATATAAAATGAGCTGGAGAAGGAAATGGCAAACTACTGCAGTATCTTTTGCAAAGAAAACCCCAAATGGGGTCACAAAGATTCAGACACAATTAAAAAATGACTGAACAACAATGAAGACAAAAGGTGCATAAGATGATAAATTTAACTGAAGAAAAATGTTACTCTACTCATGTATTTTAAATCAATTAAGTTGAGACTCATTTATGTAGCCAGCCAAGGGAGTTACAAAAAGTAAATAAGACATGCTCTCTGCTCTCAAGGAGCTAGCTCAGTCTATCTGTGAGTCTAACTCAAACAATTAGACTAACAGAAAACAGAGAAGTAGAAACATTAGAAAATAATACAAAAACAGAACATAATTTACCACTAAACCCAGTGGACCCAAGAAGTGTAACAAGAAAGTAAAGATTGCAAAGTAGTAGAAAGTAATATAACCCTGCTGTCCCTATAGAGAGCTAAAAAGGGTGCTAGGCTCTGTAGTGATCAGAAAAACAAAGGAGAAACCACCATGAGTAGTTAGGATTTTGACCCAGAGGCAAGTGACCAGGGCAGGAACTCTGAAATCTCAGAGGAAGATCTAGGATTCAACTCTCATTCTCAGACCAGAAGTAGGTCTGTAGTTTAGTTTCACTGAAAGGGAATGTACCATGTAGATGACAGGGGCTGGGGCCAGCAACTGTCTAATGGAGCTCCTCCAAATCTGTAGCTGTATTATCTAGACACAAATCAAGGTCTAGAACTTGAAAAATCCAGGAGGACAGCATTTAGACCACGTCCTAGATTTGATGGTAGAGGACCCACTGAAAGTGTGCAGGTTGCTGATCTGAACTGCCCCTATATTTCTCAAAGAACATAGCATTCAGTAATGAGAGGACATAACAGCACACAATAATCACACAAGACAATATTACTCTTGCCAGAAGTTTGTATAGCCTGGCCCTACCACAAAGTCCCAATCCTAGAAATAAGGCAATATAAGAATGAGCAAATAAAAAAAAAATCCATTACAAAGATACCAGAGGTACCTAAGAAAGGAATACAGAAGAGGATAATAACTCTAAAACATCTATAAGCAAAGTCTTGAAAACCTAAAATTGTATTTCAAGAAATTTTTCTAATTTAAAAAATTTTAAATTTTAAAATTAAAAAAAGTGTCCAGAACTGTTTGAGACAAAGTGAAAAGTAAAAATAGAAAGAATCCACTGCTCACCTCCAGAAAAAATCCCTGAAAGGAGGCCTCTCAAGAACACCATATTAAAATCTTAGAGTTTCTAAGTAAAAGAAAAAAAATACATCAGGCTTCCAGAAAGAAATTTCAAGCACTGAGGAACCAAGATTCTTACACTTGTGTGATGCTCACACAAGTTTTACTGGCCGCCACTATAAAAGGAGCAGAGAACATTCAATGTGATATACAAAAGAAGACAAAAGATATAGGCTTAGAACCAAAAAAAAAAAAAAATTGCCCAATACATGGAATAGGAACAAGAAGAAGAACAATCAGGGAAGGCTTATGGAAGAGGCAGAATAAGAGTTGTCAGTCAACAGCAGTCATTTATTAAGTCTTCTTGGATTTGAGTATAGTTCTTTGTTCACATCACATCATCTTTATATAATAAAAATAAATAATGTTAATAAAGTTAAAATAACTCTGAGACTCCACCACACATCAAACAGACTGGTAAAGACGACAAAAAGTGAAAATGGCAAACTTTAGAGGGATTATGAAGAGACAGGCACACTAATACATTGTTGGTGGAGCTATTGGTCTTGCCATTCAGTCTTCCATATAAATTCAGCCCTTCCTAGTAATACCTCTTCTCTGCATAGAGGCAAATAAGTGGTACAATGTATACAGCCCTGGGTCCGGAGTCAGTAAAGTTTGAGTTCAAATCCAGCCTCCGAAACTTACTAGCTGTGTGACCCTGGACAAGTGACTTCATTTCTGTCTGTCTCGATTTCCTCAATTGTAAAATTGGAATAATAATAGCAACTACCTCTTAGGGTTATATTGAAATCAAATGAAATAATGTTTGTAAAGCTCTTAACACAGTGCCTGGTACATGGAAGGCAATTAATAAATCCTTCTTTTACTTCCTTTTTTCCACATATCTGCCCTCTCCCATTGGTGGTTTATTTCCAAAAGTATCTCATGTATGCATTTTTGTTATTACTCAGTTTGTTACATTGTTTGATTAAATATCTTTTGCTTTGAACACACATATTATCATCTGGCTGACTGGTAAATGTATATTTGTAGGGGTTCCAGAGCTGTGGTTTCCAGTGAGTGCTGACCTCCCTGAGTACCTTGAATCTTGGGTAGCTTTGTAGCATCCCATAGATGAGGAAAGGCCCAAGATGTTAGGCAAATCATATCTGAATTACCACTAACACACTGTTGGTGGAGTTGTAAATTGGCACGACCATCCTGCAAAGTTATTTGGAACTGAAGAATAGAGATAAGCACAGATGAAACCAGGTAGAAAAAACCTCCAGCAGGCAAACAAAGCATTGAAAGACAAAATTATAGAAGATTCAGAATGATTGTTCAGTTATCTAGGCAGAAAGAAAGCTTTCTCATTCACTGGTGGAAACTCTAAAGGTCAATCCAAACCCTCCAAATTCAAAAGTGGTAAGAAAAGCATAGAAAAGAAACAAGAAATAAGGGCAGGGTTGAAAGCGGATTGAAGAGGAAAGAGAGCTGCAAATAGAAGTGATAGTAATGAGTAAAATCGATTATTGAGAAAAGAACCCACTGACAACAGAAAGAAAAAAATCAAAGAGAATACAGCTGTCCAGGAGGGAGAAGAGGAAAAAAAGCAATATTAACTAAAACATCTCAGCAATTGGTAGGTGCATTTTTTTTCCAGGAGAAAATTAAAGGATAGTCATGCCAATAGACTTTGCTATGTTTTAATTAGTGGTACAATTAATTGTATTCTGAAGATAGATGGGCAGTGTGGCATTAACATGCAGATTGTTAGATGTGGGGTCAAGAAGTTCTAGTTTCAAATGATGCATCTGGTACTTACTAATTGTGTGTCCATGGGTTAATTTAGTAATCTCTCTGAGCCTCAATTTCCTAATCAGCAAAATGAGAAAAATAAAGACCAAAATATCTACTTTACACAGTTATTTGGAGGCTTAAATGAGATAATTTAGGTAAAATACTTTGCAAATTGTAAAACATTGCTATTCATATCATCATCATTACTATTATGTCAACCATATTATTAACTATATTGATATGAATATAGGCCATCTAAATGCTGTCTGCTTATCCTCTGATGAAATGCATTTTTAAAGAACTTTTAAAGAAAAATAAAACTACAACAATAATAACTGATCCGTATAACTGAGGCTTAGCACTTTGCACACATAATCTCATTTGATATTTACAACACTGTGAAGAAAGTACCACGGGCTTTATTCTCATTCCCAATTTACAAATGAAAATATTGAAAATAAAGGCTATTAAGTAGCTTACCTGTGCTCCTAAAGCTAACAACTGTCAAAGGCTGGATTTGAACCCCTCAGGAGAAAATCTAGTAAATTAGATAACACAGTCAGGATTTAAAGAGACCTCATCAGGCCAAGGCACTGGGCCACATCCAAAAAGATGAAACTGAATAGGAATAAATGTGAAAACACACACATCAAAAAATCAGCTTCACAAATATGTGACATGAACAGTATGGCAATACAGCTGTTTGAAAAAATATTTGGGCATTTTAGTGGACAACTAACTGAACATTAATCACTATTACAATATGTTAGACAATAAAACTAACACTGTATTAAGAGGCATGGTGCCCAAAACAAAGGATGTGAGAGTCCTGTTGTATTCTTCACTGGTCAGACAACATCTGGAGTATTATATTCATTTCTGGGTGGCATATTTTATGCAAGACATTAATGAATTGGACAGGGTTCAAAGGAAGACAAATAGGATAGTGAGAAACTTCGAGATCATGACACAAGAAAAGTGATTCAAAGAACTGGGGATATTTAGCCTGGAGAATAAGACTTTGTTCCAGCTAAGATGTCCATGGGAAAAGTTATAGGAAAAACCATCTCCTCTGAGGAACATTTTTTAAACAATGAAGATTACCAAATGAAACAAAATCAGAGAAAAAAATACCATTGAGCTCCTCCATCACAGAAAGAGTGACAAAAAGTTTCTGAGTCAGAGATAGCACAAGGAAAAGAATCTAAGATCAGAGCCACACCTGGTTTCTAAGGACTCCCTAGAAGGCCAGCCTTAAATCAGTTCTATCTCCCTTGAGGGCATCTTCATTCAACAGGACTCTCACTTTCCTCCACATAAGTGGTGAAATGTTGGGTGGTATAACTTCAGATTAAAAAGCAGTGCTGTGATCAGGCCTGAGTCAGACCAGAAGACTGGTGTTGGACTTGCAGATCTCTTTGCAGCTCCCTTCCTATACTTTCAAGTTATTACACTTTTTGTTAATTCTTTGTTGTGAGCATTTCTTACCACCCCTACCAGACTCTCGGTTCTTTATCGAAGGAGGCTGTGTCTTATTCTTCTTTATATGCCCCTGAGAACCTAGCTTATACATGGTGACCAAGAAATTTTTTTCTCAATTAAAGAAAATTACTGTTTAAAAAAAAACCAAAAAACCTTCACTGTGCAATCTTCAGGTGGCTACACTGGTATAAGACCAAAGTCAACAACAATCTTCTGGTCTGACTCAGGCCTGATCACAGCACTGCTTTTTTTGTCCACCATAATACTCTTTTGGCCCTTCCAAAGAGCAGCAGGTGGCGGGGTTAGGTGAAGGGAGGGGGTCAGAGGGTGCAAACTAAGAATGGAACAGTGAAACAATAGACTAACACCAATACAATTGTCCAAGTTTAAGGATAGTTGGAGACAACTAGGTGGTGCAGAGGACAGAGCGCTGGGCCAAAAGTGAGGAAGACTCTTTTTCCTGAATTCAAATCTGACCTCAGACACTTACTAGCTGTACAACCTGGTCTAAGTCATTTAACACTGTTTACCTAAATTTCCTCATCTGTAAAATGGGTTAATGAAGTAAATGGCAAACACTCCATTATCTTTTCCAGGAAAACCTCAAATGGGGTCACAAAGTGTCAGACGTGATTGATAAATAACTGAACAACAAGAAAGATGGTTGGGATTAAAAAGGGCTTCCTTCCTGAGCCTACAGGAAACAGAATATACAATTTCATTGAAAGTTTCTTAAGCGCCATCCTTTGAAAGTAGGTGAGTCCGATCTCTTTTGCCAATTAATCAGCATAATATGCATTTATACCTAAGTCCTTGTAATTAATAGCATCAAGGTCTACCTCTATGTATACCAGTAGGTATGAGGCAGCTCCTACTCATCACTAATGTGTTTTTTTTTCCTTCCCTATGCAATTCATCTCTAACTTTCAACTGGTTTGCCTTGCAGAAGTTCATTTTATCACTAATTATTTGGAACCCAGAACTCACTCTCCCCTAGAAACTGTACTATGTGTGGTGGTTCCCAAGTTGACCCATACTGTAGTGCCACCACCTACTTAAGGTCTTTGCTGATTCTCCCAAGAGTTAATGCTTTCTTTCCACTCCTAAGAACACTTTTTATTTCCTTCTTACTAATTTTGCGTCTACTTATCTGGGTTCATGCTCTAATGGAGCATAAGACCTTGAGGGCAAGATCTGTTTCATTTTTGTCTTTTTATGCCCAGTGCCTAGCACATCATAGAAGCTTAATAAATGCTTGCCAAATGAATACTGAAGGAATACTATAACTGAACTACTTACTGTGTAATTATAAACAATATGGAATCCTTCTATGAGGTCAACCTTAAACAGAAAATGGATTTATATGGAGGGACTATAGCAAAGTACTTTTTTAAAGGGACAAATAGTACTTTTCCAACATAATTCAATATTCGAGTGATCTCGTGATCTTATCTGTTCAGTAGTTCCCTCCAGTGAGACAGAGTGCAATCTATCTAATGCTAATAATTAAACAAGAGAAAAAATAGAACTGAATAAAACACTTTACTTTAAAGGTTGATACTTGAAAAAAAAGAGTATAATTAGAGGAAGATGAGAAGGGTAGATGGAGACTCCAGTAGACTTGTGAAGGGCACTTCTGGGCGTTTTCAAGAGCTTTTGAAGTTGATAGTGCTGCTTCTGTTTATGTCTTTAAAAAGTATGGTTTCCCTTCTACTTGATTCAGACATATCTATCTCTGCAATAATTTCTATTTTTTAACCATGAACCTCATTTCTTTCTTGGGGATGAGGAAAATGTAGGTGAGGCATTCATAGAGAAAATGAATGCACACTGCTTTCATTTGGAAGGAGAAAAAAAATCCCTCTCATTGCCTGGATTTTTCTCTTCCCAAAGTCTCCTCTAAACACTTTCATTTATTTTCATTCTCTCTGTCTCTCTTCTCTTTGTCTCTCTCTCTGTCACTGTCTCTGTCTCTCTCTGTCTCTCTGTTTCTCTCTCTCTGTCTCTGTCTCTCTCTCTCTGTCTCTGTCTCTCTCTCCTACTGTTTATCTATATAACAGTCTTTTGTGCTTTGGGTTAGGAGCCTAACTTTTAGGAAGTGATTATAATATTTGGACCCCCATAACCTGATTTCACAACCACCACCTTGTGCTGAGCTCATATAAAGCTCTTGACTCCTTTAGGTAGCAGGGTCCTACAGTTGATGTATTCTCTGAGACTATCAGCCTACTACTAGGTCCTGTTTCAGAATTAAAGATGGCAATGCAGATTGGATGACTAAAGCCCTCTGAGTGCTCAGTCATGAGACTTACCTGTTCAGATGGTATAGATGACCTCCAGAGTCCCTTTGCATCTCTATATTGTTTTATCCATTTCATAAGTCTTCAAACATAGAGTTATACTCTAAGGAATTGGGAGAGGACCTGACAGACTCTCTCCTGAGTAAGAGAAACATTGAGAATGGAGGAAAGACAACTAAATAGTCTTCAGCCAGAAACATTAATCTACACCCTAATAGTTCCCAAGAAAATCAAGATTCTGTCTTCCCATATAGAGAGATAAAATCATAAAGGGCAAGAAGGGAACCCGAATAGCCAGCATTCCTCAGATAGATTTGAGCCAAGGCAGGTAAATCAAATGAAACAACAAACATTTATTAAGTGCCTTTTATGTTCCAGAAGCCACTCACAATTTAATTGGGTAAACAATATACAAACAGCTATGTGTAAACAAGACATGTACAAAATAAGTTGAAGATAATCATAGTGAAAAGGCACTGCCTACAGGGCATCAGAAAAGGCTTCTTTCAAGAAGGTGGGATTTTAGCTGGGAAGGAAAGAAGTTTTTTAGCTGAGAAGGAAGGGATTTTAGCTTTGAAGGGAAAAAGGAAGCCAGGAAGTAGAGATGAGGAAGGAGAACATTGCAGGGATGAGAGACAGTAAGTGAAAATGCTAGAGAAAAAAAGTAATTAGCACTCCAGAAATAACTATATGGGAAGGGATTTCCTTGGCCAGCATGGTCAATACATAAGAGACATTCTTATGTCTGGTACATTTAAACTGGATACTGTTTGTGTTGCCTTTCCCCTTCAAATACACATGAGAGAATTTAAAACTTTAAAAATCTATAAACATACTCTATAAAACAGAGATTCTTGCATATTTATGCATATGCCATGGACCCCTTTGACAATCTAGTGAAGCCTATCTTGGCATAATCTTTTTAAATGTATAGAATAAGATACATACAATTATAATTTTAGGCTAAGACCTTTTGGTATGAAATAATACCTTTATCTCCTGGGGAAGAGTTGGTAAAAAGGGAGGGAACTTTCAAAATTACTGTTGCTTAATTAAAGCAGTTCTGAGGTATCATGCCACACCTACCAGAGTGGCCAATATGACCAAAAAAAAATGAAAATTTTGGATGTTGGAAGGGATATGGGGAAAATGGGATATTAATGCACTGTTAGTGGAGTTGTAAACTGATCCAACTATTTGGGATAGCAATTTGGAACTATGTCCAAAGGACTATAAAACTGTGCATACTCTTTGATCTAGCAATACCCCAAAGACATCCCCCATATACAAAAATATTTCTAGCAACTCTTTTTGTGGTGACTAAAAATTATAAATCAAAGAAATGCCCCAACATTTAGGGAATGGCTAAACAATAGTTTGCAAATTTTAAATGTCTAACTAAAACGTGCTCATTGGACTGTAAGCTCCTTGAGGTTAAGGACTATCTGACTTTCGGTTTTGTATCCAAGTTCCTGGCACTGGCAAATAGTAGGTGTTTAATAAATAAATATATGTTGATTGATTGACAATGTGACAGAAAAGAACCACAGAAGAAGCAAAAGGGGAAAGAGATATGAACTTTGTAGAAGGAACTCCTCATTTTATTTCCCTGACGATCATAATGGAAAGTTACCCAAGCAGGCATCATTCTGAACCTCTTTAGGGAGACTTATTTAAAAGTTGCCTCAGAGGTATTTGTTTCATACTAATAAGAGCAGGCTACAGCTAAATAAGACATTAGTATGCAAAGAGTCTGATAAATCTCTGCTCCTTCTCAGGCAGCTACCTCACCTAGGAGGCTCTGAGTCAAACCTCATTGCTAAGTACTGATTGGGTCACCAATATGCTGGGATTTCCAAATATCCAATTTTAGAAGTGTTAGCAAAGATTTTTAAAAGAGGATAGTAAATTCAAAAGATAAAAAGTCTACTCCCAAAATA
Source organism: Pseudochirops corinnae (assembly GCA_028646515.1). NCBI lineage: Eukaryota > Metazoa > Chordata > Mammalia > Diprotodontia > Pseudocheiridae > Pseudochirops > Pseudochirops corinnae. The sequence continues at coordinate 90,437,083 of CM053586.1, forward strand.
AATCAACAAAAAATTATCTAAGTTATTAAGACAGAAATGTAAAGAGCCAGAAGAAACATTTTACTAAAACACTAAATCCTCAGAACGGACTATTCCTACTGTGAAAATCATGTGTGAGGTAAGGTGAAGGTAATAATGTCATTGAAATTTCTGGAATTGTGCAGTATTTTCATTTCCCAAGAAATAGAATATAAAAATAATACTATTACTAATACATTATGTTATTAGGATTTCATTGCTTTCCATTAATATTTTTTGGATTGATTTGGGATTTAATTGGTATATGGAATTTGTAGTGAGGAAGCTCCTTTTACTAATGCAGACTACTGACTACTCTGAAATTTAGAGTCTTAAAGAATTGCCTGGGGCACTGAGATGTTAAATGAGCTGCCCAGGGTGACATAGCTAGTGTGCCATAGTCAGGACTTGAACCCAGGTCTTTCTAACTACAAGGCTGCCTCTCTCTTCAATCAGTATAACTGATATTTTAACTCCATGTTACGATATTATATAGGGCATGTTCCTTTAGAAACAATGAATTAGGACCTACTGGTACCACCAGGGAGAGGTCTTCCAATATTCATCTTAGAGGAAAAAGATAAGTATGAGTCATTTTATCTCTGCTGGGATGCCTTGAGATAGCCCAATGTCCCATAAGTCATCCCATCCCCTAAATCATCCCATTTCTACTGGGAAGCCCTGAGATAGTCCAATGTCTCATAAGTCATCCCATCTCTGCTGGGATGCCTTGAAGTAGCTCAATGTCGACCTGACATGAATGATGGAGAGATGAGCTTTCTTACTAGGTATGTTTTTATTCTGGGCATGAAAGAGAACATGCCAGCACTTTTCAAATATGACAATCTCCACCCACTATTCGTGAGTCCTATGGGGAGAAACAATATCACCAAAAGGCAATTAAAAAGAATTCCTAAGGATTATGAAGTCCTGGGTAAGAAATTAAAGACCTTAAAGAGAGAAATGATATTTTATTACTGTTATTGCTTAAAGGTAAGGGCTTCATTAGAAAGGCAGAATTGGAAAACAAACAGTTAAGAAGATGGTATGAGATATTTTAATTTTTGCATAAGGACTTAAACTGTAGAAGTGAAAGGTTCTTATCCAAGATGGACTGCATTTAATCAGAATCAGTAAAATATGTATTTACCAGGAGATTTAGTCATCTCATCAAGGGAACTTTAATGGAGGGAGATGGAAAAAACAGGTCATATATACCCATTAAGTCAGGTATCACAGAGGAAACAGGCAACATTGGAATAACAATATCAAGGAAAAGCATAGTAATTCATAGGAGAAAAATTTTTTAAAGGGGGCAATAATAAGAATTGTGATTCCCTGAATAGAAATTATCATCGCAGTTGATTTTCTAGAATATGTCTTCCACAGAGAGGAACACATTTATAGCAAAATGTTATAAAACACCTTCAATCTCTCTTTGATTTTGATATACTCCTGATCAAATCATGTCCTCATATCCACAATGGTATATTATTACACTGACCCTACAGTCTTTGGGGGACTGTCTTGATGCCAAGGAAAGAAGGAATATTTTTAATGAGGCTTTCCAGATGAAATGTATCCAATTTTTTGGCTCAAATAATGTGGTCACTATCTACAAGGCGTTTCTTATTTTAACACAGATTGTTACATAAATGATATTTTTGTCACTGAATTAGCGTTTGTAATGAAGTCTGACTGTTTTCTTGGACTCATACCTTTCAATCACTCAAGAAAAGGATTATACATCATTGTCTTTAAAAAAATGTTTCTTAATTATCAAGTAGCTGCCTATGTAGGTCACCTGCGCAATTTAGTTTACATTGTATAGACTTCTATATTTCTCATTAGTTTGGTCAGACGCTAAAGAGAGGCAAAGTTTATGGAGAGGACCTTTGATTCAGGATGACCTGGGCTTAAACCCTGTATCTGACACATATTTTTGGACTATGGCTAAGTCCCTGGGCCTCTCAGCAGTCAAGGCAATTATCTGAGATGATAAGTTATCAATGCAGTGAGTTTTTCACACAAGGAGTTCCGGACACTTGATGAAATCACAGACAGAAACAAAAAATAGGGATCAATAATCAGTCAACAGGAATTTATTAAGTACTTACAATAGGCACTATGGTAGGTACCAGGGATATGAATGCAAGAATGAAACAGGCCCTACTTTAAAGGAACTAACATTCAAATGAGGACTAGAATGATGATGGTGGTGGTGGTGGTGGTGGTGGTGGTGTTAGCTGACAAGAGTGCTCATAGCTTTGAATGAACAAATATATTTTGTATAGCTAAAATTTTGTTCAAAATTGTATTATATCATATCTATAAAAAGGAAAAAGATCATTAAAGCTAGAAAATATTTATCCTTCAGCTTTTTTAAAGGACTTTAAACAGCATCTTCCAGTGGAATACTCTGTGGAAGCCTTTCAAATGGCCCTCACAATCACCTTCAACCTGACTATTGTGGAAAGTTCAATAGTTCCCCTGTGGCCTCAAACGTGTTTTTAAGTATGTGAAATCAGAGAGGTTTTCAAAGTAACACCTAAATTCCCACCTCTTGCAGAGTGAATCAAAGGTGGAAGCTGAGATGTGGTTAGCACCTCTCCTTGCAAAGTGCAGCAAATGGACCAGGAGTGTGTTTGGCAAGTGCTGGGGATTTTTTGTGCCTGCACAGGAGGGAGAGCTTTTATTAACCTCTTGACAGCTAACTAGCTGGGAAGCATCGTTTTGAAGACACTTGTCCTGTCCCTTTATGAATAAGCGAACTCCTGATAAGTAAGCTTTCTTTAGGTTATCATTTAAAGGGAAATAATCATTCAGTTCACATAAAAAAAGAGAATCAATGTGCTCTACCCCGGCAATCACACACAGATCCCCTTGCTTCCTCAGAAGGTACCTTCTCCTCATTGCAAGTACTATCAGCCTGGGCTCACTTGTTCTCACACTCCTACTTTCTTTGTAGATTGGAGAGGGAGGTGAGACTCCCCTTTTTTGTACCTAAAGGGTACAAAAATTCAGCAAGATGTTTATAGACAGAGAAATCTGAGGCAGAAATAGTGTGGCATAGTGGATAGAATGTTGGGATTGGGGGTCAGGAAGACCCAAGTTCAAAACACTTTCCATAAGCTTACTAACTACAGAAAGGGCAGCTCGGTGGAACAGAGGACAGTTGTGGGCCTAGAGTCAGTAAGACTCATCTTCAAATCTGCCTTCAGACACTTAATGGCTATGTGACCTTGGCCAAGTCACTTAACCCTCAGTTTCCTCATCTATAAAATGAGTTGGAGAAGGAAACGACAAACCACTCCAGGAACTTTGCCAAGAAAACCCCAAATGGGGTCACGAAGAGTCACAACCAAAAAAACAACCGATGAACAACCAAAATATTAACTGCATAGCCATAGGCAAGTCACTTAGATTCACTGAGCTTCAGGGTTCTTTTCTACAAAAACAGACATAATAAGCATTTACTTTACAAGGTTGCTACAAGTATAAAAATGAGATAATATATGAAAAGCATTATAGAAATGTGAACTATTATTATTACGAGATACTCTAGTTTGGCTGTGTCTGTGATTGACTCTGCCTATCACTTTTTATTCCATGTCACATCATCATATCCTCCTTCTAAAAAATAACATAGAATGTCTTTTTTTAGTAGAGGCTATTTAAGTTAATTTTGCTTTTACATTTTTGTTCTAGATGCCTTTGAATGACCCTGAAATGCCACAAAATGAAGACTAGAAATCACAATTTCCTTGAAGGCAGAAACTATTCCTTTGATTTTTGGATGGCCCAGCAGCCATCACAACACTTAGCACATAGGAAACCCTAAAATCAACAATTTCTTTATTAACAGATCAAAATAAGTGCTGCTTCCTTCCAAACAGTTACCTTAGGTAGTTGTGTGCTTATTCCAGTGGCACTGTCATTGCTCAAAACATTTCAAATCTTTTCTTTGGAAATTGACTTTTAAAACAGTGGTACGTCCTTTTCACTATTTCAAGCAGCAGGAGCTGGTATTTATATAACACTTTAGTTTGCAAAGAACTTTACAGGTATTATTTCATTTTACCCTCACAACAGCCTTGTAAGGTAGGTGCTGTTACCCCTATTTTACGGATGAGAAAAATGCCATAGAAAGAGGTGACTTACCCAAGGTCATATGGCTATAGGTGCTTGCAGCTGAATTTGAACTCTCAGAACCTTCTAATTCCAAGTCCAGCCTTATCAACTGCCATCTAACTACCTCAATGGCAAACCTTGATCTTCTGAGAATAACTGATTTTTTAAATAAACCAATGACATTTGAAGCCAAGGTTGGTGAAAAAGTTCAAGCTGTATTACATTTTTAAAAAAAAATAATGTGTAACTATAAAGTAATGAGACTGGTCTCTCTGTGTAGCCCTGAAATTGTCTCATGAGCATCTAATAAAAATATTTTGTCCTTGAACATTTCCTACATTATTTTTTCTTCAGTGGGCAGCTGTCTGACTGTTGAGGGACTTGTATAGTGTGACATAAACACAAAATCTTACCGAGGACAACCTGACCATTTTCACCAGCTGTACTCTCCTTACTAAGAGACCCACAGATAATAACAAATAAAATAAAATAAAATTGGGAGCCTTTTCAAACATCCATCCAGCAGAAATTACAACTTGGGGGAGAGGGGAAAGTAGTCTCTTACAAAGATGTGTTAAGTGATCATTCAACAAGATTCAATGCACTGCTCATTTATAAACTCTCTGTGCTACAATCAGCTATTCATGCACACCATGGAGAGCACCCATTACTGCCAATTATATTAATGTCTTGATGTGTTTACACAAGGAGCACACAAGGTGAATGAAAAGTACCTATGTTGAATAAAAGGGATAACTATGTTGAAAGTGACTTGGAATAAGAGCATGAGAGTTTTGATTCATGCCGAAGATGAAGACAAAAATGAAAATGTTTTCTTTTGCCTCCAGCTTTTGTTTGTTCAGGAACCCACTTAGAGAAACCCCTTAATTACCTCATTACTAGCCAAGTACATTTGTCTTTCTTTCCAAGTACACCTTTATAAAAAAAAAATAAAGTGAATGGTGTTGTAGAGAGGACATTGGCTGAAAATGAGGAGACTATAGAGATAAAGCTGAATACACCTAAAAGGCCATGTAGCCCAAACTCTTCATCTTTCAGATAAGGAAATTGAAACCCTGAGAGATGAAGGGGCATAGCCAAGATTTGAACCCACATCCTCTACATCAAAATCCAACACCCTCTATGTTGTACCACACTGACTTTCAGGACCTGGGTCCTATCCCTGACTCTACCACTTCGGATAAGTCATTTCTACTTCTTAGAATTTGATTTTCCTCACATATAAAAAAGAATTTTGATTAGGTGATCTCTAAACTCTCCTTTGGCTCTAGTATACCATGAATCATGTGAAATGGGGATGGCCTAATGACAACTAGAAATACAATTAAGTTGTAAGAGGCCATCAGAAGAGATCGTAAAGAAACAGAGCAAAGGAGAATACTTGGAAACATTTCCCAGGTATCAGTTCAGTCCCTTTCTAGTATAAAGTACCCTCTTACCTCTTCTCTGCCAATCCACATTCACACACACACACACACACACACACACACACACACACACACACACACACACCCATATCACCTCTTCCCTTATTTATATTCCACGACTAGATGACTTTAATTCCCACCTAATTCTTCTTGACAGCTAAATGGCACAATGGATAGAGCACTAGGCTTGGAGACAGGAAAACCTGAGTTTGAATCCTACCTTAGACACTTTTGAACTATATTACTTGCTCTTACAACCTTGGGTTTCCTTATCTCCACAATGGAGGTAATAACAAAAAATACCTCCCAGGGTTATTGTGAGAATTAAATGAAATAATACATATAAAGCATTTTGTAAACCTTGGAGTTCTTTATAAATGTTAGCTATTATTACCAGTAGTAGCAATAGTAGTAATAGTGGTAGTAGTGGTATAGTAATATTAAGTCACTTCCTCTCCCAAAGTCTCTCTCCTTATTTGTAAGTAAAGGAGATGAATTCTTTAGATATATTTTTTGATCTAATTATGATCTAATTTTCACTTTCTAAAACCAGTAGTTCTATAAATGTCACTTTTCAAGTATTTTTAAGTATATATTATCTAAGTTATGTTTCAATGAAGAGCCAGTAGCCGAAAGAACATATTACTACTCACCATTTTGGCTTTTTCTTCTTCCAGGACAGTTGCAACTGGGGATCACTTCCCCATTCTTACTTTATTCTTATGCATCACAAAACAGGTTCTGTGGTGGCTGCACTATCAGTATTGTGGGAAATCAATCAGTCAACAGGCATTTATGAAGCACCTGTTCTGTATCAAGCACTGATGGATAGGTAATTTGGAGAGGGAGCACACTAGCAGCTGGGAGAATAAGGAAAGGTTTTATGTAGAGAGTGATGGTTGAACTAAGTCTTGGAGAAAACAAGTCATTCTAAGAGGCAGGGTGAGGAGGGAATAACTTCCAAGCAGGGAGGAGGGAGAAGTCAGTACAAAGTCACAGAGATAGGACGAGGGATATTCTATGTGAGGAACAGGAAGAGAAAGGATTAAAAGAAGGTAAACAAACTAGTGAGGATGTTTCTGCATCACTCCCACCCCCCTTCTGATGATTCCTTTGGTTCTAGTACTGGTCCCCTGAACAATATCCTTCAAACACCCTGCTTTTTATTCCAGGGCTCCAACTCCTATCCTAGCTCCAACGCTAAAACATACAGGATAGCCTGAGTTCAGTTCTCTGTAACAGAGATTAATTTTGTTTCAATCCTTTGGGCATTAAGACCATTTGTCATTTAGAAATGACATTATCTCCTTCTAAAAGGTCTAAGTGGAAAAAACAAAGACTTTATTTTTAATGGGGGATAAGGATAGGAATGATGTTTTGGTTTTTAACCCCACCTATTTCTTGCTTCTAGCAATAAAAATCCTTAGAAAAATCTAAAATGGCCCCAATCTCATGCCAGACACAGGATTACTGTCTCTAACTGCAGAGGACAAGCTATGAAACTGTGTTGTGTTACAGAGTAGATAGGGAAGGAAAGCAACAGGTGGTGGTAGTGGAAAAAGAAAGCCAGGGAGCTAATCCCTGGGACTAGTGGAAGAAGAGAAAGGGGATATCTTTAAATTAGCCTATCCTGATTTTACATTGAGAAGAAGCCTGGCTCTGCTGAAATTTCCTTCTTGTGTAACCTCATCTCTGTCATTTCTATCAGTCTCTGTACCCCTACTGCCTCCCACCTCCAACTGAGTCCTTGCTCCAAACCACCACAATAGCTTGGAGCCAGGGGAGTGGCAGATCCCCCAGTAGTGAGGACAGATGTCCTAGCATTCCAACTTGAAACTTAGAATTCATTTGACCTAATGACATAACTCAGGCCTTACTGACCACCTTGCTGACAAACACTTAGAACTTCTGAGATTTCCATTCAACCATGTAGCTGAACTTTCATTTATGTGTTGTTTCCCCCAGATTGTGAGCTCCTGAAGAGTTTTTTAAATGGATATTTCTAGCACTTAGCATAGTGCTTGGCATATAGTAAGCAACTGATAAATGCTTTTTCATTGACCATTTATTTATTCCCTTTCCCATTACAGCATTACTAAAGAAGACTCCCTATGACAGGAATCTCTTAAACCTGTCTTCAGAAGATCTGAGTTCAAGTCCTGAATGCATTTCTTCCTACTACATTAGGCTTCTGTGAGACAGTCACTGTGTATATGCAAAGTAGGAGATGGAGGGAGAGTGGGATAATGCCACTATACCTTCCTCCTTACTCATCACAGTAGTCAAATTCTCCAGGATGAGTCCTCAACAGTTGACATGGTCCACAGGGTATAGGGGGGCACTCAACTTGTTCAGCCCAGAAAGGCTCAGTGGCTTCATTTGTAATTAATCCTCCTGTCCTAGCCCCAACTCCAATCCAGCTGCTACCACTTCATAGCTCTGTGCCGCTACCAGAGTTGCAACAATCTCTTTGTAGAGACCTAGGGTCTCAGGCAGATTCCCCAGCTCTGGGGAAATCTCTTGCAAAGAGGATTTGGGGCACTGGGTCATGAAGGCCACAGTGAAGAAGGCTCTGATGGGAAAATGGGTTCTAAATGCCAAATATCTGATTTACAAGTAGTTTTTAGCCCTTCTTAAATCATAAACTCTTTAAGAGCATGCCTTTTACTTCATTTTTACCCTTTCTCCTCTTTCTCCAGCATTCCATAAACATTCAGTACAAAATACTCTGTATATATTAGGGGAATTATTGCCAAAGTGAGTGGTTGTGACTGGTAGGGCTAAGCCATCCACCTGGGCCTTATATCTTCTGGAATATGAATGGATCTCTACACTTTACCTCTTCTGCTCTGCTAGATTTGATGATCAAGGTGCCCCTCCCAGATTAAACTCATCACCTCTAATCTTATCTCCATGTTGTTAACTCAAGCCTTGAAAGATAATACCTCCTTCAGTCTCCTCTCTGCTCTAATGATTTGGGTTTAGAAGTGGATTCCTCCAAGTGCCTTCCTTTATTAAGGATAAAAATTGGATGTTTTGGCTCACTCCACTCTATCTACTGCTCTGGTTGGTTTCAACTCTATAGAACAAAAGGCCCCTATACCAGGTACTCCTGCTGTCTCACCTCTCTTCTTTCCTGTCTTTTTTCATGTCTTGTCTACATTAGAGTGTAAGCTCCTCAGGACAGGGACTGTCTTTTTATTATTATTATTATTATTAACTGTATCCCCAGTGTGCTTAGTACAGTGTCTGGCACATAGTAGGTGCTTAATAAATATTTATTGGATTATATATGAAACCTCAGAATTCCTTCATTTAGTTTTAAAAATCCTATATAATTTTCCTCTAGCCTGTCTTTCCAGATGCACTGGACCCAATTCATCCTTATATGCACTGTGATTCAATCAAACTGGATTCTCTCCATTCCTCACACAAGCTTCATCTTCCACTGGCCACCCCAAATACCTGGAACACACTTCTTCCCTATTTCCACTTCTCTTTCAAAATGAAGCTCAATCACTACCTTACCATCTGCACATTAAGACTTTCATGGTAGCCCAACTGCAGGGACTCTCCTTCCCAAACTTCCTTGTGTTCAACTACTTTATATCTATTTATATTTTTTCATTCTCTATTTATGCTGAATATACTTTTCCATATACTTCTTGTTCCACACATTAAAATGTAAGCTCTTTACAAGTAGAGATTATTTCATTCTATATACTTATGTCTCTGGCATCAAGCATAGTATGTAGCCCATAGCAGGTCTTAATAAAACTTGTTAATTAATGGATAGTTCATTAGAAAACAGCTGGATTTTTTTTTTTTAGCATCTTCAAGAAGAAACACAGGCAGATATAAATATATACTGACTATATTATGTATGTAAACCATTTTAGTGACAATTATCTTTATAAAGGAAAATGTTGGAAGCTCCAGTACTAAAAGGTGTTCTGTTCAATTTATATCAATGAATAAAGTAAATCTTCCAAAAATCTTGCCTGGCAACCTATTTAGCATAACTACAGAAATACTGTGTCCTGGATGGGACTGCCTTGGTCACCAATTCTTCTGCCAAGGCCTGATGGATAATTTCATTTGAATGTCCCCATATCACCTCAAATTCAACAATCCTATGAGGAAACTCAGTGTCTTTGCTTCCAGATAGTCCTATTCTCTCTCCAATCATCGTGATTTGCACACATGATCCCCATGTCTGAAATAAGCCCTATGAATGTTAACTCTATATTATCATACTCTCCCAAAGTGTGCCTTCTTTCATGGCACAGATCTCTGGATGCTGACCCTTCCTGCTTTAACCTACATTTCTAAAAGCATTCTTCTATTTCAAAGAGCAATTCAGGCGATCATTAAAGCTGCAAGGGATTTCAAAGGTCATCTATTCTTACATCATTTTATGGAGGAGGAAACTGAAGGCCAGAAAGGTTGTGACTTGTCCAAGGTCTTGTAATTAGTAAGTGACAGATCCAGTATTTTTTCTGCTGTTCCATACTGCAATCCTTGATCTCTCCCCACTAGAAGAGACCCCTACACACATTTTTTTAAGCCCCTTGAGAACAGGAATCATTTCATTTTTCATCCTTGTATTTGCAAAACTTCACATAGTCCCTTGTACACTGTAGGTGCTTTGCAAATGTATGCTGAATTGAAAAATGAGCTTACCTTCTTATAGGATCATAAATTTAGAAATGGAATGGAGCTTAGAGGTCAATTAATAATAATAAAAATATTAACAATAATAGATTGCATTTATACTGCACTTTAAGCTAAATATAACACTTTATGGCAAATCACTTTATAAATATTACCTTATTTTTTCCACACAATAATCTTTGGAGGTAGGCACTATTATTATCCCAAATTTACAGGTGAGGAAACTAAGGCAGATAGCAGTTAAGTAACTTGCGCAGGTATACATAGCTAGTAAGTATCTGAGATTGTATTTGAACTCAAGTCTTCCTGACTCCAGGTTCATCTCTCTCACCACCATTCTATCTAGTCTACCCCTTCCATTTTTCAGATAGGAAAATGAGTCTCATAAGAGTTGTCAGTTACTCAAGGTCACATATGTAATAAGGGATAAAATTAAAATAAGAATTCAGATCCAATGACTCTAAATCTAGTATTCCAAGTTCATTGCTCTTTTCACAATGATACACTGACTCGCTTCTTGATTTCTTCTCTGTTTCTGTAATGGCACTATCATTTTTTTTTTAATAATTCAGGCTAGAAATTCTCAAATTATCATAGAAAATTCTATGTTAGAATGGGAGGATCCCCAAGGAGATCTTGTCTTCTGTTATGATCACCAGAATCTACAGAAGAAACTATATCTTGTGTGGCAACGTAGATTGGCATTATATCTGATCTCTAAAGTAGTTTATTGTTGTTTTTCCTTAACCAAAATTGAATTTCTTTTCATTCTTTTTAAAATAAAAGTAGAGAATTACGAGAGATACTAGCTTGGTTAAGATTCTGAGCAATGCAAAGATGAAATCATATTGTTTGATTTTTGATAGATTATTTTCATTTGAATTGCTTTTAAAAAACATGCAGAGCCCTTCCTCAATCTGGAAAACTTCCCATGACTGCTAGGCTTTGTCTGGCAGATAGACCATATCTTATGTTCAAGAATCATATCCTGATTGAACTACCACATTGATCTGTTTACTTGTTCCAGATCCTGGGACATTGTTTCCCTGTTTCTCAATCTAAACTTTATTTTTTTTATTTCTTCATGTTTAACTCGTGCTATGAATCCTAAACTCAAGCGTGTATAATCAGACACTATACCTAACTGCCTTTGTTTCATGGCACAGACCTCTGAATGCTGACCTGCTCCACCCCAACCTGCATTATGGCCACACTTAGAGACCCTGACTATGCCTTTTCTTGTGGTCCATCCCTAGCTTGGACCTCTAAATGCCAACCCCAGACTGCCTCCTCCAGCCCTCAAATGTAACCTGTTTACCCATATCCTGGCATCAGATTTGTCCTCAGGATTTACAATAAAATCATAAACTCTTTTCTCTGCAAACTTGCCTAGTCTATATTTTGAGCTATAAGTGCTACAGGGTTTTATACAAGGCAAAGTACTTAATGAAAGTTTGTTGAATCAAGTAACTATTTCAATCTCTTCAGCTTAAAAATTCAGCAGAGAGGTGATCAGGGTCACTCATGGGGAAAGCGTTTATGGAGAACTGAGGCATATGGTGGTGACAACCAATGGCAGAGATCTACCACAAAGTCTCAGATCTCCTGATTTGGCCCTCTGGAATAAAATCCAAACTCCATAGTTTGACATTCAAAGTCTTCCACAAAAGTATTAGAAAACAATGACAATAACAACAATGAAACCCCCTATCTATCCAAACTCAAACCCCTTCTGTCCACCATAAACCCTACATTCAATTTGATTCTATGAATATCTAAGTGCCTACTATGCACGAGGCTCTAACAGGGGTGGGGAACTGGCAACCTCGAGGCCACATGTGGCCCTCTAGGTCCTCTTTGACTGAATCCAAACAAAAGGATTTATTCTAGCAAGCTGCTAACTGCTCTACCAAGGCATGCCTTCCCTGTTCCCTGGTGCGAATCTCTCCTTCCTCTGAATACTTAAAATACTTGTTCTTGAGTCATTGTATTTTAGACTTGGAATGAACTTTGGAGGCCACCTAGTTCAGTCCTGGCAAATAAAGAAACTGGGTACCTCTTCCAGAAGAAAAGGTGACTCTTCCAAGACTGCAGAGCAAATTAGTGGCAGAACCAAAATCCAGTTCTCCCAACCCCTATGCCAGTATACTTGCTAGTGCTAACTCTTTCATTAATTCAGCACATTGTACTGCCTCATATTGTTATCAGTCTTTCAGTATGTAGATGTCTCATTTGAGTGACTAGAATTTTAAACTCTGAGACAAGTATCTTATACTTCTTTGTGTATTTTCCCTTTAGCACCTAGCTCAGTGCTTTTGCAATATGAACTTTGTGGATCTTTTATATTTGTGTGTGTGTGTGTGTGCATACACACACACATTATATCATAGTATTTGGAAAAGATTACATCTAATAGCATGTAGATGGGATATATATGGGATAATAGGATAATTTGCAGTAAATTGGGACATTGGTTTTGATATTATTTGGTTAAGACATTAACATATATTCAATTTATTGCTCACAGACTAACATATCAAATCAAGCTGAACTATCACTAAAATTTAATCAAGACAAAAAAAAAATTACGTTATGGAGTTAGTCACTGACTAGAATTCAGAAGTCTTGGGTTTATGTCCTGGATTTGCCACTGAATATCACTTACTATCAGTGTGACCTTAAACAGGTAACAATCTGAGTCTTGATTTCCTCATCTGTAAAGTGGGGATAATCATAGTCTTCACAGGATTATTGCAAAGGGCAAATGAACTAATATGAACAAAATATTTTGTAACTATAAAACACTATATAAATGTGAATTATTATTATTCTAATTATATCTCTTTGGAAGAATTAATATGCCTATGTAGCTTTAAGGTTTTTGTTGTTGCTGCTGCTGCTGCCAAATTTTTTCTTATTTGCTTTGCTTGGTAATCTTTTCCCCTATCTAATCCCCAAACTTCTGGTTTGAAGAAGATTACCTTCAAATGCAATCTAATTTTAAAAAAAGTTTTTCCTAGCTTATTAAACACCAGCCTACTTGATAACTAATGTGTATTCTACTGAGTATTAAAATTACTTTATTTCACTAATTCTCCATTAATAATTTTTTAATGCAACTCATGCTTTACCACTATTTATTCTTGTCTATTCCCCAAGCTCAGTGTGGATTTCCTTCTCTTTTTTTCCTGGGAGACCAGAATGAAACAAGATCATTTAAGCAATTAGTTTTGATCAGTCTTCTACTGTATAGCAAGAATAATCCGTCACTGTCCAATGAGCCTCTGCCAAAATTTAGCCAGCAGAGTAAAATAATTGAGCAACTATCCAAGTAAGGTTGTATTCAACTTTAGCAATCTAATTTCAGAGCTTTCAAAAATCTCAACTTAAAGTTAAGCTATATTTCAATATAACAAAGTATCATCTTGTGAACTCTTGTGATCATCCTCCAAAGAATTTGCTTTGATAAGAGTGGAGTTCTCCTTCTTCTTCTTTTTGACCATCATAGGCATTTAACTGGATTATGCACTGAGAATCAACAGGTTAGATGTTTCTGTGTGATTTTAATACAAATTCTATATAATAATTTTCCTCCAAATGACTAGGTGACTAGGTCTTCCTCTTGATGAATGCTTTCCTGCCTTACAATATCAAATAAATTATAATCAGTGTCCCAATTTACTGAAAATTAACCCATACTTCTCTCAGTTCTGTATTGTTAGATGTAATCTATTCCAATTAGTATTATGTGATGTATTCATATATGTAAACATATATAATGCTACAAATATAAAAGTTCCATAAAGTTCATATCACAAATGCATTTAACTGCAGTTTCCATTTAATGGAGACATTATTTTCTATTTAGAAGAGTTTTTCTGTTTAATGCAAGCTGTTAAAAAAAAAACCCTATAAACTACTAGTAGATGTTTCTTATAGCCAAATAATAGTAAATACATTGCTGAAATAAGGAAAACTGAACTAAACTTCAAAGTCAGCCTATCTTTTATAAGATGGTAATATATTATTATGTTTGTAGCCTGACAAAAATGAAGTTCATTTACAAATAGGTGTTCCCATCATGTTAGAAAAGGCAAAGAGTATTTAAAGGGGAAAAAAGCATTGGCGTTTGCTTTTAGTAAGGTTAAGTGGAAAGTAGATAGTGAATTGAGACTGAGTGAAGAATACCAACAAAACAATTCTCTGCAAAAGCAGCTGTGGGTAAATAAGAAATAAGAGCATTTGACAGCTCTTGAAAGTCTGACTATGCATTTCTCTACCACATTGTTTCCAGTCCTTTAGAAGAACCCCCCCCTCCCCAACATTATTATTCTGATCACTACTATTTGTATTACTAATGTTTGTGTCAACTAGGAAATGTGAAGTTGTATCACATGGTAAGGCTTTGGAGTACAACATATTCAGTTCTGAAACACCAGGCTAAGATCTACAGACAATTAGCTAGACAATTACCCACGGGGAGGGGGAGGGGAATAAATATTGTTTCTTTGCTCCAGTCTATCCTTACTTCATCCATTACCAATACTAATTGTTGTATATTGTTCCCAATGCAACCCTCACACTGACCCAAATCTAGTGACCTTAAACATACAGTAAGTGTTGTGTCTACACAGGCAAAATGACAGTGTGGACCTGGACACCTATTCCGAAATTCTTATCAATATAACTACTCTAATCCTGGAGCAAAGTCAGCCAATCTCTCCATTCTCCTCAAAAGGGATTGGGAGCGGAGTGTACTGGGATCATTGCTTCACCTCTCCACTTGACTTTTGCCCGTGTAGACCGTGCCACTCCAATAAATTGCTTCAGGAAGCCCTGAGGTTTTTTGTCTTTGCCAGAGGCTGCTACCATTTAAAGCAATGGCTCTCTCTAACAGAGAATGCTCACTCTGGAACTCAGACAAAGGAGGGTGTAGCAAGAGAAAGGCAGTCCGACGCTCCCCCTACTTGGATGCTTCTCCCACTCAATGTCTCATGCTTGCTAGCCTGGGCTGAGAGACTGGGATTGGGGGGAGGGAGGATTTCCAAAACTTCGGGAAATCATGTTTAGCCTAAGGATGCAGGGAAATAGAAGCAAAAGCTAAAAGAAAAAGCTGTCTTCTCAAAGGCGGTTGGTGGTTTGAGAAGGGAGCTAGCGGTAAGCATCTGCTTCTTTCTTCTCACCTGCAATTAAGTGTGCGGTGCCTCAGCTGGTGGAGTGGCTGCTCTCTCTCGCTCTCTTGCCTTCTTTTCTCTTAGCTCTCACACTAGGAGCTCAGGGGTAGCGGCGAGTTCCACAAACTCCTAGGACATCGGGTTCCTTCCAAGAGGGTGAGAAGGAAGAAGAGCTAGGCGGGAGCTTTCAGCAAGGAGCTCGGAGGCAGACTAAGTGCTGGTCCGCCCTCCACATCAGCCTTGCAGGGGCTGGAGCTGAGGACGCCGGCGATCCCATGGTGGGCAGATGAGTCAAATGCTCAAGGAGGGAGGAGTGTGTGGGTGGGGGGACATCTATTCCCGATCTAAGGAGGAGGAGAACGCTGCGGTGGTGGTGGTGGTGGCGGTGGTGACTCCCAGTCTGACTGTGGTTTCTCAACAATCCACCTGGTTCGGCTTTTGCCCACTTTGAACTAAAGTGAAGCTAGTCAGTGCCATCGGACCAGGCAGAGCCTCTCATCTCCTGCCCTTGGCGGCCAGGCTGGGCAAGAGACGGGCATGGAGGAGTAGAGAAGCTGGCTCGAAAGTCTTAGTCACAGCTGCTGCTGCTGCTGTTGCTGCTGTGTCTGCACATCTGTCCAGGGAAGAAGACAAAATGGAAAGGGGGAAGGAAAGGAAGAGAAAAGTTTTCAGTTCATCTCTCGGCTGCTCCTGAACATCAGATCAAATTAATTCACCCCAGTTCCAGAGAGAGGGAGGGATGCAGGGGCGGGGTTTTCGGAAAGCATCTCATTGTGAGCCCCTTGCAATCTGGACAAGAAACAGAGCCAAGCTTTTCCACACTCTCTCTCCCGCCTCCTCCCTTCCCAGGGAAAACTCCCTCATGCTTCCCTCTCTCTCTCTTCCTTTCCCCCTCTATCCTTATTTCTCTCTCCCTTTCTTGCCCTCTTAGTCTCTCTCCCCTAAGGGAAGGACAGACAGAATCTTAATTCCTACCCCGTTCCCCCACTGCCATCCACAACCAGGCACCCATTATCCTGGACCTTTCCTCTTTCTTTCTCTACTACACACACACACACACACACACACACACACACACACACACACCCTTTCTCCCTGCGGCAAAGTTTCACTTCTAAAACCTGAAGCTAGCATGCAGTCTGTCTCCATAGAAACTAAAACCGTTTCCATAGAATAAAATCTCGGTTATTTTTTTTTTTAACCGATTTTCTTTCTCCATCCTGAAAGGAAGAAAGCAGGACAGACTATGCATTCAAACACACCCACTCGCGGGCCCCCCGGGGCCTGGGGGTCTCAAGGGCCTGAAGCTCCGTGGCCCGCAAGTTTCCATAAAGGAAGTTGAGAAGCACCCCCGCAGAAGCTTGCTTGGCAAGTCCCCTATCCCGGCCGGTGCCTGCCCATCAGTCGGTCCACGCCTCTTTCTCAGCTTGCACATCAACTCTCTGGGGTTGGCGGATTGGGTTGGGTTTCCCCCTGGTGGGCTGCTGGAGCGCTGCGCTGGAGATCAGTCAGGTTTCTTGGCCAGAGCTAGGGCCCCTTCCACTCCCTTCTCGCTTCCTCCAGACCAAGTCTGGAGCTCTGTCCCCTTTTCCTGGCTGCCATTCATACCGCGCGTTGGGCAATTTTGCCCTGCTTCAAATGAGAGCCCAGAGACACAGAAAACCTTCCCGGGTGGGAGCTGGGAGAACGGAGACAGCGGTTTGATGACAGTTCAAATAAGAGTCTAACTATTCGTCACTGAAAAAGCCGAATTAACAAACAGACAGGACAATCGCAGCTTCTCAGTGGTCAATACCCATAAAGAATTGTCGTGGGGAGGGAGGGCTGGAGGCGGGGGACAGGAGTGGGAGTGGATGGAAGGAGCTGTTCTAAGAGCCTTCTAAAATCCCGAGAATATATCTTCATTACTCCATCTGCAGAGAATTTAATACATTAAAATAATATATGGCCATAACATAGTAAAAGAAAAAAATACAGAGGTACAGATTTTATGTATACCAACAGCTAACCCAGTGGGTAGAGTTTAAATTAAAACTGGGAAATACAAGTTTAAGGAACAATAGCATCCTGTAGAGCCACTATCTAACATTGTTTCAGAGAGTGTATCTGTGTTACTCTTGTGGGAGTCCCAGGTAGTAGGAGTAACATTGTGTCCTCATGTGGCTGTATTTGAAATTATTGAATGGAAGAGGCTTTAGTAACACTTGAGCTTTTCATTTCCAGAGGGAAGAACAAGGAATAATAGGTAGAAGTTGCAAAGAGACAAATTTGAATGTAAGGAAAATCTTCCTAATGCTTAAAGCTATGCAGAAGTGACATGGGATGGCTGCTGAGATCATGGGTCTCACCTTCACTGGAGGTCTCCAAGGAAAAGATGTTGATTTCTCCTGGAATGCAGGGGAGGATCATTTTTCCGGAATGGATTGTACTAGGGAATTGGAAGCTAAGAATCCTTCCAACAGCAGAAATGTTTCTGCTTCTCTGAGTTTATGATTCTGTGATTTAAATTTGGTGTCCAGATGTACTTTTCAGGAAACCTTTATTTTTGGTAATGGAAAGGGGAGAACCCCCATACATATATCCTGATATGAAAAGATTCCTTCAAGAGCAATGGTTTTCAAAGAATGACCTGGGAAACCCTTGGGGGTCCTGAGGCTCTTTTAGGGAGCTTTTATTCATAATAATGCTAAAATATTTCCATTTCTAATATGATAAATATCTATATATATATAAAACTCATAAAAATAAAAATTTAATAACTTTTTAAGAATGTTAACTGTTTCCAAGACTAGAAAGTTTGAGAACTGCTACTTCAGGAGATAAGATGTAACTGTAGCCAGAAGAATGAATCTGTTCACCAACTCTCCAGCCATAACTTTAAATGTATAGACAAGTTTGCCTTTTTTTTGTTCTTGTTACTCTTTGTTTGCTGGCCTGTTTTTTCTTTAATATCTGTGAAGGAAAAAAAAATCTATAATATAATAATAATTCTATAATACATGATAATAATAATAATTCTATAATTTAAAAAAAAATCAGGCCAGATACTCACAAGTGACAAGCCAGCATAGAGCATTCCTGCACATTTCCCTCTGGGCTCTCTCTCATCCCTGGAAGGTTCCTCTACTTCTAAAGAGAATGGTGAGGACCTCCCTTCATTGAAACAGTATGCTTCCTAATGTAGTGGCCTGAACTGTCTCAGACCTCACCCTGGAGGACTAAATCTCTAACTCTTCTGCATGTACCAAAGCTATAACTAGAAACCGTACCTCTTCCTGAAGGTGTTGAGACCAAGAAATTCACCCCTAAAGTTAGAGTCTTTGTCTTCCTATGGGATAAAAAGAATTGCTAATTGAAATGTGAAACAGAGGGATAATAACTGCAAAGCATGTTACAATTACAAAACTATTTTATATCTGTATGTTATATCTACAACTACAAATGAGCATTTGATCCACACAACTCAAATCTTTTTGACAAATAGAGTAGTGTTTACATTATATTTCATCTTGTGTAAGCAAACTAACATCACCTCAGGCTGGAGTGAAGCATCTAATTTCCTTTTATATCAGCAAATTTCATTGATTTAGAAACACATTGAGATAGAAGAGGAAGACCACAATGGAGGTACATTTCCTTTTAAAATGAAAAGTGCCTTCCTAGAAAGTTGAGTGAAATATTCTGCAAGTAGAATGTTAACAGTGTTTTGATAGACAAATTCTTAATCTTAGTCCTTTCTCTTTCAATTTGGCCTATATATATATCATGATTGTACATAATTATTTGCATGTTATCACCCATGTTGCACTGAGTGTCCCCTGAGAGCAGAGACTATCTGCTGCCTTTCTTCTTATTCCTAGCCCTTAGCACAGTGCCTGGCACATTAAAGACACTTGAAAAATTCCAGTTGACTGCCTAGAGATGGTGTAATTTCTTCCCTGTCACTGTGTATTTTACCTAAGACAACCTTAGGTAAATCACTTTTTAGCAAATGCCCAATGTCTCCCCAATTGAAAAAATCTTGGTGAATATAAGAATTTAGTGAAGGAATGTTACATTTAGCCCCATATCTCTTTTTAAAATAATAGATAGGAATTATACAAATGGTATCTCACACCAGCAAGCCTCCTAGCACTTTAAAACTAATTTTTTTCCCCAAATTTTCTTGTGAGTCACATAAATGGAATTATGGGTCCTTTTTATAAAGATGAAACTGGAGGCACAGAGAAATTAACTGGCAGAATGTGGTTGATCACTCTTTGTTGTTGTTGTTAGCTAAGGATTGGAAATTGAAGAATGCCCCTCAACTGGGGAATGGCTGAACAAGTCATGGTATATGATGGTAATAGAATATTATTGTTCTATAAAAAATGACAAGCAAGATGGTTTCAGAAAAGCCTTGGAAGATTTAAGTAAACTGACACAAAGTGAAGTGAGCAGAACAGGAGAACACTCTATACAGTAACAACAGTTACAACAATATTCTATAATGAAGAATTGTGAATGGTTTAGCTATTCTCAACAATATAAAGATCAAAGACAATCCCAAGGACTCATGATGAAAAATGCTATCCATCTCCAGAGGAAGAATTGATATTGTCTGAATACTGACTGATGCTTACTTTTTACCTCTTTCTTCCTTCTTTCCTTTTCAATGAAGTTTTTTTGCCCTGGAATCAAGAATGAACTTAATGAGAAAATGTTGGAGTCAAGATCAATATTCTAACTCATGGAACTCTGCAAAAGCATGTCTAATAGATGCCAATGCATTTTTAATGTATTAATTATGAAAACATACATTTGGGAATATATGAGAATCAGGGGCTTTAAACAGATCTTTCTGTAGCTGGGATAAAAGAAAATCTAATGGAAAGTGTTATTTGAGATTATATGCAGCTCCCTAGTCATGAATAGGGTTAAGAACCCTAGCACTGCAAAGGGGTCCTATAAGAGAAAAAGTCTTCTCTAACAAAAACAAATGAAAGCAAGTGTTAGATTATTTTCTAGTGCACTCTTTGGCAGCTGTGAAACTGATTTTTATTCCTATAGCCCCTGAGGAACCTCTGCCTAGAGCCAGTGCTGTTTCAAAACAGAGGAGACATGGGGAGTGAAGGAAGGGAGAATTATTAAAGAAAAGTTCTTTTCTTGATCTTCTCAAAATGTAGGATAAGGATAAAGGGAATACATGAGAAGGAAAAATGCAACACCTGAGTAAATATGATATTTAAAATGCAAAATTAAAGGGTAAGAAAAATTTCTTGTTCCATTTTGATTTGGAAAAAGTATTTCTGGTTAGATGCTGTTAAATTTTCCTTTCTTATTAAGTGCAATGATGAAGAGTTCAGTGGAATAAACAGGAAGAGATTCCTGATTTATTATGCATGTAATGGAATATGAAAATAATAGCTCATTTTTCTATACTCGTAGAGGTTAACAAAGCACTTTCCTCAGCACAACCCTGGGGGTAGCTTTGTAAGGCCTTCACCATTTTGTTCCATGCTATATTTCCAGTCTCATTAAACATGACTCCTCTTCTCACATTCCATAGCTAAGTCAAAGTAGCCTTCTCTCTATCCCTTGAATGACATTCCTTCTCCTGTCACTTTGTCAATGAACAGGACTTCCCTACATTCCTGGGATGCCCCTCCCCCCCCTCCTCACCACTGCCTTGGAGAATCCCTCTTTTCCTTCCAGACTCAACTCAGGCACAACCTTCTACAGGAAAGTTGATTCTGATCCTAACCCCCAATAAGTGAATGGCCTCCTTCCTTAGCCATCTTCTATGTAACTATTTTGTATAGATTTTGTATTGAAGTCTATATTTTAAACATACATACATATGTATGATTATATTGTGTATATGCACATACATAATACTTGTGTGTATATATGTACAGATTTGTGTATATACATATACATGTTTCCCTGAGAGAATGCAATTTCCTTGAGAGGAAAAACTTTCATTTATTCATTCATTTATATATTATATTACCAGTGCCTGTAGGTGCTTAATGCTTGTAAGGTAGGTAGTAAAAGATTTATTAGTACTGTTTTAGATAAGGAGAAACTGAATCTCAGGGAGATTAAGTGATTTATTTAAAGTCACACAACTAGTATGAGTAGAACCAGTAACCCCACTTCCCTGTTTCCAAAGTCAATTTAATATTCCCTCAGAAATCAAGAGCTAATTTCTTTCGAAGTTATCATTTGGTGATGTTGATGCTAGTGGTAATGCCTTCTAGCCTTTTATAAACACTAACAAACTCCTTAGTAGATCATTTTCTCAATTACTCCCTAAAAGTTCAATAGTACAATGGGATCATGTCTTTCTGGAGCAGTGAAGGGAGAATGCTTTCTTGTTCTAAGGGGGTGCCCAACACTTGGGGAATACCTAAAGAAATCATGGCATGGAAATGTAATGGAATGTTATTATGTTACAAGAAATGAAGAAATGAAGGGTTACAGAGAGATCTAGGAAGACTTGTATAGACCAATATGGAGCGAAGTGACCAGAACTAGAAAAAATGTATATAGTAACAGCAATATAGTAGAGACAAACAGCTTTGAATGACTTCAGATCTCTGATCAACTAAATAATCAACCATGTTTCCAGAGGTCTAATGAAGAATGCTGCCCATCTCACAACAGAGAAATGATGAACTAATATGCAGAAGCAGAATCACAATTTTTAGTATGGCCAATGTAGATATTTGTTTTGCTTGAGTCCCTAGTGCATATCAGGCACTGTGCTAGGCACTAGGGATGAAAAGAAAAGCAAAAGACAGTCCCTGCTCTCAAAGAGTTCACAGTCTACTGGAGAAGACAATATACGAACAGCAACGTACAATGAAGCTATATGCAGGAATAATTGGAAATAATCAACAGAAGGCTTTAGAATTAAAGGGGATCAGGAAAGGGATCCTGTAAAAGATAAGACTTTAGCTGGAACTTGAAGAAAGCTAGGGGAACCTGGAGGCAGGGATTAGGAGGGGGAGTGTTCCATGCATGGGCTACAGATCGGAGTTGGGTAATGGGATATCTTCCTGGGAGTGATAGGGAGTCATTGGAATGTGTTGAATGAGGGTAGGGAAGAGGTGGTGAACTTTAGGAAGATCATTTTGGCATGTGAGTGTAGGATAGATTGGAGTAGGGACCGACTTTTGGCAAAAAGACCAACTGGCTGGTGATTGAAATAGTACAGGCATGATGTGATAAAGGCTTTCACAAGGGTAGTTGTAGTGTCATAGAAGAGAGGGGGAACATATGAGAGTCCAGGATGATACCTAGATAATAAGCCTCGGTCTGGGAAGATAGTGGTGTCAACAAGAATAATAGAAAAGTCAGGAAAAGGAGAGGTTTGGAGTGCTTTTCTTCTTTCTTTTCTTCCCTTTTACTCTTCCTTCCTTCTTTCCTTCCATCCTTCCTTCCTAGATGAGAGGTGGAAAGGAGAAAAAAAAATGCTTGTAATTGAAAAAAAAACCACTAAAGTTTATTTTTAAAAAGACAAGACTTTTAGTTGCCCACCTGGTCATCATTTGTCTTGTAGCATACTGTATTATTGAGGACCCCTTCTTTCTTGGATACTCTTTCCTCAATTCAGTTCAATAAATATCTCTCAAGCACTTACCATGTGTATGGTGTCATGCTAGCCACTGAAATTACACAAACAAAAACTAAGGAGGCTCTACCTTCAAGGAGTATTCTACTAGAAAGAATCAAGGTAATTGAAGAAGAGAGAACACTAGCAACTGGGAGGTGAGGGCAGGTTTCACAGAGGAGAAGATAGCTAAGCTGAGCCTAGCTTCATAACATTGTTCCTTCTGGGGTCTCCTTCTAACTGTGACTACAACCACTTTTGTTTATTCAACAGTTCATCTTCTTTCTCCTGCTCCATAAATGTAGGCATCCCACTCTATTCAAGGCTCTCTTCCCTTCCCTCTCTACATTCTTTCCTTTGTTACCATTAGCTGTTTCTGTGGGTTCAATGAACATCTCTATGCAGATTACTCTTAAATCTACCTTTGACCACATACCATTGAGGGCAGGATGAATGGGGATAGCCAGATCTTGTGACCACCCAAGGGAGACTAGAATCAGGCAGATCACCTCATACCTGTGGGGGGTAGGAAGATTCATGGAGATTAGGCACAATACGACCCATTTTAGTAGAGGATAATGTCGTGGGCCACTTGAGTACCAGCTCCAAGTGTGAGTGGAGATGTGAGAGAGAATGAACCAGATGGTATGGGTAGTTCAAGGAAGAACCATGAACTCCATTTAATGATTCCTTGAGCAAGATTTTTATATAGAAAGATGAAAGGATTCAAGTTTTACTATCTAAAATCAGATAAAATCAGGCTTCTTAATCCAAGGCACCAAAAAGTCTTGGGAAAATCAACAGGTCTTTGGAAAGTCAGTTAGCCTTTTTAAAGGCCTAACAAAGCATATGCAAAGAGAGCTGGCTTCAAAGTGTCTTAGGTTGGTCTAGGTGTAATCATTGTCTTTAGTCTGTTATATCTTGGAACCAACACAGGATGGATAATCTTATAAGGGACATGTCTTTTTAGGTGTCTGAAGTTTTGGGGGCAAAGGCCTTGATGTCAGGGTCTCAAACAAAAGTCCTTTTAAGTGTAAACCCAGGGGGTCCTCAGGGATCCAGCCTTATGCAAAGTAGCTAGATGCATCACCAAAGGATCCTAATTAGGGACACCATCTAGATCTTTATCTGAGTCCTAGTTTAGGCCTCTTTGGCTCCCCACAGGATAAGATCAACCAGACTGCTCTTACCACCAAGGTGCGGACCAATGCATCAAGATGCAGTTTCTATTTTTTTGTTTTTGCTCTTACACTTCCCCTGTGGTTAGTAAACTCCCACCTCCTCTTACTTTATTTTTTAATCTTTTATTTTTTTTTTTTTAGTTTTCAACATTCTTTTCCACAAGATTTTGAGTTACAAATTTTTTCCCCACATTTCCCCTACCCCATCCCAATATAGCGAGCCTACTGAATACCCCTTCCCCCAATCTGCTCTCTCTTACATCCTTCCCCACTCCCCCTCCCAACTTCTTAGTAGGGCAAGATAGATTTCTATACCCCAATGCCTGTATATTTTATTTCCCAGTTGCATTTAAAAAACAATTTTTTCAGCATGTGTTTTTAAAACTTTAATTTCCAGATTCTTTCCCTTCTTCCCTCCTCACCCACCCCCACTGGGAAGACAAGCAATTCAATATAGGTTGTACACTTGTAGTAATGAAAAATATTTCTATAGTTGTTATATTGTGAAAGACTAACTGTATTTCCCTGCATCCTATCCTGCCCCCTACTTATTCTATTATCCACTTTGACCCTGTCCCTTTTCAAAAGTGTTTGCTTCTAAGTAACTTCTCCCTCAATCTGCCCTCCATTCTATCCTCCCCACTCTTATCCCCTTCCCCCCTACTTTCCTATAGGGTAAGATACCCAATTGAGTGTGTATATAATTCCCTTCTTAAGCCAAATTCAATGAGAGTAAGGTTGACCCATTCCCTTTCACCTTCCTGCTCTTTCCCTCCATTGTAACAGTCTTGCCTCTTTCATATGAGATAATTTACCCTATTCTACCTCTCCTTTTCTCCTTCTCCCAATATATTCCTCCCTCACCTCTTAATTTTATTTTTTAGATATCATCCCTTCATATTCAACTGATCCTGTGTCCTCTATGTATACATGTACACACACATACACACACTCATATGTATTTATACACACATACACCCTCCTAAACATACATATATATTTCCTTCAAATATCCTCATATTGAGAAAAGTCTCATGAGTTACAATTATCATTTTTCCATGTAGGAATGTAAATAGTTCAACTTTAATAAATTCCTTATGATTTCTTTTTCCTGTTTACCTTCTCATACTTCTCTTGCTTCCTATATTTGAAAGTCAAATTTTCTGTTCAGCTCTGTTTTTTTTTTTTCATCAATAGTATTGGGATCTTTTTTCTTTTTTTAGCTTCAAAATAATAACAAAGGGACTTCTAAGAGGTTTTATTCTGAAAGGATACAAAGCAATAAATATGAATGTAGAACTTACATAGAAGTGATTGTAGAGGAACAGGGCTAAAATGCTATAGATGATATATCATTTGTAAACTGTTTCCTTCAGTGCATTGAACATAGTAGGTACTTCATAAATTCTTTTTTAAAAATTTGTTTATTTTTAGTTTACAACATTCATTTCCACAAGATTTTGAGTTACAAATTTTCTCCCCATCTTTCCCCTACCCCACCCCCAAAACAATGATCCCACTGAATACCCCCTCCCCCAATCTGCTGTGTCCTATATCCTCCCCCATACTCCCTGTCAACTTTCTGGTACAGCAAGATAGATCTCCATACCCCAGTGCCTGTATATCTTATTTCCCAGTTGCATGTAAAATAATAATAATAATAATAATAATAATAATAGTTTTAAAACATTTTATTTTAAAACTCTGAACTCCAGATTCTTTTCCTTCTTCCCTTGTCACCCACCCTCACAGGGAAGACAAGCAATTTCAACATAGGCTGTACATGTGCAGTTATGCAAAACATTTGCATAGTGGATATATTGTAAAAGACTGTATTTCCCTCCATCCTCTCCCACCCCCGACTTGTTCTATTTTCTACTTTGACCCTGTCCCTTTTGAAAAGTGTGTGCTTCTAACTACCCTCCCCCCCAATCTGCCCTCTCTTCTATCATCCCCCCTCTTATCCCCTTCCCCCCGCTTTCCTGTAGGGTAAGATACTCAATTGTGTGTGTATGTTGTTCCCTCCTTAAGCCAAATTCAATGAGAATAACATTGACCCATTCCCTTTTGCCTTCCTGTTCTTCTCCATTGTAACAGTTTTCCCTTGCCTCTTTTATATGAGATAATTTACCCTATTCGGTCTCTCCCTATCTCCTCTCATTATATTTCTCTCTCACTTCTTGATTTTATTTTTTAAATATCATCCCTTCCTATTCAATTGATCCTATGCCCTCTGTCTATGTATACCTGTACACATATATACACACACTCACATACGTATTCATATACAATATACCCTTCTATATAGACATATATTGTATGTATACATACATACATATATATATATGTACATATATGTTTATATTACCTTCAACTGTCCTCATACTGAGAAAAGTTTCATAAGTTACAATTATCATTTTTCCATGTAGGTATATAAATAGCTCAACTTTGATAAGTTCCTTATGATTTCTTTTCCCTGTTTACCTTCTCATGCTTCTTGTATTTGAATGTCAAACTTTTTATTCAGCTCTGTTTTTTTTTTTCATTAAGAATGTTTGAAAGTCCTCCATCTCATTCAATGACCATATTTTCCTCTGAAACATTATACTCAATTTTGCTGAGTAGGTGATTCTTGGTTTTAATCTTAGCTCCTTTGACCTCTGGAATATAATATTCCAAGCCCTGTGATCCCTGAATGTAGAAGCTGCTAGGTCCTGTGTTACCCTGATCGTGTTTCTACAGTATTCAAATTGTTTCTTCTTGGATGCTTGTCATATTTTCTCCTTGATCTGAGAACTCCAGAACCTGGCTATAATATTCCTAGGAGTTTTCTTTTGGGGATCTTTTTCAAGAGGTGATCGGTGGATTTTTTTCCATTTTTATTTTGCCCTCTGGTTCTAAAATATCAGGGCAATTTTCCTTGAGAATTACTTGAAGGATGATTTCTGGGTTCTTTTTTTGATCATGGCTTTCAGGTAGTCCAATAACTTTTAAATTATCTCTCCTGAATCTATTTGCAAGGTCAGTGGTTTTTCTAATGAGACATTTCACATTGCCTTCTATTTTTTCATTTGTTTGCTTGCTTGATTTCTCATAAAGTCATTAGCTTCCATTTGCTCCAATCTAATTCTGAAGGAATTATTCTCTTCAGTGAACTTTTGAAATTCTTTTTCTATCTGGCAAATTTGGCTTTTTAAGGCATTCTTCTCCTCATTGGCTTTTTTGGGCCTCTTTTGCCATTTGAGTTAGTCTATTTTTTAAG
>CM053586.1:90464667-90475448 GCA_028646515.1 Pseudochirops corinnae
CTTTTCATGACTTTCTTGCATCATTCTCATCTCTCTTCCCAATTTTCCCTCCATTCCTCTTACCTGATTTTCAAAATCCTTCTTGAGCTTCTCCATGGCTTGTAACCAATTCATATTTTTCTTGGAAGCTTTTGATGCAGGGGTTTTGACTTTGTTATCTTCTTCTGGTTCCATGTTTTGATCCTTTTTGTCCCCAAAAAAGGATTCTATGGTCTGATTGCACTTCCTCTATTTGCTCATCTTGCCATCCAATTACTTGACTTTTGAGCTCTTTGCCATAGTAAAACTCTGCTTCCAGAGTGGAGAGAACAGTGTCCCAGATTGCTGGGGTTTTTGCAAATGTTTTGAGTTGTTGTCAAAGCTATAAGAGGGTGCCCTCTCTACAGCCACCACAAGCTCTGGCACACTGGCATTCCTCACCCCAGGATTATCACCCAAGACTAAGACCCAGATCCAAGCAAGTCAAAGCAACAGCAATTATCCTCTGAATGGTTGCTTGGTCCACCTACAATCTGCAGGTTATCACCTCCGGAGGCAGCTGTGCAGCAGCAGCTGCAGCTACCATGCTGCCACCCCCTCTCACCCGTAGGGGCAGGGGCCAGACTGCCCTCTTATCAACAGGGTTCCCCACTGACCTTTTACTTTCTCTTTGGCATTTATGAGTTGAGAAGTCTAGAAACCAGCCACAGCTGCTGGTGATTCACTTTCATGATGTCTGTACTGGCTGGTCTGGGTCACTGGTTGGGGGCGCCCTAGGTCTGGGCCTGTGCAGCTTGTGTGGGATTGCGGTCAGCCCCCGAGCCCAGTGTGATAAAACCTTCCTGTTGGCCTGCCAGGCTGCCTTCAATGGGAAATTTGTTTCTCTCTGTCACTTTAGGGGGTTCTGTAGCTCTAAAATTTGTTTAGAGTCATGTTTTACAGGTATTGGAGGTGGTTGGTGTAGGAGCTTAAGCAGGTTTCTGCTTTTACTCTGCTTTTACTTGGTTCTAACAGACCTCATCTTACTTTCTTGATCCTAATGATGCTGTATCCTTGACTATAAAGAAAACTACCTAAGAAAACTCTCTCCCTAACTCTCATTTCCTATTCTCTCTTCCCCATCAATCTTAACCCTACCCCACCAATATCCCATGCCAGATCTTCCCACCTCTTACTCTCTCTCAAATTCCCATTCCATTGGCAACCAACTTTCTTCCATGTTAAACTTCTCCCTGTCACATTTCTTGGCTCCCTTTGGATAATCCTGCATCCATAGCCATCTTTTTCCAGTACTAGTTGAATTTTCTCTCATAATTCTTGAAATACTAGTCATGGAGAAGGAGTCAGAATACTCCTTGCTTTCCATTTAGATGTTCAGACTCTACTTCTGTCACCATCACTCAGTAATATATCCTTCTTTGAGGAGAATCATCACTTACCTGCATCCATTGATTTGTTCTCCATTGTGCCTCACTTCATTACTAACTTGAGTTACATTTAGGTATGATGCTATTGTGACATGGGGTACCTTGATTTTTCCTTTAGAAATATATTTAACCAAAAGAAAAGAGATTTTATTTCCAAAGTAGAAGGTATGACTTTGACAACATATTTCTCTGCTGTGTCTGTGTTAGTCTTCTTTCTGTTGCATATCTAGTATTGCAATAGCTGAAATAATGACACTTTAAATTCCAATTGTACCTGTTGGGGGGGGGGCCTCCTTAGCCAAAGTAAAGGAGTCAGGAAAAGTACACACATTGTTATGAATCTTTGAGATAATTTTCTGTGGATCACAGAGTAGACTCTATAGATTCTCTCTCATCCCATTTAGCTTTGTTTATAATACATCCAAAATAGAACTGGCATAAAATGGTGAGAACTATCTATGCCCCATTCCATACATCCCACTAGTAGGAACTGAGGAACCACAGAGAAAGAAAGGGTCTTGGCCTTTAACATAGAGTATGACAAGTGACCTTCACCATAGAATATGAATGACTGATAAATGTTTTTAATTTTTCTCCATAGTTGGAAGCAAGATGGATGTTGCATTGGAGACATGTGGGCTCCTCTAGGAAGGGGCATTCTCTTTGTAAGTATGACCTACAGTCTTATTTCTAGATCTCTGGACTCAATACACATCCCACTAAGACTTAAGAAAGGCATGTGTCCCATATCTTTCAAAAACCCAAATATTTTAGAGACATCCTAAGTCTGAATAATAAACATTAGGTCCAGGGTCCATATCTACCTTTATATATAAATGTGTGGTTTAAATGGACTTCTAAAATGCACCATATTCTCTGTGGGTAGAAGTCATATCTGCAAATCAACAGTTTAAATTTTGAGCTAATATTTTCCCAAGGTAGTGAAGGTCTATTTTAGAACAGTGTATTCAATGAACATTTCTAGTGTTTTTATGGAGAAATCTCTCTGTATCTGATGTGTTGGAAGTGCGATCTATCAAAATGTGATACCAAGTGGTGGCTAGATGGTGCAGTGAATAGAGCACCAGCCCTGGAGTCAAGAGGACATGAGTTCAAATCCAGCCTCAGACACTTAACACTTACTAGCTGCATGACTTTGGGCAAGTTGCTTAACCCCAATTGCTCTGCCTTCCTCCCTCCAAAAAGAAATAAAAATTTTTAAGTGTGCTACCAACAAATATCCAAAAATTCCCAAGATTAGATTATTAATGGCAAAACTTTAGATCAACTACTTTTCAATTTGACACTTCTCAACCTATATGTATGGTTTAATGCCAAGAGCAGAAAAAAAGATGATAACTTCATAAGCACCTATGCCTTGATATATATATTCATTCAAGGAAAGCAGATTGGACTTCTAATGTTGGATATTAAAGTGTCTATAAACCTGGTTCCATTAATTCTACAACCAATAGTAATCCATAGACAGTTAGAGTGGACTTTGTAAACAGTAATCATTTACACTCATGTGTATACTGTAATTAGGCCATGATGTTGGGAAAATAAAATGTTGTTAGTGCTTTTTGCAGGGGAAGGAAAGCCCATTTGCATGTTTATTTTTGGGCTTGAGAAAATGCCAACATATTCATTTTCAAGGAAATCTTCAAACTTGTTAAACTGATCTAGTACAAAAACAAATTGTTGTATGTTGTCACGTGGGGTAGTTGTCAACTGTACCACTACTGATTTTTGCTACAAATAAGCAGACCTACAATAAATTTAATCCAATCAGATATCACTTTAGGTGATGATAATGGTAAAGTTCAGTTTGTAAAGTATGCCTTAATGTTTTACATTTGAAATATTTTTCCAGTGCCACAACTATTGGAGAATGACCCATCCTTTAAAGATTTGGCAAGTAAAGAGCTAAAGATGATAACTTTTAATGTTGGTTGGATCTTTAGAAATCATCTACATCAGTCCCTTGATTTTTTTTGACAAATAGCTCCATTATAAATTTAAGGATCTCAACAGACACAAATAAAATAATATAAACATAAATGTAGTCATATAATTAAAATTATCAGCATCCATCACTAAGACCTAAAAGAACTTTGGAGAATTAGGGGAGCCATTCGATGCTGAAAGCAGTAGGCCCCTTTATTTAAGGAAGGCCAATGAGCTTAGTTGGAGAGACTCAAGATAGCATAAATGGGGAGACAAGAACATCAAAGGAAAAGTATTAGGCTATCTCACAGGCCTCCTCACGGTAGCCGTGGTACCACCACTTCCAAAACAGGACTAGAAAAAGAGTAGAGAAGAGATATAATTGGGGATGTTACCAGAGAACTTTGGATGCTATGGTTTTTAGGCTAAAGCAGGAGGAGAGAGACCCATTGACATATAAAGAGTGTGGGAAAGGTATGTTTTATACCCTGTACATGCTCCAAATAAACACACTTAATGGGGATATGATGATGGTCTTAGATGCTTGGGTGGTCTTAACACCCACACTTCAGGATAGCTGGGGCAACTCCTAGGTCAAGGAAGTTCCAGATGTTTTATGGGGAGTGGTAAGGACTGCTTTAGCTGTACCTGTTTTCCTAACGTTGAGGTGACAGGCAAAGAGATACTAATTATCCAGGAAACTAGAAATCTCTAACTGGGAAACTTCCAGACTTCTAGGATGGGGAAAGGAAAGAAAGGAGTACTGAGAAATAAGCTAGAACAGGAAGGAGAAGTGTAATTGCTATCATTTTGTTAATAGTTTACATATTTTTCTTTTATCAAAATAGTAATAGGTCTGATTTTGTGATTATATTGTATATCTTACTGCTCTTTGTATTTTTTGAGATTAATACTTTTATTAGAAAATGTTGTTGTTGTTCAGTAGTGTCCAATTCTTCATGACCCCATTTGGGATTTTCTTGGCAAAGATACTAGCATGGTTTGCCACTTCCTTCTCTAGCTCATTTTACAGATGAGGAAACTAAGGCAAACAAGGTTGAGTGACTTGCCCAGCATCACACAATTAGTAAATGTCTCAGGCCAGATTTGAAATCAGGAAGACAAGTCTTCCTGACTCCAAGTCCAGTACTCTATCCACTGTGCCAACTAGCTGACCATTAAATTGAGTAGAAAATATCACTGTTGGTGTTGTTCGGTCATTTCAGTTGTACCTGACTCTTCATGGCCCCATTTTGGAATTTTCTTGGCAAATATACTGGAATGGCTTGCAGTTTCCTTCTCTAGCCCATCTTACAGATGAGGAAACTGAGGCAAACAGGATTAAGTGACTTACCCAGGGTCACACAGCTAGTAAGTGTCTAAGATCAAATTTAAACTCAGGAAGAAGAGTCTTCCTGGCACTTTATCCACTGCACCACTTAACACTCCAGGACTAAGCTGCTGAAGGGTCCAAGCTTAAGGGTGGTGCCAGGACAAGGCTAAAACATTTTTTCATCCTATTGGTTTTCAAAATCCAGTTCAAGACCCACATCTTGATTACTTTTGTGTGTAAGAAGAATTGTTACTAAAGCTTATACTCCTCCTGCTCCACCCCCATCCACCACCACGTTGTGCATGTGAACAATGTGACTTGGAGACCCAGAAAAACTAATTTGATCTTAAGATGAATCAAGAGATGCTTAATGTCTAGGAGTAGAAAGTTGAAAATCCTGATGTTTGTACTCTGTCCTGTTTTGATTATATCTGATGTATCATGTTTGTGTAACTCATGGTCCAATATTCCAAACTCTGGATTTACATACAATGAATGCAATCTTGAGAGTGTCTCTACCTCTCTCCTCTCCCCCGCTTTGGTTCATTATGTTCTCAACCAGGGTATATTTGGGATAAATCTCTAAATATGTTTTATATATAAGTCTTCACTTAGCCTGGGTCTTATTCAAGCATAGAAGGTAACAACACATATACTAGGTACAGGACAGCTTTTATACCACATAAAGTACATAACAGGACTCAAAATAGCCCACCATGTATAAATGATTCACACAGATATTTATGAAGGCCATAAACAAATGAAAAAATTCTCTTTTCTCTAAGTCCCACTTTCCAGAGAACAACAAGCCTTTAAGTACTAACCATATGCAAGTCAGTGTGCTAAGCAGGGGAGGATACAAAAAGAGTAAAAAAAAAAAGAAAGAAAGACATCCTTTACCCTTAAGGAGCTTACATTTTAATTGGGGAATGAAAATACATGAAAGGTTACTGAAGTGGTCATGGCAGTGAAGGTATCCAGTAGGAAGCATTCCATTGGAATCAGAAGCACAATGGGAAAGGGGTGAAGGTTAGCTGTCTGGATCCCTTTCCAAAATGGAAATACTAGAAGGAACTCACCAATGGAACATAGGGGCTGGCATGGCAAAGGGATGTTCCCAGGTTAGTGAGGCACTGTAGACACTGAAGGATATTTCTAGGAATTATTAATATTCTCCAGATTTATAGTAATTTCAATTTTCCTTGGAAGGGAAATGAACTCAAAGTTGCAAGGGGGGGAAATTCCCAGATAGTTTGATGAGTCTTACTTTCTATAATATTCCTATAGTCCCCCAGACTTGGGGTACCATCCTGAGCTTTGCAATCTCCTCTGAAAGGATGCTATGATTTGCAGTAGCTAAGGACTCAATATTCCATCACTTTCCCAGTTACTGCTATATCTTGAGTCAAGCAGTTTCTATCATTAAGTCACTGGGCCACACGGTTCTCTTCTACACAGCTATTCCATGATTGAAATATTTGATTCCCATAGACTTTGATTCAAGGCAGCTATTAACACTTCTGCCAATGAGATACCCTCCCACCAGGAACAGAATGTTCCTCTATTGAGAGGCAAAAGGGCAAGAAAAGCCAAAAGCTGTGTTTTGGTTCCCTTTTATAGACCAGAACAAAGGGTTAGCTTGTTCCACACAGTGTATAGTACAACAGTGTGAGTCAACCAATTCATTGCTCTCAGAAAGGGTTGGCTTCTCCTATGTAACCACCCCAAGGAGTCTAAACCAACTAAATTGGCCGGCATCAATTAAACTCCTTCCTCTTAAAAGCAGCAAGGGACATGTACTTTCCCTCCGTAACAAGATGAAATCAAAGTCCCCAACAAAGGCTTACCTTCCTATAAGCTCATCAATTTCATCAAGGAACTTCCATGATCAACACCCTACATGTTCACTTTAGAGCATCATATTTTAGGAAGGAGACAGTTTAGCTAGAGTATCTGATGTGATGGTGAAGGGCCTTTAGACCATGTCATATGAGGAGAGGTAGAAGAAACAGGGAGTGTTTATCCTGAAAAGAGGGTCTTAGCAGAGATATGACAGCTGTTGTTAAGTATTTCAAGGGCTGGTACAGGGTTGAAAGTTTATATTGTTTTCTTCTTAGCCTCAGGTAGCAGGGCTAGAAGCTATGAGTAGAAGTTGCATAGAAACAATTTTTAGGCTGATATACATGGAATGCATTTCTTTAAAAGGAAATCTTTACTTGAAAAGAACAGAGTATATTGTAGGAAGAATGCTTATTCACATATGGATTGGCCTAGATGGCAATTTAAGCCATTTTCTGAGATTCTGCCAAACTCTGAGATTTTGTAATTCCTCTGTGAAAACTACATGAGAAGATTGTGTATATGAAACATCCCCTGCAAAGTGCTGCAGGAAACCTAAATCATTCAATTAAAAGCTGCATGTGCCACTCACCTGAGAATGCTAATTTGGGGGAGGTTTGTTTTGGTTTTGATTTTTAGGACACTTCTTGTAATTGTCCTGATGATGATGAATTATACTTTTAATAAATTCAAATACAGAATGAGCTTCAAGAATTGCTGTAGTAGCCTCTAGTTATAAATACCAAATGCTTGATTTTCAAAGGTATGCTTACCTTTTTATACATATTAAAACACAAAACTCCTCAGTGTTTACCCAGGACTTAATCAACGGTATTATTTTACATACTAATAGTGCTTTTCTTTTACTGGTAAATTCCATTTTAACATATAATGCAAGTTTATAATCTCAAACACTGAAAGGAAATAGCTTAAAAGAGTAATTTCAACAGATAGCCCATGCAACCTTAAGATTTATAATTCACCATTTATTAAATGAAAGCAAAGGTGTGTACTTACCTTTACTAGCACCAATGTTATTATCCATTGTGTGTGGGGGGGGGAGGGGCAGTTAATCTCAATTTTGTTAGCATCTTAAGTTGCCTTCATTTATATTTTAGTTTATCATTGAAATCATTGTGTGTTTTTCTTTGTCTCACAGGTGCACAATGTTTATTTTTCCTTTGGGTTTGCTGGTTTTTTTTTCTTCCGATAAACTGTTTTTAATAGAAAAGTTCCAACAGCTTCTCAAAGAAACTGAGAGACTAAACCAGAAAGCAAGATCAATTAAAACATACCCGAAAGGCACCATTTTGGAACTATGAACAAAAATATTATCAACTGCATTCTGCAACAAATACAATTACTACATACAAGATCACGTCCTGCCTCTGACATTATACTGGCTGTGGGACCCTGAGCAAATCACTTTACCTCTCAATGTTCTAGGAAACTCTGGAAGACTAAAAATTACAGAGAAGTTACCAATCTGCATGAGTAGAGGGAGTTTCCTTGTTAGAGATTTCCTTATATCAGTGAAATCATAAGTATAGTCCTTATGCCTATATGTAATAATAATAATAATAATATCTGACATTTATATGAAACTTTAAGGTTTAAGAAGCACTTTGCACACATAATCTCATTTGATCCTCAAAATAAACTCACAAGGCAGATGCTATATTTTGATCCCTCATGAGAAAACTGAGATTCAGAAGGGTTAAATGACTTACCCAAGGCACACAACTAGTGTCTGAGGCAAGATTTGAATACAGGACTTCCTGACTCCATGTTGTTTGGGAGGAAAAATAAACCTCATCCTTAATTTAATTAAAAAAAAAACAAACACAGAGATCTCTTATGATAAAAAGAGGAATTTATTCTCTTCCCTGGGAGAAGAGGGCAGTCTTCCCCATGACTCATCATGGAGGAGAGGAGTGTTACAAAAGACAGTGCAAGAATTTATACCCTAATGCAGTCAAGCCCCCTTCCTGACTGTCTCCTCTCTGATTGGTTGAGAGGCAGACTTAAGTCTCAGCACCAAAATCTTCCCCAAATGGGAAGTCACAGGGAAGCCCACCACTATCTCTCAGTGGCTGAGAAATAGGTTTATAAAGAACAAGCAAGGGAAAGGAAGGAGGGGGGAAGAGTCCCAAAGCAAGGGAGGAGGAGTGAGCCTAGGCTGTCCCTGACTCCCACTGGCTGGGAGGAGGGGCCCACCAAGGCAGGAAAAGCAGACAAAAGACTAAAAGTGGATGTCAAAACATTCCTGAAGAGGCTTGCTGCTGAGTGACAGCAGTGATGGAGGAGGAAGAGGGAAGTTAACAAACCAAAACTGCCTGAGAAGTTTTCACTTGCTCCATACAATGTTCTGTGTTCTACCTACTATACCACACTTCCTTTTACATCATATATACTTTCTAGATCTAGAGTATTGTTTCACCAAGGCAATATTCACAACATTGCTGGAGACTATGAATATGCTGGCATAGTTCTGAATCACAAAATATAACATGTGGGGAACCAAAGAGGCCTGATCCAGAACTCAGATAAAAATCTTAATAGTGTACCCTAATTAGGACCCCTTGAGATGTGGCTTAGCAACTGCTTACATAAGGCTGGCTCCCCAGGGGTTACACTTAAAAGGACTTTTGTTTGAGATCCTGACATCAAAGCCTTTGCCCCCAGACTTCAGGCCCTCATCAGAGTATCCATTCTGTGTTGGTTCCAGGATATAACAGACTAAAGACAACAATTATACCTAGATAACATCTTCCTTATCAAATTGTATTACTTCTAGGATCTAATAGGCTTAAGACAATGATAGTAAAAGTTGAATCCTTTCATCTTTCTGTATCATTTTGCTCTATAAAAACCTTGCTAAAGAATCATCAAATGGAGTTCTTTCCTACAAACTACTCTCCTGGTTAATTCTTTGTCACTTCTTCACTCACACTTGGGGCTGGTACCCAAGTGGCCCATGACAATAACACACTCCTTATATAGAAGACAGAAGCAAAACATTTATTCAGACACCAGAAAGCCAAATCCCAACACCAGAAAAATGAATCCATCATAGCAACAAAGATGTTAATATACCTTATCACTGTAGGAAGCAACACCATCCCAAAACCTTCCCACAAACAAACACTCACAATACTAGCTGTCTGCTTGCCTGTGTCCTATCTCTTTCCCAGCTCTAACTGCTCTGACTCCCATCTTTCTCTCAGCTCTGCTCCACCCTTCCTACTCTACCTGTTCAGCAAACTCCTCCCACCACAGGCTCCATGTGATTACATTTGGCCTATTAAGGGGCAGAGAAGATCTTCAAAGTACCATTACCATTACAAGTATATATTGTATATGTATATATTGATAATCATTTAATATATTTTGGGCAAATCAAATAGACTGCTATGCCTCATTTTATAAAAAAAGGCTCACTTTCTATCTCAGCCACTCCAGAGACCAGATAAGGCTGAGAGTAGGATTTAATACAGGCATCCAGAGATCATAAATTCCAACAGACCCAGCTTTGTCTCAGTCTCAGAGAACCCTTCTCCTTATGTCAACCAGAAGAGGCCTACTTTATGGCCCTTAAGGACGAGACCCTTAACTTGAGGCATTCACTTGAGTAATGAGACTTTTTCTTATCTTAAGATTTTCTGAATATATACCTTGTTATGGAATGATAATGGCAAAGAAAACAGATGTTCTGAATCATAATTTCAATTGACACTTTGTTAGCCTTCTTGTTTGTTTGTATTTATCATTTATCCAATTAAGAAATTCCTTTATCATACAGTGATTATGGGGATCATAAATTTGTGTAACTCAGACACCCCTAATTGGGATGGTCCTAAAATGTACTTAAGCTCTCTCATCCTTTTGTTCCTCAGTTAGGACTTAGCTCCTACCTCCTTGCACAAGTACCTCTAACCTTAAGGCAGTGGTTATCAACCTTCCTAATGCCTCAACCCTTTAATACAATTCCTCATGTTGTGGTGACCCCCAACCATAAAATTATTTTCGCTGCTACTTCATAACTGTAATTTTGCTATTGTTATGAATCATAATGTAAATATCTGATATGCAGGATGTATTTTCATTGTTACAAACTGAACATAACCCACAGGTTGAGAACTGCTGCCTTAAGGGAATAAGGAATAAATTTCGTAATTTTTATATTATTATTATTTGTCTCTTTTAACCAAAACTTTTAAAAGGTTGACAATATACACATAGTATATGTGTGTATA
>CM053586.1:90475948-90503790 GCA_028646515.1 Pseudochirops corinnae
TATATATATATATATATATATATATATATATATATATATAGTATGATGCCAATATCTATGTAGATATTGATACACATGTGTACAGTTATGTACCTCTTCAGGAATACTAGATTTGTCTATAGCAACATTAGTAAAAAGGCAAATTCATGATAGTTATTGACTTTTCCAACCACATCAGTACTTTAATTGCCCTTAAACTGAATGAACTGGCCAGAGTTAAGCAGTGGCTGAGAACAATGGACCTCCTTTTATCATACTTTGGCATTTTGAAAGGTTCTATAATCTTCCAGGACTAAGAGGGACCCATGGCAATGACTTAAAAAGTATTAATAAAGAAATTTCTTGAGATATTGGGTTTATATTATATGCAGGTTTTAGAACACAATCAACCCATCAATCAACCAACAGATGCTTATTAAGTTTTTATGGGCCAGGTCACCAGGCTGTGCTAGACACACAAAAACAGAAATAAAACAATTCCTGCCCTCAAGAAGGTTGAATTCTAATGGGACAGCTCTATTAAGAATATATATACACAATGAATGCAAGATTGTTCTGAGAAGGGGAAGACCCTAGCAATTGGGAGGATTAGGAAAGTATCCATGAAAAAGATGGTGATTGAATTGAGTCTTAAAAGAAACTAGAGAAATACACCCAGACTCACACACATCCATCTGTCACAAAATCTGATTAGTAAAGTACAAGGATGATACTTTGTTCCCAGTCATTAACTAAATTACATGGTTTCTGAGCTACTGACAGATCTCAGTTTCCTGAATGCAGATATACATCTGAACTTGGAAGAAAGTTGTGAGGACTGTGCCTGCAAATGAAAGAAATTATCAAGGAACCTGTGGCCTCAATGGTATTTCCTGTTTTCAGATCTTGGCAAGGAATCTACTGACTAATGTTTTGTTTTATGTGTGTGTGTGCTTTTTTTAAACAGCATCCTACTGAGTACATTTCTCTCTTCAAAAACATTTTTTTCTTACATGGATTGGCCCATTCCTCAGAACAGAAGTGCCCATCAATTTATGTTTCTTTCTGCAGGATATAAAGGACTTTAAAATACTATTTATCTTTACTGACCATGAAGACACTAACTTTTATGGCATGCTACTATATTTTGATAAGTCTTGATGTGTAAGTATATCCAATCTCTTATGTTTGACTCTTTTTTTGTTACCACACATTTTTCTTTATGATTTCTCCAATGCTCTAATGGAGCATTATTCTTTTAAACTGTTTTATTAAGACTGATTGGAATAGGTATAATATCTAGCATCAGAGATGTACAGTGGGAAGCTACTGCTGAGGCCATGTAGTCCAATCTTATAATTTTACAGATGAGAAAATTGAGACCACAAGAAGTTGTGACTTGGCCAGGGTTACTGGTAATTAGAGGTGGGATTTGAACCCAGGTCCTCTGACCCCAAAGCCAATGCTCTTTTGTTCCTTCATTCATTTACATAAAGCATTGTAAAAGCACTAGTACAGCCTCTGGACTGTCAATTTTTCAGGGCTCTCTTTATGGGTGAGTGGGAAGGGGGGAAGAAAAACACCTTTCCTAATATGTCCCTTGAGATATTGCCTTCTTTTTTCATTTGAATGAGTAACCTACACTGATGCCCCCATTTCCTCACCACTTACTATCCAGTACCAGATGGCCCATCTCCCACATAAGACGCTAACCCAACTCACCAGTCAATGTGGGAGAATCAGAATATTCCTTGTTCCCCATTACTATTTCCAGACCCTCACTTTACCATCCGTACTGAGCAACCGCCTCCAAATTCTTGCCATCCTAATTCATCACTCAATTTAAATACCTTGGGCCATTATTTATTGACTCAATTTAAACACCAGTGACAATTATCTATTGACCTCCAGGATATTCTCCTTCCCTCCTCTGTGATTGGATTTTAGACTTTCTACCCCATTTCTTTAGCCAGTGATGGGGAAAAGAATTGACCAGATAGATAGGAGAAGAACCAGGAAAGAGCAGTACCAAGAGAGGAGAAAGTATTTAGAAAACCATGCCATCCATGTCAAACCCCAACCCTGAATTACTCCAACCATTTCCATTTCCTGGCCACCATTTTCAGACCATACCACATTTACTCTGGCCATCCTCCTCCTCTCCCCCTACTGGAACCTTGGATTTTACTCCTACAACCAACTTTGCCTTTAATATGTGAGCTTCCATCCTAAATTCTCCAGAACCAGGTCTCCATGTTACTTCCTAGCCACCATTTCCAAACAATGCTTTCACCTGACCCTTCCTGTCTAGCTCTTTTATATACCGTCTTCCTCCATTAGAGTATAAGCTCTTTGAGGACAGAGAATGGCTTGCTTTCTTTTATTTGTAGTCTTTGCATTTAGCACATAGTGAAGGGCAGCTAGGTGCCACAGTGGACAGAGCACTGGGCCTGGAATCAGGAAGACCTGAGTTCAAATTTGGCTTCCAGTACTTCCTAGCTGTGTGTCCCTGGGCAAGTCATTTAACCCTGTTTGCCTCAGTCTCCTAATCTATAAAATGAGCTAGAGAAGAAAAATGGAAAACCACTCTAGTATCTTTGCCAAAACCAAAACAAAAGCAACAACAAGAAAAAATCCAAATGGTGTCATGAAGATTTGGACTGAATAACAACTTGCACTTAGAAAGTGCTTAACACATATGTTATTGATTTGTCTGTTATCCACCTACCTTCTTTATTCCTGTCCCTTACTGTTCAATGGAGTTAGAGGAAATATTTAAATTGCTGATGGTATACTGTACACAATTATGTTATCTAATCACAACTGGGCTCTCATTACAGCAAGGCAATCATTCTATTCCTCCCTAATCTATGCACTATCTCTGTTGAAGCTTGGGGCGTCAGGGGTGCTCAAGACCCCAAAATACCAACACACCTACCAAATGAATTCAACTCAAGCCTTCTCTCAGCTAAAGTAAAACAAAGTTTATTAAAGATTCACTGTAATGGGTAGACTCTTAAGGAGCCTAAGTATTTGTGATGCTTTTATTAGACAAGTGGCCTGGAACAATCTGACACAGACTAAGTCAGTTTTAGATTGAATCTCAGTGCCTTCATGGAGGCACCATAGATTTTATATACAGAAAGACCGTGGGAGGAATCTAGGAGTGTTCTAAAGGAGTGGTTTGGGGAGTGTCTTGAGGAGGAGTCTAAGGAGGATCTTTGATGGACTGAGGTCAGACTCCAGGAATGGGCTTAAAGGTGGGGAATAGATGAAGGTTACCTGGAGATGACCTACAATGGAGAGCTACTCTACGTGAAGAGTCACAGAGATTTGGGCCTAGCAAATATAGAAAGGCTTAGGGCCTCAGGCAAATGTTTCATCAAGTGGGAAGATTCAATCAGTGTTCGAGGGGTTTCCCAGATCCTGTACCCCATCATCTCCTCTACACAGAGTTTGTTCTAAACTTTTTTAAAAATCTCTCCTCATCTGCCATAGCACCTTCTCCCACTCCTCTGAGGAGTTCACCTCATACTTTTATTTTTAAAAAATGAAGCCACTTCCCTAGAATTCCCTATTCTCTCTTCATCTTCCTCCTCTCCCATCATTCATACATCTACCCCAATTATCCCCTCCACTCCAGTCTCAGAGGAATAAGTAGCCCATCTTGCTAATGTCAACTTCCTTACATATACCCTTGATCCCACCCCCTCCCATATCCTCTAGCACATTGCTTCCCCTATCACAGAATCACAGATTTAGAACTAAAAAGAGACCCCAAAGTCCACTGAGTCCAACCTTATCATAATATAAACAAGGAAATTGAGGCACAGAGAGGTTACATGACTTGCCCAAGGTCAAACAGCTAGTAAGTATCCAAGGCAGGATCCAGACTCAGGTTGTCCTAACTCAGGGTCCAACACTTTATCCACTATGCCCATATATGGCTGCCTCAGCCCCTCTCCCCCCTTATCTTGAATCTCTCCCAATCTACTAGCTCCTTTCACATTGCTTACAAATACTGCCATATCTCTCCTATTCTTAAAAATTCCTCACTTTATTAAAGGATTTTCAGTTGTTTTTCCTATTACAACTATGGAGTCATATATCTGAATAACTTTCTTTTGGAGGCAGTTGTTAAGACAGAAGTATTACTTTTCTCCATAGGATTGTGAATTTCTGGATAGATGGTCCTGCTTCCTAATTTTTTCTTAAGACAAGAAAACCTAAAAGAAACATTGCAGTTAAGATAATAAGTCTCCATTGTGCAGAAAATAGAGATTACCTTTAAATAAACTATAAATACAAATGAGAGCTTTGAAAAGTAAAATCAGAGATTCTTAACGAGAATTCATTAGAAATTGTTCTTAATATACAAGCTGTTTAAACAAGTAATATTTTTGTAATTGCATATTAACTTTCCAAAAATGGCATTCAGTTTTGGCATAATCACCCAAAAGAGGAATTCTTTATCTCCCCAAGATGTTTATTTTCTTTGAATTTTGTAGCAACATCTTGCAAAAGCACTTCATGGGTATGTCTTCTCTGCTCTTCACTAGTTTCTTTGTAAAGGTCACGGGAAAGGGTGATGTTTTTCCCCTTTCAAAATGACATGGAGTTCCCATAGCAGACCTTAATCTATATGTGAAGCCTTTCCAGGGAACAGAGCATGTTTTATAATTTATTGATGTACATTGAAGCAAGTTTTGGGGAGCGTGAGAATAATTATCTGAGGTTTTTGAAGCTTAGCCCTAGTTAAGTGTCAGGACAGGGGGAGAAAATGTCCTCCAAAGAAATGTTCTTTTATCATCTAGTTCCTAGAAGGCCCCAAAAGAACATGTTCAGTTTGGATAACAATCTGCTTCCATGACAACATCATTCCCACCTTGCTGGTGCTGTGCTGGGCACTACCAATATTGTCTTCACCTGGGACACCATCATGAATCAACCGGTGAAAACAGTGTGCACCAACACAGATTGCTTCCTACTAAAGCTGTCATCTCTGCATGCACCAAGTATTCCAGCAATACAGAGAGCTAGAGTTTTGTTCTGATTTGATTTTTAACCATAAAGCAGAAGTCCATAACTGTTTATTGTGTGGCATGGACTTCTTTTGCATTCTGGCAAATTCCTTTGACCCCATTCTCAGAATAATGTTATTAAACGCACAAAATAAATTCCATAGGATTAAAAAGGAAAAAAATTATACTGTAATAGTTACAAAATCTTAAGAAAACAAGTTAATAAGCTCTAAATTATGAACTCATGATCTAAAGGTTATAATTAAATACAGTATCTTAACTCTAATGGGAGAAAATTAATCTGAGTCTTCTCACCTTTAAACCTAATCACCAAATTCTTAAATTGTAGCAAAGAAAAAGAGATAGGTTTTTGTTGCTATTGTTTTGGCTAGACTCCAATAAATTAGAAAAAATACTATATGGTAAGAGCACATTGTGACAGATGGAAGAGATATAAAATCTTGTGGTTCCCATGTGTCATCTTAGTCCTGAAAGGCATTTCATTATTGATTGTTTTCCACTGTCCACAGAGCAATCCAAGTTGTCAGTCAGTTAGAAGATTGATGCCATTTATTGGCCCCAACCAAAATGCACCATCAAAAAAATATTCAATGACAGTCCAATATTGGCAGCTGCCACTAGATTCTTGTGTCTTGTCAGCGAGCTGTCAAAGAAGGTAATAACAACTGGGACTTTCAAGGCCTCCTATCCAAGCCATTTCAGAATTTGGCCATCCAGCCTGGGTGGCTTCATGTCAATAAAACATCAAACTTCATATCAATTAGAGGCACAGAAAACTACAGTGGGACCCAAATCTTCCCTCTGGTTGGACAGCTTTTTACAAGCCATTGCTATTATTTTTTAGCTGCCAGACAACTCTTATTCCGCTGAGTAGAAAAACATCTGAAGGGGGACAATTGAACAGTAGCTAAGCAAGAGGAAAATTTTCATGGCTTGAAGAAGCTCAATTTCAAGCAATATAATCTCCAAGTGATAATAAATGATGTCAGATAATCGGCTGTAGTAGCATGGAGCCTCATAGGAGTGAAGATATCTGTGCCAAAAAATATGTGCTGTTATCATGATGAGCTATGATG
The DNA here is from genome assembly GCA_028646515.1 of Pseudochirops corinnae. Lineage (NCBI taxonomy): Eukaryota > Metazoa > Chordata > Mammalia > Diprotodontia > Pseudocheiridae > Pseudochirops > Pseudochirops corinnae. The sequence goes on from CM053586.1 coordinate 90,482,046, forward strand.
AAGAATAGGAGGACAATGTTCATGACAAACTGAGTCAGACCAATGGCCCATTCAGTCCAATGAATTCTTTCAGAATTACTCAGGGACTTCTGTAACACCAAGAGATAAGGAACATTTTGGGAAAGAAATATCCAATTAACTTTAAAATGTATATACCATTTCTTTTTCTTTCTTTTTTTCTTTTTGGAGGGGGGAAGGCAGGGCAATTGGTGTTGACTTGCCCAAGGTCACATGGCTAGTAAGTGTTAAGTGTCTGAGGCCAGATTTGAACTCAGGTCCTTCTGACTCCAAGGCCAGTGCTCTGTTCGCTGCACCACCTAGCCACCCCTATTCCATTTCTTTTGCACCTAATCTTGCTCTTTTTTCTCTTCCTCCTTTTTCTCCTCTTCTTCTTTTTCTACTTTGTCTTCTACCACTACCAGATTTGAAAGATAAGAAAGGAAAGCCTTTAAAATTTTACAGTAATTGTAATTCTAACTGTCCTTTTTCATTGTAAAACTGTATTTTTAGACAGAGGCTGTATTTTTCATCTCTATATTCCAGCATCTAGACCTGTTTCTTTCTCATAAAAGACACAATGTTCCTTAATTAAAGTTTGCTGAATGTAGTAATGCCACCTAAAATATCACTGAAAGGTGGCCATACCATCTCTGATAATCTTTACAATTATTTAAGCCAACTCCATCATTTTACATATGAAACTGTGCACTGATATCTAATCAAAACACACTAAGGAGATATTTCTACTATCATATATAATACCATCATGCAGATGAAATATGTTAGTGTTACTTGACGGGGGGCAGGTAGAGAGGAGTTGGGGAGGGTGATAGTATTTATGAATGGCTGACTTTGTATATAAGCATTTTAGGACATTACATATGGAATTGGGCAGCTAGATGACACAGTAGATAGAATGCCAGGTCTGAAGTCAGGAAGACTCATCTTTCTGAGTTCAAATGTGGCCTCTGACTCTTACTGGCTGTGTGACCCTGGGCAAGTCACTTAACCCCATTTGCTTCAGTTTCCTCAACAGTAAAGTAATCTAGGGAAGAAAATGACAAAACACTCCCATATCTTTGTCAAGAAAACCCCAAATGTAGTCACAAAGAGTCAGACACCATCAAAATGACTGAACACATATAGAATAGGATTTTAAGTCCACCAACAAGGTCTTCTTCCCCACAAAACAAAACAATCAGAAGAAAACATTTCCCTAAGTGCTACTGATGTCTGAAATTCTATAGAGATTCATTCCTTTGTCCTGAAATTTTATTCAAATAATTTTATTGAATTATTTATTCAAATTATATTTATTCTAATTATTCAAATTTATTTTGAATTAATTTTGAATTAATTACTTCTGCAAACAAAAAAACTCCTGAAAAGAAATAATGCATTGAACTTCATCAATACAGTACTGTGAATGTTTGTACCATCCCTTTACTAAGAGCCAGCTTTGATGTGATGAAAGAGGGACACACTATGTGTATCATAGGAATGTAGCACCACAGAGAAGGTGAAGGGAAGGAAGCAGAAAGAGATATAATGGCGCCAGAAGCCAAACTATATGGACTACAAATTTCACTTCAGGCTTGCCTAACTGTCCTACATTTACTACTTAACAGTTGTGTTAATCATCTTATCACAGCCTAGTTAGGCTCAAAGTGGGGCATAAACTGTGTTTCACAGCTGACACATAGCCCCTAATACCAACCTACTCATGTGTATAAATGCAGTCTCTCACATACAAAGAGAATTGGAATAACAAAGCCTTCTTTGTGAGCTTGGGATGATGTACAAGTCTTTCTGTAGCATGCCTTGCTTCCCCCAAAACCAGTGTGTGTGTGTGTGTGTGTGTGTGTGTGTGTGTGTGTGTGTGTGTGTGTATGTATGTGTGTGTGTGTGTGCGTGCACGCGCATAAATATGTTGCCTTTGGAAACATTCCATATCCTCTCTTGGAAGTACTCATTGCTATAACAAACTGTATTGAGCATCCAATTCGAGTCTTGTCCATCTAGTGGCACTCTCCCCAAAGGGGCACAGCTTATGAGTCTAGTACATTCCTCCTCTGGTACTGAGACTGAAAAGAAGAAGCACATCTATCTCGACAACAAGCCAGTAACTGGGCAGCTGATTTAGCTTTGACCAGCAGGGCAGCCAGAAGCTCTGTCTCGGCTAATAAGAGTGAGAGCAGGCAAGTGCTGAGAGTAGATCTGACTCCAACACCACAAATATCTCATAGCATGGGGTTTGTGGTCTTTGATTTATGATTCTTGCTTTCCAGGGAACTGAAATATTCCTGCCTAATGCAACAACATGAATTACGATATTTTCTGAAAGGAACTAACCATCTTGAAATTTGCCCACTAAGGATATTTTCATAGCAATGCATATGCTGTGATGATAACTCTTCATCTCTAAATAGAAATCTCACTTACCCACAGGATCTTCATTTTATTTATGGGGGAATAAAGAAGAATGAAACAGGTCCTTCAGAGCATCCCATGTATGTTTATATTATAGGCTAGGCAGCTGTAATTTACATGGATCCATCTCCTAGACTGTAAATTACCCAAGGAAAGAAATTTTTATCTCCATCTCTAATACCTACTATGAATACATGTGCTCTCCTGCACACATTAGAATGTTATATTTGGCTTTTTTTTTCTTTAGTAGCAGAGATCATCTGCTCCCCCTCTCTGGCCTAGCTTACCCTGGTGATTGATAGCTAAAGCTAAAAAGATGACTGGCTAAGATAAAGGTTCCATCTACTCTGTAGTTATAGAGGGAAGTGTCTCTTTGTGTAGGACCTGGTCTTCATTTATATTATGCTTTGGCAAAGGATGATGGGAGGGTAAAGGCAGGTTTGATGAGAGTGACAGCAGTGAAACCTATCGTCACACTTTTACTCATCCCCTGTGGTGCAGAGAAAAGGCAATTCCTATTGCCAGGTGTGGGGTTTTTTCTTATGGATATTTTATACACTTCTCATGCAGACTATGTGATGGATGACTTGTTGTCTGTTTCACACTGAGCACCAATGCAGTCTATTCATGGGTAACAGATTTGCCTGCTGTTAAGCAGGTCTAGCATATGACATCTTTGCTGAAATTGAGAAGCAGAATAGTATAATTAAGAGAACACTAAACTTGGATCCAAGCAACCTGGGTTCAAATCCTAGCTCTCACCCTAACTGTCAGCTCAAATTCCAGCACTGCTATTTACCATCTGTTTGACTTTGAGAAAGTTGTTTAACCTCTGAACTTCAGTGACTCAATTCTAAAAGGAAAATATTACTAATTGGACAACCTGCTTCACAGTGGTTGGCTGTTATGAGGATCAAATGAGAATGTATAGATAGCATTTTGTAATTGTAAAGCAATATGGAAAATAAGGTGGTATTATTATCTAAAAGTACCAGAAACAAACATTGACCTAACTGTTGTCATTACTTCTTAGCAGTCAAAGATTATAGGCAGTACTTCTAATAATAACTCACATTTATTTCTGTAGTTCTTTTATGTTTGCAAGGCACTTCAAATGTTATATCACAAGAGATCTTAAAGGTCACCTAGTTCAATTCACTCATTTCAAAAATGAAAAAAAAAAATGAAGTCCAGAAGGTTAAACGATTCTCCCAGAGTCAACCAGGTAGTAAATAGTGGAGAAAGAATTAACTGGACATTAATGCTCCGAAACACCATACTGCTTAATCAGCTTCCTCTCTTCCCCCAACATTCCTATGAGCTATGTATCCCAGGACATCAGTGGATCTGTGAACACAGTTTTATGAGCATTCCCTCCAATGATGCAATGGAAATCCAACCATACCTCTCATGTTTTATGATTCTTGTCAATGTCCTCTTAGACATTCATCCCAGAGGTGTTTCTCTAATGTTCTAGGGGACTTTCCCAAGCCCCCTTGACATGGTGAACATACCAATGGAGCCTCAAGACTGCCCATCATTTATCTCTCACTGAGATCAGTCAATTTTTTCCAGTCTCTCAAATATGCCCTCTTCTCTCCTCTGACACTGCCACCACTCTACTTCAGGGCCTCACCACCCTATGGCTGGACTATTGCAATATCTTTCTGATGTGACGGCTAGCAACAAGTCTCTCCCCACTCCAATTCAACCTCCACTCAACCACCAAAATGATTTTCCTAAAGAACAGATCCTATCGTGTCACCTCCTTATTCAATAAACTCCAGTGGCTCCCTGTTGCCTCCAGGATCAAATACAAAATGCTCCATTTGACGTTCAAAGCCCTTCATAACCTAGCCCCCTGATACCTTTCCAATTTTCTTGGATTTTGCTCCTCATGTACTCTTCAATTCAGTGACACTAGCTTTCTCATGGTTCCACAAGCAAAACCTTCCATTTCTCCATTCCAGGAATTTTCTCTGGTTAGTTTCTTCTCTCAACTCTGCCAAGTTCTTTGGCTTCTTCTTAGTCCCAAATAAAATTCCATCTTTTACAGGAAGACTTTCCTAACCCCTCTTAATTCTCATACCTTCCCTCTACTAATTGTTTCCTATTTATCCTGCATATAGCTTTCTTTGTCTATATTTGTCAGCATCTTGTCTGCCCCGTTAGACTGTAAGCTCTTTGAGGGCAGGGACTTGTCTTTTGCCTCTCTTGTATGTCAGTGCTTAGCAAAGCCTCTGGTACAGAGTAGATAAGTCCTTAATAAATGTTTATCGATTGATTGAATCATATATTTCTTTCATGGCTTTCTCTAAACCACTTCTTCATAATTTTTTGTTGTGCTGCAACCTGAACTTGTTCTCCATACACTGCATTGCTTTTTGAATGATCCTTAACTTTATTTCACCTGAGAGAGCCATGCACAGATTCCTTTCTCACTGCATCCTGGATCTGTGACTGGGGTCTGGGTAGTTGGTAACAAAGCTGCCAGTTAGCATTTGTACCTGTTGCAGTGCCTTGTTGTGTGATGGTGAATGCCACAGCAGTCTAGCTAGAGAGGGAATAAGCAGAAGCTAGGTCCACTGAGGCTGGGTGCTCTCTCCTCTAGTTTCTGAGGTAGACATAAGACTAAAATTTTATCTATCTGCCAACCCTAAAATATCTCTGATCTTGGGGTGAGTCTGGTTCAGAAGGAAAGTCACTTCCTGGTATAGGACTGCTACTTCATTCTTGCCCTGGTGCATAGCCTCTCCCTGGGTACTAGAATATTCCATGCACAGTGTGCTTTTTGACCTGACCCTGTCTCCAGGGTCCATAGACCTCCCTAATCTTTCTCCCAATGTTGAGCTGGGCTGGACAAAAGGATCACTTTTTCCTGGATTTCCTCATCAGGATTTGGTCTGGTTCATTTTCTAGAGCTGTTTGGAGAAGTTTGTGGAGAGGAACTCTCTCCATAGCTTCCTGTCACTCTGCCAACTTGGCTCTGCCTCTTATGTAAATGTATTAAATCACCATTCACTAGTCATAATTATCTTCTGTGTAATCAGAGATTAGGGGGAAGGGGACTAAGTGATCAGAGAAGTGGCTTTCCTTCTAAATCAGACTCACACCCCAAGATTAGAGATATTTTGGGGTTGGCAGATAAAATTTAGCCTTATGTTCCCCTCAGAAAATGAAGGAGAGAGCATCCTGTCTCAAAAGACCTACTAGGTTCTGCTTTCGCCCTCCCTAGCTAGGCTACATGGTGTTCCTGCTTTCTGCAAAGAGTCTGTCCAAGATCACACACACACACACACACACACACACACACGCACACAGATGTATACATATATGTACACACACATATACATACACACATATACATACACATACATATGTGTGTATGTATATATGGGGAGAAAGACCAAGAGAGTGAGACAGAGAGAAAAGATCAAGAGAGAGAGAGAACAGAAGAGACAGAAACAGCTTTACAGACTGTCCATCTGACTTTATACCATAGTGCAGAAAACAGGTTTTCTTCACCTGCTTGTTTTTTCCTGAAATAGGTAATGTAGATATTATTATCACATGTTTCTTCCCACTATGCTTAAGAAAGCTATCTTCAGTTCATAATGTAAGAGTTCCTAATGTACCTGGCAACTTTCCATCTTCCTTCCATCACTTCCACATCCATCACTGTAAATGAGTTTCATCAACTGTGGCTTCATTGTGGGACTCTTCTGCTCTCTAGGAACTCACAATGGGTGACCCTGATGCTCTTTGACAGTACATATGACACACCAATATCACCAGTCAAAAAGAGGAAGGCAGTTTCCATAACAATTCCAGACATTCCCAAGATGGCAATGCCAAATACTACTAAGTGCAGGTTACAATAGCTTCAGTTTTCCATTTGGTGATTAGTCATTAGATGCAAATGATCATGGCAGAGCTAACATGAACTTAATCAATAGACATTTCTTAAATACCCAATCACTCCACTAGTTCTAGGCTAACAACATAGAAGTGAAATAGTTCCTGCCCACAAGAGGTTCCCCCCTCCCAGCTACAAATGAGTTTTCATTTGTGAACAGGACTTCTTTCCAAATTAACATTTCTCCAGTGGGAAGAAAAATTAACGTGAAGGGTTGTTTGCTCAAGTGTAATGATTATGGAAAGGGTTTAGTGCCTGCTTCTCTTTGCAGCAACTGATAAAAGATCCCATTTTTACGGTAAAGAGGAAAAAGATTTGCTTTCATCCTTTTGGGGCACATAAGGAAAAAATGGAGTCTCACAATTTGGGAGTTTCTGGAAGTTGCCAGATGAATTAGATATGCCTTCTGGCAAATGGGTAATCTCTCTTCCGCAAACACTGCTCATTTTGCCAGCTGTTTTCACTCCAGATGGACAGTCACAAGTGGATTTCTTGGATCTTTGTTCCTGATGGGAAGAGTTTGAAAAAGGAGGACTATCTACTCTTAGTTTTTAGAAACACCCCAGATCCAGTGCCACCATTTTAGGATTTACACTGTTACTGGCTTCATAATCCTGGAGTTTCTGTGAGTGGAATTCCAATGAGGGTACTAGGGAATTACTAATGTAATATGCAATCTTCTTGCAGACAACCAAAGCATGGAATAGGATATCATTTATTCCATGCTACTTGCAGTTTGTGTTGTTAAAGTTGTTGTTGTTTGTCCTTTGTACTTGAAGAGAACCAGTGGCATGGGGTCAAGGCACAGTGTGTTGCCTTCTGAGTATGTTTTGGACTGATCAGCCATAGTCAAACACACTATATTGGTGGTTAGGGTTATATCACACAGACTCATCCAGGAGGCTCTGTACTCAGATCTTAGGTCTATTGGAAGAAACAATATGTTTACATGTAAGTAAATACAATTAATTATTCAATAAAGAAGGCTTTATTAAGACTTAGACTGTGTTAGGAATTATGGAAGAAAAAAGAAAACTTCCATCCTATGCTAACATATAAGTAAATTCAAGCTATTCACAAAGAAAATTCAAGATAATTAGGGTTAGGGAGAAACACTAGTAGGGATCAGGAAAAACCTCATGCAAAAGGTAGTACTTTGGGATGACCAACTGACAAATCACAGTCATTCATTTGAGCCCACCCTAAATCAACCAATTGCATTCTGACCTTTCCTGAACCCTCTCAACAGTGGCCTGGCACTTCAGCTATCTTATCCTCATATATCCCAAATCATTGTAATGATAATAGGAATTTGAAGATCTTTCCTGCCCCTTAATAAGCCTAAGGGAATTTGAAACTTTCCCTGATTTGAAGATTTTTCCTGCTCCCTAATAGGTTGGATGGAGCCTGTGCTAAGAGGATTTTGCTGAAGGGTGGAGCAGAGCTCACAGAAAGCTGGGAGTCAGAGCAGCTAGATGGTGAGAGAGAGAGAGAAAGAGAGAGGATGCACCCAGGGAGACAGCTAGACTCCTGAGTGTTGGTTTGTGGGAAGGCTAAAGGATGGTGTGGCTCTCTGCTGTGTTATGGTTTATTAACTTCTGTGCTGCTATTATAGATTTGGTTTCCTGGTGTTGGGATTTGGTTTTCTGGTGTCTGGATAAATGTTTTATTTCTATCTTCTATATGGAGAGTCTGTTATATTTTGCAATTAAGAACTATGCTGGTATATTTACAGTCACCATCAGCACATCAGCGCTGTGGATATTGGATTCATGCTACAATTATGGAATATGACCTTTTAGAATTAGGAGGACCATTTTGAAGCTCATGCTGCCAACCTCAAAGCAAGCCTCTTCTCTGCCTCCATTGTGCCCACATGTGGTCTCCTGGTCAGATCCAAGTGCTGTCAGTCAGGGACTGCACAAGTTGTTGGTATCAAGGGCTATGTGTCAACTGTGAAACCCAGTTTATGTCTCAGTCTGAGCCTAACTAGACTAAGAAAGCTATTAACAGAGCTGTCAGATTCATGGATAGGTCAACTTCCTTATTTTCAGGGGAAAGATTTTTCCAATTCACTTAACTCTTCAATATAAGTTACTTTCATTCCTCTATTTTTTTTTCTTTTACAGTGTTTTGACTATTTGATATTATCTCAGTCTTATCCTAGAATATTTCACTCTTTTTCACACTAATTCCCATTGCTGGCTGTCAACCCACTAACGCCAAAGCAGGCTTAGCATGCAATTGAACTGAAACTTCATTCCCAGCTTGAAACCACACCAATGCTCAATGAGGCTAGGCTAGCTTCTAGGGTGGGATTTCTTGACATGTTTATCTGTTTTGTTGTTGTTGCTTATTTCTTTATAATTTGCTAATAGTTTATCAAATTTGCCTAAATTCAATCCTCTTCATCTCGGCATTGTTTCTGAAAGTTATGTTCTCTGTGTGACTTCCCAGGTGTAGCTAACATATAAAGATTTCATCTGTGTATTAAGCATTTTTATGACAGTCTTTCAGGTTTGACCTTCCTTCCCTGCATGCAAAACCAAGGCTTCTGTTTGAAGGCAACCAAAGAAAAACACATTTCCTCCTATTTTCATTATCTGTGTTGTAGCTAGTGATTTGAGGGTACTTACAAGCCGTGAATGTGCCATTTCACCTGGGGTGTGGTCACTAGGGGAAAGTGTGACTCACAATGAGGCCACCACCACCAGGAGCAGGGCTGGAAAGAAGAGAATTTCAACTGCATTTCAGAGGTGACATTAATTTGCACCAGCACAGTGCTTTAAATTTCTTGACCTGGGAAAAATCTTTGATCACCTTACCCTAGACATAGCTCCAACTGTATTTAATGTATGTTCTTTTAGAGGTGTCCTTAATAACCTAATTTTAAGTCCAAAAGAGAACACTAAGAATGGAATAACTGTGAATCATTTAGAGACCTGAAGCAGAATATTGAATAATGTATGCTTCATTTAAAAAAGAGATAAAACTGTGAGGAACTTACGTGAGAAAAAAAGAAATGTCTCATGTTAACACAGATGTTTATTGTAAGAAAAAAATGTTTTTGTATGTTGGCAGAAACAGAATGACATTTGGCTCTCAGAGTATAGTCTGAAATCTAATGAAAATATGTGTTTAATATATCCAGATCACATATCGTAAGCCTGTAGGCCTGTATATTTTAATTTAAAATGTAACTATATTAAATAATATGCATATTACAATTAATTTTCTACAGGCTCAATAAAGTCTCCTGAGTATACATGATAGACATAGAAACTAGTAGTTACAATAATAATTATAATAACTAACATTTATGTAGCAAAAATTATTTCCCACAGGTAGCATGAGGGTGCCGTTGTACGGCTCAAGTAGGCAGAATAGACATCTTCAGTCTCTTCTCCCCCCACTCTTCTCAAAGGGAGACTTTAATTCCTGAAACAGGAGGTTGGGACCAGAAGCTCGGTCATTCTGTTCTCCTTAGAGAGCAAGGAGGTACTGGACTAGAATTATATCTATCTACTCCCTAAATATTTTTAATCTAGTGGATATGATTTTTAGGTTTAAGCTTTTTATTGTTGTTTCATTAAGGGGAAAGTAAGACCCCATGCTCTATATTCCCCAAAGCTCAACTCCCTTTTTCACCAAATACCAGTTTCACAATGAACATACATATGGCAAATAGCAAAGAAAACCATTTATTCAATTTAGCAAAACAGAAATCAGAGAAAGTATACAGGAGAATAAATACCTTACAATTCAAAGTAAAGGAGCCTTCCCACTGGGAATGCCATAACTTAGCTCAATCAAGAGAGAATTTTAAGTCTAATTCAAAGAGAAGTTCCCCCAAGTCTCTGCTGTAGAAGCTGGGGATAGGGACATGATGGAGACTGTCAGCTCTTTTCGTATCAGTTTCTTCCCAGAGTCTTTTCTTTCTTCCATTTTTTCTCTCAAAGCTGGCAACTGTGAGCTCCTAAAACCCAAAGAAACTGAAGGGATTTGAAGAGCCTCTAGAGTTTGAAAAGACCAATCCTCTCCTCTCTCTAGTTCTCATCAACTCCACCACCCACCCCCACCCCCAGGTACTGACATTGATCTACACCAATGAGGAGAGAATCTCATACTAATGGTCTTTGGGGCTTGGGTTACATTCTTATAGAACTTTAAGGCTTGAGAATGCTTTATGTATATTATCTCATTTCATCCTTACAACATCCCTGTGAGATAGGTGCTCTTATTATTGTAATTGAGATATTGGGTGAGGTCAAGTGAGTTGACCAGGTTCACATAGCTAGTAAGTGCCTAAGGCAGAATTTAAACTCATGTTCCTGATTCCAAGTACAGAACTCTATGCATTCTACCACCTATGTTAGTTATGGTTGCTGTTACCATAGATACTTTCATTTCACCTTTTTAAATTCTCTCTCTCTCTCTCCCCCCCCCCCCAACACACACACACATCCTGTCCCTTACCCACTCCCAAATAAACAATAACAAATATTGCTACTTGGTCAGGCAGACATGAAATGTTCACAGTCACCTCAGGACTACTGCACATGTCTTGTGCCAGAATTATAAGGGGATGTATATTCTTGAGTGAGTAGTACTGTAATTGAACCAAAGAATTCTGCTCAAATTGGGAACAACAAGAACCAAGATCCAGTCATTTGTGAACAGCTGCCAATCTTCGGGGGTGAACTGCAGCTGGGATATTTCATTTGTGGCTGTGTTGATATTTATGACATGAGGAATATATTTAATTAACAAATGGAAAGCCTCTCATTGAGGAAGAAAAAGCTGTGACTCCTCTCAGAGCTACAGTGTAAGTCATTTGGCAACGGGGCTCTCAGTAGCATACTCCACAAAGAATTAGTTGGTGTTGTGTAAAATGTGGGGGCACCAGCCTGTGAGATGATTGCTGTCATGTACTGCAGCAGCCCTGCATGAATTAGAATTTTCTGATTCACAAAGTTCTCCCAGAAAATGTCATTTTGTTGGTTTTCTCCAGACTGTTTTTCTTGATCATAATAATAACACATTTATATGGCAGCTTAAGGTAGAAAAAAAAAAAAACACCACTTTTCCCACAACAATACTGTGAAGTTGGTACCATAGAAATTACTGCCCCATTTTATAGATGAGGAGACTGAGGCTCAGAGCAGTTAAGTAATAACAATAATAACACTAACCCTCATGCTATTGTTACCCCCCATTTTACAGATGAAGAAACTGATATTCAAAGAGTTCATGGCTTGCTCATGGACATACAACTTGTGCCCTGATGATGAGATCTTTTAAGTCCAGGAATTAATTGGGAAGTTAATTTATTTACAAGTTCTTTCAATCTCATGAGAGCTAAGCTTTCCTGATGAGCAGAACTTTAATCTACTTTGTGAGAAAAAAAGAAATGATCTGAGAGTTCAGTAGCTCCATCCAAAATAATCAACAACAAGTGTTTGTGAAATGTCTACCAGGTCAAGATTACGAGTGACTAGGGTCTCAAAATTAGCAAAGTTCAAGACAAGAGCCATAGATTGAAATTTAATTTAAATTTTTTAACAACAAAGATGCTAGTGTCAAAGAAAATAATTGATTCTAAATTATATAAACCAATGGATTCTTACTAAAAAGATAAAATTTTGAAACCATTTCTCACAGTAATTGTTTGAATTAATAGCAAAGCAGAACAGAAATAACATCATTCTTTGGCTATGCTAACATAACCTCCTAGGGAGAAGAGCAAAATATATTATAAAGAGTATGGAATTGAGAGTACTAGATTTTGGTCCTAGCTCAACCACTGTGCAACATTGGGCAAATAACTTTATCCTATCGGGGTTTCAATTTCTTGATTTATAAAATGAGATCAGACTTAGATGATTTCTAAGATCTCTTTTATTGCCAACACTGTGATTCTTAATCAGCCTCCTATAATTCAATAAATCTAATTTAACTGTTCTTCTGTTGCTGAAATTTTAGCAATATACTATTTTTCACTGCTAGGCAATAAGACACATTAGTGAGTATTTTGAAGGGATCTTTTTGTCCTAGGATTCTAAGAATCACACGGTTTTTAAAACATCTATAAACTTTAATTCAGCTATTGCTTCTCTAATTTCAAGATACTTATTCAACGACCAGCAGGTAGACATACTCTGGTGGAACCAAGTCATATCAATCTTGACTTTCTCACTATGAATAAATACAAGAAAAAGAGAGAAGGACATTGCAATTCAATGAAAATATGGCTCACAAGTTCCTTTTGGAGAGGCAAATAAAGAGAGTGACTGTCAATTTGACAGTGTGTTCAAAGGAAACAAGAATCATCCTTTCACAGTAAATGTATTCATCTCATATTGTAGTGTTCATATTTGCAAAAAGATTACTAAGTCAATAATTGTATCTTGTGCACAAACATTTGTCACAGAAGATGAAGGGGCAGGCAAATGCTATGGACAAGTCCAGAAGACCCTGCAAAGTCAATCAATACATGGTGTCATTCTCAGTAATTTCCCTGGAAAGATAGGAATAGATGAGTATGACGAGGTCAGAAATAAGGAGTGAGAAAGTCAAAGATTTGTAGACAACACAGAAGCAACATGTCTATATGTTGTGAACATTTTGAAAAAAATAATCAATACTGCTGGAAATCCTGAATGCTAGACATCACAAAAAAAAAAAAACCTAAAGAAAAGCATTTGTTAATTGATATAGAAGTCATTCCCAAATCTACTGTATATATGTAGTTAGAATCCTAATTTCTTAGAATGAAAATAAAAATTAGTATAAAGAAAGGTAGGAAAAGAATTAAAATGAGAAAAGTATAGAGCACATTTAAAACAACTCCATCCTGACAGATTAAAATAAATTATTAAAGAGGAAAATTGTCATAGGGAGGTAGAAATGACATAAAAACAGACTGAAATAATTTCCTATGGAAATTTATTTTACATAAATCAGTTGCTATAACAAAGAGACCCAAAGAGCCTAAAAAAATGCCTTAATCAGCAAATATTTGACTTACCTGTTGAGGGAAAAGATATATAGAGGCTGAGCTAGCACAGGTTTATAATTTAAACTTATATATTAAATATTATGGAAAATAATAGAACACTATGAGCAATATCATCTCATAAAACAGAGATGATTAGGGGAAGGCAAAACCAGTTTAGATAAACTTCTTAAGAGTTCCATTTAAACAAAGTCATGCTGAGGGCATTTAAGAATGAAAATGGAAGGGCAAAAATACATTAAAAAAATGGAAAAGACATGTAAAGATTTTATGAAAAACTATTTTTGCCATTAATAACATTAAGGCCACCCTTCTAGGATTCCAATTTCAGTCCTGAATATATTTCTAGAACAAAGAGAAAATAGCACTAAGAAGGCCAATGATGGAGAAAGCAGCTGAATTGGCTGGTGTAGAGAAACAATATCCATGCTTGAGATGACACAATTGTGATGGCATTATTGATTTACAAATCATCTGAAGGAAAGGTTGACACAAAAGCCATGGGAAAGAACTGCAATCTTATTATTATCAGAAGACCCAAGAGAATTTCAACAACTCCTAACTTGTATGTCTATACTCTCAACTATACAGAAATTTTTTTTAGTATCATCTGTGTATATATCAAGGTCTTTCTGAATGAAAGTATTAGTCGGGGGAACAGGCAGTCTTTTTGTAAGTAATATTCCATAGTAGTCCACATCTTTAAAATCACACAATTGATATTGCAGAAAAAGTTGCAGAAAAATTCTATCTTCCATAATATCTCTTTATATCCCCCCTCTCCTCTAACATTGCCGCCATGGTGGTATAGGTCTTCACCACTTTGCACCTGGAATATTACAATAGCCTATCTGACCAAAGTCACCACAATTCATACCCTACTGAGCTATCAATGATCTCCCTTAAGACCGGGTCGGACCAAGTCACCTCCCTATTCAATGAACTCCAGTGGTTCCCTATTACCACCTGGATCAAATGTAAAATCTTCTGTTTGACTTTTAAAGCCCTTCATAAGAACACTTCTTATCCAAATCAATTAATCAGAACAGCATAAACAGAGCCTGCATACTTCTTTGAACAAGACAAGGATTCACAGAAGATGGGCAATCAATCTGTCAACAAGGGCTGGTGGACATGGATGAACTGAAACCTGCATCATCAGAGGAAATGTCCATATTATTGAAATCTATTTGAGTATTTTATTTTTCTTCCCATTGTCAGTCTTGTTTTGTGAGAATGGATGGTTCTGAAAACCACAGGATATCAGAGCTAGATGGGAACATAGAGATTATCTAATACAATACCCTCATTTTCTAAATGAAGAAAATGAAGTCCAGAGAAGCTAATTTTCTTGCCTAAGGTTACCCACAGAGTCATTGATAGAAGTGGAAGTACAGCTTCTCCCAATTCCCAGGCTAGTACTCTTTCTACTAGACCAGATTTATGTATAACATTCATTAAAATGCCTCCCTAACTTTGTGATTGCACTTGCTAATTACTCTTGGCCCTCTTGCATAACTCACATATAGACACAGCAATACCTTCATCTATTCAATTATTTATTCCATCAACTCATCTCCTTGTACAAATAAAACACTTTGCATGTGACAGGTGTTTAATAAATGACTGCTGAGTAAATCAATTCATTTAAATATTTATCGGAGGCTTGACCATCATTGTATTCCAGTAAATTTTCAGAGCATGAATGTAAACCTCGATTTGTAAATTCATGCTAGCTGAACATAATTTTTAGTGGGTCTTAGGAAGCTGGAAAGACTTCGTTAGAAGACCAGACTACCTCGTTTAGAAGTGACTCATCATCAAGATTTGACCGGAGGTAAGAGCAATTTTCAACCACATTAACTCATAAAAAAATCCAATATATCATACAGCAGTTGCAATCTGCATCAGTTAGAAAAGGTGAGTGAGGAGGGAGGAAGAATACGCATACCAGTACATTCAGAAGCACTGAAGAAGACCTACTATGTGCCCAGAATTGTCATAGACAAGACATATGATGGAGAGAAGAGAAAGAGAATATACGGTCTCTTAGTCCAGTTGTAAAAACAAGACACACATTTATAACATAAACTATTAGTTGGATAATTTAAAAGACAATGCATAAAAGAACACAGCAGTGTAGAAAACGCAATATTTATAAATGCTGAGGCAGGAAGCACACTTTTGAGAAGCAATAATAGATACATATGTGTATACACACATGTATGTGTGTTTATACATCATATGTGATATGTGCATATATACATACATGAATATGCACATTGTGTGTGACAGTAAATAATGCACCAGACCAGAAGTCAATAAGACCCAATTTTGAATTTCACCTCTGACATTTACTAGCTATGTGATCATAGGCAAGTCACATAATCTTTCTGAGCCTCACTTTCCTCATCTGTGAAATGGGGATAATAAAACTTGTATTATTTACCTCATAGGTTTGGATTTGGGGGGTTTTGGGGGGGCAGGGGGTGAGCCTTAAGTGGGATAATGTAGAGAAAGTGCTTTGTGCAACTTAAAAATGCTATATAAATGTCAGTTTTATGAATACAGTATATGGAAATAATTTGAAAAATGTAGAATTAGTCTTCCTAGAGATAGGAGATGTAATAATAATGTAATGTAATTTAATGTAATGTGATATAATGTAATGTCCTTGATGTAAGCCTGGGAAGGAAAGAAGGACATGTTGGTAGAAATGATATGATGTTTATAAGAAGAATTTTCAGATGGAGAATGATATGGAATGAGCATAGAGTCTGTATGAGGAAGGAAAGAAGGCATCCTTTGTCCTTATTCTTTTACCAGCCTCTATCCTAGAGCTTCGTGTGTCAAGAGAATAATTAAAGATTATAGCAGATAATATTCATTGTTTTGATCTTTATAAAATGTTCCTTTGTGGCTGCTTATAAAAATAGTCTTTCTTCCTATCCCAGAGAACGTTTCGCTGATTTTCATTGTTTTGCTCCTCTTGCTATCTCATGCACATTTTCTATTGTAAACCTTTAAATGTAAGAAAAATAATAGTTGCCAGGTATTTGGTCTTATCATATCTTTTTCTTTGTGTTTTGGAGAAAAGGATTATCTCTGCTGCCACCTAGTGACACTCTCTGCAATCTGCAGACTTGCTCTCAATGAAATGCATGGAGTCATCACCTAACTTGCAAATCATGCTCCAAAATGTCAAAGGATCCTAAGATTGAGACCAAGAAGAGACCTTAGAGATTCTCTAATTCATTTCCATTTTTCTACAAAAGAAGAAACTGTGGTCCAGATTGCTGATATTTTCCTGTGAGTTGCAAACACAATTTCCCCTTAAGACAATAGTCTAAAAGGTGGTTAGATTTCTAGCTAATCCACAAAAATCAATTTCACTCATACTATACCTAAGATTAAAGTTAATAAAGGTGAAGATCCTTGAGTCAGTCCACTTGAAGATGCCACCTTATAGGACTTTCTTCCTCATTTTGTTCCTGCTTATCAAGAACCCCTTGGTTCCCCATCTTTTCACTGCCCCTTAATGTAACATGCCACTGTCATACGTGGGCATCAAACCTGCTGGCAATCTAATTCCAGCACTGGAATGAAGCGCATTAGGAATCTTATATTCGGAAGGCAAATGGCTCAATATCAAATTCAAATCAGGAATGTACATTGAGAAATGTACTGGATGTGAAGTTGGGAGACCTAGGCTGACATCCTCATAAAAGTGGGAGATACTAAGAACAATTTTTATTTAAGTAGCCTCCAGAATTGCCAAATGCTTTAGAAGATCATCTCAAATCCCATCTCTTACTACCTTTGGGTAAATCATTTCACCTTCCTTTCTATCCATTTTCTCCTCTCTAAAATGAGAGGGTTAAACTAAGCTGATCACTAAGATCCCTCCAAGCTCTAAATCAATGATCTTATAATCCTATACTCTTTGCAACAATCCTGCAAGGTAGGTACTGCAAATTTTATTCATTAATTTTACAGAGTGACACATATCCACATTTTCCCATAAATTCAACACAGTGGTTGCCCCAACATGCCTAGAGCTTACCTCTTATGTATGAGGATATAATTGGAGTAGAATTTCTATCAACCAGTTATTCCTCTCTTTTGCCAATCTTTTTAGTCAGAAGCTGGAGTTGTTCTGTACCTTCCCTTGGGTCTACATAAGTTCTAGAGGCAAGATTTGAAAGTGGGTCTTTCCTGACTCCAAGTCTAATTGTTCTTTGCACTATAGAAAACTAAGAAGACAGGGAGAAGTTTTAAATAATCATTATAGGGAATCAATGAAAACCAAAAAGAAGGGTATAAAATGATTGATAGCTCCTACAGTAATTCGGGTCCAACTGAGATTGTGCACCATGGTAAAGGGTATCAGCACAATTCTACATTCCCAGGCTCATCAGCCTGGGAGTAGGAACAAAGAAACTAGATCAGAGTCACCTCAAGGGAAGAATAGTGAAGCCTTAATGAAAAAGATAGATTAGAAGACTAGGGAGAGGTCAAGGAAGGTAAGTTTAATATAAGAGAAAGGTAGTAATAGAAGGATAAGAATGTAATAGATAGCCCAAAGTCTGTTTACATAAGACTTTCCTTATTGGTGAAAATTAATTGCTCAAACTCTTTATTTGGGTGAAGGGCAGAGTTGTTGAGAGTCTGAAAGAAGAGGAATCCTGGTCTTTTGGTTTCCAGCTTCAGGAGAGAAGACATAGTGAAGACTCTTTAAGTAATTGAAGGGAGAGAAAGACCTCAGGGGAGGGAGGGAGTGAAGGAAGACAGCATGCAGAGGAGCTGTCAACATCAATCGTGTCCTTAGTCCCCTCTTAATACACTAGAGACTTTGGAGGATTTCTCCTTGGCTGAGATCTGAGACTCTTTCTCTTGGTTGAGCTGAATTATCTTGCTCCCAATAGAACAGGTCATTTACTTTATATATTATCTGATATTGATATATAGATAGATATAGATATACACACACATATATATGCAAATGTATATATATATATACACACACATACACATACATGCATATATATACATATGTACATATACTATAAAATTCTATAAATATACATTTATATTATAATATATGTATGTTCTCTCTGATTTCTGTTTTGCTATTGACCTGGATAAATGGGTTTATTTGTTTTTCACTGTGTGTGCTAATTATGGAGCTGATATTTAGGGAGTCAAAACTTGGATATACATATAGCTTAGAATACTCCTCCATTAAGGAATAATGATGAGAATCACAGCTTGAACCTAGATTTTATTTACACTAGACTAATAATACTTTAAAAGAACAGATAATTATAGTCTTGTATCTCCTTTCTATAAGGAGAGCAGAGAGGTCAACCTCTGGCCCCAACCTCTTCATTTAGACAGACCCACGTAGACACATGCACCCTACATTCCAGCAGCACGCTAGCTTAAAAGAGTTTATGGTTAAACTAAAGGAAATTTCGCATCCTTTATTGCTCTAGCATTTTATTTATGAGTACTTTTTTGAACAATTAAGTTATTTTAAGATAAACTATGTCAGTCCAGTAAGACTCCTCTATTTTGGGATGAAGCCCAGATGATGGATTAGGGGCAGACACTCAGATGAACTCTCCCAACATTCCCCTCCAAACAACTATAAAATAATGTCTCAAGTCAAATTCTGGAGCAACAGAGGGAACAAAAGATCAAAGTAAGTAATTTTTCCAATCTAAGAAAACTTGAGATACCAGCAGGAAAAGTCTGTGACACAGGGGGTAAAGGGCTGTCCAGAGCCCATGCATGCAGCATAACAACAGTAGTTGCAGCAGAAGCAAAAGCAACTTTGGAAACTCTCAGCCTAGAAATGACAAGGGAGTGAAATAACTAGTCAAAAAAATATTACAGGCCTTTTTCTGGCACTGGGTATGGCTGTATTGGCATATATATTGCCATACACATTTTTGGGTCACAGTTTCAGAACTGAGAGGAATTCTGCCCTAGTCATAATTCCAAGGCAAAGAGGACTGCTAATATGTGCAGCTGCTGGGTACCAGGGACCATTCCTGAATAAAGACCAGAGCACAGACTAGGAGAGCGCTGACCACACATCTACCGAGATCACACCACCTTGGAAGCATGGAACAATTGCAAAACTCCAGAGCTAGTTCTGAAAATAGCAGCATGAAAAAAACCTAAAGTTTGAGACAGTGCCTCTCTAACCCCAGGTGAGAAGAGCAAAACTTAAACATAAAGTTCAAAGTCAAGAAATAGACTGGAAAGATGAGCAAACAAAAACATAAATTCAGAAGAAGCTGACAATGTTTACAAAAGCTATAAAAAGAGCCTCAAAGAAAAATGCTAATTGGACCCAAGCACAACAAGAATTCCTGGAAAAGTTTTTTTTTTTTTTTTTTTTTTTTTTAAGTGCTTAGAGTGGTAGAGGAAAAATTGGGAAGAAATAAGAGTAATGCAAGAAAATTATGAAAATAAAATGTAAAGGAGACACACACACACACACAAAACTGAAGAAAATAACACTAAAAAACAGAATTGACCAAATGGTAAAAGAGACACAAAAATTCATGGAAGAGAAGGACTCCTTAAAAAGTAGAACTGGCCTACTGGAAAAAGAAGTAGAAAAACTCACTGAAGAAAATAATTTCTTAAATATGAGAATTGAGCAAATGGAAGCTAATAATTCCATGAGACACCAAGAACCAAGAAAACAAAGTCTAAAGAAAGAAAATGTAAAAGAAAATGTGAACTATCTCATTGGAAAAACAACTGACCTGGAAAATGGATCAAGGAGAGATAATTTTAAAATTATTGAACTACCTGAAGGTCATGATCAAAGAAAGAGCCTAAGCAACATATTTCAAGAAAATATCAAAGAAAACTGCCCCAATATCTTAGATCCAGATACAAGAAAACTTGAAAGCACCTGCTGATGATCTCATGAAAGAGTCCCAGAATGAAAACTCCCATGAATATTATATTTTTTTCAGCATGTGCCAAAAGTTTATTGAAATTTGTGCTGAACCAGCTTAAGTGACCCCATTGTTTTATTCTTACCTGTCTTACAGTAAGTACCTTTGAGACAGCACATAGCATTAATTAGTATGTCGGAGGAGACATCAGCTAGTCCAAGACATGCACTTTTGGTTCCTTTGCCCTACCTGCCAATTTGTACATTGTCCCATGCATGTTTATCCCATCCCTTTGTCTCCAATCTTATTTCATTATGATGTGGCAATGAGGGAGGAGCTAAGAGGAAATGGCCTGTCCCCACTGTAAACAAGTACCTATTAGGATTGCTTTTCTTTTAATTAACTTTTTTTTTTAGTTTATATCATTCATTTCCATGAAATTTTGAGTTACAAATTGTCTCCCCATCTTTCCCCTACCCACCACCCCAAAACAGCAATTCCACTGGATATCCCCTCCCCAATCCATTCTCTCCTATGTCCTCCCCCATCACCATTCTGACTTTCCAGTAGGGCAAAATGGATCCCCCTACCCCAGTGCCTGCATATCTTAATTCCCAGTTGCATGCAATTAATAATAATAATGTAGATACATATATACATTTTTACCATTTGATTATAGAACTTTAGATTCTAGATTCTTTCCCTTCCTCCCTTGTCATCCACCCCCACTGGAAGGACAAGTAATTAAATATATGCTGTACATGTGTAGTTACTCAGAACATCTCCACAATGGACATATTGTGAAAGACTGACTATATTTCCCTCCTTCCTATCCTGCCCAACCCCTTGTTCTATTCTCTACTTTGTCCCTGTCCCTTTACAGAAGTGTGTGCTACTAACAACCCTCCCCTCCTACCCTGACCTCCCTTCCATCATACCCCCTCTCATGCCCCTCCCCCCTACTCTCCTGTAGGGCAAGATGCCCAATTTAGAGTGTATGTCATTCTTTTCCTAAACCAAATTCAATGAGAGGAAGGTTGACCCATTCTCTTTTGCCTTCCTGCTCTTCCCTTCCATTGTTATCCCTTGCCTCTTCTATATGAGATGATTAACCCCATTCTGTCTCTCCCTGTCTCCTCTCATTCTATTCCTCTCCCATCTCTCAATTTCACCTTTTAAAATATCATCTCTTCCTATTCAATTGATCCTGTGCCCTCTGTCTATGTACACATATATACACACACTCAGATATGTATTTGTAAGCATATGTATACCCTCCTATATAGACATTTGTGTATGAATACATATATATACATTTATATTCCCTTCACCTATCCTCATATTGAAAAAAGTTTCATAAGTTACAATTATCATTTTTCCATGTTGGCATGTAAATAATTCAACTTTGATAAGTTCCTTATGATTTCTTTTTCATGTTTACCTTCTCATGCTTCTTATATTTGA
>CM053586.1:90504290-90524934 GCA_028646515.1 Pseudochirops corinnae
GTTGTTGACTCTCTTTTCATGATTTTCTTGCATCATTCTCATTTCTCTTCCCAATTTTTCCTCCACTTCTCTTATTTAATTTTTAAAATCCTTCTTAAAGCTCCTCTATGGCTTGTAATCAGTTAACATTTTTCTTGGAAGCTTTTGGTGTGGGAGTTCTGACTGTGTTGTCTTCCTCCTGCTCCATGCTTTGATCCTTTTTGTCCCCAAAAAAGGAATCTAAAGTTGGATTGCTGAGCTTGGTTTGCTTCCTTTGCCTGCTTGTGTTGCCAGTCAAATAACTTGATTTTTGAGCCACAGTAGATGTCTGCTTCCCAGGGGGAGAGCTTTGTCCCAAATCGCTGGGGTTTTCACAGCTGCTGGAGCTATTAGGGGGCCACCATCTCTGCAGCCCTCACCAGCTTTGGCTGACTGGTCACACACCTCAGGACCGCCACCCAAGACCACAATCCCAATCCAGGCAGGTTAAGGCAAGAGCACTTAGCCTCTGAATGATTGTTTGGCCCCCCTACAATCTGCAGGCTGTGCTCTGGCTGCAGGGCTGCTGCCTCTGCTGCTTTCTTGCTCTGGGGGCAGCCGGCTGAAACTGCTTCTCTCCCCCAAATTTAGCCAAGTTGCACTGACCTTTCACTTTGTCCTTGGCTCTTATGTGTTGATAATTCTGGAAACTGCCACAGCTGCTGGTGATCCACTCTCCCGAGTGCTCCAGCTGCAGCTCATCCTGGCCACCCCAGGGCCAAGCCATGGTTTCAGGCCTGGCTGGTTTTGGCTCCCAGCACTCTGCAATGAGCCCTTCCCATCCACCTGCCGGGCTGCCTTCAGCAGGAGATTTGTTTTTCTGTACTTTTGTGGGTTCTAGAGCTCTAAAATTTATTTAGAGTCATATTTTATAGGTATTCAAGGTGGTTATCAGGAATATTATACGTTAAAGAGGAAGTGGTTCAATCAGCCAGAATGAAATCATTCAAATATTGTGGAGCCACAGTCACGATCATACAAGATTTAGTGGCTTCCATGTCAAAGGAGCAAAGGGCTTAGAATATGATATCCCATAAAACAAATGAGCTAAGATTACAACCAAGCATAACCTACCCAATAAAACTGATTATAATTCTTCAGGGGCAAAAAAAAACCCAACAAAAAACCATTTTTAATGAAAAAGAAGTATAGAAGAATTTCTGATGAAAAGACCAAACCTAAATAGAAAATTTGATAGTCAAACACAAGATTCAAGAGAAGCATAAAAAGGTAAACATGAAAGAGAAATCATAAGGGATTCAATAAAGTTAAACTGTTTACATTCCTATGTGGGGAAGATGATAGATGTAACTCCTAAGAACTTTATCATTATTAAGGCAGTTAGAAGGAGTTTATGTAGACAGCAGCTATGGATGTGAGTCAATCATGTTTGAATGGTCTCATAAAAAAAGAAGGATAAGAAAGAGGTGTTCACTGGGAGAATGTGTAAGACATAAAAAGTCAGACAAGGAAGAATTTTCACAATGAAGGAAAGATGGGGAGGGGGTGTCAGGTAGTATTTAAACCTCATTTTCATCAGAATTGGTTAAAAGAGGGAAGACTATATATACACACTCAGGTGTGTATAGAAATGGGTTTTATGTGGAAGCAGAACTTGGAGGGAACCATGAATGAGTGGAAGGTTCATGTAGGAAGACTTAGGTCTGATAAAAGTAAATGTTCTTAACAATTAGGGCTATCCAAAACAATAATTGGTTGTCCTTAGAAGTAGGGAATGTCCCTTTACTGGTGGTCCTCAAGAACAATATGCAGGACCACTTGTCATGCATGTTGTAGAGGGCATCCTGTTCACTTATAGCTTGGACTAAAAACTATAATTCTTGGTTCTCTCATACCATGCCTTCCTACCTCTAAGGCCAGCACTATGTACTATACATGCTCTCTACCCTGATACATCAGTCTACTAACCCTGCCAAAAAAGGAATCAGTTTGCCATGGCCTGTTTTAGATAACCATCTTCTGGCTCTCAACAATCACTTCTTGGATTTCCTGGTTGTTCACAAGCCAAATCTGTTAAAACACAATCTAGAATTTTATCAGTAATTAAAATCAGGCTTGTGAGTCTATGGTTCAAAGATTTCCCTTTTTCCTTATGAGTTTTCTACTTAGACATTCACTTTCTTTGGTAAAGAAAAAGGAACATAGAGTTTGAATATTTTTGCTTTATTTCTCTCTTTTATCTGTTAATAGTACACGGCCTGCCCCAAGTAGTGAGACTGACCCTTCCATTTTCTAGCTTTATTACAAATATTTGCATGGCACATGAATATGTTTTCTAACTGAAATAATTCAAATGTGGGAAATGACTATGAGTTAGCTTGCTTTATAATATTTTATGATGCAATTCCCTTCTGTAATTACACTTTCCCTGTAGGGAGTAAAATAGAGTAATTGGCAGGGGGAGGGTGTTCTGTGGCTCAAAGGGTCAGAAATCAGAAGTGTTTTGCTTCAGTATGAGAGAAGGCTGGATTTGAAATCAGGGGACCTTATTCTGCCACGTGGGAATACTTTATTGTTTGAACCAATCCCTGTGTGGCTGAGAGACCCTCCTTGTTTCTCAGTGCCGAGATTTCCTTAATGCTTAACTCAGGATGGCAGGTTATGCTGACCCCAAAAACTCTTCCAGGGAATCTGGAGTTTGATATGAAGGTTGTAAGGAGTCTCCTCTTATTACACATCTCAAGCAACCTACACACTTTATCTGGAAACTACCTCATGCTGGCCAATCAGTTGTTTCCTTGTTCTTTTGTTATAACTTTATATAGAGATTCAGAGCAGTGGGTCACCTATTTTGGCTGCCCCCCTCTTCCAGACATCTTAATAAACTTTTTTTCTATTTTTTTTTTTTAAGTTTTGGGTTTGTTCTTGACCAACAGTCACTGACTGTATGTATGACCCTGGTCAAGTCACTTCATGTCTCTGAAACTGTTTTCTCATCTGTAAAATAGGGACATTCTGCTAGATGGTCTCTCAGTTCCTTTGCATCTCTTAAGTCCTATAATCCCTGCCAGCTGGTGTTTATATATGCTTTCTATCTCTGTCTTGCTATCTTTTGCTTTACCCCAACCATGTCTATCCTGGAAATTACACATCTGAGGTCCCACATGACTCCCGTAGTAGAATGAATATAGTCCTCATTCTACCATGTGAGGGAAGAGAATCAAGCTGGATTTTGAGTTGTTTTGCAAAAGTTCATAAAAACAGTTAAAACTAGCCCAATTGCTGTATTTTTGGTTGTTTCAGGCCTGAAGACCCATCTATTCAATGCAATAGGGAAAATTGTTGAAAATCACAATAAAAGTAAATTTTCAATAAGTCTTCAGGTCATTACTTTTGCAATATAGTACAGACATGCTTTTGAGATATGTAATCTCTTATTGCAGAACCTAGGAATTTATAGGTGTTAAATTATCTGTGCAGCACACATTTAGTGTGTTCTAAATTCAATAGAAGCAGAATACTTATTGCTTGAGAAAATTGTAATACCAAAATAGTAACTGAAAGGTAGAATGTTCAAAGAAATTGTACTCCCAAGCTCATAACCAGAATTATATGAATGCAACATTTATCAGAAATTGATTGTAGTATGGCATATTGTACTTTGTTCCTTGAACAAAAATAATTTAAATATTTTCATTAAGTGAAAAGAATTTTTAGATGAAAAGATAATTACATTCTAAAATGGAGTGATCTGTTTGACATAGAGGAAATAAAATTTAGGAAGTATTTGGAATTAAAAAAAAAAAATCTACCCAAGGGTCTAAACTCACTATCGTACATAATGGAGGGCACAGAGATCTTTCACAAGACAGAATTGTTTTTAAAGAATTGAAAACACTGTAGATATTAGGTGAGTAAGAATAGATGAATGGGTGATTGGATAATAGATGGATGGATGGATGATGACAATAATATTGTGTTTTTTGAAAACTATGAAAATACATTTAACTTAATTATATTATCCACCAAGTAGAAGCTACAGATCTTATAAAATAAGCTCTGAAAAAAAAAATGGGAATATTTCCTGAGACCTCCTTTTCCCCCCTCCTACTTATATCACACCAGTCAGATGATCTCCCCTCCACTATTCTCTGCTTACTTATCTCACATGAAGAAGTGACATTTCTCCTTTCTAGGGCAAATACTTTCAAGTGCTCAAATGATCCCATTACATCCCATCTTCTCCAATAAATTGTCCCTTCTATCACATCTATTCTCTCACTAATCTTTAATTTCCTCCTATCTATTGACTGCTTCCTTCCTGGCTACCAGCATGGTTTCACATTAACTCTGATGAGTGTCACATCTGCTAACCTCCATATTGACTTCTAGTGGCAAAACTCCAAGTGCCCATGGGGCCTCTCGACCTGGATGTACTACAGACATCTTAACCTCAACATGTCCAAAACTGAAGTCATTA
This sequence comes from Pseudochirops corinnae, assembly GCA_028646515.1. Lineage (NCBI taxonomy): Eukaryota > Metazoa > Chordata > Mammalia > Diprotodontia > Pseudocheiridae > Pseudochirops > Pseudochirops corinnae. Next base: position 90,508,750 of record CM053586.1, read on the forward strand.
CCCTTTTCTCCATACCATCACCTCTTCTGACTTTCTTTGTTTCTATTAAGGGCACCTCCAATCTCCTAGCTACCCAGGCTCACCACCTAGATGCCATCCTTGACCCTTTGTGTTCTCTCACCCCACCCCCATACACCATTCATTACTAAGTATTGTTGATTCAAACTTCTCAATATCTCTCATTTATACCTTCTCTCCTCTGACACTGCCACCACCCCAGTGCAGCCCCTCATCACTTCACACCTGGACTGTGCAGTAGCCTTCAGATTTGTTTCTCTGTCTCAAGTCTCTCCCCACTCCTGTCCATCATTCACTCAGTTATCAAAATGATCTTCCTAAGAAGAAGGTCGGACTTTGTCACACACCCCAACTCAATAAACTCTAGTGGTTTCAAGATCAAATATAAAGCCCTGTGTTTAGCTTTTAATGCCTTTCACAAGCTGACCCCTTAGCTTTTCAGTCTTCTTGCACCTTACTTCCCTCAACTTGTTTTATGATCTGGTGACATTGGTTTCCTTACTTTTTCCCCAACCACAATCCTCAGTCTCCCAAATCCACATATTTTTCACTGACTTGGAATATTCTCTTTCCTCACCTGTACCTCTTGGTTTCTCTAGCTTTCTTCAAGTTTTAGCTAACTTCCACATTCTATAAGAAGCTTTTACCATCCTCCTTAAGCCCAGTGCCTTCCCTTAAGGCAAAGCTCCCCTTTATCTTGTGTATATCTTGTCTGTATATAGTTGTTTGCATGTTGTTTCCATCGTTAGACTGAGCTCCTTGAAAAGTATTTTTTTTTTGCTTTTCTTTGTAACCTTAGCACTTAGCACAGTGTGTGGTATATAGGAGGCACATAAAAGCTTTGCTGCCTTGAAATAAGCTAGGACTACATGTATGGAATTGTCTTGCATGTGAAAGAGTCATGTGGTTTTCTTAGGTGTGTGCACTGTATGCAAGTGTACTAGGCACACATGTCCCAAGCTTGTGCCCTTTCAACACATACGAATAAGAATCATGATTGGGATGAGGATTAGAGTGCTTAGCCTCATCTGTTCTCAATTTGTAACTTTCCCTACTGTGCATATGGTAACCTGTTGGAAAATGCAAGACTACATAACTTCTTGTCACTGTAGTTGATAAAAATGACTAATTAAATGTATTTTATTTTGAGCCAATGTGTCTTCTGGCTAGCTGATAAATGTAATCCTATTGGTGGGGCTTGTGACCTATGGTTTTAAGTGGATACTGATCACTATACTACTTCACATCCAGGATATCTTTTCTGGAAGTACACTGTAAGTGGCGTACCCTGGATGCTTCATAAATCAGCTAAACCCAAAACATATTGTACATGAAGGAACATCACACACACACGTGTGTGTATGTGTAAAGTAAAATGAATAATTGGAGAAAATAGCAATAACTAGAATCAGTTTAGACTAAAATCAGTTTCAGTCCTTGAGTGCAGCCTTTTGATTGAGTCCAAGTTTTTTTTTTAATTTTTAAATTTTATTTTATTTTTTAATTGATTTATTTACTTTTAGTTTACAAGATTAAGTTCCACAATCCCTTGAGTTTCAAATTTTCTCCCCTCCCTCTCGCCACCCCCGACCCATGGAGGCATGCAATCAAATATTGGATCTGCAAGTATTTTCAAATTGGACATTAGTCTGATTATATAGAAGGGTTGTAACCAATGGAGTGAACAATGGGAAAGAAGAAACAAAACCAAACATGGAAAAGAACAATAGCATGTATATTGCTTCAGTCTCCATTTAAATTCTGTTCTTTCTAGACCTTTCTCTGAATGTAGCTATTTCCTTCCATCCTGAGACTTGTGGAGTTGTCTTATAAATGTGCGTTGCTGAGAAGAATCCAGTTTATCAAGGGTGGTCGTCACACATACAATGTGTCTGTGACCGTGTACAAATTTTTCCTGGTTCTGCTCTTCTCACTTAGCATCAGTTTATATAAGCCTCTCCAGGTAAATATGAAGTCCATCTCCTCCTCATTTCTTATAGCACAATAATATTCTGCTACATTCATATACCACAACTTGTTTAGCCATTCCCCAATTATAGAACAAATCCTTTTATTAAAGGGATTAGTTCTATGAGGTTGGGATTCAGTTGAAGGGTTTCACTTGAGGACCTAGAGGACTACATATGGCCTTGAGGCCCCAGGTTCCCCTTCCCTGATTTAGATTGTCAACCCAAATGATATTTAACACTCCCTTCCCCCTGTCCCTTTTTCCTCAATTTTCTTGATTAGTATAGAGAATTCCTTCAATTCTCCTCTATATGCCTTAAAAGGATTCAGAAACATATGTTTGTATCCATACATATATATATGTATACATATATAAAACATAGATAGAAAAGTGAGGTGTTTTACAATTATGAAACCATCCCTGTGCCCAATCTAAAAAATTAGTGCAGAATAAATCCACAGTAATGACAATGATTGACTGATAAAAATCATAGTTAGATCCAAAGTAAAAATTAGAAATAAAATAACTCTTGAGAATTATTTATCTTTAAATCCCTTTTCTGGAGGAATCTAAAGAGATTTTTAAATAACATATGTCAGGGTTCTCTCTTAGAGTGCCCTAACTTACCAGCAGAGGCAACCAGTCACACACCCAACTCAATGACGCTAGCATACCTTTTAGGACAGAAGAGTCAGGGCTCTGAGGTCCAAACAGAAAAATTTATTAAGGTCTCTCCACGGGAAAGCCTTAAAGCCATATACTAAGGCAGGCTTCAAAGATACCTCCCAGCTCTAGGTCTTAAATAGACCCCAGATCCACATACCACACATGATAGAGCCCAGCTGAACAGAATTGTGAGAGGTGGAGTGCAATTACAAGGGTATGAAGGCCCCAGAGTTTGGAGACGCCAATCAGGAACAGCAGGTAACCCCATGCAAGAGAGTCCTGAGCAATGCAGTATCCCCTGGCCGGGGACATGCTCTGACCTCCACATGACCCAACTAATTCCCGGACCTCAAACACGTCCCTGTGGCATAATACAACCGCTTGCAATGTGAACCTCACAAACACAGTCATTAATGACTTAGTACTGAAGATAATTCTCCCCCAAATACACAAGGCCCATAAAGTTTCAACTCAGGAAAAGACTTGATTAAACAGATGAGTCCACAACTCCCTGAAGATCAGTGACTAAGTAAGGTCTAAATATAACACTCCAAAGAAGACAAAGTCTAAAATCTCCTCAGCCCAACCTAGCATTTCTCAAAAAGGACATTTGAACTAAGATCAACTTCACTGAGGTACAAAAGGGAAGTCATTTCTAAAATAAGCATATCCAAAATAATAAACCAATGTAAGGGGGGAAAAATCAGTGCAGTCTCAGTGCTAATCCTAACCTCCTGAGGGTTATGTAGGCAATGAAAAAAAGTGAAATCAAAATTTCACTGATTTATACTGTGTGGATATGGAGCTACACCAGAAGTACCCAACAAATGATACATGAAAGAACTGCTAGATGTGATTGCTGAGTCAGTAGTCTTTGAAAAACTGTGCAGAGTGACAGATTACTATAAGATGAGAAACTGAAAAACTAAAAAACCTTAACTTTGACATCCTGCACAATTCTAGAGAATAATATTAAAGAGATGGTTTGTGAGAATTTAGAAAGGGAAGCAGCACTCAGCAAGGGTGTCTACATCAGGAATAGTTTGTGGCAAAATAACTTCATTTACCATTTTTTAAAAGGGTGACTAGCCTATATAGACACAGGCAAAATAAATCTGTATTTCAGGAGTGGCTAGGTGGCACAGTGAATAGAGCACTGGCCCTGGAGTCAGGAGGACCTGAGTTCAAATCCAACCTCAGACGTCTAAAACACACACACACATACAACCTAGCCATGTGAGCTTGGGCAAGCCACTTTATCCCAATTGCCCTACCTTCTCCCCTCCAAAAAAAATAAAATAAATATGTATTTCAACAAGGCATTTTAATTTTTTATTATATTCTCTTGGGCTAGATGGAGCCTGAGATAAGAGTATGCATAGGTTTACTTAAAACAAGTGGAATAGTCAAACCCAAAGAAAATTACTAATGAAATGACAGTAGCCTGGATAAAAGCCACTATTGGAGTGTCTCTAGGCTTTGTATTTGGCCCTATTTTGTCCAACCTTTTTATCAGCAGTTTGGATGAAGACACTGATGGAATACATATCAAATTTGCAGAGGACACAAAGCTAAGAACAGTAATTGACATGTTAGCTAATAAAATCAACATTCAAAAATCAGTTATAAACCTAATGAGATGAAATTTAATGGGAACAAATGTGAAGTGTTGCACTTGAGTTCAAAAAGCCCCTGTGATCATAGGATCATAAATTTAGAAACCTTAGAGATAATCTAATACAGTTCTCTCATTTTACAGATAAAGAAAAAAGTATATATCAAGCATTTTAAACAGCTATATGAATGTTAGATAGTGTTATATGAAAAGTATGGTATTCAGAACAAAAGAGGTGGTTGTTGGTGGTGGTGGTGGTGATGTTGGAGGAACCTAGGTGGTACAGTGGTTAGAGACCTAGAGTCAGGAAAACTGATCTTCTTGTGTTCAAATCTGGCCTCAAACATTTATTAGCTATGTGACCACAGGCAAGTCCCTTAACCCTGTTTGCCTCAGTTTCCTCATCTGTCAAAGGAGTTGGAGAAGAAAATGGCAAACCATTCCAGGATCTCTGCCAAGAAAACCCCAAATGGGGTCACAAAGAATATGAAGAATATTATATTCAGAACAGGGGAGGTGATAATCCTATTATACTTTGCCCTAGATAGACCACATCAGAGGTCTTTGTCACAAAAAAGAATAAGAACCCCTGACTTAGAAGTAAATTGTTAGCTGATTTCAAGTAAAGGACTATTAAATGGGAAAGGGATTATTAATTAGACTTGTCATGTTTGGCTCTGGAGGACAGATTTAAAGGCAATGGGTAAAAGTTCCCGAAATGTAGATTTTGGTTCAATATGAAGACAAACTTCCTTACAATTAGAGCTGTTCAAAAGTAAAATGGGCCGCATAAAGAGTTAGTGAGTTTCCCATTACTAGAGGTACTCAAGTGGACCCTGAATAACTATCTGCCAGGGATGTCGATATCTAAACAGTTACAAGACAGGTGATATCTCGTTGCAGGTCAATTTTTAAGTTTTACCAGATTCATCTGCAGGGCACTTACTTCAGACACAGCCCTGTCCTATTAATTACCTTCATTGTCAGCATTTCCCATGATCACTCAAAAATGATCATAAAGCTTGTCAGGAAAATTTGGAAACCCCTGAGTTCACCTCTACAGAATTTCATGGATAGAACACTTGTACCAAGTTCATTTGATATTCATTCCTTGTTTCATAAGCCTGTTCACAGGAATTTTGCCCTGAAAAGAAAGATCTGGGTGAGATTTAATATAAAAGGCTTTCTAATTGGCCCTTTAAGTGACAATTTTTAAATTACTATTTTCCTTTTTCCATCTTCAATTATTTTTTTATCTAAATTGATTTGGCCCAGAGAGATCTTAAGCATCTATAAATCTGCATATAGTATTAATGGATTTGAGAACTTATTAAATGTGCACTTGTGTGACTGAAGGAAAACCCAGAGTTAATCAAGTCATCCTGAGAAGCTGATATGAGCTCAAAATTGGGAAACCACCTGAGCATTTGCAAATAAGATGCCGTATCAACAAATTGTTTTGAATGATACGGGTGTGTTCAGAGGTGGAGAAATAAACAAACTACATCCCACTGAGAATATAGTGAACAAAATTAATGAATAACTTTGCATGGAATTAAGAATCTGTCACCAAGATAACATCCAGGAAACAGTATTCAGTCAAGCCTTTTGGAGCTGACAGATGGCCTAAAGAATGTGTTAGTTCTTCATGTAGCTAGGTCTCAGGCCTGGATACCTTTCAAAGGACATGAGCTTTCATTATACCTGATCACTTGGAGGAGGGGAGGAGGAACCACACTGAAGAATGGTAAATTCTCTCTGGCATTTTTTCTTTTATTTTTGGAGGGGAGAAGGCAGGGCAGTTGGGTTTAAGTGACTTGTCCAAGGTCACATGGCTAGTAAGTGTTAAGTGTCTGAGAGAATTTGAACTCAGGTCCTCCTGACTCCAAGGCTCCAGTGCTCTATTCACTGCATCACCTAGCTGCACCTCTGGCATTTTTTCTTTTTAAAGTAAATGCTAGTTTTCTGGATTTGAAACCAATACATTTAACAACTGAAATGAAACAAAAGTCTTTAGACTTTTTATAATAGTCATAATAGTTCCTATTAGAGCTGGAATGCCATAATTTTAGGTCTTGAGTTCCTGGACAAGGGAAATAAAAGGAGGAATAAAAAGGAAGAATTTTACATAAGTGGTAATGGTGGTCGTTCTTTCAAAGAAGCATAACCAGAGTGGAAACCTTTCTGGTTCCAAATAAGCTCTAGATCACTTCCAGTGACACATGTGCTTGCCCTAGATGTAGGTTCCTTCAATCACATGTATGCCCTGTCCTCTTCTGGTGGATCACATGCACAACAACTTAGTGCTAAAGGATTTTATATTTTGGGATGACCCAGTAAACCCTTGGTCATTGCGATAGGGAAGAGAGATGAGCCAAATAGGATTGACCATGAAGTTAGGAAGAGCTGTCTACTCAGTAGACTACTTTTTTTTGGGGGGGGGGGGGAGGCAGCAATCAGGGTTAAGTGACTTGCCCAGATCACATAGCTATTAAGTATCTGAGGTTGCATTTGAACTCATGTCCTCCTGCTTCCATGGCTGATGTTCATTCCATTGTACCACCTAGCTGCCCCAGTAAACTTTCAAAAGAGAAACAACTTCCTTTATCTATTATCGTCTCATCTGTTGAGTGTATTGAGAATCATTGAGCCTCTCCCTTAGATTTTCATTAAGGGATAAAGGTACATGTCTTCCCTTCTTTCCTTAGCAGCTATGGTATCTATTGACAAGTGTCAGTAAGAACCTGAGTTGTTTAGGTAAGCCTCGGATTGGACATCAATTCTCTGGCTGCCTCTTCTGCTTTTTGCTTCTTTTCCTGAGTATATAATCAAACAACAATCCTGAGGTGGCTTTTCCTAGCCTTGTGGAAAACATCAAAGAGTCTGGAAATTCCTGGGCTGGGTGCTGATTGCCCAGAAGAAAGCGACCCCTGAGACAAATTCTTGTAGTAGAAGATGACCAATGCCAGGAAGATGAGCTCAAGCCTATACAGATTCTGGCGATTTGAGCAAAAATAAGACAAAAGCAAATGCAGATATCACATGAGAGAAAACTCCCTAACGATAAGTACTATTTAAAAGTGAAATGAGCAGCCTCAAGAGGAAGTGGGTTCTCCCTCAGTGGAGGACTTCAAAGTCTGGATCACCCCTCCTGTGTATTCCTCTTCAGCTAGTAGTTTGACTAGACAGCCTCTGATGTCTCTTCTAGCTTTGAGGTGCTCTGATTTTACAGCCCAATTCTGGTGATGGCTTTGGTTTTTTTTACTTTCACTCCATTTATTCAAGTATCTCTATGTTTCTTTTTTCTTCACTTAATAGGGTCTTATTTTTTTCCAGTCACATGTGCCAATAGTTTTCAACATTCATTTTTATGAAATTTTGAGTTCCAAATTTTTCTCCCTCCCTCTCTCCTTCACCCAGTCCTCAAGACGGCAAGCAATCTAATATAGGTTATACATGTACAATCATATTAATCATTTCTAAATTAGTCATGCTGTGAAAGAAGAATCAGAACAAAAGAGGGAAAACACAAGAAAGGAAAAACAAAAAAGTGAAAATAGTATGCTTCCAAATGCATTCAGACTCCATAGTTCTTTCTCTGGATATGATTGGCATTTTCCATCATGAGTCTTTTGCAAATGCCTTGGATCATTGTATTGCTGAGAAGACCTAAGGCTATCATAGTTGATCATCGCACAATGTTGTTGTGACTGTTACAATCCAATTCTTAACATCTGGCTAGGAAAGGAGATAACTATAATCACCATAAAAAAATGAAATGGGACAAATGAACCTGAGTCCCAAAACTAAGGAAAATTCCAGGATATTACTGAGTGAGATGGTTCCATCTAGTGTTCCAGTCAGCCTGAAACTCAGAGATGGAATCTTTGAGGTACAAATAGGAAAGCACCTTACTTTTTCTAGGTAGCCAGGCCTCAGAGGAGGTCTGAAGTGAGCCAACAGCTCAAATCCTGGGAGTCCACACCCATGAATAGAAATAGAAAACAGATTCTGAAAGTGGCTGACAAATGGCACCATTATGGAAACTGTGCCAACTCAAATACCTTAGACTCATCATCTGAGTATACTTTAGTTTAACATCCAAGAAATTTCTTCCCTGTTTCTATCTTTTTTAAGTCACATCTAGTAATTTTGTTGTTTTGTTTTATTTTCCTTAGTTTCTTAGTAAAATTGTTTTTGAAGCCTTCAAGCTTTGCTGGTGTATCAAGGAGAAAATAAATACACTCATTGCTATGAGGAACAGGGACTGTGAGCGTCTTATCTCTGGAGAAAAAGAAGTTGAAAGCAAATAGGAGGATGATGAGGAATTACTCTTGCTTGAAAGGGAAAAATAATCAAACAAGCTATCAGTAAACACTTATTAAAATCCTGCTATTTATCAAAACAGTGGTAAGTATAGGTGTACAAAGACAAAGTGAGAGTCTCTGCCCTTGAGAAGATTATCTTCTATAGAAAAGGAGAAAACTAAATAACTAATAATAAAGTAATTATCCATGTGATTATTCATGCCTGAGATTAACCTTGTGCAGTTATTACGAGGTAATAAGTACAATCCCTGCAATTTGTAATAACATGGACAATTCATCCCATACTTGAATCTGAACACAAAATGAAAAAGATCAGAAACATAGCCAAGTGCCTCACATTGTGCTACATCAGCGGTTCTCAACCTGTGGGTTATGTTCAATTTGTAACAATGAAAATATATTCTGTATATCAGAAATTTTTCATTATGATTCATAACAGTAGCAAAATTACAGTTATGAAGTAGCAACAAAAATAATTTTATGGTTGGGGGTCACCACAACATAAGGAACTGTATTAAAGGGTTGCGGCATTAGGAAGGTTGAGACCACTGTGCTACATCATAATAATGAAAAATAATAAATCATCCTTCAGTGTCAAAAACATTGTGGTTCTTACCATGTGATATTAGAGGATTTGTTGTTGTTTTCAGTCATTTTTCAGTTGTGTTCAACTCTTCATGACCCCATTTGGGGTTTTCTTGCCAAAGATACTGGAGTAGTTTGGCATTTCCTTCTCCAGCTCATTTTACAGAAGAGGAAACTGAGGTAAACAGGGCTAAATGACTTGCCCAGGGTCACACAGTTAATAAGTATCTGAAGTAAGATTTGAACTCAGAAAGATGGATCTTTCTCACTCAAGGCCCAGCACTCTATCTACACTGGGCTACCTAGCTGTTCGATATTTAACATATAATTATAATTATATGCAAACATACATAATTATAAATATTGTCTGTATTATTTTATTATATAAAATTTTATGGAACTATAATAATAAATAATAAATCATCCTTCTGTATCAATATTATTATAGTGCTTAACATATGATACCAAAGAATATTAAGTGTTGGCATACAGTAAACATTCAATAAGTGCTTTTTGATTTGAATTGATTAGTGGAAGTGAGTCCTGCCAGAAGAGAACTGATCCATGCCATCTTTATTTCCCACATCCTCTGAAAGATTAAATTTGGCAACCCCCTGGGTGCCTGGCAGGTGCTTATGGCGTATGTTATTGTTGCAAAGGGAGAGGAACTTCATTACAATGCAATATTGCAAATGAAAACAGAAGCCATTTCATCCCAGATGGCGAGTTTTAACTGGTGGTGCTCTAGGGAAGCTGCTCTGCAATTATCTTGCTTTGGTATGTTTCTGGGAAATGCACATTCTGTGTCTCCATATCTTAATAGTAGTGGGCCTCCCAGCATGACTTAGGTTTCGACAGTGCTGTATTCTACATGATGTTGTAATTTAAGTAAAAAGTTGGGAAAACCTCGCTGGACATTCAAATAGTGCTTGCTGGTTTAGAAAGTTTACCCCTTTGCCCCTCACAACAAACCTGGGGAGCTCAGTAAGGGAGAACTTCTAGTGAAGAATAAGCCCTTCTGTGTCAGATTTGGTATGGGATAACATTATTAATATTATCAATGACATGGCAATTATTATGCCTAAATAAATACTTCCTACCCCAATGAATCTGTCATCTCATTAATGTGCGAATTTTTCCCCTCCAATCATACAGATAGCAGTCCCTCCATGTTTATTCTTCACATGTTACTTTTGTACATATCCTCCCATCAATTCATTACAAGAAGTCCAACCCAGTCTTCTCAGGGTTTCCTTTGCTTCCTCCTGTCTTAACAGTAGCATACTTGGAAAGGCCATTGTTTTTACATCACTGTCTCTATGTCACTAGTCTATCTTCTTTTTCTCTTATGGATTACTATTATAAATACTTGTTATTCATAATTGGGATGAAGACAGTGATTAAACTGAATAATTGCCAAATACTGGTAGAAAAGAGAAAGACTTTTCATGCTTCCCAAAATGGAAGAGTCAAAGACATACATGTCTTAGAGCCTACAGGCCATATGCCACAGAGTGTCTTGTCTACACTTACAAGCACACAATTTGTTAGTGCCAAACTCTGAAGAAGATCTTTTATTTCACAAATGGGGATCTCCAAGCAAGGGATCTTCCTCCACCAAAATATATTGACCCTACAGAGACTGACTGACTTACCCAGGGTCACAATGGATCTTGTTAGTGTCAGAGGCAGAATCTAAAACCAAGCCTTCTTGATTCAGAGGCCAGTACTCCATCTCCGATGCTAGCCTGCCTCTAAAGGCTAAGCTACATGCACGATTATTTGGCAATTGAACTTCACCAATCAGGAGGTTCTAGTAATGTTATCATTCTGTAAACATGGTTAAAATCAAATTGATCTTAGGACAGGGTTGCCATTGAACAATACTGCAAAATCAAAGAGAACAAAAAAGCTCAATCAACTTTTGCCATGGCAAGACTTCAATTAGACATTCATTCAAAAATAACTCTATCTTCATTAACTTTTTTCAAAAAACACAGAATAACAGAATTTTAGAGTTGAAAGTAAGTTCAGTAGCCAGCTAGTACAACTAATACCCAAAAGAAATTTCTCCTATAACATATATACCTTCCGTTCAAAGATACCTAATGAGAGGAAACCTACTTATTGTGGCAGCTATTGTCCTTTGGATAACTCTAAGCGTTAGGACCGGGAACCTCCTCTCTAAAGGGTAATCAACCTTAACTAGGTAAGAAGTACCTTACCTAAGAGGTAACCCTTAAGGTACCTTGTTGCATCTTCTACCAATTGTTCCTAGTTCTTCCTTCTGAGACCAAGATGAAGAGAGATCAAGGTTCTTTCTTCTAGAACAAATCTAATTCCCACATGATAACCATGTATTTATAGATGAGGATCAGACCACATCACATCATTCCTCTACCTCCTCTTTTCTTCTCCACATTAAATGTCCTCAGTTCCTTCAACAAAACAAGCATTTCTGCAACATATAGAACTTTTAAAAGATGATGACACACGAAACTGAAACTTGCTCTTCTTTTAAATATATAATAAAGTTATCATGTAAATTTCTTTTTTTCTTTCCTCCTCCCCATCCTAGAGATGGCTACCATTAGAGACAAATCTATGTATTTGTAAGTAAAATCATCCTATACATACATCTATTCATCAGTTCTTTCTCTCATCATAGACAGCATATTCCTTCATAGGTCCTTTGTAGACCATTTGGGTATATAGTCAAAATGATTTATTCACTTAAAGGTGTTCTTAAAAAATATTATTGTTACTGTATACAGCTTCTATTGTTTCTGTTCGTTTTCCTCCTCATTATTTCATGTAAACCTTTCTATGTTTTTCTAAGATCAGCAAACTCATTATTTCTTATGTCACAGTAGTATTGCCTCACAATCTTATACCACAGCTTTCAGCCATTCCCCAACTGAAGTGTATCTCTGCAATTTCCAGTTCTTTGCTGCCACAAAGAGACCTGCTATTCATATTATAGAACATATACTTTTTTTTTTCCCTTCTATTGATCATACATCATGAGATTAAGGCCTTTCTCTAGCCCTTGGAAATGATACATTCAAGTTGACAGAAATTTGTTCTATAAAGATAACAGCATCCAAAAACTGGCCTTTCTTCTTTCATTTCAATGAGACCTTTGTTTGAAAACCTGAAGCCAAAAGTTGTTCAAAGTTAAACTTTATGTATCTCTTGAGTAAATAGAGATGGAATAAGGATTTCCTGGGGCTATCAAGGATTCTTCATTGTCTTGGGAGTTTTTCCTTCTACTGATTTCTCTATGTCAAAGTTATCACAGATGAACTCTCAGGAAGATTACTGAAATAGAGTAGAGGTATAGAAAAAGGTATTCATTTTCAGATATAATTAATGTCAATGTTTGACAGTCTCTCTTTGTTACATGGGAGGGTTTGTAGTTTGGGCAGGGCAATTAGTGGGTCATAATAGAGATACAAAAATATAGAAATTAAACAGTATAGAAAAAAATTAATAAGACATTAAAATATACAAAAGAAGACAAAGACGTTCCCAAGGCACACAAACATGACATTTATTGCTACTTTATAAGATTTAATCAACATTGTGCAATGATAAACTTTGATAGATTTAGCTGTTCTCAGCAATACAAAGATCTTTAGACAATTCCAAAAGATTCATGATGGAAAAATGCTATACACATCTAGAAAAGGAACTATGGAAATCTGAAAGCAGATCAAAGCACACTATTTTCATTTTTTTGTTCTTTGCTTTTTCTTTCTTGTGTTTTTTCCCATTTGTTCTGATTTTTATTTCACAACATAATATGGAAAATGTTTAACATGATTGTATACTCACAACCTATATCAGATTGCTTGCTCTCTTGGGGAGAGGGGAGGGAAGAAAGGAAAGGAGAAAAAAATTGGAACTCAAAATCTTATAAAAGTGAATGTTGCAAATTATCTTTACTGTAATTGGAAAAAATAAAATAAAATACTATTAATAAAATAAAACATTCTCTCTAAAGCTTCAAAATAAATAATATTTAATCTACATTTAAAAAGTAAACTATTTAATAGAAGTTACATCTTTTTTATCTTTTTGTAGATAGATTGGTCTGTTGATCATTTTTAAATTCATGATAAAAAGGCGGGGGGAGAAGGAAAAATTACTGAGAAGTTGTATGGTATTTTGAAAAGATGTCTAGACCAGAGGTGGTACAGTAGATACAGCTTTAGGCCTGGAGTCAAGAGTATCCTAATTCAAATTCAGCTTCAGACCCTTAATCACTTTGTGACCCTGGAGAAATCACTTAACCTCTGTCTGACTCAATATTCTGAACTGTAGATTGGGGGACATAATAACATCCTCCTCCCAGGATTGTTCTGAATCTTAAATGAGATAATGTTTGTGAAGCACTTAGCAGGCACATAGTAGGCACTTAATAAATTCTTGTTTCTTTCCTTAGAGTCTAGTGATCTACGTTCTCAACCATTTATTATACAAGTGACCTTGAGCATGTTACTTCATTACTTTGTGCTTCAGTTTCCTCATCTGTAAAATGGAAATAGCAACACTTGCCTTACCTATCTCACCTGGCTATTGTGAGGAAAGTACACACTGCAAAGTGACATAGAAATGTGAGCAATTGCTTTAGTAGCAGCTACAATGTGATGGAAAATACTGTATCTTGGCAAAAACATGATCTGGAAATGATATACAGCTGATAATCCGCAGCTGCTTCTTAAACCTCATATTCCCCAAGCATGAATCAGTTTAGCTTAATTAAGAATTAAAGCTTCCTTTCCTCATTACAAGTGAACTAATTTTCCTACTGGTGCAGTTCAAATCAACTCAACTCAATAAACATTTCTATTTCCTGAGTTTTTACCTGTTTTCATAAAGAAGGAAGTCTTTCTGTCTTTGCTCCCATGTAGCTACAAAGGCGTTGGAAGGGGTAAGTTTAGCTTTTATGTATAATGGTTTTGATTAATAAATAAAGAAATTTAATAAATCAATTCCACCTAAGAGGGAGCAGGCTCAGAAAGCCACATCAGGGTGATTCCAGTTCCTGGAGAAGCTACAAAGGATGCCTTCAGTCAAGTTTCCCTCTATTCTAGGGTAGCAGTGGGGTTTTCTTTGTTGGAGTTGGACTCTGAGACCCATCACCTTGCTCAGTGATGGGCTAAAGGTGGTCAGAAGAAGTCAGTAGTCCCTACGAGAGACAAGACTGCCAGGAACAAGGTCCATGACTTGGATTAAGCCAAGATTAATCCTAGATCCAGAATTCCTCCAGGCTTTCAATGCTGGCATCTTATGACTGGTTCTACTAGAAGCATCTGCTAGAACCTTATAGAAACTGTGTTACTTGTGCACTCAAAGGAGGATTCAATTTGTATTTTCACTGGTCTATCCTTCAAATCATCTCACTCCTCATTTCTGTCTTCTGACTTTTCTAGTTTTCTTCAAACCCCAAATCTTTCTTCAAAACCCCTGATCCACCTGTATTCTAAAGTCTTCCCTCTGTCAATTATTTCCTATTTATCCTGTATATCTTATTTGTACATAGCTGCTTGTATGTTATCTTCCCCATTAGGTCATGTACTCCTTGAGACCAAGGACTGTCTTTTACCTTTCTTTGTATCCCTTGTCATCTTCACAATATCTGACACATAGTCAGCAGCACTTAATAAATGTTTGCTGAGTGACTGACACATTTTCTAGAACTCCTGTATCCAGAGCAATTCTCCGGACTTCTGAGACTTGAAAAAATAGAGGGTCCGCAACCCCTTACTAGATATGTTCTATTGCTTTTGCTCACAATCACGTGGTAGATGATTTACTGTTTTATTATGCACTGTATATTAGTTGTTAATGTAATATTTATTTGTTTATAAAGTGTATGCTAGGAAAAAATGCTATAGATAGTATTCAGGTTTGTCTGCTCTTTTAGTGTCAAATCCATTTTGTCAAAGCCTTGTGCTTAGCATAAACTGAAAAATAGCTGGGTCAAAATAATGAAGGGTTGTTATTAGTGGATGTTGAGAGCTCATTTTGACTGAGGAAACCCACAAATCCACATCTCCGCCCCCCAACTCCCCCCCCCCCAATAGTCCTCTTTACTGTGCATCAGCCCCAGGGTTTCAGGTGAAACTTTTTTTGAACAAATTAGGATCTTTTGTGGTCCATTATAGAGAGGGAATGGAATTGAAGGTACACTCTTGAGGCTTAAAGAGAAAGAGAAACTTCATTAACACAGCATTCAGCAAATGGCAGGCACTCAATAAATGGTTGTTGGCTACTGGCTATCAGTGGAAGAGTTATAGAGTCTTCTGGAGATTCTGCCACTAGTACTCTACAAGCATATCACTTCAGAGAAACAAAATGGAGTTCTAGTATTGTTCAGTCATGTCTGACTATTTATGACCCCATTTTGGGTTTTCTTGGCAGAAATACTAGAGTGATTTGCCTTTTATTTTTTCATACACTCATTTTAAAGATGAAGAAATTGAGGCAAATAAGGTTAAGTGACTTGCCCAGGGTCACAGGGCTAGTAAGTGTCCTGAGGTCAGAATTGAACTCAGAGCTTCATGACTCCAGGCACAGTGCTCTATCCATTGCACCACCTAGCTGCCCTGGAGTTCTAGTAGTACCACATAGCAAAAAAAAAAAAAAAAAAATCCCAGAAGACTGATCATGCAAAATTGCTCCCTAGACTCATGGCAATCTGCATTTAGTTTAGCATTTGAGCACATACTGATTAAGGTGAAGTGGAATTCTGTGAGGCAAATGCATATTGGTATGAATTTTATGGGATTCATAAGACTCTACCACTTCCAAAAGTTCATTCTCTTTTGGATTGACCCACTGGAGATGAGTTTAATTGGAGTTGAAGGACAGACTGTAGCACTTGGATACTAGACTTTAGTTCCTGGTCATCTCTAGTGTAAATAGTCTCTGAAAAATCAGTTTAGAGTCAACTTCCAGCTACTCTTAAATGTGTGACTATACTTGGGGCTGGGCGG
>CM053586.1:90525434-90661954 GCA_028646515.1 Pseudochirops corinnae
TTTCTGAGAACCCTGTTAGGTCTGGTTGGCCATGCTGGCTGGTGTATATGAATTCTAGGCATCTGAAGACTACCCCTCCTCTGAGCCAAGGGATCTGAAGAATACGACATCAGATGCTGTCAGCTTTCCCAAGAGTCTGGGCCTGGCCTTTATCAGGACTAAGTCTTTCCTGGAGACCCCATCTTGGGAGGATGAGCCATTTCATGAGAAGTTTTCAGAGTAAAAAAAAAAACAAAACTGGGGACTGTATGGGATGAGTGAAAACTTCTCAATTTGGGGTGATTAACTTTTCAAATTGCTTCTGTCAATCACTTTTATCTTCCTTTGTCTGTTTTCCCGCCTTGGTGGGACCCTCCCCTTATCTTTCCTTGGTGTCCCAGTTGGGAAGTATTTGGTGAAGTATGCCTCTCCACCAATGAGAGGTGAAACAGTCGGGGAGGTTATAAATGAGTTAGGTTATAAATTCCAGCACTATCTTTTGTAACTTGCCTCTTCTCCATGATGAGTCATGGGGAAGACCACCCTCTTCTCCCGGGGAAGAGAATAAAGTCCTGTTCTTATCCTAAGAGATCTCTGTGTTTATATCTTTTCACGAAATTAAGGATGAAGGATATTTTTCATCCCAAAGACAACTGTCTCTGTTCTGTTATAAAATTGATGTTTTCCTCTGTTCTGCTTTTCATGGAAAGGCAAAAACTAAAGAGATGCTCAATTCCTTAAAATTCAGCAACCTATAGCTCCATTTGAAACAATAATGTAAAACATTTAAGAGTAAATGCAATTAGCCTGAAGAGATAATACTTGATAAATTAAATGTGATAAGCTAATACATTATTAAAGCATTTCAAAGTGAATATTGCACATATGTTTTCCAAAAAAATTTTCTGGTAATTTAACAGAAAAAAAAATGTTTTCTACCCTTGAAATGATGGCTTTAAAATTTCCAGAAAATGCATACAACTCAACTCTGCCCTTGCGAGTCCTCCAAACTATGAGGCAGGCCCAATGTGAATCAATGATACACAACAATCCTAGTAAGATACAATAAGAGTTTATTTTATTCCAGGATCCTTTCCATTATTACAAAAATTCATGTTATATTCAGTTAAATAATGCTCTGGCTGAGCTATGAATACAATTTACTTGCAGTCATAAAATTTAAGTTCAAATCTCATCTCTATCAGTTGTGTGACCTTGAACACATTATTTAAACTCAATAGGCCTTGGTTTCTTCACCTGTAAAATGAGAGAGCTGGTCTAACTAAGGTTCTTTCTAGTTTAAAGTTCCATAATCCTTCCTGATAATGCACATACACAAATACACCCACACTCACCCTCCATACTTCCCTCCTAATACCTTATTTCTTTTTTTCAGGAAACAACCCACACTTAATTACTTTCCACCAGGTACATAGGCAGCTCTTGTGGGAATCTGAAGATCTTCCCTGCCCTTCGGCCCTTTGATAGGCTTAAGTGGCTCTGGAGAACCTTCCCTGATTTGAAAGTATACTCTGCCCCCTAATAGGCTAAATGTGGTCATGTGGAGCCTATGGTGGGAGGCTTGTTTTTCAGGAATGCTCGTGCCTTGTAGCTTTGTGATTGGGCAGTGGGTCAAGAGGGCTGTGACATTCTCCCATCCAAGAGAAGGCTATATATATGCCCTGATGTGAGGTTTTGCTTTGGGGCTCACTTTGAGAAGAGTTGTGTGATTTGGCCAGATGAGACTCCGGGAGGCTATTGAGGCGTGCACCCGCCCCCCCTTGGAAAAACCCAGATGTTGGGTCTTCCCTCTCTGGTAACTGAATAGGTATGGATGTAATGGTCAGATGCTAAAAGCCCATCTGATGATCTGTTTCTTTGTTTGCTTATAACTTGTGTTTGTAACTTGTGTTTATATTCTCTGAAGTTTAGGGTGCTGGCTTTTCCCCCTGAATTAGGTAAATGATATTTGTTTGATTGATTAAAATGAGATTGTTAACTCATTTTGAGTTGCTTTCCTTTAGAAAAGCAGATCTAAGAACCTGTGCAAGCAGCCATCCTGGCTATGCTAGGGTGCTTGCTGCTACAGTACCTAGATAAGGAAATTTTTTTAAATGCAAATACAAAGTACTAGAGATACAGTAGAATCCCTAATATTTGGAGGAAGGGAAGTGAGAAGAGGAAAGGCTTTATGTAGGAGGGCAACTAGGTGGCACAAGAGAGTACTAGGTTTGGAATCTAGAAGAGTCATCTTCCTGAGTTCAAATCTGACCTCAGATGCTTACTAGCTGTGTGACCCTAGGCAAGTCACTTCATCCTGTTTGCCTCAGTTCTTCATCTGTAAAATGATCTGGAGAAGGAAATGGCAAGGCCTACTCTACTATCTTTGCCAAGAAAACCCCAAATGAGGTCACAAAGAATCAGATACAGCAGAAACAACTGAACAGCCACAACAACAGGAAGTAGCCCTTGAGCTAAGCTTTGAATGGAGGTAAGGCTTCCAGGAAGCAGAGAGGAGGAAGGAGCTCCTTCCCAGCATGAACAGCCTATGTAAAGGAAAATGGGCCTCTGGAGCCTAATTACAAGATCCTGGCAGGGCAATAATTGTTGAAGGTTAAACTTGGAATCTGTAGCTCTAACAAAGCTAATTCATCAGCACATAATTAAGTCCTGAGGCTTTGGAAGAACCTACATGTTAACCAATGCAACTAACCTGGCACAATTCAGAAGGTAAGAAATCTCAAATAAGTGTTTTACTGCACTTGTGAGCACGTTGATGTTGGTACATCCTCTATGGGTACAGATTCCAAACCATTCCAACTTTCGTATCTTGTTCAATTTTTATCTGTCATCCCAGAAATCTTCCCTAGGGGGTCCACCTGGTCCTGAGGGTCTTCTTCCATGTTTTTTGTTTGTTTGTTCCATAATCCTTCCTGATAATGCACACATGCAAATATACCCACACCTGGCCTACATATTTCCCTCCTAATACCCTTTTTCTCAGGAATACCTGAGTTCAAATTCAGCCTCAGACACTTACTAGTTGTGTGACCCTGGGCAAATTACTTAAACATTGCCTCAGTTTCTTCATCTGTAAAATGGGGATTATAATAGCTTTAGAAAATTAGGTTGTATAATGGCTAGAGCATTGGGCCTGGAATTAGAAGACCTGAATTCAAATCTGGTCTTAGACACACTAGGTTTCTGACCCTGAGTAAATCACTTAATCTCTGTTTGCTTCAGTTTCTTTAACTGTAAAATGGGCTAATAACATCACCAATCTCACAGAGTTGTGAGGATCAATTGAGACAATATCAACGAAGGACTTAATAGAGTGCCTGGCACATGGTAGGCTCTATGTAAATGCTTAGTCCCTCTATTTTAAAAAAATTCCCAAACCGCAATCTACCCATGTATTTCTTTGAGATTTGTGGATACCAGCTTATGAACCCATAGTAGGCAATATACATTCTATTCTTCTATTTTTATGTGTGTTGCTAGGATAACTCCATGTGATTCTTTATTTCATCTTAGAGGTTCTATAATGACCTGGGACTTCATGCAGTCTATGCAATCTCATCCACAAAGAAGGATATCTGATGGACATCACCAACCATAGAAAATGCCTCTTCCATTGGTATTCTGTGCTGGGTATACTCCATGATGAACTTTTATAAGCACAGATCTCCTTTAAATATGTAATAGTCATGTTATCAACAGTATTCTAAAGGGAATATGGCAGGTGTTTAAGGATAGAATAATGCTTCCGTTCAGTTCATTTTTGTAGTTGACGTAAAGCCAAATAATTGCCAAAGAGTAGGAGAAAACTCTCTCTGTTTTTGCTGCCATGGCTGTGGGTGATTAATGATGTGTGTCTCCTTCTGATACAGTGTTGTCTGTGTACATTACAGTGTGTTCCAATCTGGCCAGCCTTTGGGCGCCTTAATAAAACACCTAGAGCTGTGACGATTAGGTGCTATACAAAGATAACCATGGAAGAGTAAGTGGATACAGGCCCCCCAAACTGCTCATCCAAGGGACAAATGGAATTATAACTGCTTTTATAATTAAAATCAAGGTTAGAATAAAGATTGGAGCAAAGTGAGAGATAGCTAACTGCAGTAGCTACAGAATCAAATGTAAACTCATATCAAATTGCTCTGTACAAACAAGAGTAAATTACTATGTAATAAAAAGGTGAGAATTGAATCAAATACCTTCCCCAAAATTAAAGTAACAAGAAATAAAAAACTAGCAAGATGCCCAAACCTGCATATTAAGAGTTCAGAAACTAAAAAGGAAAATAACCCTACCAAGAATATTGTAGATTTTAGTAGCATAAAATACCAGTTAGCTAATATTAAATAAATGCAGCAACTCCCAATCATTAGATCAAGCACATTAAAGGTGTTTATTTGAGCTTATAAGAATCACACCTTGGGTGCTTAGCCACACATCTAATGAAATGCAGATTTCATGAGTTCTGACATTTCTAAGGCTGGAGTGTATAATTATTTAGTTTGTAAAGGAACAGAGAGGATACAAGCTCATGTCAGAATATTGGTGCACAGAGTTCCATAGTTATTGGTTTTTTTTTTTTTAATTTTAGTAATTTCTCCAAATGAACAGTGTACTAAGAAAGGTCTCCATTGGGCTTGGGCTTTATTGAACTATAGACATATCATTAAATACAACTTAATTCAACGCCTGTTTATTGAGTACCTACTTTGGGCCAGGACAATGGAGACTGAGACAAAGAATAAAAGGTATCTGCCCTCTCAGAGCTTATTAAGGTCTATAAGAAGTAAATGACATTTACATAGATAAGGAAATAGAGACTATATACCATGAAAATACAAAATAACCTCAGGATTGAAATTTCTAATAGTTGAGAAGATAAAGAAAGGTCTTAAATAGGAAGCAGCATTTGAGTTGAGCCTTGAATGGAGGTAAGGGTTCCAGGAGACAGAGGTAAGGAAGCATACCATCCCAGGCATGTTGAAGAGCCTATGTAAAGACAAACAGGCTAGATGGGATGGCATATAGAATGTATGAAGGAGAATGTTGTGAAGTTGGTCTAGAAAGATAGGCTAGAGCCAGATGGTAAAGGGCTTTCATTTCCTTTGTGAATTACTAAATCTAATGTAATCCAGCCACATGGGAATTCACAATGAAATTAGAAATATTTCATTGAAAAGTATTTATTGAGCATATGTTCTCAGTTCTGCCATGGTTAACATATGCTTTGTTTGTGAGCATAGTGCAACCCTTGGGAAATGGAATCCTCCAGCCCCACAGTTTCTTGTTTCAGAGAACCAATTTGAACTCAATTTCTTTCAATCAATAAATTAATCAATGTTTATTTGTCATCTATTATGTGCCAGGTACTGTGATAAGCACTGAGGTTACAAAAAGAGGCAAAAGATAGTCCCTGCCCTCAAAGAGTTTACAATCTAACAAGGGAGACAACATGAAAACAAATACGTATAAAACAAACTATATAGAAAATAAAAAGGAAATAATTTTGAAAAGGAAAGAACTGGAAGTCATCCCCAGCAACAGCCAGCCAGTGCCAACCAGAAGGTGGTTAATTCAGCCTAGTTGAGGTTGCCCTGAGGGAGAGAGAGGCAGGGGCATTTATCCGGCTGGTTGGGTCACCACCACCGCCACCACCACCACCACCACCACCACTACCACTCTGATCACTAGGTAATGGAGACTTCCCAGGAATCTTGGGGAGTGGCAGTGCTTCCAGCCCAGGCCCTGTGACCCTCATCCTGGGAAACAGCCCTTTGGAGGTATATGTGTTGGTACTGCAATCACAACTGCTGAAGACCCAAAAGAGAAATTTCTTGTCAACAAAATCTTGGGCATTGTCAAGTCATTGAACATCAGAAGTAGATATGATTCTGTCAGTAGAAATAACATTAAAGAAGAAGCATTATCACCTACTTTGCCAGTCATACCCTACTATGGGATCTTTCCATCTGTCTTTCAGCTGGAAACCTTCCATATGTGTTGGGAGACCCCATTAGAATGTCAACCCCTTTACAGCATGGACCATCTTACTTTTCTATTTGTATTCTCAGTGAGTAACAAATGATGAGTGCTTCATAACTGTTCTCTTCATTTATTCTTGGAAAAGACCATTACAAAATGTGTTCCTTCTGTTAAGAAATTAGACTAGGGTAGGAGTAGGGGAGATAGAATTTTGAACTACACACTTAGTGAGTGGGAAGAAGGAAGGACTGGGAATATGATTGTTGTTCTTTCAAGGGTATGGAATTAATGAATAAAATTTGACAAATAAATTAATAATTTAAATCAGTCAGACTAGGATGAAATGAGTATAAGCAAAACTAATAAAGGTGACACAGTGCTTAGTTACAAGATAGAAGGAAGCAAAAATCTATGGAAAGTAATATAATTGGAGAAAACACAAACCTACCCATATAAGCCTTAAATGAGAATAGATTAAAAACACAAAAGACCAAAACCTAACAATTTACTACATATAAGAAATACAACTAAAAAGTAAAGATACACACACACACACACACACACACACACACAGTGAAAACAAGAGGCCCCATGAAAATATACCATATATTAGGTGACTCTTAGAAAGCAGGAGTTGAAATCAAACTTGTAGACAAAGCAAAATAAAAATATATACAAGAATATCTCATTTTATTGTGGTTCAGTTTATTGTGCTTCACAGACATTGTGGTTTTGTTTTATTTTGTTTCGTTTTTTACCAATTAAAGGTTTGTAGCAACCCTGCAATGAGTAAGTCTATCAGGGCCATTTTTCCAATGACATATTCACATTGTGTCTCTGTGTCATATTTCGGTAATTCTCATGATAATTCAAACTTTTTCATTATTATTATGTCTGTGATGGTCCTCCATGATCAATGCTCTTTGAAATTTCCAGTGTATGAGTGCATCTGTAAGTGATTATACTACTACCTTGACTTGCTTGAGCTCCTTAATTATCCAGGTGTCTGAGAAGAGCTATATGAGGACTGATTATATTAACTAAGAAACAGAATACTTGACATACCAACAATCCTTTTCAGAGACTGAGAATAAACCCAGCTGGACATGCAGAAAATCAGCAACTCTGAAGCCAAGTAAGACTATACAAACTTTGAGGCAGACCCTGAACCACTTGGTGGTTTACGGACCTTCAAGAGACATCCCTATCTTCAAAGATTTTCCTGACTGCAGGTTATGAGACTATGGGCATATCCTGTTTTATAGGGTTTGGAGACAACCTTATCTCTAGAGATACCCTTAACTTTGACTATGGGGATCTTGGAATATCCCATTTTTGGAGACATCTCCTTATCAAGCCTTGAATTGTGGTCTGTTTATCACCAAGAATGCCTTCTGATTTATGTATCAGAGGACCACAGCTCTGACACTTGGAATTCCTTACTCCCTCCTCCCCTTGGGGATGGGGTTCACTGATTCATTCCTTTCTAAGCCCATCTTTCCCCCCAAATTCCTTACTCCCCTTTGTTTTAAAATATACATAAACTCCATTACCTGGTGCCCTGTTCAGGATAGGCTGGACAGTACCCATGTGCAAGTCTTTTTTTTCCTTCTCTGCTTAATAAAAAAACTTTCTTTAATTTCACGGGCATCATCTTCCTCTGGTTTTCTTCCCTTTAGGGGAAAGGAGGATCTAAATCTGTAGAACTGGTCTTTGCATTCTCTGGGCATCTTCCCCTTTGGAGAAGAGATCTAAACTCCTTCAAGAGAGGGTCTGGCTCATTTTACGCTATTGTAATTGTTTTGGGGAGCTACCAATCTATAAGTTGGAGAAGTTAATTGATAAATGTTGTGTGTATTCTGACTGCTCTGTTCTCCTTTCTCTCCTTCTCCTTGGGCCTCTCTATTCCTAGACACAACAATATTGAAGAATACTACATAGACTTCGTTGATAACATAGCAGCAGGGTTTGAGAGAACTGACTTCGATTTTAAAGAAGTCCTACTATGGTAAAATGCTATCGAATTGTATTGCATGCCACAGAGAAATCTTTTATGAAAGGAAGGGTCTATTGATGATGGAAACTTCATCGTTGTCTCATTTTAAGAAATTGCACAGTCATCCCAGCCTTCAGCAACCACGAACTTGATAGGTCATCAGCCCTCAACACAGAGGCAAGACCCACCAATAGAAAGATTACCACTTGATTAAGGCTCAGTGGATGGTTAACATTTTTTAGCAACAAAGTATTTTTAATTAAGGAATATACATTGTTTCTTTAGACAATTCTATTGCACACTTAACAGTAGGACCTAGGTCTTCCTGACTTCAGGTCCAGTACTCTATCTGTTAAGTCATCTACCTTCTTCCCATTAGTTATGGTCTTTGTGTTTACTGAACAGTGTGCTCTTTTATTCATTAGTTTCTGTGTGTTGTGTACCTAATCTGTTCCACTGATTCACTTCTATATTTTTTTTAGCCAGAGTCAAATAGTAATTATTTCTACTTTGCAACATAGTCTAATATCATGAAATGCAAGGCCCTCTTCCTTCTCACTTTTTTAGTATTTCCCTTTAATTTCTTGATCTTATGTTTCTTCAGATGAATGTTCTTTTTTTTGTTTAAAAAATGAATAACTAAATTTATAAGAGAAGAAATTAAAATACGTATCAGAATGTAATAGATATTTATATGCTTACAAAACTAAGAATTTAAATGAGAAGATAATCACCTAGAAAAGCATAAATACTCAAATTAAGAAAATAGGAGATAGAGATATTAAACAGCCCACTTGCCTGAAAATAAAACCTAATAAGCCTTAAAGAAACTACAAAAAGGGGTGGCCAGGTGGCGCAGTGAGTAGAGCACTGGCTCTGGAGTCAGGAGACCGGAGTTCAAATCAGTCCTCAAACACTTAACATTTACTAGCCCTGTGACCTTGGACAAGTCACTTAACCCCAATTGCCCTGCCTTCCCCCATCCAAAAAAAACAAACAAGAAACTACAAAAAAAATTTTCTTGTCTCCAACTGAATTTTTCAAAAGTTGAAAAAGAAATTAACGCCTATTTTTAAATAGTTATTCTCAATAATTGAGAATGGTAACACTCTATCAAACTTTTTTTATGAACCAAATATTGTCCTAATACCCAAATCAGAGAAGGTTAAAGCAAAGAAAGAGCACTATAGACCAACTGCATTATTGAATATTGCTACAGAAAATTCAATAAAATCCTAGTTTAAAAAAAACTACAGGAAAATATTTTTCAAATTTATTATATGATCTAATTAGACTTATAGCAGAAATTTGAGGGGTACAACAATGGAAAAATTGGAGTGATTAAACATATTAAAATAAAAATGGTTTTAAAAAACCTCATTATCATATTCATGAATATAACAGAAGCCTTTGTTAAGGTATGGCATTAATGTTATAAGGTTAAAATGAGATAATATTCAGAAAGTACTTTACAAAACTTAAAGCACTACGTAAGTGCTAGCTGTCATTATTATTATTTATTATTATCCCAATGGACAAAACCATAAAATGGCACTTTATGTAATAGGCTATGTCTGGCCTCAAGGGCTAGATTGGCAGCCTTCTTAATAAATACAAGAATCAAGCAAGAGCTTCCCCATCTTCCCACTATTGTTTGACAGACTTTTAGAAGGGCTAGTGATAAGAATAAGACAAGAGCAATGAATCAAAGGTATAAATATTGGTAAGGAATTGATAAAAATTATTCCAGATGACAGGGTGATTTACCTTGACTCCCCAGAGGATTAGTTAAGAAACTAGTTGAAATAACTTATAGCTTTAGTGAACTATCAGAATTCAGGCTAGATTGACAGGAATCATCAGCATTTCTGTATAGCAATGATTAGAACCAGGGGGAAAGGGCTGATTGAAGTCAAATTCAAGGTGGCTACTAAGAGGTGTGGAATATCTGGGAACTGTCCTGTCAGGATATGTCCAGGACCTGCATGAATACAAATGTAAAACACTTCTCAGAAGCAGTGAAGACAGTGAGTATTTATGGGAACATATGGAGAGTGGGGGGGGGGGGGTGTGTGTGGGGTGATTGTGAAAGGTGAAGAGCATTCATTGCATGTGATCCAACCACATACAATATAATAAAAGTGATGACACGCGGTCAGCTTCAGCCTATGTTGACATAATATTAACCTAGGCAGACCGTAGTACAAAGTGGAAAAACTATTTGGAAATTAATTTCCTATAATGAAATGCCAAAAATACAAACAGCCCCTACTCATTTGCTAACATAAATAAGAAGTGGAACATTACATTTCACTATAAAGAGATAGTAGCATTTTAGAATGGTACTTAAAAATCAGAAGCATAAGAGAAGATTAGGAAACAGTTGAATCTAATGAAATATTATTGTCAAATAAGAAAGGGATTCAGAGAACTGATTGCTTGAATTGATGCAGAGCGAAGCAAACTAGGAAAACAATATACTTGCGATGACTATAGTAGTACAAATGAAAACGAAAATAAAGCAAATCACTGTGTCATTGTACTGATCAATCTATATTCTAGAGAAGAGAAGAGGAAATTTACTTTCTTGGAGAAGCAGGGGGGCCATGAGTGCAGAATGTTGCCTACACTATCAAACGTAGTTACAACAATTGTTTTAACTTAGTTGTTTATTTTTCTGTTATAAGACAAGGATCACTGAGTAAGTTACATCAGGAAATGACTGATATAAAAACAGAAAATATCAATGAAGATTTCTTCAAAATTTAAACAAAAGGTCAATGCTGACTTCATGGAGCTTTCAGTATAGCAGAAAAATGTACTATATTCAAAAACTGATAATATTTTATATGAATCAGAAAGATAATACAAAGTACTGTGTTAGCTATAAGAAAAGAAAAAGCATTACCACGTGCGGATGTCAAAGAAGGTTTCATAAAGGAGAGGGCATTTTGGTTGGACTTTAATGAATGGATAAAATTTGAACAGGCAGAGAGGTGGTAGAGGACAGCATTCCAGGAATAAGGGAGTACAATCTGCTATTATTTAAGGTCACTCATCTTTACTACTTTGATTAAATAATTGACTCCAACAGGCTTCAGAATCTGAATTGCTATCCTAGACCTAAGCAGCCTATAGGTAGAAAATCACCAATAATACTAGCCAATGAGACAATTCTGTCCCCAAATAGCAATAAATATATTTGGTACCTCAAATTCAATTCAAAAAAAGCATTTAAGAAGTACCTACTATGCACTAGGGGGTACTGGAGACAGATGAAAACAGAAGAGTTTCTGCCTATGGACCTCTTAAGAAAAGAGATGTAATACCTCATTAGGAAAAGAGTTTCAGCTTATGGACCTCTTAAGAAAAACAAAATGTTTGGAACTCGAAATTTTGTGGAAGTAAATGTTGAAAACTAAAAATAAATGATTAATTTTTAAAAAGGTTACTTGCAGAAAACAATGTTTGCTCAGTGTAGGTGGTTTTAGCTGAGTAAAGAATTTTTTCTCTAATTCTAGAGAAATTGCCAACTTTGTTATTATGATAATAAATTGTCTTATGGAACAAATGAATAACAGAAGCATAAACACAATTTAGGAGGTGGTCTGCATGTTTTCAATATAAAATTGGGATCATAATTTTAGTTGCCAACTTCCTTATCTACTGAACTTCTTGAATTATAAACCAGGCTTGGATCAAACTAACTTACCTCTGACCCCACAACATTTTACCTCCTTTCTAAGTCTTATTTACTCACTGATAAAAATGAAATGAACCAGATGGCCTCTAAAGACTCTTCCAAGTCCAAATCTATGATCCTAGAGAGTTGTCTGAAACACATAGAAACTAAGCAACTGGCTCAACATCATATAATTAGGAGGTATCAGAGGTAGGGTTTGAACTTCTGTCTTCCAAGCTCAGAAATGTCTACCTGTCACATTGCCTGTACCATCTCTGATAGACTTATATTACATTGTGTGTTATAATTATCTGCCTTATTCTCTTACTAGACTGATAGCCAAGTATTGTGTCTTATATAAATTTCATACATCTCCTAAGGCCTCCCACAGTAAGCCATACCAAGTATGGCATTTAATAAATGTTTAGTGAATTTTCAAAACACAAATGAGAAAATAATTTTCCCCTTAAAACAAAAATTGCTATCTATTTCTTGTATCTCTTAATAGATAAAGCAGATAGCTTTAGGCAAAGTACACATATTTTAGGGAAGTCAGAAACGTCTCTATTCTCTGAGCAGAGTCCACAAGAATACAGTTTATACATATAACCTAAGGTTTTTTTTTTTTAACTTAATTTGCATTCCTTTCCTTAGAGATGAGTAGAGAACAAATTAAAGTGGTGCTCTCAGATGGGAGTCATGAAACCAGAGTAGTTTCTCTAAGGCAAACCCAGAAGAGAATTACTGAATTTCCCCATGCAGTCAAACTGTGGCCACACTAACTATTGAATCCAGAATGAGTCTTTAAAGATAGGAAGAACCTAGCATCATTTTTATCAAAACCCCCAGAATTCATTTACTCCCATTTTCATTTCTATGCCTGTCATTACCACTGAATTGTATAAAACCTTAGGAAAGATTTCTCTTTTGACTAGTCTACCACAATCTGATTTTCTTCTCTTTTATTTTATTTCTTTAGGAGTGCTAACTTGTAAGAGGCAAAAGGCAACCCTGAAATTCTTCAAGAAACTAGCTTTGGGGTGAGGCCTGATGTGTTTTCTTGGCTAACTATATTATGTTAGGATTTTACTCCTTGAATTTGAGAGGTTTCAGAAGCAATGGTTTGATCAATCGTGTATATAAATTTGCTGAACAATACATCAGGTTAAAAGGGAATTTCATTATACTTCCCCATGGAAGCTAATTTTTTTCTGTCTCTTGTCTCCATTTTGTTTGATTCTAGAGTATGTGTATAAATACAAGGAAGAAACTGAACTCAGTTTCAAACAGGTGCATAAAAGAATTCTGGAATGACATGCTAATTTCACAGCTGCCTGTCAGGCAAATGCATACTAGAAGACTACACACACCACTTACATTTTAAAAAGAAACTATCTTGGTTATTACTGCCAAAGCAATTAGGTTATATTGGAGAGTAATGTTCCATAAAATTAATTTTGAAAATCAAGTCAATTTTAACAACTTGAACACTAAAAGTAATCTTATATTCAGACAGTCTGCTTCTGTGGAGATAGAACTCAAATAATTACATCTTGGGGTTTTAGATCAAAAAAGGGGGAAAAAAAAATCAGTCCATCTACTTTGAGTAATCTTTCAAGGCCAAGATGTCAAACTTTAGCTGGCCCTAGCTTTTTACAAAGAAAAAAAAAAGATTCCTTCTTAAGAAATAACAGCCTAATGGAAGCTCAAACAGCTACTTGACATTTTTCACTCAACTCTTGGTTGACTTGATCTAATTTCAATTCATCAAGCCTAGAGGGATAGTGTGAGACCTTGCTTAATGTGAAATTCACATCCAGTACTTTCAGTGTGGTTTAAGTTTACCAATAAAAGTGATTATTAACAAAGAGAACAGAAAGGATTGACTTATTATAAGGTGTTTCCCTCAGGCTCAGCTGATTCATTTCAAGACCCTTATTTTCTATCAGGAAGGAAGGTCCCACTAGGGCAGTGGTTCTGAACCTTCCTAATGCCTCGACCCTTTAATACAGTTCCTCATGTTGTGATGACCCCCTACCATAAAATTATTTTTGTTGCTACTTCATAACTGTAATTTTGCTACTGTCATGAATCTATCTGATAGACAGGATATATTTTCATTGTTACAAATTGAACATAACCCACAGGTTGAGAACTGCTGCACTAAGGTAATCATAAACTCTTACTTGCTTTTGCTAATCTGTCATTGGCTATGGATACATTGATATTATATTTTGGTTATGTCCATGTGTTGTTGGTTAGTCATTTCACTTGGGTCCAACTCTCTGTGACCCCATTTAGAGTTTTCTAGGCAAAAATACTGAGTGGCTTGCCATTTCTTTCTCCAGCTCATTTGACAGCTGAGGAAACTGAGGGAAACAGGGTTAAGTGACTTGTCCAGGATCACACATCTAGTTAAGTATCTGAAGCCAGATTTGAACTCAGGAAGATGAGTCTTCCTGACTCCAGGTACAGCATTCTACCCATTGTGCCACCTAGCTATTGTTATTAATAACAAGAATTTATTAATCCTTTACTACATGCCAAAGTACAGTGCTAAGAGCTGGAGATACAAAAAAAGGCAAAAGACTTTCCCTTGTCTCAAGGAACTCGGAGTTTAATGGAAGATAAGTTATAGACAAATAAGATAAATACAGGATAAATGGGAGATGGGGGAGTTGTAGTTGTTGTTTGTCCTTTGTTCTTGAAGAGGACTATGACATCAGGAAGGTGATGCCATGACTGGCACGTGAATTGGATTTAAGTGAGGGAGGGCTGTGCAAAGCCACCAGCCTCACTTTCTCCTCCAGATCCATCTGGGTACAGTGGAGATTACCTCTGGGGGTAATGGGGGGGGGAGGGTAATTTCACAGAGAAGGCACTAAGATTAAGAAGGATAAAGAAACACTCTTGTAGAAGGTGAGACTTTCACTGAGACTTGAAGGAAGTCAGAGAAGCTAAGAGGTGGGAATGAGAGGAAAGTGTGTCCAGGCATTGGGAAAAGTCAGTGAAAGTGCCTGAAATCACAATAGGAGTGTCTGGTAAGAGAGAACACTTAGAGGGAACACTTAGTTCCTTGCACAAGGAGCAGTGTCACTGGATCAAACAGTATGTGAAATGGAAAAAAAAAATTATAAGAAGACTGGGGGTTAGGGATTAGGGAAGACAGAGAGGTTGTGAAGGACTTTAAAAGGCAAATAGAGGATTTTATATGGGATCCTAGAGTTGATGCAGAGGAGATGTGTCTTGGCAAATTGTTCCTTCAAGTTAGTTAGGCTAAACTAATGGGCTGCCATGATAGTTCCCATTCTCATCTCCTGAACAGAAGCACATTACTGGTTTCCTGGGTGTTCCCAAGTCACTAGTCTCTCTTCACTTTAAGACAAGCTGAATATGCTTCCTAAGGTACTGTTCTAATCATGTCACCTGTCTACTCAAAACTCTTATCTAATATTTTAATAGCTTGCTTAGATGTTACACTTTAAGGTCTGCAAAGGGCTTATCAAATTTGATCTTTAGAATAATCCTATCAGGTAGGTGGCTATTATTATCCCCATTTTATTGGTAAAGAAACTGTGGATGAAAGAAGTCAAAGTCACTTGCCCAGACTCACAGCTGATAAGTTTCTGAGTCAGAATTGGAACTCAGGTCTTCCAGACTAGAAGTCTTACATTCTAGTCACTTTGTCACCCAAGCAGCCAAAGATCCTCTATATTTAATCAATCCACAAGTATTTATTTAGCAAGTCTTATGTGCTAAGTATTATATTAGCCACTAGGAAAAATGAAACAAGCCCTTCCTTCAAAGGAACTTAGCTCCTATGGGGTGAAACAACAGGTAAGTAAATGAAAAATATAGTTTTAATTCTTCAACCATGTCTAAATCTTTGTGATCTCATTTATAGTTTTCATGGAAGAGATACTGGAGTGGTTTGCCATTTCCTTCTCCAGCTCATTTTACAGATGAGGAATCTGAGGCAAACAGGGTTAAGTGACTTGCCTAGGGTCTCACAGCTAATTTTATGGAAGAAGCAACATAGCTGCTGAAGCATCAGGAGAAGCTTCAGAGAGGATGTAGAATTTGAGCTCAGTTTTTTTAAGGAAGCTAGGGATTCTGAGAAGTGGAGGTGAGGACGGAATACATTCAAGGTGGGGGGGGGAGAGGGTTTGGAGGGGAGATAAAGCAATGGAGATGAGAGACAGAATGGCATGTGTAAAGAACAGAAAGAAGGACAGTTTGGTTAGAGCTGTGGCTATTAACCTAAAGTCTATGAACCTGGATTTTTAAAAAATTACTTCATTATAATTGGTTTTTCTTCATAATTCTATGCACTTAACATTATGCCTGTAAAATCATTACTCTGAAAAGGGATCCAGAGGCTTCGCCAGACTGAAAAAAGTTATCTTTGACAGAAATTGTCGAGGATTCATTGATAGTTACTGCTGCCAAACATACTGATCAGTATTTATCATGTATCATATACTCCAAGCATAGACCAGCAGTATACAAAAACTACTGGGCCCTCAGTAGCATTTTCAGCAAACTTGTATCGGTTTTAATTACATAGGCAGGATGGATACAAGGGAATTTTACAGAAGACAGAAAGAGAAGAAAAAGATTTACACATGAAAGAACTGAGACCAGAAGGGGATACTCTATATCAGGTTAAATAATAAACTAGTCAGTAAATACCAAGTTTATAGCTGGAATTTGCAAACTAGCCAGTTAGTCACCCGAGCTAAAGTTTGATGTCTCAGCTTAATTCTGCAATCTTTAACTAGTTATGGCTTGTTTATATTAAGTTAATGGTGGTAAGAAAGTTAAGTCAAAAAGTTCATGACATACACCAAAAAAGTTTAAAGAGCTGTTCAAGAGTGTGCATAAGACACTCATGCGCAATGAACTTGGAAAGGTAGGTAAGAGTCAAGTTGTAAAGGGCTTTAAATGCCAGAGGAATTTGCATTTGATCCTAAAGTCAGCCTTTGGAAGTCATTGATTAAGGAAGTTATATTTGTCAGTCAGACAAGTGTTTTAGGAGTATCATAGACCCACATAATCAGAACTGGAAAAGGTCATCTAGCATCTAGTCCAACTCCTTCATTTATAGTTGAGGAAAATAAAGCCCAGAGATGTTGGGAGTAGTTCTCAGTCCAAAATAGAAGGTGAAGGCACTTATCATCTGCCTGGAGAGTCAAATAAAATATTCTTTTATTTTTCTTTTTGGAGGGGGGAGGGCAGGGCAATTGGGGTTAAGTGACTTGCCCAAGGTCACAGGACTACTAAGTGTTAAGTGTCTGAGGTCCTCCTGACTCAGACACTTAATACTCAATTAACCTTAATCAAGTCCTTAACCTCTAACTGCCTATTTATCAATCTATAAGGTAGAATCTACCTCTCATGTTGTTGAGAGGACAAATAAGATTATATTTTTATAGATTATTGTAATGGGAATGGGAATTTGAAGATCTTCCCTGCCCCTAATTAGCCAAATGTAAGCACATGGAGCCTGTGGTAAGAGGAGTTTGCTGATGGGTGGAGTAGAACCCACAGGAAGCTGGGAGTCAGAGGAGCTAGATGGTAGGAGAGAGAGGATGAATCCATGAAGACAGCTAGGCTTGTGTTTGCCTCCTGCTCTGACAGTTAGGCTTGTAAGTATTTGTGGGAAGGCTAAAGGATAATGTGGCTTTGTGCTGTGCTATGGTGTATTAACTTCTTTGCTTCTATGATGGATTTAACTTTCTGGTGTTGGGATTTGGTTTTCTGGTGTGTGAATAAATGTTTTGCTTCTGTCTTCTATTTAGAGAGTTTGTTATATTTTGCAATTGAGAAATATGCTGGTATATTTACAGTCAATGTTGGTGCTATGAATATTGCATTGGTGCTACATATTTATATTATATTTATTATTATATTAATAATTATATTAGATGGTCAACTCCTTGGGGGCAGAGAGTGTCTTGCATTTCTTCATATCCCCAGCATTTAGCACAGTACCCAGCACATAGTATGTATTTAACAAATGTTTATTGACTGCCAATTATAAAGCATTATACAAACCTTAAAGTACTATGTCAATGCTAGTTATTATTACTACATCTATTCTTTCACTCTGCTCTCCTCCTGCTATTCTTTATGCAATTTACCTTTTAAATCTGTGATGTCAGTCTCAAAAAGAAACAGGACCACAAAACTATAAAACTTATACATGAGGATCTCTGTGGACACACGTTGATTTAGAAAACCACCAAAAAACATAATCTTTGTTTTACAGTATTTTCATTTATTTTCTTAAATATTTCCCAGTTCTATTTTTATCTGGTTCTGGCTCTACTATGGAGTGTTGTAGTCTACTTGCAGCCTGGTCTGCCTGGCCACTGACCCTTCTGTTTTAAATGATTCTCCTTGAATTCTTTTCTTAATTTCCCAACTTCAACATTTTAAATCTGAGTGTCATAGAGAAGCCTCTGCCAGGCAACCAGGTTTCATTCCCCTGAATGCATGACCAAGCCAGCTGTTCTCAGTTATCACCTCCTCTAAGCCAATCTTCCTTGGAATTCATTCAGGGAAACTGGGATTCCCTGCTAACACGAGGAGATCAAGCAGCCAGCTTTCCCGGGCCCTTTCCTTGTTATTTCAGCTCCATTTTTCGGCCTGTCTTCTACCATTTTCTTAATTCCTAATCCGCTCTTGGTCACTAACCCTTTGACCTTCTGGCTCCATTGCTCTTTACCCATAGTATCTTTTTTGCTACAATAAAGACAGACACCCTGCCATATTTTTTAAGTGACCAAGGACATGGAACAATATTAATAAAAAGAAAAATATCCATCCCTTACTTCACCATAACCGCCATCCCCTACTTTATGTTCAAATATGTAAACATTAGACTAAATAAATACTAAGGTGGCCAATAAACATTTTAGAAATTTTGTCATTTATTATTACTGAAAGGTGGCATTGAATAGTAGATAGAAGGCAAGCCTCAGAGTCAGGAAGGCCTGGATTCAAATCTTACCTTTGACACAAACTAGCTGGGTGACCTTGTGCAAGTCACTTAACATGTGAGTCTCAGTTTCTACATCTATATAATGAGGAGGTTGGATTAGCTGAGCCATGAGGACTTTTCTAGCTCCAGATTCGTGCTATTGATCCTTTCATCCATTGTCCTTTTCTTTCATTCTGGTATTTTTATTCCAATTTAGTGACAAATTTGTTCCAACTTGTAATATTCGTTCCAACTTAGTAACAGTCTGAGGAAAAAGCCAAGACTGGAATTAAGAGCTGGGGGTTGCACTAAGAGGCAAAAGAAGATGGCACGGTATTCTAACAGATTAACTTAAAGATTTAACTTTAAAGAAACAGCATAATTATAAGATTTTGAAGAGCTAAAAAAATTTGTCGTACTCCCTGGCACCCATCACCAAATAAACTGAGAATTTGAGGTACATGTTGGGAGTGATATTAAGCAGATTTCCATGCTGAAATAAATTATGTGGAAAGCTGGTGTTTTCAGTTTCAAGATACATAGTCAGGAAAATGAAATGTCAGTTTCCTCATCTGTAAAATGGGAATGATAATAATAGCACTTAGTACACAAAGTTGTGATATTCAAAACCTTAAAGCACCATATAAAGTATGCCTTTGTCACCTGTTCACCTGCCTAGCTGGATTCTACTGTCACACACACACATATACACCCCCCCCCACACACACACACACACCATGTCCTAGGAACTTAAGCCTTTCCTACCTGGAACTTTTAACCTTGAACCATGGTGAGTGCTTTACATTGTCCTCTACATCTAAGCAGGCTCCAGACATTCTAGACTCTGCTTCTCCTTGCTTGCTACCTTGAATATTTCTTCTGCTCTCTTCTCTATGCTCTCTGGTTATGGAACCAAATCTAATCCAATCAATATTGTCGTTGCTATCTGAAAGGATGATTCCACTCCCACTAGAGTTTTGCCCACCTGTGGGCTGCCCAAGAGTCTTGAATTTGACACCTCTAAATTCTAATCCAATCCCATCATTTTTACAGATGAGAAAACTGAGGGCCATAGTTGTGCATATTTTGTGCCGACAGAAAGAGCCATATAAAAAAAGGCGGGCATCCAATTTCATGATTCTGTGATTTCAATGCAAAAGAATTCATTTTGGCAGAAAGAGTAAAAAGAATATTGTTGGAGGATCATTAAATCATAAATCATAATTATGAAATAAAATGGTACACCTGGATCTAGTTACTTAGCAATGAGGCTCTACCTCTCAGGGACCCATATAGTCTTACTGACTAATAGTACCAGGTTGGGGATACCCTCCTCAAGAAGAAAGCACGTGGGGATCAATAGTAAAATACCTTCTCATGGACCTACACAGTTCATATGAGCCACAAAACTGTTAAGGACAAGACATTAATTGGCTGTTTGATGCCCTTCCTTGCCTATAATTCCCACTTTAGACTAAGAATTTCTCCACTGGGTTCTATTCACTTGGTATTGGTTATTTAATCAGATAGTTCCCTAGAGGGGCCTCATGGATGCACAAGCCTCCTTCTAGAGAATTAATTTTGTATTCCTTTTCTTCTATATCCTTGTTACCGGGGGTATCTGGGTAACTGGGGCCTTCTAAATTTGAACTTCTCTCTGTGTCCCTTTTAAAGTTCAAGTATAATTCAAGTGTGTGAATTCCCTCTAAATCAATCATCGGTAATAATTAACATGGTTTCAAGGCAGCAAGTATCCAGGGAAAGACAAAGAATTCACACTTTACGCAGGAGATAAAACCAATACCAGAGCAAATCCTCAACAGTGAGAACAAGAAGACTTTAAACCTGTCAAGAAATTAGTTCTATCAATGGAATTTCACACTTTATCAAGCAAATGATTGTCAAGGCCAAAATAAAGTCCTGATCAGTGAAGTAACAAGTACTTTACACATTGTGAGGGAGACTTCTCCAATACTAGAACAAAGGGTCAAGTCAGCAAGATGAGGAAGGCCCAGGTCAATGAATGGACATACCCACTCCCAGTATAGATAATAAATATTGTAGGAGAAAGGATAGAGCCCAGTGGCTCACAGTTCTTCAGAGAGGAGGAGTAACAAAGGTAGCTTTCCTGGAACCTGTGGGATTTGATTTCATTTACTGTGTAGGATTTGAAGGAGAAGATATGCCAGCAGGAATGATGCACATAGTGAATCACCACCAACATGGAGAAATGAAAGTATGTTAATTAATACCTGATTTTGAGGGGGAGGGGAAGGAGGGAGATATGATGAGGAAATCTATGATGGATAGAGGAAAAGGTAGTAACTGGGGAGCAAAAAAGAGAAGGCAACATTTGAGGAGAAAGGTAAGCACCAATTATGTGGTAGAAATTGATGAAAAGATGACAAAAGTATGTTTCCTTATAGTAGTATAATGGAAAGGAACTGTGGTATAGTAGAAGTCTCCTGGGCTCTGGAGTTGGAGAACCAGAACCTGTCTGATATTTAGTAAAACCTAAGTGAACTTGACCAAATAATTTTACCTTTTCTTATCTGCAAAATTAGAAGGTTTAACCAGATGGTTTCTGAGGTTCCTCCCAGTTCTAGATCTTTAATACTATAATGCATGTCTAGATATGACACTTGATAAAAAGAAAAATAAGTTACAAGATTTAGGACTGGAAGTGACCTTAAAGATTATCTAGTCTTATACCCTCATTTTAAAGATGAGGAAACAGACCTAGGGTAAGTAGTAAGGGGTCGAATTGAGAGTAGAACCAAAGTCTTTTGATTGCAAATTCTGTGTTCTTTTACCTACACTGAAGCTTAACTGGATTTCACATTCCATCTCATCTTCTTACATACGTTCCCAAAGTGGGTGATACTGCCCCTTGGGTGGCATTGGAATGATGGTGTGTGTATGTGTGTGTGTGTGTTTATTTTTTTGAAATGATGAAAATTAAAAAAAAAATACAAAACAACTATTAAAGGGTTAAAGGAAGTAGATTTCCAGGGGGATGCTGAGTAATTTTTTTTTTTGAAAGGGTGCAAATAAGTTTGGGAACCTTCTGCAAAGGAGTTGAAACTTGTTCCAAATTATGTGACAAATCAATCAGATCTCATAGTTATAGATGTGGAGTTGGAAGGGACCTCAGAGGCATAGAAAAGGAAATTGAAGTTCAAGAAGGTTAAGTGACTTATCCAAGGTCATATAGGTAGTAAGCATCTGAGATGGCTTTGGATTTAGGTCCTCTGACTCCAAAGTCAGTGTTCTTTCCATGGAAAGATACGCTGGAGGGAAGGCTTCTAGCTTACCCCCATTAGAGATAATGCTTGCTAATGGTTTTAGAGACACTATTCATTTTAAGGAAAGTTCCATTTATTCTTATGCTCTCTAGTGTTTTTAATATGAGTGGGTGCTGTATTTTGTCAAAGACTTTTTCTGCATCTGTTGATATAATCACTTGATTTCTGATGGATTTGTTATTGATATGGTCAGTTATGCTGATAGTTTTCCTAATATTGAACCAGTCCTGCATTTCTGGTATAAATCCCACCTGGTCATAGCATCTGATCCTTGTGATATATTGCTGTAATCTCTTTGCTAGTATTTTATTTAAAATGTTTACATCAATATTCATTAGGGAAATTGATCTTTAATTTTCCTTCTCTGTTTTGGCTCTTCCTGTTTTAGCTATTAGCACTAATTTTTTTTGTTGTAAAAGGAATTTGGCAGGATTCTTTCTTGACTTATTTTTCCAAATAGTTTATATAATATTGGAGTTGTTCTTTAAATGTTTGGTAGAATTCACTTATGAACCCATCTGGTCCTGGAGATTTTTTCTTAGGAAGTTCGTTGATGGCTTGTTAAATTTTTTTCTAAGACTGGGTTATTTAAGTATTTTATTCTGTTTGTGCTAATCTGGGTAATTTATATTTTTGTAGCTATTCATCCCTGTCATTTAGATTGTCAAATTTATTGGTATATAATTGGGCAAAATGCTCCTAAAAATTGTCTCAATTTCTCTTCATTGGTGGTGAATTCTAGCCTTTCACTTTTGATACTAGTAATTTGATTTTCTTCTTCCCTGTTTTAAAAATCAAATTCAACAAAGGTTTATCTATTCCATTCATTTCTTCATAAAACCAGTTTCTAAGTTTATTTATTAGTTCAATGGTTTTCTTACTTTCAATTTTATTAATCTCTCCTTTGTTTTTCAGGATTTCCCAATTTGTTGTTTAATTGGGGATTTTTAATTTGTTCTTTTTATTATTTTTTTTAGTTCCATGCCCAATACATTAATCTGTTTTTTTCTCTATTTTATTGATGTAAGCAATTAGAGATATAATTTCCCCCCAATTACTGCTTTGACTGCATCCCATAAATTTTGGCATATTGTTTCATTGTTATGATTTGTTCTTTGACCCACTTGTTTTTTAGTATTAGATTAATTAATTTCCAATTAGTTTTTAACCTCCCTTTACATTTTCCATTATTGAATTTTTTTTTTCATTATCATCTTTAAAAGGATACATTTACTAGTTTGGCTTTTCAGCATTTGGTTGTGGGTTTTTATATCCTAACCAATTTTTATGTAAGTGTCATATACCACTAAGAAAAAAAGATATAATCCTTTCTATTTCCATTCCATTTTCTCCAGAAACCTATCATTTCTAACTTTTCCGAAATTTTCTTCACCTCCTTAACTTCTTTCTTATTATTTTTTTGACTAGACTTATCTAGTTCTGGGAGGGGAAAGCTGAGGTCCCCCAATAGTATAGTTTTGTTATCTCTTTCCACCTGTAACCCCTTCAACTTTGCCTCCAAAAATTTAGATGGTATACCATTTGATACATATATGTTTAGTGTTGATATGACTTCCTTGTCTATGGTACTTTTCAGTAAGATGTATTTTCCTTCTTTATCTTATTTAATTAGATCCATTTTTGCTTTTGCTTTGTCTGAGATGGTGATTGTTATCCCTGCTTTCTTTGCTTCAGCTGAAGCATAATTGATTCTGCTTCAGCCCCCTACATTTATACTTTGTATATCTCTCCATTTCAAATATCTTTCTTGTAAACGGCTTATTGTAGGATTCTGGGTTTTAATCTGTTCTGCTGTTTCTATTTTATGGGTGAGTTCATTCCATTCACATTTATAGTTATGATGACTGTATTGCCCCCTGTGCTATTTCTCATTTGTTTATCCCCCACCCCTTAACCTCTACTCTTCCCTCCTCACAAGTGTTTTACTTCTGATCATCATTTTCCCCAATATGCCCTCCCTTTTTTCAGTCCCCCCTCCCCCTTCTATTATCCTCATCTCTTTTTATTTCCTTATAAGGTAAGATAGATTTGTATATCCATCTGATTTTCCATATTATTCCTTCTTTGAGTCAATTTTGATGAGAGTAAGGTTTAAGCTTTGCCCACAAACCCCCATTTCACCCTCCATTATAATAGTTCTTTCAGGCTTCCTTTATATAAGATAATTTACCCCCATTCAATCTCCCTCCTCCATCTTCTTCAAGTGCAATTTTCTTTCTCATCCCTTTATTTTGTTTTTTGGGGTATCATCCAATCAAAGTCAACTTATGTCCACACCCTCTGTCTACATATAATCCTCTTAATTGCTTTTATAGTAATAAAGTTGTTGGGGCAGCTAGGTGGCACAGTGAATAAAGCACTGGCCCTGGAGTCAGGAGGACCTGAGTTCTAAATCTGGCCTCAGACACTTGCTACTTGCAAGCTGTGCAATCTTGGGCAAGCCACTTAATCCTAATTGCCTTGTCTTAGCCTCTCCAAAAAAAAATAAAGTTGTTAAAAGTTACAAATATTATCTTGCCATATAGAAATGTAAGCAGTTTGACCTCATTGAAAGTTAGGGGTTTATTTTCCTTCTTGTTTTTCTTTCTTTCTTTTTTTTTTTTCTTTTACCTTTTTATGGTTCCCTTGCATCTTGTATTTGGAGGTTAAATTTTTTATTTAGCTCTGGTCTTTTAACTATAAATGATTGAAATTCCTGTATTTTGTTAAATATCCATTTTTCCCACTGAAAGATTATATTCAGTTTTTCTGGGTAGGTGATTCTTGGTAGTAATCCTAACTCCTTTACCTTCTGGTATGTCATATTCCAAGCCTTCTAATTCTTTATTGTGTAAGGTGCCATATCCTGACTGTAGTTCCACAATATTTGAATCATTTGGCTGCTTGCAATATTTTCTCCTTGATCTTTGAGCCCTGGAATTCAGCCATGAGAGTCTTAGGAGTTTTCATTTTGGGATCTCTTTCAGGAAATTATTGGTAGATTCTTTCAATTTCCATTTTGCTCTCTGGCTCTAATATATCAGGCTAGTTTCTTTGATAATTTTATGAAGATGTTATCCAGACTTTCTTTTTTATCATGGCTTTCAGGCAATCTAATAATCTTATATTATCTCTCCTGGATCTATTTTCCAGGTAAGTTGTTTTTACAATGAGAAATTTACATTTTTTCTATTCTTTTTACTTTTTTATTTTGTTATATCATGTCTTGATGTCTGATAGAGTCATTAGTTTCCACTTGTTCATTCTAATTTTTAAGAAATTGGTTTTATTGAGTTTTTATACTTCCTTTTCCATTTGGCCATTTCTATTTTTTAGGAATTTATTTTCCTGGGTAAATTGTTGTATATCTTTCCCCTGCTATTGACTCTCTTTTTTCATTGTTCTCTTGCATTATTCTCATTTCCTTTCCCAATTTTTCTTCTACTTCTCTAATTTTCTTTTTAAAATCATTTTTACAGCTTTTCTGGGAATTCTTTTTGGGCTTGAGACTAAAGTACATTTTTCTTTGAGGCTTCATGTGTAGTCATTTTGACCCTATTGTCTTCTTCTAAATTTATGCCTTGATCCTGCCTATCACCATAGAAACTTTCTATAGTCAAGTCCTTTTTTGTTTTTTGCTCATTTTTTTCTGCCTTTTGTGTGTGTGTGTGTGTGTGTGTGTGTGTGTGAGACTTGGTGTTTTTATGCGAGAGTTGGGCTCTGGTCCTGCACTGTCCTAAGCTTTTTTTGTGTTGGGGTTCTGAATATTTCTGCTGGCTTTCATTACTTGCTTCCTCTGGAAGATAGGCTTCCCTTTGGTCTCATATTGGGGAGTGGGGTCTTCCTCTTGGCTTCCCTTTGGTGTGGGCTTTAGCTGCTGGCCTGCTCCAAGGGTAGGGACTTGCTTCTGGGTAGCTATGGTTAACAGAGTCTTTCTGGTGGCTGGCCCTGAAGGAGGGATCTTGTTACTGGATTGCTATAAAAAGAGGGTCTCTACTGGTAGACCCCTAGGGCAGGGCTTCACTACTGGTCCACAATGGGGTAAAAGCCTGGCTGGTAGCTTGTGTGGGGGTGGGTTGCTGGGGTGGCACCTTCTTACTGACCTGAACAGACTGCTCATTTTCCTAGAGGGCTTCTGGTGGGGATTCACGGGGGATTTCCCCAGGCTTGGAGCTTTGCTGCAGGCCCCCTGCCATGAGGCTGGCTGCTACTGCTCCTGCTGCCATTGCTCTTGGACCTTGCTCCCCTTTCACTCTAGTAAGCAGACCTTTCTAGCTGGGCTGGGAAGCTGCTTCCCTACTCCTAGGTCAAGTCTCAGGCTGTTTATTCTGAGGCAGTTTTATACTTGTTTGGAGGAGAATTGGGGAGGTCTTCTGAGGGTTCCTTCCTTACTCTACCATCCTGGCACCTTAAGTCTCAAGACTCAAGTCTTTCCTGCAACAGAGACCCTGGACATGTCACTGAACCTATTAGTGCCTCCAAGCAACTAAGAGTAACTGGGCATTAAAAAGAATTTCCAGAGAAC
Organism: Pseudochirops corinnae; assembly: GCA_028646515.1. Lineage (NCBI taxonomy): Eukaryota > Metazoa > Chordata > Mammalia > Diprotodontia > Pseudocheiridae > Pseudochirops > Pseudochirops corinnae. Next base: position 90,551,907 of record CM053586.1, read on the forward strand.
ATCAATGGAGGATATTACCACACTAGAGAAATCTCTACAGCTAATGAATTCAAAGGCCCCAATCAATTTCTCTCTAATTTGTTCTGTTATCTTCTACCTTTCCCATGGAGTATTAAATACATATGCTGAATATTCTCCCTCTGTTTCAGGTTGCTTTGGCTAGATTCTTAGCCTGTCTGGTTTTAATTGGGTGGGGTTGTTTAAATATTTAGTATAGGTTTCCTTTATTGAATCTCTAAGTTAATCAGTTTGCACTTGCAACCAGCTATGGTTACTCCCATTCTCCAGAAATTTTGCTATACAGTAGTTCTGTTTGTCTTGTTTCACTTTATAGCCTTCAGAAATAAAACTGCTTTCTTTTACAATCTTCAAGACTTAGCAAAATATCTTTAGAACTCCTGAGAACTGTTGAGCTTTCATCCCTACTTGTTAAGTTACCTAGTACAGTTAACTTCTAACATTTTCTAAAGGTATAGCTTGTTGATGGGTTGCTTTTGTTGTTGTTAATCTGGGATTTAGTAAATGGAATTTTATCTGTATTTGTAAGATTAATTCTCTAGTCTTATCCATTTACTTATTTTTTTGCTAGTCCCTTGTAATTTTTCCATAGAACAACTGACTGCATTTTCCTCAAGATTTCAGACAAGAATGTGGATATCAACAGCTATGTAGGGCAAAGCTAAAGATTTTCAAATGTTCATTTTATTTACTTTTATATTCAACTTTCCAACCTTCCCTTTAAACCTTAAAAACTTTAAACAGGATTGTAAGGAAAGTATCTTCTGCTTTGCATACCTTTTTATCTTTGGGGTTTGGAGGATTTTTTTTTCTTTTTAGTTCTACTCTTCACAAGGAAGCAAGAAGTGTGACAGGAAGGTGTGATTTTTAATTTACACCAGAGCTCTCAGCAAATAATGACTTTTCACACCCTGTTATTGCTGCTTAGCCTAGGGGAGGAGTTGGGGGCTACTGTTGTCATATCAAATTAAATCCACTGTTGTCATGCAGAAGGACATTCTTCTTCATTTAACCCTTATATTAAAAATTTTCGAACTTCATGTTTGTAAATACTTTATGAGGATGTGGCTTATTATTACTTTGAAATGTACTTGATTTCTAGGAAATGGTTTTTGGAGACATGGTTTTTCATTTTGTCAAGCACGAAAAACATGTTTTCCCCCTTCTGATCCTCACATTGACCAGACAAGTAGGAAATGGTGGCATATTTAGACAAGAGCAGAAAATATGTTTGTATTTATTTTTCAGAACTTCTCGGCAAAAGGAGTTTAAGAAAATTAAATTAAAGAATGTGTTTGCTGTTCCCTAATGTTTCCCCCACTGGTTAGCCAGAAGGCAATTTCTTCTAAGTTTCCAGGGAGGAGTTAGTGGATGATTGCACTGTCAAAACTTGGTGACTTAGAATGCCAGTTGAAATTTTCTAATTAAAAAAATTGTCAAGAAATATTTTAAAGACTGAAACTTTGAAATAATTTCATGATTTCTCCATTGATTTTTTTTGAAAAAAGTTTGATCTGTAAATTATGTTTCCTAGTGCAAAGATTACCTTCCCAAATGCAGATCAACAACTTATTTATGATTTTTTAGTCTTAGAGGGCTATACTGTTAGCTTAAGGCACTTACCCATAATCATATAGCTGGCAAGTGTCAACAGCAATACTTAAACTCAAGTCTCCTTGACTCTGGAAGTCAGGATGTTAAGTGACTTGTCCATGGTCACGTGATTGATAGGACATTTTGTAGATATTAGCAGCAAGACTTCCTGATCCCAAGGTTGGCCTATTCAATAGATTCAGCTGTGCGGTTCCCTCCCCCCACCTCCCCTCCCATCCCTCTCCCCCTCCCCCCCCCCAAGCCTCTTCTGTTAAACACTTGATTCCATGACATATTAAGGTCAGTTGAAGGAAATGATGATATTAGCTTGGGGAACAGAGTACTGTGGAATAGGGTGGCTATTTTCAAACAGTTGAAAAACTACCATGAGGAAAAGAAATTAGGCTTATTCTGATTGGTCCAAGAGAACAGAACCAGGAGCAAGTTACAAACAGTCAGTTTAGGCTTGATATCAGAAAAAATATCCTAACAGTGAGAGGTTTCCAAAAGCAGATGGAGTTGTAGGATTGAAATTAGGGAAGGAGGGTAGTGGGGTTTTCCTCACTGGATACCTTTGAGCAGAAGCTGAATGATCATTTATTAGGTAAGTTGTGATGAGGATGTTTGGGGGATTAGGGGTTGAACTGTATTACCCTAAGGTCCCTTCAAACTTAAAATTCTGTGGCTTTGAAATTAATCACAAAAATATTGTCTGAACTGCCTTTGGGAAATAAGGCTAGAATTAAAACTAAAGCCAATGGATTCAACAACAGTTTCAAAGTAGATGCAATAGAATTGTGGCAAATAGAAACAGTTTTCTAAGTAAACATCTTAGAACTCTTTCTATCCATTTCTTTCATGGAAGTATCTTGTTGTGAAAAAAAATCAGACATGGACACTGTGTTGTTTTGTTTAAATATATGTGTGTTGGGTATCTGTGTTTGTATACATGTGTGTATGTGTGTGTAGTGCTTCTATTCGGTTGATTTAGTGGTTAGTGATAGCCAGTCCAAAAAAAGCATCAATAAAACATTTTCTGATACACAGAATAAAAATTTTTAAACAACGGAAAGGGACATTAAATTTTGTTACCACTAATAAATTTGTGAATAATTTTTTGTTTTAAAAAAAACTGTATATAGGTCTATATTTTTGTATATAATCCTCTTTATTGTCCTACTTTGTATATTGAAATATTTGCATTTATTAATATTGTTAAGGTCACAATCAAAAGAATTTACGAAAAAAAATCTTAAACAAATTAGAAGCACTCTAACCCAGGTAATTTTGCCTGGAATGATATTGCTTGTTCCTGCTGGTTTTGTGTCTGGGAAAATGTGTTAAATTCTGACGGGGGCAGGAGTAGGAGAAAACAGCAAAAATATTCAAGATTTCCCCCTATAAACTTTATATAGGTTTGCATTGTCGCTAAGCCACTCTTCTTCCACTTCACGGAGTAATCAGAAGTAGGGACTAAATCTCCATCCTAGCTGTAAGACAGCAAAGGGTTAACTATTCTTGGTTTACAAAAAACATCTCTGTCAGACTTTTATCTTATCCTTCCTAAGTTCTCCCCCCTCCTCAACTCCCCCGTCTGTAAATGTCAACCACTTCCTGATGAGCCTGGTAGTGGTGAATTTCACACCTTTCTTTTCTTTGTGAAGAAACCTGGGTGTTAATGGTAAGGAATTGGGTACCATTGTATGTCTGAGGCTGTCTGTTAGAAGGGCTGAGGGATGCCAGTGGGGGGAAAAGTAAAAAGAGGTTAAGAAGATACTGAAGAAATTAGAACTGGAGAAAGGTTAAGAAATTAGTAATTTGTTTTCTATGAACTATCTTTTTTATTATTTTATTAGTCTATGAGTATGTCTTTTAAAACAGTTTTCTAAAATATAAACCTAAAGGGGGATTAATATTTAGAGGGGCAGGACCAGCTAAACATAAAAGGAATTTGAGTTTGGAGCACTGAGTATTTAAAAAAAAAAAAATCAGCCAAGCCGAGAACCTCCTTCCTGTGTTCTACAGGTGCACTTCCAATACAGCCATGGAAACTTGGTCAGTTGATCAGGTCTGCAGTTGGTTGGTGCAGAAAAATTTAGGAGAACTAGTTCATAGGTTTCGAGGTGAGTTGTGTACATGTATGCTTTGCATGTCTATACTCAGTAACTTGGACTTTCTGCTCTCCAGGCTATTTTCATTTTGACTTAATTGTCCTACTTCTTTGAGTGTAACTGCTTTGGAACAAGGTAAGAAAAGTTCGATTTCTTTGTTGAATGGAACATAGTTTGAATCTGACACATTAATCCCAGTGAGATATGGGGTATTTCAGAAAAATCCAAGTCAAAAATTAGATTCCTTGGCATTATTGAAGATTGCTATCTGCTTGTGGGGATATGGGGGGCATTTTGTGTCTCTTTAAAAAATTTTTTTTAAACAATGCAGGACCAATGGGTGCAGTATTACAGTGTTGGAGGGTGTGGGAGTACCACTTGGTAGTTTGGGAGCGAACTAGCAGATTGCCTCGGTAATTTCCCAGGAGTGGGCTTTTTTCTTCACTCACAAATGTCTATTACTAGAGAAATTCAGGCATCTGCAGTTTTTAAAATAGGTAAGTAACAATCCTTACAGTGACCCTCTCTAGTCTGACATTCTTCTAGGGAAAGGAAATAGGTTTGGGACTAGCCAAGGTTAAAGTTTCCCAACTGAAATGAAAAATGCAATTTTCATATAATTGTCCATCAAGGACACATCGGATGAGCTCGAGATGGCTTTGTCTCTTGGAATCCCGCAGGCAATAGTTTTTTGCCTTTTGAGTATGCCTCCGTTTTATATGCTTGATTCTTTATTGTTACTGTCATGGAAAAAACCGAAGTGATTTTCTTTTTTTCCCCAGAGGAAGAAGTGAGTGGGGCTGCTCTCCTCGCACTCAATGATCGGATGGTTCAGCAGCTGGTAAAGAAGATTGGACATCAGGCTGTTCTGATGGACCTAATTAAAAAATACAAGCAAAAAACTGAGGAACTACCGCAACCTTCTGCAAATTCCAGAGTGATAACCCCATCAAAGCAAGCAGAAACAGTCCATCAGTAAGTGTGATGCCGAAAAAATTCTTGTTTGGGATGCAGGCTATCTGCAGTGGCCCAGTGGGGTTCCTTCAGTTTGCAGACCACAAACTTCTTCAGTCATACTGGAAGTATTTTTGTAACATTCTTTACGTAAGGTAATTTCTCAAAGATTATTTAAGAATAGTGAAGATACTCCTTATTACTTGCCTAGTGTTCACTACTAGCTGCCATTGGAACACCAAAACTAACGGTTGCAAGAATCATAAATGCAGATAAATTCCTACTAAAAGTAATTTCTCCCTAACAATTGAAACATGTGCTGCAGTATTCTAACACCCTCAGAGAGCTCATGATTTAAAAGTGGTTGTTTATGCCGGGTTCTTTATTGGTCTTTACTCAGAGTTCCCAAATGTTTTTTTAGGGACTCCATCTCCTATCTAACTCACGTTCTCCCCTAGAGGTCTCCACTTTATAAATCTGTGGAAACCACAGCTGTAACTGAGGGGTTTTAAAAACTTTCCTTTAGAACCTTAAGTTACTACAGCAGCATTCCAGGGAGATCCTAGGCTAGAGAGAAATACATGGTGGCAGCTCAATGCTTTTGCTCTTTGTTTGTTTGTTTATATGTATGTTTGGAGTATAAAATTACACAGTGAAAAGAAGTAGCAATGAGTTTCTGCCTGCCAGATTCACCTTTGAAAAGATATTCCCTGATGATAGTTTCAGGAGAATAAGTTTGGTTGGAACTTTATGGAACTGTGATATTCAGAAAGTGTTTGCTCATTTGGAAAGGGTGAAAAGTAAACTTGTGGTATATTTCTTGTTTCCATTTTTAAAAGCTCATAGGAGCTTGATGGAATCTATTCTATACTGGGTGCTCTGTTTTTCAGTGTGTTTATACTTCTGCCTTTGTTTTTTCTCCCACAATGCAATCTAGTTTAATATTTGCTTGAGTTTGGGCAAGTCATTTAAATGTGAACTGTGGAGAGATCCTTTCTGGATCTTTGATAGATGATCCCATGTTTCCAACCCTGACCCCTTTTAAAAATTTGCTTTTAGAACAAAGGTTCTTAATTTGGGGTCATGGATAGTTAGATTTCGAGGGCTCTTGTGAACTTCTGAAGGAAAATTACAGCTTTGTTTTTGTTTTTTTTTTTACTAACCTTGGTTTCCTTTGTAATCTTATATGTATTTTATTATTTTGTGCATTTTTCAATGCATAATTCTGCAAAGGGGTCCATAGGCTTCATGAGATGGACGCACATTTTTTTTTTAAAGGTTAAGAACTATTCTCGAGAATTCAAAATGTTTTGAAGGAAATGTGAATAAACACACACTGGGAAAGATCACAGATCAAAGGTCATAGACCTAAAGATGAAAAGGCTCTTAGATGCCATCTAGTCCCATCCTGTCATTTTATAAATGGGGAATATGAGGTCCAGAGAAGTATACTGACTTGTCTAGGATCACACAGGGAGTAAGGGATGAGCTCTGCTTGAGCTAATGGTAGTGGACTTTGTGAAGTTAGACATTAAGGATTTTTAGTTTATTTGTTTCATTCACTCTAAGTAGAAAGAAAATTATGGCTTTTAATATGCATAGAATAGTATGAATTGTGATGAAGTTCAGAATCCCCTATAGTAAATAGGGGATTTAGTAAAGGGTTTATAGACATAATACATATGGTAAGATCTGAAGACTTCAGAGTAGTTTCCTAGCCAGAGCCTGCCTGGGTCTAGGCATTATTGCATATCCCCTGAGAGATTTGAAAATCTCCATCACCCCACCTAGGCCAGAAATGGTTTTGAGTCTTCCTTGTTACAAGTATAATTTCATTTAATTCAAACTAAATATCAGCATGTCATGGAGAGCAAAATTTTCTAGAAAAACAGAAACCACAATTTCTAACACCATTGGTCTTAGCTTAGAGACCTGGACTTGGAGTGAGGAAGGCCAAGCATTTAAATCCTGTCTCTGATACCCACTAACTCTGTGACCTTGGGAAAGCCATGTAACTTCTCAATACTCTAGGCAACTCCTAAGACTAGAGTCTAAGTGGTCAAGAAGTTGCTGACTAAAATTGGTAAGGGTTCCTCATCTGAGAGTTCCCTATACTTAACAAATCATTCTGTTCCCAGATCTATCCTGGTCAGTCTATAGCACATAAAGTTGGAAATGATTCATGTTGACACTGTGCAGGGACAGGGGGTAGTGGGGTAGACAGCTATCAGTCCCTCATTGTACTTTTGCCTCCTTCATGTTGCACCCTGGCCAACTGCCTTTCTTGTCTGCCCCCCAGTCCCTGCTCAGTGCTGGCATTCTCCATTTGTGTGGAATCTTGCTCCATTAGGCACAAAGCAGGAGACACTGAGGCAGCTTCATTCTTACTGCATGTCATTTTAGAATGTTCCGCAGCTGCTGAGGTGGGCTCATTTAGGTTGGGCTACTAAAGACCACTGACTTCACTTAATAACTTTATGACACTTTCCCCTTTCTAAGTCTGTGGTTTCCTTATCTGATAAATGAGAGGAATTAAACTAGATGAGCTCTAGGGGACCCTTCTAGCTCTGAATTTGTGATCTTATAACTCCATTGACTTGATCACTTAGTTTCAGTGTCCTAGTTTCTGCGTCTATGAATGTAGAAAACATTAAGGACTTACATTCATTTCACATATATATTGTAACTCTTCCTGGGAATATCGATCAACAAACATTTATTCAGTGCTGCTGTTGCTTTGGTCATTACATGTCCAACTCTTCATGAGAGGAATTATCCCATTTGGGGATTTTCTTGGCAAAGATTCAGGAGTGGTTTGCCATTTCCTTCTCCAGCTCATTTTACAGGTGAGAAAACTGAGGCAAACAGGATTAAATGAGTTGCCCAGGGTCACATAGCTAGTAAGTATCTGAAGCCAGATTTAAACTTAGGTAAATTAAGTCTTCCTGATTCCAAGCCCAGCACTGTCCACTGAGCCACCTAGCTGCCATTCAATGCCTACCCTGAGAGAGATACTTGTTCTAATATTTTAAAAGATTTCTGATTGACTACCCCCTCTAGTGATGTAGAGCATCCCTCCAAGTCTTAGTAGACAATTTTTTATGAATTACTAAAAAAAAATTCTAAGTGGTAGCCAACTGGGAACATAAACACAAAGAATTTCAGGGAAGTCCACATTATTCTTTAAGAATCCCACTCCCAAGGTACTACCTCCTTAAATATGAGGCTTTGTCATGGTATGGACTAGATTTGTAATGTAGAGGAACTTCCACAGTAAGGAAACCAATACACAGCTAGCTGCAAATTATAGTCTTGCTTCAAGTAACAGGAGCTTAAGTGTGGTGCCTAAAGTCATTCAACCAGTATGTGTCACAGGAAAGGAAGACTTGTACCCAGATTTTTCTCTCCCTAAACCCAACTCTCTAATATTCATAAAGCCTAGTTAAATTATTCAGTTTCATGCCTACCCAAGAATTCAAATACAATCAGCTGGTAAAGGAGTTAAATGTTCAATCAAGCAGGAACTATGCATGAGAAGGAGCTATGAACAAACCTAGAAATGAAAGATTAACAAGCAAACACCTCTTTTAGGTATACAGATAGGTTAACTATTGGGTCATACTAAATAATATATCTCTTGCGTATGTAGCCTGCAATTGCACAGCTTTATAAGGGGCATAGATTGCTTTTTTATAAAGCAGCCATTTATAGGTAACCAGATTACTCTTTTTTTAAAAGAGTAATAGGTGGCATATTGAATACTCTGCCTGGGATTAGAGTTTTATAGAGCTAACCAAAGCCATTATTTTTTTTTCTTAAGGGAAATCCCTAAAGTTTGTACCAGCATTTAGTACAGTGCCTGGCACATAGTAGGCACTTAGTAAATTTTTTTTAATGTTTTGATTGTTCATCTATTGAATATGAAGACCTTGTTGAGATTCTGGCTGCACATGTATTCTAGAAATTGCTGTGGTAACTTTTTTTTTTTTTTTAATGCTGTTGGGTAAGATAGAGCATGGTATGAGATAAAGACAATCATGGCCATCTCTGGGTAGACAGCCAAGCCACAGTAATAAGAAGTCAGCAGATAAAGTCCCACTTAAGTGGCCTTAGAGGAAGCCAGTCTTTCAGTAGCTAGTTGTTAATCTGTTAAAGGAATTACTTATGTTATTCTATCCATGAATATACCTCTGTCCTAGCAGCATTGATGAAGACTTCTATAATTCCATAAGCAATGCCCAACTGGAGCCATCTTTTCATCCAAATGAAAACCTTGATGTTGGACTAGTTGACCAAAGGGTGCTGAAACAAAGGTGGGTCAGTAGGATACTTTCTGAATTTGCTGATTTAATTTAAAAATGAGTAATTGCTATTTCATTCCAAGATTTTCCATGCTTAATAAAGGGGAGGAGACCCTTAAATGTTTAGCATTTTAGTAAATCTCTCTTGCATTCTTTCTTCCAAAAAGGAACTACAATCAAATGTATTTGAAACTAGTATTTGACTGAGAGAATATTTGGTTGATGGATTTCATTTTCCAACTTTGATCTTCTGCATATTAGCTGTTACTTTCCAAGCCAAGTGAAGTGGGGAGTAGAGGCAATTGTTAAGGCCATTCAGAAACAAATTTTCCACTCATGAGAATGATCTCTATTGTGAGGATTAACTGAGTACACTGGGATGTGCTCTTTACCTGTGGAGTAGACAAGTGTTATTGAGATTTTTTGACTTTCTGGATATGAGAGAGGTACTTGTTCCAGTATTTCAAAAGATCTCCCTCTGGTGATGCAGAGCATCACTTAAATCTTAGTTGACACTTTTTTTATGAATTACCAAAAAAAAAAATTTCAACTGGTAGCCAACATTTAATGATGAGCCTCTGAATCTAACTAGAGTGAGCTCCAGATGACAGACATACAATATAATGTTGGACATGTATGCAAAACTTCTCCAGTATGGCAGCACCTCCCTGAGGTTGTGTTCCACTGACATAGCCATCAAGAGTCCATGGCTGCCTTCATGACCAGTGAGTCATTGGAAGAGAGTTTAAATGGAGGGTCAACTTAGTACATTTTATTCTTTTTTTTTTTTTTTTTTTAGTTTTGTGCTTTGATATCTATGTCGAGCCATTTCAACCCTCAAGACAAGTTGAGAGCAAAAATCATTAGGTCCACCAATCCAAGCACAATTACACTGGGCAGGATGCTGAGATCAACTAAGACACTGAAAAGGACTGCAGGTCCTCTTCCTGTGTATGTATCAATTAAGGGTGAAGGCCTAAGGGTGAAGAACTGCTCTCTCTGAGGTCCTTGCCATTTAGGATCTATACTAACTACATCACTGTTGGCCTCATGTCCCAAGGGCATGAATATACCTCTCTCAGGTCTTGTCCTAGATGGGCAGTGAGCCTTTCAGTTTGAGATCTATAATACTATAATTCCCTCTGGAGACAGATAATAGAGTAGGCAGACAGCACAAGATGGCATCAGGTAAGGTAGCTTGACAAGTTGGTAGAGAGTGCCATTTGAGTTACTGTATTTAGGAAGACTCAGCAGCGCTCTAGATTAAAGGCTTGAGATCAGCCACCAAGCTAGTAGGCATGCAGGCAAGGCTGCTTCTGATACCCAGAGTCTCTGGGAAAGCACTTACTTAGAGAAGTATCCTCTGTATCCTGACTTAGGCCTTTTGTTCAATGGATCCTGCCTCTAGGAATAATCATAAGGGACCAGGATCAAATAGAGTATATATAAGGAGGAAGAATCTTTCATATCTAGTTAGGCTTTCTGCTTTTATTATTTTAGGGGAGGGCTGTGCCCTTTGTGTGGATTTGGGGTTCTTCTAAATTGTTAATCTTCCCTAGAGACATGATGGGATTGGTTCCCAAAGGAAAACAGTAGCGGGTTTATTAGATCAGCTCTATAGAATCACAGGCTCTAATCCAACCTGTGCATAAAGGGATTCCCCACTATAATATGTGTGGAGTTGTCCATCCTGTGCTTAAAGTCTTCCTAAGAGGGGAAACTCACTACCACTCAATAAACTTTTCAACTTTTTTTGTTAGGAAGCTGTTTGTTTTCTTTTTTCCTGACATCAAACCTAAATTTTGTTGTTGGTTTTGTTTTTGTTTTTGTTTTTTGCTGCTTCCCTATTATTATATCTGGTTGTACCCTCCTTGACCAAACAGAACCTGTTTACTCCCTCCTCCAAATGAAAGCCTTTCAAATACTTAAAGACATTTATCATGTTCCCCTTGAATCTTCTTCTCCAAGCTAAACTGCCCAATTCCTTGAAAGGATACTCACGTAACCAGGATTGAGAACCCTTCACATCCTGCCCGCTTTCCTTTGAATACTCCCCAGATTATCAATGTCTCTAAATGGTGGCACCCAAAATTTGAACACAGTATTTCAGGTGAGGGGTCTGACAAGGGCAAGTCAAGTCAGACTCTTTCCTGGAGGCAAGGTCACTCAAGATTATATTAGCTTTTCTTTTTCTTTTTGTGTCCATATCCTACTGATGACTCATTGAACCTGCAGGCCACTACTGCAGTTAACCTTGCCTCTCCCTTCTTATATTTTGTACCCAAATGTACTATATTTACCCCATTGTAGTTTGTCTTATTAGATTCAGCCCAGTGAATTAGTCTGTCAAGATCCATTTGGATCTTACCTCTGTCATCCGATGTACTAAGCACCCCCTCTCAGCCTTGTGTCATCTACAAAACTGATGAGTGTTTATCCGAGTCAGTGATTAAAATGTTAAATAGCACAGGGCCAAAAGTAGATCCCTATTGTTTTTTCACTGGAGACCTCCTGCCATGTTGAAATTGGACCATTAGCAATTCCTCTTTGAGTCTAGTCACATTATCATAGATAGTTTAGTTCTGAATCTAAGGGTATTATCATTTATACCAGTGGTGTCAAACTCAAAAACAGGGACCACTAAATCATACATTAGGATCCCTGCAAGCTGCATATTGACATAGAAAACCATATATTAATGTTATCTATATTTTATGTTTTTGTTAAATACTTTCCAATTATATTTTAATCTGTTTTGGGATACAGTTAGGCATATTTTGGGCTATATGTTTGACATTTCTGTTTTAGACCATATCTCTCTATCATCTCTACAAGAATAGTATGAAGTATTTTATTAAAAATGTTACTAAAATACAATTAAATTAGATCTATGCATTCCCCCTTAGTTACTAGTTTAGTTATTCAGTTTAAGAAATAAGAAACAAGGTTAGTAAGCAATGACCGGTCTTTGATGAAGCTGTGCTGGCTATTTGAAATTACCACTTAGCAGACTTCCAGGTCATGTTACCAATAAATTACTTATACATACACACACACACACACACATTGTTGTTCAGTTATTTTTCAATCATGTCTGACTTCATGACTCTATTTGGGGTTTTCTTGACAAAGATACTGGAATGGTTTGTATTTCCTTCTTTTTACAGATGAGGAAACAGGCAAACAGGGTTAAGTGACTTGCTTAGGGTCATACAGCTGGTAAGTGTCTGAGGCTAGATTTGAACTCAGGAAAACGTCTTCCTGACTTCAGGCCTGGCATTCTATCTATTATATCACCTACACACACACACACACAATTTATTATATATATACTTACATATATACATACACACACACACACATACATATGTATGTATATATGTATATATGCAGAGGTGAAGTAACTGAGACCAATATACCAGTAAGAGTTTGATGAATTAATAGCAAAATAAGGTTAATCTCTAACATCATTGCTTAGCACTGTCCCCCAAAAGTCCTCCAGGTTTGTACTGTGGAATCCACTCATCAATTTTTTTTTGCTGTTATTCCAGCCTTGGTCAGCACAACCTGATCCTGCAGTCACCCCACTATTCTATGGCAGCAAACAGCAAAATTCAACTTCGACCATCCTCCCAAACCAACCCCTACCCCTACACCACCCAGGTGTGGGTATAAAAAAGCAGAAGCTTTCTCTGATTGGGACAACAACATGCCCAGAGAACTAGACTATCAGAGAACTAGAATAGAGATAACTGGGGAAGGGGCAGGTATGTATGTGTGGAGGAGAGCTGTACCAGATCTGAAAGAAAGGGGACTGGAATCCAGCTGTGAACAGTTCTTCCCCTCCCTCCAGTGTCTTTTGGGGATAGAGAGTGAGGTCAGTAACAAATGGAAGGGTGCTGAGATAGCTTTGAAGTCTAGCCCTGGGAGATTAAATTTGTCATCAAAGTGGGGAGAAGTCAGAAAGTGAGCAATAAGGGAATATAAGGGGAAAAAAGACTAAAATTACCAAAGATCTCATGATGGAAAAAAAAACTCAATAAAAAGCATTGAACATAGATAAATTGAAAACCGAAGTGAAGTAGCCACCAATACAGCTAAACAAGACCAAACAAGTTCAATCTCCAAATAAATATTTCAAGACAATGTAAATTAAATCAACATCTAATGAGACAAAACACCTAGTAGATTTCCAGAGAGCACAGAAGCACAGCAAGATATTCCCAAATGGTTCAAAAGAATAAGAGTTGTGAAAGTAGAATATATGACCCACAAAGCAGAAATAGTTGGCAAAATAGAAAAACTTGAATCCATAATAGCAAATCTCTCCAAAGAACCGAAGAAAGAAAAAAAAAATGATTGAAAATAAAAATATACAGAAGTGAGACTTCTGGAGAAAGTAAAGCAAATATCCCCATATATACCAAAATATTTATAGCAGAACTTTTTGTGATAGTGAAGAATTGGAAGAAGCAAAGTAGATTGGAAAATGGCTAAGCACATTGTGGTACACGAATGTAATGGAATATTACTGTGCTGTAAGAAATTATGTATGTGATGAAAACAGAGAAATATGGAAAGAATTGATGCAGAGTAAAGTAGATAAACCCAAGAAACAACATAAATGATAGTGACAACAATATAAATGGAAAGAACAAGCACATATAAAAGAAATAAAAAATGATTGTAACAAGATTTAAAAGATCAAGCATGAGTCTAATGAAGAGATATGGAAAAACATCCCAAAACTACCCCTTTCCTGAGGTGGGAAGTGTCACACACTGGACATGCTATTATACTTTTTCAGTGTTTTCATTACTTGTACCTTTTTTGCTGTTATTGCAGCCTCTGTCAGCACAACCTGATCCTGCAGTCACCCCAATATTCTGTGGCAGCAAACAGCAAAAATCAACTTTGACCATCCTCCCAAACTGACTCCTACGCAGAGAACTAGAATATCAGAGAACTAAAATAGAGATAACTGGGGAAGGGGCAGGTATGTATGTGTGGAGGAGAGCTGTACCAGATCTGAAAAAAAAGGGGACTGGAATCCAGCTGTGAACAGTTCTTCCTCTCCCTCCAATGTCTTTTGGGGGTAGAGAGTGAGATCAGTAAAAAGTGGAAGGCTGCTGAGATAGCATCTTTTTAAAATGTTTTTATAAAATACTATTTGTTAAATGGGGATGGCTCTCTAGGATGCAAAGAGGAATAGATACTGAAGATAATGATAATAAAAAAACAAGAGATCAATAAAAATGTATATTTTTTTTAAAAAAGGAAGAGAAGCAAACAACAATAACATTAAAAAAAATCTCTTTGTAAGCAAAAACATATTGATCTTGAAGACAGAACTTGAGAATCATGGATCTCCCAGAACGCTAAAAGTCAAAGAAGCTGAACACGATAATTAGGAGAATAATACAAGAAATGGCCCAGAACTTCTGAACATAGAAATAGAATGCTTTTGTAAGGATCCACAGACTACAAGGCAAACTCCAAGACCAATCAAATTTAACTAAGTTAGCAATTCCAATGACAAACCATAAATTTTGCAAATAACTAGGAGGAAGACCTTCAAATAAAAAGGAAAGGAAATTTGAATGACACAAAACTATTCTGCACTCACCAGAAATTACCACTTCTCTTTCCCTTTGACCAAACATCTTCTTAATCATCTCTTCTAGAATTTCACCAAAAATTGAAGTCAAGATCACTGACCTATAGTTTACAGATTCAATTCTTACTCTTTTTTCCTTGAAAATTTGCCCTTGGGGGTGGCTAGGAGGCACAGTGAATTGAGCGCAGGCCCTGAATTCAGGAGGACCTGAATTCAAATTTGGCCGCAGACACTTAACACAAAAACTAGCCGTGTGACCTGGGCAAGTCACTTAACCCCAATTGCCCTCCAAAAAGAAAAAGAAAAGAAAAGAAAAAAAGAAAATTTGCCCTTCTCCAATCTTGAGGGACCTCTCCCCTTTTCCATGATCTTTCAAAAAGCAATGAAATTAGCTCAAATTACACCTATCCCAGTTGTTTAAGGACCCTAGGATATAGCTTGTCTGAGCCAGGAGATTTGAATTATGATATAAAAATCTCCTCAAAGGCAACTAGGCAATTAGGTTCTGTCTTAAAATCTACTTATTTATCTTGGGTATCAGTTCCTTGCTCTACTTTCCCCCTAGAGCTTGGGGCCATATAAGTTTTGAAGTATATGAGGATTTGGGGGGATTTTTTTGACAGGGGATGTAAAAAAGGTTTTAGGACTCCAGGTGACTAAAAAGAAGGGAACCGTATAAAATTGTGTTACTTCTTTCTATTTTTAGTACAGACTCAGGTACAACCCTGGCCAGGCGCATTTTAAAATAATAATAATAATAATAATAATAATAATAATAATAATAATAATAATAAATAATGCTTTTACTAATTCACATATGATGAAATTTTCCAATAATGCGGATTTTTTGATTTTCATGTTAGTGTTATGGCACATTACTGGTATTAAAAATGCTATGAACAATAGTGAAGTGAGGAAATTCAGAGGACAAAAACAGTCACTATCCCTATAGATCCCTATAGATGTGTATTGAGCTTCTGTTAAAGCTGTAGAATTAGTGAAAGGAAGATGTCAAAATAGAAATGAGAAATGAGAGCTTTCTGGGAATGGCTTGACATTCATCAGTAATTCAATGTAATTCTATAGGTTTAATTCAATTATTAATTAATTAAATGTATTGTGTACCAGAAACTATACTAGGCATATAAAGATATGGGAATATAAAGATACTGGGAATATAAAGATGAAAATGAAACAGGACCTGGACTTCAGTAGTTTACATTCTAGTACAGATTTTTTTTTTACAACTTTGAGCCTCAGTTTTTCTTTTCATCCTTTCTCAATTAAAGCTTTTAAATCATTCTTCACTCTGATCTCAAGGAGTAGGAATAGTGGGGAGGGGTTGGGGTTAGAATAAGTATATTCTTCTCCCCTGAGGGCAACACATAACTATTCTGGAAGATAAGCAGCCTCTTCACCCCTTGCTTACTAACTAGTAGACAATAAAACTTAAGATATTCAGCATGATATATGATTTCCTCAGTGTGGTCACTGCCTCTGCCAATTTAGATTACAAAACCCCTGTGGCTTCCCATTCTGTGCAATTCTTAGCTAGATATTGCCACGAATCCTTCCTGGAGCATCTACTCAATCAATTTCTTCTTGTTCTTTGTATATATTAGAGATAGCCGTGTAGCATTGGTACATTGTTGACATTGGCCTCTTTGTTGTTCCATGCACGAGATAATCTATCTGTGGAGTCCAGACAAGGTCGTTCTTCTTGCCTGGAATATTTTCCCCTTTTATCTCTCTCTCTCTCTTGGCTTCTCTGGATTCCTTCTAGTTCCACTAAACATCCCATATCCTAGGAGAAGCCTTTCCTGAGCCTCTTTAATGCTTGTGAATTCCCTTCCAAATATATTATTCTGCATGACTATTTTCATGTTATCTCTCCCATTATACTGTAAATCTCTTGAGAGAAGGGACCATCATTTGCCTTTCTTTGTATCTCCAGCACCTGAATATCATGCCTGGCATATGGTGGATACCTCAGAAATACTTACTGAGGGAGCCTCTTGAGTCTGAATCCTAATCTAACAAGTTTTATCTTCAAGGACAATTGAAGAGAGAGATATCAAGCAGAGAAAGAACTTTACCAAGTCCAAATCAGCATCATGCGTCCATGATACAGGATGAGGAATTTGGGGACAACATTCTGGGAAGATCAAACTAGGAACGTTAACCAATTTTCCAGGCTAGTTAGTGTCAAACCACCATGAGAGGTCCAACAGAGTTTGTAAAGTGGAAACAGTATAAGAAAAACTTGTTTACCAAAAGGTTGATGGAAGCCATCTGTTCTTCAAGTCTTTCTCACCTAAATAGGGCTGACTGGATCCAGCTAGCCCTGACATTCTGTCACTGAGTGATATCTTGAATTTGTATTTCATGAGGAGAAGTTGCACTTTTTTTAGGTTAATAACTAAATGGACCCTTTCCATTGGGAAGCAGCTGAGCTGCTGTGTCAGTAGTTTTCTGGAAGGTACTTAGAGGAAGTGGGCTGTAATTAGTGCTAATCATAGCATCTGTCCCAGACAAAGCTCATTCCTTTATTTGCTATTCAATCACGGCCCCTTTCTATTCTTTTGGTGCCCAGCTATGGGTGGGCATGAATTCAAATCAACTTGTAGATGCTTCTTTTTCCTAAAAAAAAAATAAATAAATAAGAAGACTCATTATAAGCTTTATTAAACAACAATAAAACTAATTAAACTTTCATTATAACTCTTTATATTAGAATGAATTTTAATACATCACTACTTGTCAGGTAGTTCTTTTGATTGGAATTCTGTTATTTGTCCATTCATCCCCTTTCCTTTTGCCTTTTATATGATTACAATTGGGATATATTTGGTTCATCTGGTTTTGCTTCCCTTCCCCATTACATTGGGTATTTCTAGATTTCTTTATATTCTTCATGCTTATCCATCTCAATTGTATTATACTATTTTATTACCTGGGTAGAGGCTTCTTAAAGAATAGGTAGAAAATTATCTTAGTGTTAAAAAAGTCTTTTAGAAGAAACTAGTAAGATAACTTCAGCCCCAACTTCACCATATTTTTAAATGAACACTCATTTTCTTTCCAGAGTAAGGCATAATTGCATATTAGCTTTGACTAAGCAGATGCTTTCTCTAATATTTTATGGTAAATGATGGAGCAGGGAGGGATGACCTGAGAGTCAGAAAGTCCTAGCTCTGATACATACTAGTTGTGTGATGTTAGTACATGTTTTCTCCTCCATGACATTATGAGTAGTTAACGTGGTGCAGTAGACACAGTGCTAGGTGGAGAATCAGGAAGATAGGAGTTTAAATCCAGCCTCCGACACTTACTCATTGTGTGACCCTGGGCAAGTCATGTAACCCCATATACCTCTGTTTCTTCATCTGTAAAATGAGCTGGAGAAGGAAATGGCAAACCACTCCAGTATCTTTGTCAAGAAAATCCCAAACAGGGTCACAAAAAGTCAAACATGACTGAACAACAACAAACAACAAGATTATGAGCTACTTGAAATTAGGGACTCTTTGTCCTGTTCTGTGAAAGGAGTGCTTAGCATAATGCCTAGAACACAGCAAGTGCTTTTTAAAAAAAGCTTGTTGACTTGACTGGAGTGAAAGAGGAGGGAGACTATTTTTTCACTATTAGACACATTAGCTGTATAGAAGACACTTCCACAACTCACCATGGGCTAACCCATCCGATGCCTGGGTGGAAAGAAGGGAGCTACTTCTGGTCCCATTGTAAGATCAGTTCTCAGGAAAGACTGTCTGCCTCCCAACAAAGGCCAAACTGAGGACCCGGCCAATAAAAATAGTTGAAACATGAGGAACGGGGAGTAGACTACAGGAAAATGTAGCTTGGGAACTGGGTTCCTTTAAAGGGCTAAAAGAAGTTAAGGCATTCCCATGATCCTTCCCCCTTCTTTCTCTTGGTTCCTGGGGATTTGGAAACCCTCCCTACAGCAATGGGGGTATATCCAAATAAACATCATAGGGGCACGAAAGGGCCTAGGTTCTTAGCAAGTGTGTCAAAGTACAAATTTTCTTCCCCTGGAAGATCCCTTGATCAATCCTTGGCCTTCTTTTCTGTTGAGACTCTGATATTTATTCATTGTCAAATCCCAGGACAGTCATCAATGATCCATTTCCTTCAGCTCTGGTTGAAATAGAACCTCAACATCTCTTTCAGCCCTTCAAAAA
This sequence comes from Pseudochirops corinnae, assembly GCA_028646515.1. Lineage (NCBI taxonomy): Eukaryota > Metazoa > Chordata > Mammalia > Diprotodontia > Pseudocheiridae > Pseudochirops > Pseudochirops corinnae. The sequence continues at coordinate 90,570,703 of CM053586.1, forward strand.
TTTTTATTTCCAACTTTATGTAATGAAGGGGGTATGAGCTTACCCCCATTGTCTTTGCTTAATCAAAATAACAAATCTCAAGGTGTTTTTCCCCCATAATATTTTTGACTCATTTGGATACATAACTGTAACATACATGGAACACAGTTGGATTGACATGATCACATTTGCATCATTTCCTGGCATATGCCAAAGGCAAGAATTATTAATTTGGTTAAGGACCAGTGTGTCATAATGGAAAGAGCAATGGACTAGGAGTCATGAGACATTGTTCCACCATTAAGAAGCCATGACCCTACCCAAGTGATTTAACTTACCTTGGCCAGAATTCCCTAATCTGTCAATCAATTTTTTTTTAAAGTAAGGAAGCAGCAAAAGAGTTCCTTCTATCTCTAATAATCTATGGGGTTTTGAAGGTTTAGAGGTAGCTAGGTGGTACAGTGAATAGAGCACTGAACCTGATGTCAGGAAGACCTCAGTTTAATTCCTGCCTTAGATACTAGTTGTGATTCTGGGCAAGTCACATGACCTCTGTTTGACATAATTTCTTCATGTGTAAAATGGTAATGATAACAGCATCTATCTCCCAGGGTTGTTGTGAGGATAAAATGAGATAGTATTTGTAAAGTACTTTGCAAATCTTAAAGTGCTATGTAAATGCAAGCTAATATTATTTTTACAGGGGTTGAGTTAATACAACTTCTGGTAAAAAGCTTGTTTACATAAATTGATGGGTGGTTAAGTGTTGTCTGTTCTTGGAATTCTATAAGTATCATTAAATGTTAATTGAATTGAATACACATTGAACAGAATGAGGAATAAAAGAGTCCTGTGGGACTTTTCAGGGTGAACCATCCTTTGATTGCTATCTATTCCCATTAATTCTCATACCTAGGGTAGCATCAGGGCCCATAGTATGCTGATGGATTCAATAGTAACATTGATGCATCCACCCAAAATTTCAATTTCTATCCTAAAAGCCTGGCCACATGGGGCAGAAGGAAATTAAAGAAGTCCAGATGCAAGTAAAATTGCTCTGTAATTTCCCTTATCAATTGGAATTTCTAAAAGGAGAACATCCAACTGGGATCAGTCTAGAAAGCAGAATTAATCAATACAACATTAAAAGTAGATGGCCTAATGCTGAGCCTAAGTAAGACTCCATCCATTTTACAGTATCTCTAACAAGCTGTCGCCTAATCTCCCCTTGAAGACCTCTAGAGAGGGAGAAACTCCCACCTCCCAAGACAGTCCATTCCATTTTGGTAAAGCTCTAATTGTTAAGAAATTTTTCTTTATATCAAGCCAAAATCTGGACAACTTGGCCATGTGTTGCTTTTAATTCTGAAGCTTGGACATTAGCTCAAAATGGGGGTCCTAAACCCATGATCTAGAGCATGGGTTCTTAACCTAGGGTCTATAAACTTGTTTTAAAAAATATTTTGATAATTACATTTTAATATGATTGGTTTCCTTTGTAATCTTACCTTAAAATCATTACTCTGAAAAGTCCATAGACTCCGTGAGACTACGAGAGGGCCCTATGACAACACTCAAAGATGTTAAGAACCCTGATCTAGCACATAGAAAGCTGACCTCCAACTCAGGAAGAATTGACATAGGTTCTAATCCTGACTGTGACACATACTAGCTGGATGACCTTGAGGAAGATGTTTAACCTCTCACTGCCCTAGATATCTTCCTAAGACTATGTAAGTTGCAGAACACTGCTGATTTGCCTTCATCAAAGTAGTTTCCTCATTGGGAGTTTTCTAAGCCAACAAAACTACAGATTCATCTCCCTCCAAAAACATAGTTTTATGAGTGTTTTTCCATTTTAAAGAAGAGTCACCACCTAGTCACACAGATGGCTGTTTTGTGTTGCACTCCTTTGGGGAAGTGTAACCTAAATAAATCCCTTATGTTCAACTGAGATTTTCATTAAAGTTTTGCCTCAAGCTTTGCTATTACATATTATTTAGAGTTACTTAAGTCATTTGATCCCTAAACGAATGACTAGTCCATAACAAGTCAGGTCACTTGAATTCCTTACGCTGAGAGATCATTTGGTTGGGGACCAATAATAAAATCTACTACCCTATAAAGAATCTGAAAGCTCAACACTTCTTTCCCCATCCCCCCCATTCTTAGATTTTCTTGCTTACTAGATATAAGACTGATCCATTTATAGAATCTGAATCCTTTGAACTTGGGATCCTGAGCAGCAAGTTGGTCAAAGATCAGTGCCCATTGGCTAATCTCAATATGGAGAGACAAGATCATATAGCACCAGTTTGACCTGGTCTCATAGGACCCATCCATATATAAACCCATTATTTGGAGGGAAAAGTTATCATATGGTCAGGTTACCCCTGCTTAAAAGATGATAAAGTCACTGAAATCTATGTATGATAATGCACTTGAAACATGAGAAGTATTTTGGATCCCAGTTTGAGCTCTAAGGAAAGTGTCAATATTGTTAGAAAATGGCCTACTACCCATCACAGACTTTGAAACTTGCCATCAGAGAGGCAGATAAAAACAAAAAGCAAAGTGAATTTTCTTAACTCAAACTCACTCAAACTACAAAAGAATAGTGCTGTACCCCCTTTTCAATGTTAGGACAGGCAAATTATTACCATTTAATTTTCTCCATAAGGAGGAGGTGGGGAAAGGGTGAAATGGAGGAACACTGTGTGTGTGTGTATGTGTGCACAATAGTTATCGTCATAATTTCAGGGTTCCAAATCCTAAAACTGAAGACCTAGATTCTAGTTGGATATCTTGATATATGCCCTGGCTAAGGATGATGGGAAATTGGGGAAATTATTATTGATGCTTTCTTTTCTTTTCTTTGGAGGGGGATGTCTAGGCAGTTGGGGTTAAGTGACTTGCCCAAGGTCACACAACTAGTTAATTGTCAAGTGTCTAAGGCTGGATTTGAACTCAAGTCCTCCTGACTTCAGAGAGGGTGTTATATTTACTGCACCATCTAGCTGCCCCTGATGCTGTTTTCTATATCACATTGAGCCCTAGAGAAAGCTCATCAGCATTTATCCTACCATGTATTTACATCTCCTACTTGCAAAGGCATCAGGGGATTTAAATGAGTTCTATTTGTGATCACTCAGTACTTTGCTTATTGATTGTCGATATGTTCGTCCCTCCTTTTTCTTCTTCTCTATGCTTGAATAGAGTTATATGTGCCCCTGACCATGCATTTCATTGACTTAATCCACCGTGAGTCTTATAAAGTGACAGACATGGGGGCCAAAGGCTGCCAAATAGTAAATAACAAAAAAGAAATCCTGAGAACTCAAAGCATTTGGGTTATGCATCAAAGTGAAACGTACCAACAGCTGAATAAAAAAGAGAGAGAGAGAGCATCTTCCCTGAACACCATTCAAGTTATGCAAAAAAATAATTATTTATCTTATTTGAAGACTGTCTCACCTACCTGACCCACAACTGGCCTATCTCTTCAAGCTAGACTCTCTGTGAACCTACTGAATTGTACATCTTCTTTTCTTTGGTTGCTAACGTGCAAAAATATTGGCATAGCAAGGCAAAGCCAGTCTTTCCTGTTTAATATATGTGGCTATATGCTAAACATCCTTGCCCAACTTGTAATTCTGAAGAATATGTTCTGAAGAATGTATCTCAGAGGCTTCTGTTTTTCTTTCTCAGTTTTAGATGAGTAGAAATTATAACCATGTTCCCCACTACTCAAGCATCTTTCTGATCTCACTCACTAGATACGAGAGTAATCCATTGGCAGCTGTTTTTAAACACATTTCCTCACGTTCTTACACCTTCCTCCATGCCTCCTTTTTTTCCTTGATCTCTTAAACCTTTAGATTTATTTTTATATTTACTCCAGTAGTACATGGTATCCCATTCTCTATGGTTCTAAATGCCTGATCCCTGAGTTCTAGCAGTATAAAGAAGTATATAATTAGGAGTACAATTATGAAGTAGAAGGGCCAAGTATGGTGAAGTGAGTTTCTTTAGTGTGGCTATTCTGCCTGCCAGGTCATGAACATTTTACTCAGTCCCTATATAATTCCTCTCACTTTTCACTGGTCTCTTTTTAGCAATGGAACTAATGAAAGCAATGCTTTCAAAGTGAGGAGCAGAAATGGAAATAAGAATAGCAAAGAGAATTTCACCCTGTCCCTCATTCTCCTTTCTAGAGAACCACTCTGTCATTTAAAAAAAAAAATGAGGACACTAATACAAGCCCCTTCCCCTTAGTAGAAAATTTTTCATAGCAAGGATACTTCTGGGATACCGATAGTCAGGGCAAGAGAGAAGAGCTGATTTATTCTTTCAAATGATTATTAATTAATAATATTAATATTATTATATATAATTGTTGTTAATAATTATTAATCATAATTATCATTCATAATAATTATTGTTAATAGTATTCTTTATCAAGCACCCACATATAACAACACTGTTGCAGGTGCTGGGGAAGCTATAAAGCTTCATGGAGACATAGTCCCTGCCCTCATGTAACTCACAGTCCAGAAGAGACAAACAGAGGTAATTAGAACACATAGAACAGTATAATGTAACAATGTTACTGTAATATAATTTAATAAAGCATAACCTTACACAACATAACAAAGATAACTGCATTAAGGAGATACAGAACAATATGCTATGTGAAGTACCTAAAGTTTCAGTTTGGTAGTATTTGAAACCTGTCTATAATGTAAAATCACAGCATGGTGACATTGAGACTAGCTGAAATGCTAAGAAATATCTTTTGGCTCATGGTACTGATGGTTGAGTAACATTGAGAACCTTAAAGCCTCTGTTCAGTTATTACCTATTTTTATGTACTCATTACATAAATTGCAATATCCAAATGGTGTATACTCCAATGCCTGAAGTTGCTTCAGATCCCTTGATCTGATTCAGGCCACAAGCACAAGGTCCAATTAAAAATGGAACTTTCCTTTAAAGAAATTCTTAGATTTGAATACATAGCCTATCTTCCATATTGGCCTTTGAATGGTTCTAAGTGTTTCTATGGTTCTAAAAGCCTGATCCCTGCATTCTAGGAGTTCTTTTATGGTTTACGTGTCCCTTCATTTAATTTCTCTGCTTTTTAAAGATGATATTGCTTTGGTTATGACTTTATGGAAATAAAGATAGTTTTAGTATAGTGAAGATCATTCCTTTATTTTTCTTCATGCTTGAGTGTTATTTAAATGTCTTCACATCATCTTAAGTTTTCATCATATTAAGCAAGAATGTAAAATTAGTCAAAACAGATTTAATCAATATACAAGTATTTAATGAATATGCTTTGAGTATTCAACACTGTTCTAGGCCTTAGAAATAATCTTAGTCACCTCCCTAATTTCACGGATGAAGAAACACAGGCTTTTTAAAAAATATCATGTTGTCTCTGTTGGAGGCATGAGATGGAAGAAAAGGGCCTGAGTAAGATCCATGTGGGGATGGAGCAGACTATTTTATTAAAAGAGGTCAACCAGAATAATAACAACATGAAGCCATGACAGGAGGTAGAGGTGGTTAATGACAGTGTTAAGAGAACTGCTTTACACCTCTAGACATGGCCACAGAAAACTTTGCAGATGTTTGGTAGTCTTCTATGTTCTGCTCAATAGATGCCACAAGCCATTTTACCAGGATAGCTGTGATTGTGTTTTACTTGGCCCTGAGAGATACTTTTCTTACTGTATTTTGTTCTATTGCACTGGATGTTCTTTATAACCAACAAGTAACAAATTCAATGAGATCCGATCTTCTCTGTACCTTTTGGTCAGTTGTGTGGCACTCAAGATGTCACTGGCTATAGAGTATTGGTTGCAAAAACTTGTCTTTTCCTTTTTCATCAAGTATACCCTTTGTGGGGGAGGGTTTTGGGGGAGGGGTGGAGAGGGCAGCTAGGTGATGCACAGTGGATAGAGTATAGAATGCAGGTCTGGAGTCAGGAAGACATCTCCCTGAATTCAAATCTGGCCTCAGATAATTACTAACTGTGTGACCCTGAGCAAGTCACTTAACCCTGTTGACTTCAAGAAATAGCAAACTACTCCAGTATCTTTGCCAAGAAAACCCCAAATGGGGTTACAAAGAGTCAGAAAAGACTGAAAATTACTAAATAACAACAACTTTTTTTTTGCATGTTGATAAGTCCCATACTTTGTAGAGATTAGAGTGGGTATAGTAGTTTTTATGTCCCTTTGACTACCTTTTTATTATATCTCTCCCTCTTTCAGATGTCTTGAGACTCAATGACTCAATGCCTTCAAAACTGTGTCACCTTTAGCATGGATATCATCTATGTGTTATTTGATCTTCTCTCTCTCCCCCTTCCCGATTCCATGTTTTCAAGTTTTTCTTCCTTCATTCCTTCCTCTCCTAGAGCAATAGGAAAACATAACTTAGTACACATTCCCCAAGAGTATAACTGAGAGTATAAACTCTCAGTTCCTACCATGGTACCATAGTAACTGAAGAAACCAGATCATCTAAGATGCATACCTCAAAAATAAGCCACTAGGTGTCTGGACCCACAGCTAGATCAAGACTGCTGGATTTCTCCAGCATAGAATCTCCGTCTTCACTAAGATCTTTCCCAAGCTTTTTCACTATTCAGGAACCTGGAGATCTCTTATTTATATGTTATGGGATCTCAGGAACATGCTGAGATTCTTGAATTCTTAGACACTTCCACCAGAGCCTTGAACTCTCCTCACTTGGACCCTATATGCTGGCTTTGTTTTTTTCTTTTTCAATATTTTATTGATTTTTTTTTACGTTGTTGTCATTTCACAATACTTCTTCCTCCAACAGAATCCTTCCTTATAATAAAGTGCAGTTAAGCAAGACAAACAGAAACTTTGACTGTCTGATGAAGTGTTCGTCATTTCTCATATGTAGTACAACACCTCTCTATGAGAGAAGAGCTATATATTTCATCATCTGAAATCAAGATTGATCATTGAATTGATCTCAGTTTGCCAACTTTAGTGTTATTTTCATTTACATTATGGTGGTGATTACGTACGTTTTTATCTTGGTTCTGCTTTGCCCTTCTCTATATCAGTTTGTATGAGTCTTCACAATTTTCTCTGAATTCCTCATATTTGTCTTTTCTTACAGTAAAGTAATATTTCATTATATTATGCACCATAATTTGTTCAGATACACACCAATTGGTGGCAGCTTGTTTTATTTCCATTTTCGTGCTACCAAAAAAAGTGCTGCTGTAATTATTTTTCTGTACATGGGATCTTTTCTGGTGTCTCTAACTTCCTTGGGCAATATGCCAGGTAGCAATATTACTGGAACACACTGTATGTACAAGTTAGCCATTTTTCTACAAAGAGAGGACTCATTTAAAATATGGGTTGTGCCTCTCTGAATGATGCAGGGCAGAGAGGTGGAGAGGACCTCAAAATAGGAGTGCTTTCATTTTGCCCATTGGCAAGCTCAATAGTAGATATGACTAGTCCTGTTAGTTTGACTGTGAGGCTTTATTTATTATTAATCTATTTATTTATTTCTTTTTACCTTAGGCAGTACAAATACCATCTGCATGTTGTGTATGAGTGTTTAAAGTTATGGCTGCCAGCATCTGCTGCCAAAGTTGGCTTTATTTTTAATTCTTGATGAGTCACTTGTCTTGTGTAACATTAGATTGAATTTGTGTTCGCTGGCATAGCTTGGAATCTACTCTGCCCCCAGAACATCATTAAGTCATTTTTGCTGCCTTTCAAAGCCTTGTAATTGTACACAAAGGGAAAATTCAATTCTTCTGATCTGCACAGTGAGACTACTATCTGAATAATATTTACTGACAGTTCACATATGCACAGTACAGTTCTAGGTGCTGGACAGAAATGCTGGTACTAACCTTTATAACCCCTCCCTTGGCATCACTGATATGGGAAATGAGATGAGGACATCTTGTTGAAAGCAGGGAAGAGAGAGCAAATTAGCATTCATCATGCAAGACTCGGGGTGGGAGGAGGGAAGGGATGATGTTACTTGTTGTTATTGTTGTCTTGCTTTTATTTGAGTTATTTTTCATTTCCAGGGGAGCCTCACAGCAGCTTCCTGTTCACCTGGTTCTCCTTTCCCCTTTAGGAACCCAAAAAATGCTCTCTAAATCCCAGGCCCAATTCTCATCATTCATCTGCTCCCTGCCTAGTTAGACTCCTCCCCTCTGTTAAGAGAACTCCATCTCATTGGGAACCTTGGCCCATGGTCTCTGTTCCTCCAGAATTTTGCTCCAGGTGAGGGCCTAACAAAAATCTACATTATATTGGTATCTCTTAATGGAGAAAATTGAGGAAAGGGATGGGAAGGAAAGACATAGGATGAATAGAAGAAACCAGATACAGGAAAGAATTGTACCAGCATAGCCAGCCCTGCTGTGCATGCAAAGATGAATAGAATATCACACCCACCCAAGTGACTTCCCAATCAGAAAACAACTGTCATCATTGTTGCTTATAGCAATAATAATGAATGAATGAGATTTATAATGAGAAATGAAAATACTCATTTTAGTTTATTATTTTTTTGTTTTGTTTTGATTTGGTTTGGTTGACAGAAAAAATGTGAAACATCTTCTAGCAAGGAACAAGGCCCTGCAGTGGACAAAATCCTATATTTTGCCAGACTTCCCATATGATGTCAAATGTATGTTAACTGAGCAAAAATGTCCAGATCACAGCATGAGGATAAGGATCATTGAGTTTTTACAGGCAGACATGACAAAGTATCTGGAAGGATCATTGTAAGTATGAATTTTCTGGATATATTGCTTTAGGGGAGCATCTGTTCACAATATAGGCTCTAAATCATACAGACTTGGCTCTTTTCAGTGTTTAAATGATGAATTGCTGAAGCATTCAACAGCGCCTATTATTCAAATGTCTATTCTCATTTGTTCCTAATAGGACTATAAGAACAGAGATTTGAAGAAACATGATCACAATCCATCTGCTATTATGCAAATCCCAATTTTGCCAAAAGGAGAGGATACAAGCTTATTTTTGTTAATGACCTCTTTGTAGAAAGGGTTCTTGCTCAGGTTGATCTAGATCAGGAGTGTCAAAATTCGAGAATTCCCAAGCAGAACCAGATTAGAATGCAATTGGGAATCATTTAACAAAATAAATAAAAATACAATATAACAGATGATGTTAATTTGTAGTGTTCTAAATCAGTATGTGGTTTCAGGCATCCAGTTCTATTTGAGTTTGACAGCATTGTTTTAGGTGACCTCTGAGCTCCCTTCTAACTCAGAGATTCTTTGAAATCATTTTTCTTTGTCATCTTGTTTGAGCAGGTACCCAACTACCCAACAGTACAACGATGTTGTCAATGCCCTGCTTCAGGCATACCCATTCCTTGATGAGGATGGCAGTGGTTTTGTAAGTATCTTCGGTGATATAACTCTTCTTAATCTTAGTTGTTATTGTTGAGTCATTTTTCAGTTGTGTCTGTCTCTTTGTGACCTCATATGGAGTTTTCTTGGCAAAGATATTGGAGTGGTTTGCCACTTCTTTCTCCAGCTCATTTTGTAAATAAGGAAACTGAGGTAAACAGGGTTAAGTGATTTGCCCAGGGTCATCACACAGCTAATTAATGTCTGAGATTGGATTTGAACTCAGGTCCTTGTATCAGCAAGCACCCTAGCATACCCAGGATGGCCTGCTAGCAGAGGTTCTTTGACCTGCTTTTAAAGGAAAGACTGCTCAAAAAGGGGTTAACAATCCTACTTTTAATTGCATTCACTAATTCAGGTGAAAGGTCAGTACCTTGAACTTGGAGAAAACACAGAGAAAATACAAACAGAGAAATTAACACAAAGACCAACAGACAGGGCTCCAGCTATCTGAACATAGCAATATAGCTAGCTATACACTTTACATACATCACTGTATCAAGAGAGCACAGACAACATCTGAGTAGTTGAAGGGCTCTGAACATACGGCTACTAGAAGTTTCGACCAGGAAATCAAAAGATCCTTCTCATGAGTGAACCCCCAAAGCAAAATGCCAACCTCCCAGAATATATAACAAAGACTTGGCCCCTGATTGTCTCAGAAGCAGAAGGCATGAAATCTATTTGACTCGACATAACTGTGAATTATCAGGCCTCAAAGGAGATTAATCCTTCAGATGTTTACAATTTAGCCTGAGCCTGGGAAACTGAACTCCAAAAATAAAAACAATAAAAATTCTACCTTGTTTGCACTTACAGTCTTCCTGATACCAGGCCAGGCACTCTATCCTCTTCACTACCTAGCTACACCCTACTACCTTCTTTAACAATCATGTGTTTTCTGTCACTCTCATTTCCTTAAAACAAATGTAAAGCAAAACAAATTACCTCATTAGCCATGTCCAAAACTATATGTTTTATTTTACAATTTAAGTCCATGTCTGCTCCATCAGAAGGTGACAGAATACTTCATCATTGGTCCTCCGGAATTGGGGCTGCTCATGGCATTGAGCAAAATGATCAAGTCTTTCAATGCTGTTTGTCTTCACAGTGTTGCTGTTATTGTATAAACTTCTCTCCTTGCTTCACTCTACGTGAGTTCACACAAGCCTTCTCTCATTTCTTCTGAAACTGTTGCATCATTTCTTATGATCCAATAAATAGTCCATTAATTTTAAGCCAATCGCTTTTCTGGGCCTCAATTAAATATGCATAAAATGGGAATAATGATACTTAGAATTGTAGAATTAGATTGGAAAGGGACCATCAAGGCCATCTCACCCAAACCCTTTATTTTATAGGTGATGAAACTAAGACCAGAGAGTTTAAATGATTTGACTGAGGTCACACCAGTAGCAAATAGCACAGAAGAGATTTAAACCCTGGTTCTTTGACTTGAAATCCATTGTATTCTCTCAGTTCTTTCCACCTTGGGGGTGCAGAATCCTTTCCATCCCCCCACAGTAGCCCTTGGTCTGATGTGGTGGCTATGATTTGTGTAGCCCTTTAAAGCTAAACTTCTGCTTATTTTAATGAATATCAGGGTAAGGCTTCATTTTAAAAAAACTGTTATTGTCCAGTTTTGTCTGACTCTTCATGACCCCATTGGGGATTTTCTTGACAAAGACACTGGAATGGCTTACCATTTCCTTCCTCAGCTCATTTTACAGATGAGGCAACTGAGACAAACAGAATTAAGTGACTTGCCCATAGTCACATAGGTCTTCCTGACTCTAGCCTTGGGGCTCTATCCACCGCATCACCTAACTGCCAATTAAAAAGCATAGCTGATGGCTATTTATCATGGAGTATATTTTGCCCATTTGTGCCTTCAAAAAGCTTTTTTGGTGAAGAGATGAACAAAGTTGTTTAATAAACTATAGTCCAAATGTGGGCATGAATGTTGCAAGTTGAAACATGAACAAGAAGATAGTTGCCAAAAATTGTTCTGTAAATGGGTCCAAATTTCTATCATCTTTTTTATGCTGAGAATGGAGCCAGTGGAAATGTTCTGAGAACAGGAAGAATGTGAAAACTTTTCTGAATGTTCAGTGACATGGATCATTTCAATGTGCTTAGAAAATGCATGGAAAAGTTCCATGGGAGACCTTCATATACCTTCTCTAGTAGAACATTATGGAGATGGAGAAGTCATGAATTATTAGCAGGATAGCTCCTAATTGGTCACTTTGCCCACCAGTGGCATAACCTTTTCACTGCCTATCTCCTAGATCTGGAATGATTTCCCCCCCTCCCCCCATCTCTGCCTCCTGGTTTTCTCAAGACTCAGTTCAGATTCTATTTTCTGCAAGAAGTCTTTCCCAATCTGTACCCAATGCTCTGCCCCCAACACATACTCCTTTGCCAATGTCTTTTTCACTTCTGAGATCACCTTGCATTCACTCTCTATATATCTAATATGAACCTATTTACTATGAATTGTTAGACTGAGATCCTTGAGAAAAAAGACTGTTTTATATTCTTTGTATCCTCGACACTTAGCACAGTGTTTGGCACATGGTAAGTATGCTGCTTAGTTTTTTCTTGAAGACCTCTAGAGGAAGGAAATCCACCATTTCTCAATTTGACTCATTTCACTCTTCTATAAGGGGATTTTCCCCACATATTTTTGTAGCCTAATTGTGTCTGTGTCTTTCACTCATATATATCCTAGTTCTTCCCTCTGTCCCTTTGGACAACCAAATCTAATTACTCTTTTTTTTATGACAGCCCTTTATATAAGTGTGTGTGCGTATGTGTGTGTGTGTGTGTGTGTGTAAAATGCTCCCCATTCTTCAACTATATACATACACATATAGACTTAGGATAGATATTCTCAGTTCTTTCAACTGATCCTCATGTAGCCAGTACTGGCACCATCTTTGTTGTTCTCTGAAACTCTCCAAAGTGTCAGTCTCAAAAATGTGGTGCCTGGAATCATAAATTCAACATCCCACATGTGGCCTAATCAAGCTATAGTATAGCAGGATTCTTCTGTAGAAAGTAGGACATTAGGAGGAAGCTAGAGGGATGGAATTTATAATGAAATCATATGCATATATTGGCACAGTTACCAAAACAAAACAAGAAAATTACATCCTGAGTTCCACACCTTTGGTTTAGTTCACTGGACCACATATACTTCCTCTTCTTTAAGAGGATAGCAGACTAAAATCTCAAGCTGTGATAAGAAGCCATTGGAATCCATTGCTGGTAGGTTTACCCATTTTCCTAAAAATGAAGTCTCAACACCACCATGCTGACAGCTATGTTAGCCAAAAAGATTTCCAAATGATGACAGAAAAATTTTTTTTGAGAATTTTTCAGTTCCCCATCTGGAGGAATCATAGCCAAAAACCAATATCATTTCTCTTTAAATCTCAGCAAATGAATGAAGTATGCTTCAGTGTGAAAATGTCTCCAAAGCCAGAACTGAGAGTAGAGTGAGATCTCCTGGTTTATGGAGGATTGTCTAAAACCTCATGGTGATTAACCGAAGAATATCTGTCACTTTATTCAGTTTCTGTGGAAACGAGCACTCAAAGACCGCTTCAAATATGTTCGGAGACCTATAGAAGATGATGAGCAGGTGATGAGGAACAAGTGTAAATTCGGCCACAGAAAAGGACAGACAAGGAAATCTCTCACGGAAATCAGGGGTGAAGAAATTCAGATTGTCCAGATAAAAGTAAGTGTGAACATCCTAGCATATTTAGGATGTTTCCAAGTTATTTGAAAGTTGCATGACTTCCATAAAAATAAAAGGTGTGGCTAAAAAGTTAATGTATCTAATTTTCTTAAGTAACTTGTAAGTTGGTCTTGAAGGCAATCTCAAGAATTCCAAAATTACTTTGAGCCAAGGCAGCATTGTTTGAATATACATATAGCCTCTGAAGGTGTAGACATTAAAGGATGACTCTTTTGACATAGGCCTCCTGGTGAGGCAGCATGGCACCATGTTAAAAAGAAAAATTTTTTTTTAAGTAAATGTCCTGGATCATGGATGGATGGATGGATAGACAGATGGATAGATAGATAGATAGATAGATAGATAGATAGATAGATAGATAGATGATAAATAGATAGATACATACATACATAAATACATAGATAGATACATAAATACATAGAGAGATCCATAAATACTTAGAGAGATACATAGATAGTAGATAATTTATTAAGCACTTAGGTGTTGCCAGGCACTATGCTATACTGGGAATACTAGCAAAATAGTTCCTGCTCTTAAGGAGTTTTACATTCTAATGGGGGAAGACAACACATAAGGGGGGTGCTAGAAAGAGAAATAGATACAACACTGGGTCTGGAGTCAGGAAAACTTGAATTCAAATCCAGTCTTAGATACTTGTTAGTGGCATGACCCTGGACAAGTAACTTAACTTCTGTCTACCTGTTTCTTCACTATAAAATAGCAACTATAATAATAGCACATACTTCCCAGAGTTGCTGTGAGAATCAAATAAGACAATATTTATAAAGCATTTAGCACAATTCTTGGTGTATAGTAGGCACTTAATAAATACTTGTTTCCCTTCCTTCCTCCTTCTTTCCTTCCTTCCTTCCTTCCTTCTTTTTTCCTTCTTTCTTTCCTTTCTTCTTTCTTTATCTCTTTCCTTCCTCCCTCCCTCTATTTGTCCCTCCCTCCCTTCCTGCTTTCTTTCATTCTTTCCTTACTGGAAAGTGAGAGGAGATATAGGGGAACTCAAGTAAGGTCATGGTGAAGAAATTGCTAGGAGAATTCAATTTCTTTATCTGTGAAAGGGAGACAGTAATACTTGTACTACCTGTCTCATAGGAGTATTATGAGAGGGAAAAACAAACTTCTTTGCAAACTTCTAAGTTTTCTACACAGCAGTTACTGTCATATCACCACAAACTTCATCCCTAACTTTAATTCAGAATCAAACTTGAAATCCTGGCTTAGCCTCAAAATTGCTTGTCCTCAAAGAAAACTTGTTTGATTTGTAAATGCTTTCGATGATGGAACCAGAAGTCTGCCTGCTTCTGTTTTGTTATTCGTAGATTGAATATTCCTAACAGATAGACATCACATCTCCATGCTCTGTACAGGGCTCAATCCAGTGTCATAACTAATGAAGCATTTTGGTAAAAAGGCATATTTAAGGCATATTTAAATTTAAATAGCACATTTGACAGTTAGGTTGAATTGGAGTTGTATTTTTCTTTGACCAAAGATATGTAATCAATGGAGAAGTGTTCTGGATTTGAAGATGGAAATTTTCCAGGCATTTTGAAACCAACTGGGGGAAAATGGAAATTTTTGGGGACAGAATTAAACATATGCAGCTGAGCTTTTTAAACACCTGTTATTTTGTTAGCTTGGGAACATAAGGGTATTATGGGGAATTTGATTCAGTCATAAAATTATAATGTTTTCTATATTAAATTTAGAAGTAAAGTTTATCTAGGCAAAAAGCACAAATTTATGATACGAACTTACTTTTTAAAAAAAATTAACTGTTGTTGATTTCTTAGTTTACATCATTGATTTCCACAAGATTTTGATTTACAAATTTTCTTCCCATCTTTCCCCTACCCACCACCCCAAAATAGCGATCCCACTGTATACCCCCTCTCCCAATCTGCTCTCTCCTATATCCTCCGCCATCACCCTTCTGACTTTCTGGTAGAGCAAGATGGATCTCCCTATCCCAGTGCCTGTATATCTTATTTTCCAGTTGCATGTAAATTATATATATATATATGTAACATTTGATTTTAGAACTTTAAATTCTAGATTCTTTCCCTTCCTCCCTTGTCACCCACCCCTGTGATCTTATTTTTAAACTGCTTAAACTTTTGTTGAAGGTGCTAAAAAGGAATTTAGCATCTTAATGTATGATGGTTAATTGGAAACAGATGAACACTTAGGGTAATTAAGCAATAATAACTTATTAAGTGCCTACTATGTGCCAGCTAGAGTTTATCTGCGTTATAGTAAAACAAAGTTGTTTTCTGGACTTAATACCTTCCATAGTATCAAACAAACTTGAAAATGTACATTACAGGACCATCCAGAAAAACAAATTTAAACCCTGGCTTCCATATTTCCTGACTGTGTGACTCCCCACCCCCACCCCACCACCATTTTAAATTGATTCTGAATGTTGACATTTTTGGAAAAGAAGCTAAAGAGAAGAAAAGGAGAAAGGAATTTATTGCAACTACTACTCCTCATAATAATGATAATCACTACCATATAGTTTATGTATTATTATCATAGAATAGCTGATATTTATATAGTACTTTTAGGTTTACACAGCACTTTACAAATATTGTCTCATTTTATCCTGACAATAATCTTGGAAAATAGGTGGCATTCAGCAGCTAGGTGGTGCAGTGGAGCACTGGCCCTGGAGTCAGGAAGACCTGAGTTCAAATTTGACCTCAGACATTTAACACTTACTAGCTGTGTGACGTTGGGCAAGTCACTTAACTCCAATTGCCCTTCCTTCCCCCCTCCAAAAAAACAAAAAGAAAATAGGCGGTATTGTTGTCCTCATTTTACAGAAGAGGGAAACTGAGGCAGAGATTAAAATAACTTGCCCAGGTTCACAATGTTAGGAAATATCTGGGACCTGGTTGGACTCTTTTGGCTCTTAAGTATTCAATAGTTCTTTTATTTCTGTCTTTTCAGACAGATTGTAAGCTCCTTGAGGTCAGAGACTAGGATTTTAACTTCTATGTCCTCCATAGTACCTGGCATCTAAGAGGCATGCTGCCATGTGAGTCTCAGCACAACCTGTGCTGACTTTAATTGTGTGTTTAGACTATCAGAGTTTACAAGAATTTCAACTTGATCCTTTTATACCTACACACATTATAAACAAAAAAAAATTTAAGAATACTCCTTTTTGGAGTAACAGAATCAGGGAATCTTAGAGCTTTTTGGAGTAATAGAATCATGGAATCTTAGAGCTGAAAGGGATCTTTAAAAAAATCACCTTTTCATTTTATACATAGGACAGCTAGGTGGTGCAATGGATAGAACCCCAGACCTGGAGTCAGGAAGACCTGAATTCAAATCCAGCCTCAGATATATACTAACTGTGTGACCCTCAGCAAGTCACTTAACCCTACTTGCCTCAGTTTCCTCATCTGTAAAATAAGCTGGAGACGGAAATAGCAAACCAGTCCAGTATCTCTGCTAAGAAAATTCTAAATGGGGTCACAAAAAGTTGACCACGACTGAAAAAGGACTGGACAAAATTTTATAGATAAGGAAGCTGAGATCCAAAGATATGAATAACCATGTTAAGATTGCATATCTTATAAAGAAGCCCTTCCACGATATAAACATCATGTTAACTTGAAGATTACTTTTCAAAATAACTTGAAAAAATAAAAGAGTGAATCTTTCAGTGCCTCGATTCTGTTTCCAAGGCTCAGTCTGGCAGAAAGAAAATGCTAGACATAGAGTGAGAGAAATAAAACAAGTTCTAGAACAGTAGGCATAATGGATGAAAGGTGAAGAAAAATTAAAAGGAAACAGATGGTAAAGAAATAACTTTTAAAATAGACACATGGTGTTTACGTTAGCAGGTCTTAACAATGACAATTTTGATTAACATGGTGGGAATGAAGAAATAATGGAAATAGAAAAGGCAGGTATTAAAGAAGGTATGAAAGAATGGATTTTTATAGAATAACACATGAAAAAATATGCCAATGAATGTTCACATTACAAGTGAATTATTCTTCTTTTTTGTGAAACTTTATAATTTCTTCATCAAGCACCCACTGAGTTGGTAGAGTATTTTTCCAGATTACCTTTTTTATCTCCATGTTATGTATGTAAGCTTGCACATTCATACACCAAGTCAACTACTTTGGTTATATAACAAATTATTTTATAGCTACATCAAACTGTAAGCAACATTTTTAAAGGAATAATGAAATAATTCTGTTGTTTTGGGGAAATGTAGTGGAAGATGGTTGCTGTTAGATGGGTAAGGATAGTCAAATTGCTTATTGATTTAGAGTGATACATTTTAATAGGGTGGAGAACTTTAAAAGCAGAGGAATCAATCTGTTTAGATTTTAAAAGTGTTGGTCATGAGGAGATCATATGATTAAAGAGGGAATCTAGGAAGAGATATTGATGAGTTTGTCATTGCCTAGAGATAGCAAGATAGAATATTTAAGTCAGAATATTTTATTTTGTGAAAATGCAAGGTTTTTACAATTCATTCATTCATTCATTCAACAAAGTCTATCACCCAGAAGGTACTGGAGAGAGAAGGGATAACATAAAACAGATGAAGACAGTTCCTATCCTCAAGGAACTTGCAAACTACATGGTTGAAAAAAGAATACTCATCTTGACTACTCATACCATGGGCCCTTCACCATAGTCCAACAACTCTTTCCTAGAGTAATGAAGCATGGAGTGAATGAAACAGAAGAAAATGGAATTAAATGTTCTAATATTTCCATCATTAAAGATGTTAAGTTTCTAATAAATTGGAGGTGCAGTTTAAAAAAAACTAGAAAAGGACCGATTTAAAATCTGCAATTAAAACATACACACTCTCATCTGAGTATCTTACCCTACAGGAAAGCAGGAGGGAAAGGAATGAGGGCGGGGAATGATAGAAGGGAGGGCAGATTGTGGGAATGGGTGGTCAAAAGCAAGGGGACAGGATCAAAGGAGAAAATAGAATAAATGGGGGGTGGATAGGATGGAGGGAAATACAGAAATATAGTCTTTCAAAACATGACTACTACGGAAATGTTTTGCCTAACTACACATGTATAACCTATATTGAACTGCTTGTCTTCCCAGTGGGGATGGGTGAGGAGGGAAGAAGGGAGGGAATGTGAAACTCAAATTTTTAAAAACAAATGTTAAAAAAAATTGTTGTTACATGCAACTGGGAAATAAGATATATAGGTAATGGGGTATAGAAATCCATCTTGCCCTACAAGAAAGTAAGAAGGAAGGGGGTAAGGAGGATTGGGGGGTTTTATGAGAGGACAGACTAGGGGAAAGAGTAATCAGTATGCTTACCATCTTGGGGTTGGGGATAGGGGAGAGATGGGGAGAAAATTTGCAACTCAGAATCTTGTGGAAATGAACGTGGAAAACTAAAAATAAATAAATAAATTCTAGGGGGGAAAACTCTGCAATTAAACACCAAATTGGAAATCTAAAAATTAAAGGTAAATTAGTAAAAATTGGATGTAAGAAAACCACTGAATTAGTAAATTAAACTAGAAGTTCGTCTTGTGGGAAAAAAACAATAAAATAGATAAACCATTGGTTAATATGATCAAAAAAGATAAGAAAACCAAATTATTAATATCAAAAATGAAAAAGTCGACTATGTCACTAATGAAGATGAAGCAAAGCAATTCTTAGGAGTTATTTTGCCCAATTATATGCCAACAAATTGAACAATTTGAATGAAAAAGAATATTTACAAAAATGTACCTTGATTAACAGAGGAGGAAACAGGATATCTCAATAAACCTATTATAGAAAAATAAATTGAACAGGCAATAAGTGAGCTTCCTAAGAAAAGAGCATTAGGACCAGACAGATTTACAAGTGAATTCTACCAAACATTTAAAGATAAACTAATTCCAACATTAAATAAATTATTTGGAATAATAAGCATAATAGAAATAATAAAACTCCTTTTATGAAACATATGGTTTTGGTATCTAAACTAGGAAGAACAAAAACAGAAAAAGAAAATTATAAACTAATTTCATTACGGAATATGGATGCAAAAATTCTAAATAAAATACTAGCTACAATACTATATCACAAAAGTTATACACGGCAGGAATGTAGGGACGGTTTAACATAAGGAAAACTATTAACGTGATTATATCAATAACAAAAGTAACAAAAATCACATGATTTTATCAATAGATACAGAAAAAGCTTTTGACAAAAAGCAACACTCATTCCTAAATTAAAAAAAAACACTTGAAAGCATAGGTATAAAATGATTTTCCCTTAAAATGATGAGAAGCATCTACCTAAAAGTATCAACACACATTATTTGTAATGGGGATGAGCTAGAAGTCATTCCAATAAGATCAGGAGTGAAACAAAGATGCCTATTATCACCAATATTATTCAATACTGTATTAGAAATGCTAGCAATAGCCATAAGACAAGGAAAATAAATTGAAGAAATCAGAATGGGCAATGAGGTAGTAAAACTATCTCTTTTTGTAGACTACATGGTGATATACCTGGAAAATTCTAGAAATTCCACTAAAAATTTAGTTGAAACAATTTTAGCAAAGTAGTAGGACAGAAAATAAATCCACATAAATCATCAGCATTTTTTATATATCACCAACAAAAACCCTGTATGAAGATATAGTTAAAAGATACTCCATTTAAAATAACTGTAGAATGTATAAAATGCCTGGAAGTATATCTGCCAAGATAAACCCAGACTCTGGAGGAGAGAGTGAGGCTGGTGACTTTGCATAGCACTCCCTCACTTAAATCCAATTCACTTGCAAGTCATGGCATCACCTTCCCGATGTCATGGCCCTCTTTGAGAAAGAGAAACAACAACAACTAAGTGAAAAAAGTATTTTTTAAGGTTAGGTGTTTTTCCCTTCAATGTCCAAGGATACTATAATATTTGTTAAAGTAATAAAACTAATTGTGAGTTTGAAGGAAAAGTCTGTGAGTCAGTTTCCCCATCTGATATAATAAAGACTTAAATGGAATAGGCCTGAGGGAGAAAAGGTGAGACCATTATTTACTTTATAGTAAGATTGTTAAACAGAAGGGAAATCAAAACATTAAAAAAAACTTTGAAAACTGATTCCAGATGTCTAGTATTAGGAGCAAATTTTCTTCATTGTGGGCTAGTAGGTATTAAGTGCTTATTTTGTGCAAGGCACTTAACCTCCCATCACTGATCCAGTGATGAATATGGGAAGAAGCATGGTACAATTCTTTTGAGCATAGGATCTGGATTCTAAAGACCTGGGCTCAAATTCTACCTCTACCTCTATTACTATCAACCTCTATTACTATTACTATCATTGTGACCTTGGGCTAATCACTTAATTTCCATAGACTTTGGCTTTCCTATCTATCAGTTGAGGGGATCAGGACTAAATAGTTCTCGAGGGCTCTTCCTCTTCCAGGTCTATGATCTTAAGACCTTAAGCATCTTAGGGATTTGACTGTGTCTTAAACATTGCTTACTATACATTAAATGACAGTGGTTCTCAACCTTCCTAATGCCACAACCCTTTAATACTCATATGTGGGCATATCTGGGTATATCTGCATGTGGGTGGACCCTCCTGGAGATGGATAAAGGAGTGATGTCTCGGTTCCTAAGACCATCAGAAATATGTGTTTTATGATGGTCTTAGGTGACCCCTGTGACCCCTGTGAAAGGGTCATTCAACTCCCAAAAGGGTCGCGACCCACAGGTTGAGAACCACTGCATTAAAACATTTCTTAAGCTCCTGTTGTACATAGTACACTGTGCTAGGGAGGTATAAAGTTTAGATAAGAATATTCCATGATCTCTGGAAGCATAAAACAAAGATAGTTGTAATGGTGCATTTTGTTTTGCATTATGATGTCTAACAGGGAAGGTAGTTTTGGACTAGGGAATCACGAATAGAGTCAAAGAGATGGTGGTATTTTATGTGTGTTTTTAAAAATAGGTAGGAATTCAAAAGGTAAGGAGAGCAGAGGGTGTTCCAGGCATTAGGTATGTTGTAAACAAAATCCCAGAAGTTATAAGAGTTAAGGGACCCTGGTGGCCCAGTTTGACTGGGGTATAGAATGCATGGAAGGGAATAATGTAAGTCTGGAAAGAGTGATGTCATATTTATTCCCTTTTAACCATAGCAAAAGCTAATAAAAACTCTTGCAAATTTTTTAAAGGTATAAGGAATAAAAATATAAAATGAATCTCACATTTAGGGTGGATATTCTACACATCAAACTTTACTTTGGATCTTCAGGAAGTAGATACAATAAGAAGTAATGTAAGTTCCTTCAGGGCATCAAGGGCTGTACTGGCAAATGTTTAACAAGTGTTTCTTTGAAGAAAAAAAAGTAGACTTGACACACTTTTATGTTTAATCTGCATTATTAACACTTTCTCTGTCACTTTCTTAAGTCTAAATATCAACAAAACAAGAAATCAAGTCCCAATTTGTAGTTTGTTCATTTTTGCTCACACTGAAAATTTAACCATCTCTTGCTAATGGTTGAGCTTTTTACTAGCCCAGCCTCTATTATCTTGCAACTAACACCAACCACGTTGGGAGGAAAATAGATTATCATTAAAAGACTTGTTGCTAGATTCACTACCTCAACCAGCCAACCACTGTCACTACTCAGTATTGATCTTGCAATTCAAGTGCCCCAGAATCTTTTTTTTTATTCTACTATTGGGTTATATTTTGACCCCACTAACTCTGAAAACCAAGAAAACAATTGTGCCAGACTAATTTGTTTGGATTTGAAAAGAAAATAAAATTTGTATCTCTGCAAGCAGCTATTTTCAACACAGCTGAATGCTAAGAACATTACTAGGTTCCCCTGGATTTCTGTTACAGTATGTATTGCTTGTTTCTTATAGCACCCAAAGCGTAATGATTTATTTTGCAAATACCAATCATTTTTATGGCCTTTCACGCAGAAATATTTCCTGTGGTGCAAAATTGAGCAAGGCAGCAAGAGAAGAAAAAAAAATCTTGACAGTTAATTGCATTCTGTGTGTAAAGCAATTACTCCTATCAGCAGGTGGTGAATTTACTAATATTGAAAAGCGTTAAAAGTCAGCTGTGGGTTTGGAAATAGCAGCGTAATTTGAATGGGGCACCCCATCTTGTGAAAGCATATATACTTTTTTTTTTTCTGAAGGGCTAAAACACCTGCCTTAACACTTTGCTCAGAAATTGTTAAAGGTTACAGAGTGAAAAAAAATTATTTCTGATATCCCTTTAGTGGAGGATAGAATGAGTATTGGAGTGAAAGAGGAAGACCTGACCAATACTGTCTGATAAATTATTGGAGGACAAGTGAGATGATACATGAGTATTACAACAGTCAGTAGTAATTGCCTTGGACATTATAAATGAGTATGTTCCAAAACTAACATGTCTAAGACTGAACTCATTATCTTCACCCCCCAACACCCTGTAGCAGCAAACATTCTAGCATACTCAGGATGGTATGCTAGTACAGGTTCTTTGATCTGCTTTTCTAGGAAAGACTGCTCAAAAAGGGGTTAACAATCCTACTTTTAATTATATTCACTAGCTCAGGGGAAAGGTTAGCACCCTGAAAGTCAGAGAAAATACAAGTAGATTAGCATAAAGACCAACAAACAGGCCTCTGACTGCCTGAATCAAAGCAATATCGCTGTACACTTTACATACCCCACTAGATTGAGAGCCATTACATCTGAGCACTTGGTGGTCAGAACATATCACTGCTCAGAGTCTCAACCAGGAAATCAAATGGTTCTTCTAAGCAAACCCCCAAAGCAAAATACCAGATTAGAGCGTATCTATGCTAGAAGGCATCCCAACCCTCCAGATTCAGTGCCTAATTAGGTGAGTACTAAAAGGTGTAAAAGTGTATTGTTGCTGTTTCTGTACAGTTAAAACTCAGGCTGTCTTCATTTTTCAATCTGGGATTTGTAGTCCAAGAACTTGATTTGATTCTGGCTCAGTCACTTACTAGGCACGGGACAAATCCCTTCACTTCTCCTGAGTCTCAGTGTTCTCATATGTAAAATGAAGAGATTAGAGTAGACAACTTTGAAGGTTCCATTTTAGTTCCAAAATCTTTTCTCCTCTAGGTCTCCTCTCTCAATATGAGAATAAAGCTTTTTTCATCATCTCAGCCTTTCTTTAGCCATTTCTTGATAATTCTTCTACTAACTGCTCATCTCCTACCTGTAGAATTCTCAACTTTGCCATATTCAGCTATTCACATTTAGCTATGAGAGATGCTTTTTTCTGCCTTTTCATTATACAGTCTATAGTCTGTCCATCTGATCAATTGAGATCACCTTAAGATAAAGACTTCTATATTCTAAGAAAACTGAGGCTATAATTTGAAGAGAAGGCATATTGTATTGGTAGAAAACATAATTTGGAAGCACTGATTTGGCTTTTCTTTGTCACACTAGCAAGACTATTTTTTAATTTAGATTCTTCTCATTGCACTTAAAAGCACACCCTATTCAGCCCCATCCCTGCCTCACTCATATTTTATGTATAATATAACCTCTTTTGGTAGTAATTTGTTTCCTTAATCATTAAGTATTTATGGTGTTCCTACTTTGTCAAATACTGCACTAAGAGCTAGAGATACAAAGACAAAAATGAAATAATCCTTGAAGTCACGAAGCTTACATTCTGTCAGTAGTTAGCACAATTAATCTTCAAGAAAACAGTCAGGACTTGTGCAAATCACTTAACCCCAACTGCCCTGCCTTCCCCTCTCCAAAAAAAGAAAGAAAAAAAGAAAGGAAATAATCAGGAAATGAGAAGTAGCATACTGGAGTAAGAGAATATTCACACTCACAGATTTCATGATTCTTATTTGCTACCTCTTCTCCCTTTTAATGTTAAACTCCTTGAGAAGACCATCTACATCAGTGCTTCCCCTTCCTTTCCTTCATTCTCTTTTTAACTCTCACTATAGGCTGGTTTCTGACTTTATCAGTAAACTGAAACTGTTCTCTCCAAAGTTAGTAATGATCTCTTACTTTACCAATTCTAATGGCCTTTTCTCCATCCTCATCCTTCTTGACCTCTTTGCAAACTTAGACACTGTGTATCACCGTCTTTTCTATGATACCCTCTTCTCTCTAGGTTTTTGCTATCTAGACACCACTCTCTTTAGTTCTCCTCCTAAATGTCTGACAGCTCCTTCTCAGTCTCCTTTGCTAAATCTTCCTCCAGGTCATGCCTACTTACTATGGGTGTCCCCCAAGGCTCTCTCCTGGGCCCTTTTCTTTTCTCCTTCTGAACTATCTGGTTTGATGATTTCATTAGCCCTCATGGTTTCCATTATTATCTCTATGCTGATGATTTTTAGATCTATTTATCCAGCTCTCACCTCTATCCTGATCTCTAGTCTCATATCTCCAGCTCTTATTAGACATATCAAACTGAACATCCTGCCTTAAGCTCAACATGTCCAAAACTGAAGTCATTACTTTCTTCCAAAATCCTCCTTTTTTTCCTAACCTTCTTATTACTGTGGAGAGTGCCACCATCCTCCCAGTCACTCAAGTTTACAACCTTGATATTTTCCTTGACTCTTCACTCTCTCAGTCTTCATATTCAGTCTGTTGCTAAGTGCTGTCATTTTGACTTTCCCAACTTCTTGTATAGGTTCACTTTTCCACACTCATACAACATGTGTGCAGACCCAAATTACTTCATGTCTGGCTATTGCAATAGCCTTTGGGTTGATTGGTCTTCTTTCTTCCAAATCTCTTTTCACTCCAATTCATACTCCACTCAGCTGCTGAAGTGATCTTTTGAAAACACAGATCTGACTATAGAACCTGCTACCCTACTCAGTAAACTTCAGTGGTTCCCAATGACTTCCAAAATCAAACATAAAATACTTTTGAAGACCCTCATAGCCTTTTTCAGACTTCTTACAAATACTTCCTTCCATGGACTGTATCAGTGACACTGGCTTCCTTGCTGTTTCTCACAAAACATTCTATTTGCCAACTCCAGTTATTTTTGCCAGCAGTCTCCCATTCCTGGAACCCTCTCCCCTTCACTTCCATCTCCTGGCTTTTCTGGCTTCTTTAATGAATCAGCTAAAATACTACCTTATGCAAAAAGTCCTTTGGGCCCCCTTCATGTTAGTGCCTTTCCCCTGAGATTATCTTCAATTTATTCTGTCTGTAACTTGTCTGTAAATAGTTGTTTACATGCTGTCTCCCCCATTAGATTGCAAACTCCTTGGGTGTAGGGACTGTCTTCACCTTTCTTTGTATTACTAGTACTTAGCACAGTACCTGGCACAAAGTAAGCATTTGGCAAACGCTTCTTGACTTGACCTATTTGTCTTTGCTCTCACAATTTCCTAATGCCTAGAGTGCTCTCCTGTTCTATCTCCATCTACTGAAAACCTATATGACTCTTAAGGCACAGGTCTAATGCTAATTTCTCCGTGTAACTTCCCTGATACTTCAAGTCAGAAATGATCTTTCCCTTTTTTGAATTCTCATGGCCATTTGTTTATATCTTTGTTATGCATTTATCATGTTCTAATTTGTCAGCTCAAGAGGTTAGGAATTTTTGTCCTTTTTATCTTTGTAGAGTAGTGGTTTGGTGGTATATAATAATCAGTGTTGTTCAGCCAACTCCTATTCACACCTCGTATTTCAACACTCTACAACTGCTCCATTACCTATATGAGTTTTCTAGTATCAATGGTTTTTTTTCTACTCTGGGAAGTTGTAACAAAACAATATTTTAAAAATAAATAAATAAATAAGCTCTGGGCCCCCAGCCAGAGACAGCACTCTGGCAAAACATATCAGTGGTAAGCTCTCACTCAATTGCCTCTTTCCAACTGAATTTTTGGTATGTATGCCCAGAATAGGAAATGTCTATGACTAAAATTATTTATAAAGACAAAGTAATGATTTAAAACAAAGAATGATAAATAGATTTTCCTTAAAACAAAGAAAGATAAATGAGGAGCTTTGGAGAGAAAGGAAATTATATATTTATTGCCTTGGAGTTGGTAGTCTGAGAGAGTCCCAATGACATGGTGTCTGTCATGACATTTCTCATGCTTGATTGGCCTCTATGGGTTCTATCCTGGTGTCTTGATGCTTCTGTGTGCACTTCCACTCTTCTAGCTCCACAGGACATCTTGTGGTCACCCATTTTCCAGTTCCCTGTGTTGTTCCCGTTCGGCAGTTTTTTTAGTATAGACACAAGGATGACAGTCCACAAAAATTCCACAAGCCTAGACTGACTTGAATTGATGAACTGTGAGTGACTCCAGGGCATAAAATATTAGCTAGTTAAAGGCCTCTAAGCATAGTTTGCATTCCCCTCCCCCAATGGCTTCCCTTCTATTGGGGAGAGAGGCTATGTGGGTATGGTAAGGGATATTAAATCAGTTGGCTGGGGGTCAGCTCCCTCTCTTATATTTGAATCACCAAAATCCCCTAGCACAGGATGCACAGTAGGTCCTTGATCAAATTTCATATAGTGAAGGAATGAGATGAGACATACTTGAGAGAGAAATTGGGAGGAAGTAGGCTCTGTTTCGCTAGAGGTCTTCCAGTAAAGGCCAGATAACCATATCCTGAGTATGTGGTAGAGAAGAGGTGTCAAACACACAATGTTACTGAGTACAGCCCAAACCAGATCAAAACATAATTGGGAAATATTTACAAAATAAACAAAAATGTTGTAGAACATAGATAACGTTACAGTATATGGTTTTTTAAGTCAGCATGCATCCCACAGGGATCCTTATGTATTGTTTAGTGGCCCCTGTTTCTAGATGAGTTTGGCACCACTGTGGTAGAAGGAATCTGTGTTCAGGTATATGGCATCTGAAGTCCCTTCTAAATCTGAAATTCTGTAATAGCTAGTTAAAGCTACTTTGGATAACATTTATTTGTCCCTGGACTAATTCCTATCTTTAAGACCAAGCATACATATTGACTATTGTCTTCTACCTTGAGATTTCCTTCTTGATTTTCCAGTCTAGAAACAATTGGGTGAGTATGGGTTCAATCTCAAGACTTCACCTTGACAAGAAGGGCCACTTTTTTGTGAGACCAGTGAAGTAGGTGACATTGGAGAAGACATATGAGAAGTATGAAATAAGGAGGAGGAAAGGGGAACCTTTGCTAAATGGGCCCAATGTTTTGGTGAAGTATGAAGCAAAGTTCTCTGCTCAGATGATGGGAGGAGAGGTACTACAGGAGGATGGAAGAGGGATGAAAAGATTTGGAATAGCCACTGTGGTGAGTAGGATAGTGAATTGGTTAGAAAGGTATGAAAGGATTGCCTTGCTGTGAGATATAAAAAGGGATTCTGGAGATATAAAAAGATTGCAATGAAGGCCCTGCTTCTATCAACATTGTCTAGCCCTTGGTCCTAGCTGAGATGGGGCACGTGAATTCCAATGATCTCTTCTCTGCCAGAAGTGGATCTGCTACATGTTCAACACTTCCCATTGAGTCTCTTGGGGCTTGAAGAAAACATGCCTACTTCTTATCATTTACCAGACTCCCTTCATCTATTCAAGTGACTAGAAATTGGCCATTACCCTGAAGCTAATCCATGCTTAAAAAAAAAAAAAGCACTAGAAACACTGGAGGTTGAGCAACAAAGTTTGGGAGGCAAAAACATGATTCCCATTACATATGTATCCCTAGTGCTTAGCATAGTTCCCTCTGTGCATGATAAATCTTTGTTGAATGAGTTAATTAATGTGTCAGTGAGAGAATAAATTGCACAGATTATAGGGCGGGTCAATCAATATATCTGGGGTTTTCTTGTGTACCTAGCAAAAGTTATACTGCCAAAGCATGTGCCAATATATTTTTCTTAATTCTTGCAATAGGAACTTGACATCCCATTCAGATAGTCATTTTAACCTCCTTCTCTACAGCTGGTAGAGCCTACTAATGACTTTATTGGAACGATTGACTTCTTTTCTTCTCAGTGTTAATCCAAAACTTGATATATTACATATATATATATATATATATATATATATAATACACACCATTAAGGAATAGGGGATTCCACTTAATTTTTAAGTTTAACTGCTTGCTAACTAGAATGTTATTATTCTGTCCTCTCCTACTCTCCCCAATTTATAATGAACATAATTAAGTCTTTCTTTGATTCAGCATCTCAAAATGATGAGTAATAATAATGTAAATTAATTCATCCGATGTAACCATAAGTGACTTTCCTCTGGATATATGGATTGAACCTATGGAATAACTAAAATCTAAGACAGAAATCAGAAGGAACCTCTATATGTGACATATACATGAATTCAATCAACAATATCTCAACAAAGAAATGTTGAACAAATTGCCAAATAACAAGCCTTTGTTTCTGGAAATGGTGAGGTATATAATGATGATAATTCAGGGCACTGCCAACAGAAACTGCAGAATTATTCTTAGGATGCCATGATCTGGTGATCATTTTCAGTTATGCAAAGAAACATTAAAGACTATGGAAGGCATAACACTACAGGTTATAAACGCTTAGCATCTATCATATACCAGATCACTGTCTTTCATGGATTGACAGACAGAGACTCCTGAACAACTAAACCTATAAATGGCATTAGAATCAAACTGTTCTCAAAAACCAAACTGTTGCCCATAACAGACTGGATATGACATTGACTCATAGAAACATAAGAACATAATTTTTAATAGATGCTGCCATCCCAAATTCTCATTATCTCCCAGATACTTGGAAAGCTTCCAAAATACAGAGATCTGACTGAGGAGATTAAAATCATATGGGAATAAGATAAGTTATATAACATTCTTCTTGTCTTGTCTACTGCTGAAGTCATACAGAGGATGCTTGCAGTGAGCCTACAGAGGATAAGCTTACCTCCTAATACTTTTATTCAACTATATAAAATCAACTATATAAAACTTTTATTCAGCTATATATATATAATGTATTTTACATATCTGTACAATGGTCTGTAGAACAGAACACAAAGGGATGAGAGCAGGATAATGGCTTATTTCAGGACTATTTCTATGCAAACCCATCAAAAAAGATGAAAAGAGTGAAATAATAATAACTCACACTTATATGGGATATTTAGATTTGTTTCTGATAATACCTCTGAGATAGGTTGCATAAGTATCATTATTCCCGTTTTCCAGATGAGGATACTGAGGCTTAGGAGGTTAATTGAGGCAGAATTCAAACCCAGCTCTTACTGATTCCAAGTCCAGCATTATCCAACATGCCTTACATTCATCATTCTGAACATTAAATCTTATTGTACATTATGATATTATAAATGTAGAACGTATACAATAAAAAGTTGACCCTAGTTACTCTTGGGAATTATTTTAAAAGAGAAAAAACAATCATTGTTAAGTGTTTCCTTCTCTTTTCTCTTCTCACCTTGGTTTCTTTTGTCTTCTCACTTTATCCTAATAGTTAAATGAAGAAGGGAAAAATTATGGGCTTTGGGAATATCTGGTTTTACTGCTAGTGAAGTCGTTTGGGAGATGCAATAACTCTTTGTGCTTGAGATTAGCACAGTCATGGGGCCTAATTAGCCAGGTTGTTTGCATTCTAATAGATTCTGTTTCTTAGCACCCTACCTTAAAAGCAAAGTAAAACTGTTAAAAATAATGCTTAACTAATTATTGCATTATTAAGTATATGCAGGAACAGATTGTAAATGGTATTTTTTTTAAAGTCTCAAACTGCCTTTGGAAACTCAGATGATTTGTAAATATTTTGCAGGAAGAAGATGTTTATTTAGATTCTGAGGTAGATGAACATATTAACTGGTTCCATCAAGAATATGTCAAAGCTGAAAAGAACTGGGGAGAAATTGACAACAGGATGAGCCAGACTTTGGAAATTCGAAGAAAGATGATTAACAACAAGACACCTTTGAAGGAAATTCTCAAAATGTTTCCTTTCTTGAAGTGTCCTTATCAGGTACATTTTCTCACTCATAATACTTTGTCATTATATTCTCCATAATATTGCCTTCCCTCCACTCCTGGACCCTTCCTGCAACCACTGGATTTTTGTACCAAAATAGTGATGTGGTATCTGCTTTACAAAACAGGTCCTTTATATGTACTATTTCAGAGGTCTTGCGTTAGCATGGTCTGCAATAGGATAGAGTCTTCTAAAACACACTGTTGATCTTCTACAGTCATGATAGGGAAGCTGTGACCTGAAGTCTGAATTTTACTGCCAGCTCAATTTCATGGCTGATTCTCATGCCTGTAATTTGGGAGGTCCAACATACTCTTTATCTTAGAAAGTCAAGAAGTAGAAGAGGTGTCAGAAGCAATCTATACCACCTCCTACCTAAATCATGAATCCTTCCAACAACATCCCAAACAAATGGTCACCAAACCTTCACTTGAAGACCTCTAGTGATGAGGAACTCACCGTGCCTCAAGGCATCTCTAATAGCTGCCAAAATCTCCCTTTAAATTACCCCTTATTCTTAGTCCTGCCCTTTGGACCAAACAGAATAAGTCCAGTTACTTCTTCTATATGACAACCCTTCAAATATGTTTCCCTCTAACCTATTTTCATATGAAGGTTTGAATCTCCTCTTCATCCAAGTTAGGTTCTTCTGGATATGATCCAACTTTGTCAGTGTCCCCTTCTAAATTGTGGTGCCTAGAACTGAACTAAAATATGGTCTGACTAGGAGAGAGACAGTGAGACTTCACTCATTCCAGACACGATAGCTAGTTGAAGCCCAAGGTTGAACAAACTCTTTTGACTGCCCCATTGATCTTGGAATACAGTTAGCCCCCTAGGTCTTGTTCAGATTAACAATGTTCTAGTTTCTCCTCCAATACCTCATTCTCCTCAGGTATGATTTGATGAGATAGTTCCATTATACTTCCCTTAAACATTATTTTAATTAACGGTCTCAGAGTATTCCAGGATAATTAATACCACAGATTTCTGTTACAGATCTCTATGATGAGTGAATATAAATTAAAAATTCCAAGCATACATCAAACAATCTTCCCAGTGAATTTGCTGCTACATCCTTAAAATGTTATTTTTGCTTTCTTAATGTGATTTTAATAGTAAGAGATATTAAAAGAAATCATTCGTGTTGTGATGATAATCTGGTAATAAATTTGAGGGACAAAATTGTTAAGTAGCAGTAGGTGAAGCCTCCCAAATTTCCAGTGGGTAGATTGACATTATTTTCTGAAAATATCTTAAGATATTACTTACATGGAAATATGTTTTACATGGCTGCACATGTATAACCTGCATCAAATTGCTTGCCTTCTCAATGGGGGAGGGGGGGAGTAGAAGATAAGAGAGGAGGCAGAGAAATTGGAACTCAGAATTTGAAAAAAGAATGATGAAGTTGTTTTTACATGTAATTGGGGAAAAATAAAATATGAAATATTGAAAAAGAAAATATCTTAAGAGGCAGAAGCACATTACCTTTTTGTCTTGTTTTAATATAAACTTTATGATTGATGTTATTTTCTTCTACATCTCTTTTTTTTTGGTCAAAGTCTAGGAACTATGAGCAATTGATTTGTTAAGACAGGGCAGGAAAAAGTCTCTCCATAGTCTTCTTTGTTGCATCTCTAAAGTAATCTTGCATGATTTCAACCCATGTAAAGGAAACATCTCAGTGGAGGAGAGCCTTAAAAATTGTATTTTGTTCTATTGAGTCAATTTTATTTTTTTTTATTAACAAACTAATAACCTTGTATATCATACTCGTCAGTTATGTGACTGAAGATGTGGTCTGTTGTAGAATGTTGACTACAGAGACTGACTTCCTTTTTTATGTTTTCATCAATGATGTATGCACATTCCCACAAAAATTTTATTGAGATATGGAAGTAAACTTGTAGTTTACTTGTCTTTCAGGTCACTTTTTTTCCAGTAGTAATTCTATCCATGATGTTTTTCTTATCCTTAAGTATATCCCTGTCTGTTATCTGAAGAAGCGCTTCTCAATTCCCTCTCCTCTCCACCTCCCATCCACTTTCACCATATGGGTTTCCTCTGGTCCAGATGCTTTTTTCATCTTTGTATTCATTAGTGCCATTTCTACTTCTTCATTTAGTACATCAGAGCCTGAGATTTTGAAGTTCAAATATAATGGTTCCACTGTCCTTGAATGAAGAAAGTAGGCTGTTAAAGAAATATTTGGCAGATATTTCATTTTTATTTGCTGTTGTCTGGCTTCCCGTTCTTGTTTTCATTTCTTTTTAATATTGGGACCAGAATTACAGTGATTAAAGGTCCATTTTGGCAAGTTACCCCCCTTTGCAACTGGTCCATCATGTCAAATATAAAGGGTTATAGAAAACAGTTCCTGCTGGTAGTGGAACTCCTGTGTCTATAGTCGTGGTAGAATTGAAATTCCTCATTTCCACCCAACAAATGGCAATGAGGCTCCTATGGGAAGTTGAAGAATCAGGTGAGCCTGTCTTTTGATTCTTTGAGAAGTCATGTGGGCCTATCATCTTCTAGCTCAGTCAACTAATATTTCAGGAAAACAAAGAATCATCCTCCCAGCACGAGGCTGACCATGCAGCTGTATGGTCTCTGCCTGGCAACTTCTTTGCTCTTGATGTGCTAAAAGTATTGCTGTAGTTTCATTCTTGGGGTAGGAGCACTAGCTCAGAGTGACTCTAGGTTATGGCTGGATATAGTATAAATCTTTTCTAGGTAACATTCAGTAGGGTTGGGTAACTCATTCACATCCCATATGATGTCTACATTAGATAGCACCAGTCACCTGATTCCTCAGCATTACTGAGAACAAAGAGTGTGTTACATTCAGACTGAGTACTTTGTACATTGTTCTAATGAGATCTACTGGGGCAAATTCCCTAGGTCATTGATCCAGAGGTTTCCCAAAGTAGATACTGCCTCCTGGGGGTTGCTGGAATGATCCAGAGGGATGCTTTAAAAAAAAAATGACACAAATTTTTAAAAAATAAAGGATTAAAGAAAGATTTCCAGAGGGTGCTGAGTAATTTTTTTTTTAAAAAGGGGCCAAAGAAGTAGGCCAAAGAATGGGAACCTCTGATAGACTAACTTGGGTATCTAATGTTTTGACTACAATTCAAGCAGCATGGCATGTGGGGTGCTTGCTCTCTCTGGATCAGAGCTGAAATCACAAAAGTCTATAAATGACCTCTGAGCCCATTGTAGCTGGGGCTCTACAATAATGAGGGGGAATAAGGAAATAAGCATTTATTAAGCACTAATATATTTCTATTTATAAATATAGAAAAAGATATAGAAAATATATATAAATATATTTATATTTATACCAGGCACTAAGCTAAGTACTTTACAAATTCTCATCATTTGAGCCTTATAACGCCCTGAGAGATAGGTGCCATTATTATCTGAAGCCACATTTGAACTTGACCTGACTTCAGGTTCAGCACTCTATCCACCTAGTTGTCAATAGGGAGGAACCTAATAGTTTGATCTTGAGGGTGAGGATTTATCCGTCTAGAGATAGGTAGGAGAAATTACATTTGCAGGACTACTGACTATGATGGCAGGAAGGTCTATATGTTTATTATAAGTTTACCAAGTTTTGGACTCACAATAAATGGGTCAGACCATAGGGATTTAACTAAAAGATCTCTTTCTTATTGACTTGTTATGCTCCTATCCAGAATTTACTCTGGGAAAGCCTCTGAATACAGTTCATATCTAATTTTCCACATATGTGGGTTAAAGGAAACCCACATCCTGTGTGAGTTTTCAAAGTATCAAATGCAAATATAATGTACAAGGCAACCTTTTTTCTTCTCCAAAGAAAGTGTAGGAGATGCAAAGGACTCACATAAACATATGCAGAGACAATGCAGAAAATGAACAATGCAGAAAATATTATGGAGTCATTGTTTTTGCTTTTTCTTGGGTCCCCATCCCCTGGCACAAAGTAAGCTCTTAATAAATGCTTGCTTACTTACAGTAGTTTGTTAAAAAGCAAAAAAAAAAAAAAAAATCATTTCAATTCTCCTTGTCAAATAGGACTGACTTTTTTTCCTCCACAAGCTCCTAAAGTCCACCAAATTCAGACACTCATGGTATGAATTCCCCTTGGAAGGGAACTGAATTTGTCACTGCTAAATGGCCAACACCTCAGCATTTCAGTGAATCTCTTTTAAATCCCATAGAGATCTATAAATATATATCCAACATAAAGTACTACCCTGAGAGTTTGAACTTTGCTTGAAGGTAAACATACTTGGGGACAGAC
The DNA here is from genome assembly GCA_028646515.1 of Pseudochirops corinnae. Lineage (NCBI taxonomy): Eukaryota > Metazoa > Chordata > Mammalia > Diprotodontia > Pseudocheiridae > Pseudochirops > Pseudochirops corinnae. The sequence goes on from CM053586.1 coordinate 90,605,229, forward strand.
TCCTAGAGAGTCAAGCCCTATTCCTATTGAACCCATGTCATTCAAATAACTTCCTATATTAATGGGTTGCAGAGTCCAAATCCTTTGCACCTCATTTCATGTCCGTAATCCCTTGTCATACTCTCCAAATAACCGAGAACCCTGTGTTCAGTCTTCTTCGTGACCAGAAGTGTTCTGCTGACATTTCCATTACCTTGAGAGAAAGCCGATTCTCAGAGCTCTTGAACTCAGGGTTATTTATAGTATGAAGTTTGCACATCCCATGAAATTCCTCTTCTCTAATTAAAAGGTTAGATTCCAGGATTGAATTAGCTAGGAAACACCAGGCCTCTAACTAGGAGGATAAGAATCAGGCACAACATTGTTCAGAAACTCACCTCCTGGATTAAATAAGTGAAGAACTCTGTCCATGTTCCTCTCCTGGAAATCTTAATACTCATACACTTCCCCTTATTTGAGTGGGTCTCAGTCTCTAGGTACCAGAAGTGGGCTCAATATTCCCTAGGCTGCAATAGCTCCTAATCTCAATAGGTTCCTGACATATGGGTTGGGAGAATAACTGGAAATTTTGCTCCAAATTTGGCTATAATTGAAGATAGGATCTAATATGAACATGATGCCAAATGAACATGGGAAGGTCAGTAGGCACTGATATCTGACCTGTTGAAAGGGTTTTTAACCAGGATATCGTGTTTGAGCAGAGACAATCCTTTCAGTAATTTATCCATTAAAACAACTTCATTGTCATGTTCTGACTTAGAGTCTTGGAAAAGGTAGCAAGTTCCTTGGTCCATTGCCCCTCTGAAGCCAGTGAATCTTGGATCTAAAAAGGGTTTAACTTAAGTAGTCTGGCTCTCAGACAACATATAGTTTATCACCAAGTCCCCTGTTTGGTAAGATCTACCAGGGTTTGTGCCTTGAAGAGAAAGCTTTTGAGCGCTGCATATTATGAAGTTAAAGAGAAAGACTTTAGTGGAAGCTTAAAACTACTAAGATTTCACATCAGTAGCTGAAAATTAATAAGAGTAAAAAATCAGCTCACTTCTCAGTTTTGTATATTAGACCAACTTTCCTTGTTATTAATATTATCTCATCTTCCTCTTTTGTCAGCTTTTCAGAGAATTCCAGCTACTCACCAGAACTGACATTTATAAGAAAACACGACAAATTTTGGAGACCTATTCAGAAAACATTGTGACCTCTTTTTCAGTGGTGGAAAATCCAATCACAGCTATGTTGCATGAGAGAATGAAGCAGTTTACAGATGAAGACATCCTGAAATGTTAGTAAAAACAGCTTGGGAGAGTATTAGTGGCAGAGTATGCAGTACCAATCAGGTACACTTTAACCAATCAGATTAAATGGATTAGGGTGCATTTCAGTAATGGAACTAAGTAGATGAAATTTTACCTGAAGAATTTTTAGCTCTTTGCCCTACCCCTCCAAAAAATGGCTTAAGGAAAATAAAACTCCAGAAGTTTGAATGCAGAATGTCTATTTTGTTTTCATTTGGGTTACAAACATGTTTGCTTTTGACAGATATGAAGATGACAGCCACATGTTTACTTCTACCAGATGTTTTTGGTGATGATCCCACCCTATTTGTTGTTGTGAATGAAGAGGTATGCAAATGTGTCAGCAAACATCAGTTATGCTAAAGTATTGGCATATTTTGAGAGTAATGTTTACTGACTGTTTATTGTCATTTTAAAGACAGAAAACTTCATTTCACTCCATTTTGCAAAATCAGTTTCTTAGATGGAAATTGGACATTCAGAAGGAGAGGGTCTTAGATTTGGTTCTCAACTGAAGCCTTGCTTAGGTGATTGTTATAATTGATTTAAAGGCTTTTCAATTTAGAGTTGGAAGAAACCTTAGAGGTCACGGAATTCAACTCTCTTCTTTTATAGATGAGCAATAGGGAGATTAAGTGACTTGCCTCTGATCATGAAGCTAGTGTATGGGGTAGGATTTGAACCCAGGTCTAACTCAAAAGGCAATGCCATATCCATTACAGCGTCCTGCCCCTCCTTGCATTATAGTTGATCCTTAAAGACCTTGTTTGTCTATTAAAATACTCCTCCATTTTCCAACTAAAGATCTGTGGGAGGCTGGATTTTCTTCATATACTTCAACCAAAATAACATATTGTAGCAGATTTAATGCAGAAGCAAGTAAGAGAATCCAGCTGTCTTCTAAGCTCGACATTAAAGACATTTGGAAAAAACATGTAAAACAATGCCACTCTTCTCACTAATTTTTTGTTTTCAGAAAATAGTTATCCTTCAGAAAGACCATATTTGTCTTAATATATAGTGAACCCACTATGTAAATGTTATTATACATGTTATATATATGTTAATTTTTAATGAATTATTATTTTAAAATTTTACTAGTTTTAATTTCTAAGATGGATAGGTACAGAACCTAAAACTCTTTGGGATCCTCAAAAAATTTTAAGAGCTTAAAAATGAAAGGTTCTGGAAACCAAAAAGCTTGAGAATCATAGCTTCAAAGAGAGACAAGTAATTAAAACCACCTCTCATTGCAGGGGTCTTATTTAATGCCCAATTGAATAATTCTGACCCTGTTTCCTATAATAACCCAGTTTAGATTGCAATATGGCTCACTACTTTCACACATTTGATATGCAATAATCACTTAATTTTTTTTTTTTATTCCAGGTGCAAGTTTCAACACCAGTCTTAAAAGTTAAAAACCCTTTCAACATCAATGCTTGCGAATTTACTCTGTATCTTGAAAAAGAAAAACTGACCCGAGTGGATGACTGCACTATGGCCCTGGCTGTCCTCATAGCTGCGTTTCATGTGTTTGGTGTGCAGTACCCAAGAAGGCTGTATCACACAATGAACTTTTTAGACACAATGATCTTTGATATGAGCAGTCCACATTTTCCTTCTATCAGAGAAATGGGAAATAATGAAGAACTTCAACAGTCACTCATTTAATAATCCCCCAAAATACTGTCTTAGGAATGCCTGTGAAACTTGATTTTTAAAGGAGATCATTTTGTTGTGCAAGGTGCAGATACCAGAGTATTGCTGACTATGTGTATTTATATTAGAGAAGTATTCGTGGTATGTGAATTTGCTTTCTCATTCATTTTTTTCTTACAATTTAAAAAATTAAAGTCATTTTAAAAAAATGACATTCCATAATTTAATGGCTCTGAGATCTCACCCGTGTGGGTCCAGACTGCAAAGCCACCTAATTAATGCCTTCTCATTCTCTGCATTTGTCTATATCTTTCCACAGTGAACTGACCCAACGTGCTGGAGATCTTTCTTTAGGTTTCCCTTTCAGTGTGTATTACACTTACTGTCCCATCTTATCACTCCTTCTTGCTATATGACAACCCCACCTCCAATGACACAAGTGGAAAGGGAGCTGGATTTGGAGGTAGAGGACCTGGGTTTGACATCCTGGTTTTCCCACTTACTATCTGTGTGACCTTGGACAGCACTTGTCTGGGCTTCATTTTCCTGATCTCACAGAAATACTTATCATATTCAGGCCAAATTTTAACTAAGCCTGCTGTTAAAAGTTAGAATTATAAAAGGAAACTCCAATGGAACCGTGATCTCACTGAGGTGGGTATTCTATCCAAGGATGCAGATCACCACCGTCCACCTTTCACCCCATGTGCCCGATCGTGCTGTGCCACCCTTGCTCATCTATGCCTTCTGTTAAATTCACTTACAGATGATTCATGCAATGGTCTTTCTCCAAGTTCTTGTAGTATCATGAGGATACTGATCGTGAACTTTAATACTTTAATGTTATATCCCTCACCATGTGGCCATCAATAGGAGTAGGGACTGCTTCTGTGATTTCATCAATATCAGGAGCTCTAAGGGTCTCTACCAATGCCAGTCAGCACCTCCTTTGTAACTTGGTAGTCTTAGAGAGTTGCCTAAAGCCCTGAGAAATTAAATGTTCAGATTCACAAAGCCCGTATGTATAAGATAGGGGACTTAAAAATCTCTCTGGTTCCAAGGCCAGTCCTATCTACTCTGACTGACCCCGTCTTCACTGAAAATATTTCTAAATATGATATAGGATCTTTTATAATAAATATCTTCTGTGTTAAGGTTTGCTCTTCTCTCTGTTCCTTTACTCCACATGGCCAGGTGAATTTATTTTACTGTCCTTACCCTGGAATTTGATTCCTGTTTTAACAGGAAACACATATGAGATCCTTGCCTGAGGTGCCGCTGTTAGCAAGATTATCACATTGTCCTGTATAAGCTATGTCTACATTATACACGTCATAACCCCATTACTAGATTGTAAGTTTCCTGAGGGCAAGCACTGTGTTGTTTCATCTTAGTATCTCCATGCCTTGCAGGTATGAGGCAGTCACTTAATAAATGTTTGTTGAACTGAGTTGTATTGCGGTCTCCTTGTTGGCTTGCCTGTCACTCACTTGGATTCTGAACCATTTCCTGGAAGCTTGACTATCTCTACCTTTTGCAATTTTTTAGTCCTTGTGGAATCGATAACTCCTTTTAATCTGTCCGTTTTCTGACCTAGTGTCTGATCACTCTACTGGACTTTTAAGGACATTGATGTGTCCTTAATTCTGCTCTGCCTGACTGGTTTTAACCCACTCTCCCGTCCTGATATACTTTAGCTATGTGATCCCTACCTTTCTCATTTTTCTCAATTCCACTTCCACATTGGCCACCAGTTTGATTTTTTTTCCTAGGCCTTTCCCCCATTCCCCACCCTGACCTCATCTGCTATTCCTATACCCACAACCTAATGTATGTCTGGAATCATAGTTTCTTTCCTTTCCCCTCCTCCATTTTTTTACTACTTATAAGAAATTCTGAGATTATACTTTTGGGGAGTGAGTGGCAGGTGGGAGGTGATATATCAGAACTAATGTATTTTTACTGTTTTCAAAGATGATACCTCACCAAGGAAAAGCATTTCTAATGTTTCTTCTCTATTACAGAAAGGGCATTGTTAGTTACTAGTTTGTAAATAACAAGATGCAAAACTGGCTTGAAATCTGTTTTACACATTTGAATGTGTCATAAATGTCATTTCCTAGATTACAGATCCCCTTTGGTGGTCTGTTGAAACACATGGGCCCTTTCTTAAAAATGTTCTTAAATGCATAAATTAAAAAACATAGGATACAAAGGAAACCAATTACATTGAAATAATTATCAAAATATTAACAAGTTCACAGTCCCTCTAGATGAAATTATGAACCCTTGGACTAGATTTTACCTACTAATTAAAAAAAAATTCTTGCGTTGAAAAGATGAAGTAAGAAATTTTGGGGAAAAATAGCTATTCAGGACTTCTTTCATTGGAAAGTAGTGACAAATCTTGTGTTATTAGGACTGCTTTTAAACTCAAGGGACCCTGAGTTTTCAATGTGACAACCAGCATCCCATAAGCCTGGCCAGTGATGGGCCATTTTAAGTCCGGAAGGCTTATCACTAGATTGACAAGTCAACTCTCATTAGTGGTTAATTACTCAGCTACACTCTCAAAAATCATCTACCAAGTCAAACAAAGGCTGTACTCTACATCAGTGTTGGGAGAGCCCACAAGTAACAAAAATCACAGACCCTTGTAATATAAGTGTAGAATTGCTTTGAGCAATTAAGAGAATCATCAATTATTGCTAAAAAAAAAATCTTTGCCTAATAATTAAATCATGAGATATTTTAGATGAAAGAATTAGTCACTGATTCTTGTTGAGAAGATAAATCTAGTACAGATCACCCCTTAATTCAAGGGTTCGTAATAATAACCTTTCTTGTGTCAAAGCCCCTTTTAGCAGACTGATGAATCCTACAGGTCCCTTCCGAGAATGGAGTTTTTAAATGCATAAAATTCATAGGTTCACAAAGAAAACTGATTTATTGAAATGAAGATGCAATCGTTCTTTTTCATCCAAGATCACTGACTCTCTGGAATCTATTCATGGGCCACCACCATGTACCCTACCCTCTCCCTGCCCCCAACTTAAGAGCTCCTACATTATTTGGTTATTCCAGGACATACTATATAATTTTCAATATATTATCATGATAGGCTACCCTTTGCTCCTGACTAATTTATTTTTTAATTGTCCCTCCATGACAATATCTTCTCTCGTTTCACTCTCATCAGGACCCTATTATTCCAGATTTTATATGTCCCCAGATCTATATAATCAATAATTTGAATATACAAATCCTGAACATGTAGAAAACCCCCAGACACACAGCAACATCAGTGCAATGAAATGAATGGAGTGTTGCAAACTCTTTTGGCTGACCCTGTTTTATCTTTCCCATCAAAGACTTTCCGGTAATCTTAATCCTCTTCCCCCAGTTCACCTTGTTAATCAGTATGAAACTTTCCAGAACAGGAGATTCTTCATGTTGAGGCAAGGGCTTTAGGGAGCCCTTCATTCTTTTGAGCTGGGGTCTAATTTCCCTATCCAAAGAGATGACGGTAGCAACAGAGAGATGAAAGAAGCTGTCTCATATAACTGAAGGCCACAGCAAAGGTATGTTTGACTCATCTGGTTTCTCTCTGGTGCTTGGTGCTTCCTGGTAATGTTTCTTCTCTAAAAACTGTGTTAAGATGGATCCTGAAGGAGGTAAAGTTACTCTGTTTCCTCTTCCCCTGCTCCCTTTTCTTTGGGACATCTCAAATCCTGTACCACGGCTAAGGAGACACGGACTTAAATGGCATGTGCTACTTTGATGAGTCAGATGAGACACAAAATACTGGTTAGAATACGTGAAACTTTGGAATAAGAAGATGTTTCTGAAATGTCTTTAAGCCAGAAAGAAAGGCGCCCCCAAGGTGGATAAATTTCACTGCCCATGATTATAGTAGAACGGCACATCGGTAAGTATAGGTAATATGAGAGACAACTGGGAATAGTTTTAGATTTGTGACCAGCCATCCATCTTCCATCTCCACAGCATGTTTCTGCTCTTCTGCCGTGACAACATCTCTTAAAAAGCATACAAATGTGAAAAGGCGTCTCCAATTCAGATTTTATTTCATGTCAGAAGATATAACAAGTGTAATTTGAATGTACAAATTCTGAACAAAATGTTTAAAAAAAAAAGGCATTAATGCAAATTCATGCAAGGAAATGAATGGGGTACTGCAGGCTATTTCACTGACCCTGTTTTACCTTGTATTATGGCAGATGAAAAGGGCTGCTAAGAGACCCCCTCAGAAGTCTTCAAAGGAAGTACTATATTAGCAGAGCTGGAGATATCAAAGAAAATTTTACACTAGAAGATATGAGACCAACTAAGGAGAGAGGTAGAAGTTCCCCAGAGTTAAGACAGCATGCTACAAAGCTACTTTATATCTCAAACAAAAATGTACTTTGAACAATTTTTCATTCCAAGGAATTAGAAACTGCAGTGGAAAGCTGATGAAGCTGTTCATCCTCTTCCTGCGAAGTGCATTCTCATAAAATAAAACATTACACCAGCTCTCAGTTTATAGGTAGTTGAGTATTCTCACTTAAAGTGCATCTGTTCTGTACCATTATATATTGAGTGCAATGTCTTAACACCTGGCAAAGAGTTTTGTAGAAAAAACAGTCCTTCCAAAAAGAAGGGCATTTTATACATGTACCCAAGTAACTGCTTTGGAAATTCATCTTCTTGATTCCTGAACATGTCCAATAGATGACTCCATCAGTATTTCTCCCACATACCTTCCCTTTCTAGAAAAATCTGTTAGTACACTCTCTCTCCCCAGCTAACCCTGAAGAAATCCTCTTGGCGTGGAGGACTGTTGAAAGAAGGGAGATATAGGTCTTTTTCAAAGGATAGCATATTCCACCTAAGCCCTAGGACCTTCATCTCCTTTAAGCACCACGGTTAAATCAATGACTCAGAGAAGAGCTTAAGTCTCATGAAAAAATTATAGATCCTTTTAAAAACTGTCTCCATACTAGAACTTCATTTAGTCTTTGATAACAGTTGACTCCTATAAACCCCTGGGATACTAGAGTGGAGTATTAGATTGATGCCATTCAAATACATTAGGTAAAGTTTTATTTTTTTTTTCAATTTCAGTCTTTTATATACTGGTCTTTTGGTAAATACAGTAAAGACGCTGGTGAAAAAGCAATTTGCTTAACATTTCATAAGTCGTGCAAAAGTAAAAACACTGATTTACTTAAAAAATTAATTTTTACAACTGTTCAGCCCCAATGAATTATTACAAGCAAGTAGATAATTTCATGACTTGCAAAGTTATATTCAGCATAAATGTTGCAATTCAAAATATGGCACAAAATTAACAATAGTTATAACAGTCCCAACTGGCTAAACTCATAGCCAGATTTTGGCTAACTGGGTTTAAAGTTCATTTTATTTTGATTGTATAAAAAGGTTTCTGCAAATATTGAAAAAGAAACAGTGAAAGATAATTCAACGATGTTTACAAAATGCAGAAAGTTCATAATTCCCCGCCCCCCCATCTTACTATACCATAAATAATCAACAATGGTTTTTTTTCTTCTGAAGCCTGAAAAAGGTTTACAAAGGTAAATTTAGCTCAATGAATAGAACTAAAAGATGATATTTGTTACAGTACCTTAATAAAAACCCAAGCACTTCCATAATAATTCATTTATATTGTCTCTCAATGAATATAAATAATCCGGCAGCACTGATTTCTGACTCTGAAGAATTCTTACTTAACAGCTACAACAGTCCTTGTGCTTTGAATAAGACATGAGCTTTAAAGCAGAAAAGGGATGACATGTGGTTTTCGCTGTCCTCAAAGTTCATTATGTGAGTTTTTCTCTGCAGCTTTGAACATCAGGATAGAGTTGAAGATTTTTAGAGCTGGTCCCAGCTTAATGCTCATAATTTTAACAATGTCTGTTTGAGTCATAAGCAGAAATGCTTCTCCATCAATTTGCTAAAAGAAAGCAAGAAAAAATACCATCCACATGAATTAATCTAATACTGCCAGGTGGAAAATTTTAAGGAAGTCACAGAATCACAGCATTTTAGAGGTGAGGGACACAAAGGGACATCTGAGTGATCATCTAGTCCAACCTATGCCCAAAAAAGAATCCCACTACAGTACACTTGGTAATTAGTCAGCTTTTTCTTAAAGACTTCTATGAAGGGGAACCTACTACACCTCCTATGACAGTCTATTACACTTTATCCAAGCTCTAACTGCTAAAAAAAAAAAAAGGTTTTTCTTATAGGGCAACAAAATTTGTCTCTTTGTAACTTCCTATTACTGATTTTGGCTGTTACCTCTGAGACCAAAGTGAGCAAGTTTCACCCTCCTTCCATATGAGAGCCCTTCAGATACTTGAAGATACCTATCTTGCTCCCTGGGTTCTTCTCCAGAATCTAAACATTCCCCGCTTCCAAACTTCCTTTAGTCTTCCTCTAGAGCCAGGGTTCTCAACCTAGAGGCTATGAACTTTTTTTTTAAAAGGGGGGTGGGGTGAGTGGGTGGGTTTGGTAACTGCATTTTAATTAACTGATTTCCTTTGTAATCTTATGTATTTTATTTATTTAACAACAGTATTTTGAGGAACTTCATTGGTTTTGTCAAGTGATTTTGAAAGCAATCCATGAAGAGAAAAAAGTTAAAGAACCCACGTCTACCTTAACAACTTACTCCTGTTAAATGGAAATTTTAGGTCCAAAACTAAACACAAAGGGTCCTGTTTTGATATGAGAATAAGAAGCACTCAAAGTAAAGTCAAGAGGTCTAGATGCTTTGAGGATAATTCTAGTGAGAAACTGAGTCTGTTGTCTGAGGAACAACGCAGCTACATATGTAAAAGGTCATCACCACTTAGGAATGAATTTTTTTGCCATGGCAACCCATGAAAGAAAGAAAGAAATCAAAAAGACACCGCTACAGACTATTATGATTTCCTACAAGTTTAAATTATACAAAGGAATTGCTGCAACAAAGAAGGTCATAGAGCCCAGAACTCACTTCTGTGAGAAAAAAAAATACTTTCCCTGCCAAGCGGAAAGACACTGCAGCCAAGGGCAACATGGGCTTAAAATATAAACTTATTTGCAAAATTTTTACATAGGTATTTTGCTGAAAGATTATAAGGGGTACTATGCCTCAAAAAAAGAAGTTTGGAGGTAAAAACAGGTCTGAAAAATGCTTGGTGATCTGAAGTTAGAAGACTTTGGTTTGAATTTTGGTTCTTCTCCTGAGGATGGATGGAACTTATGGTCAGGAAAACCTGAGTTCAAATCCAGCTTCATATTTACTGCTTGTATGACCCCAGACAAGTCATTTAACTTTGCCTTAATTTCCTCAACTGTAAAATGGGGGTAATAATAGCACCTACTTTCTGGGGTTTTGGTGAGGATCAAATGAGATATTTATAAACTGCTTAGCATCCTGTCTGGCACATAGAAAGTACTTAAAATGTAGTTAGGGGCTTGTTAATTTAATCATGTTTGTTAAATTGTTAAGCGGGTACTTAAGAAATGCATGCTTCCATCTGGAGCCTTAGTTTTCTCAACTGTAAAATGATGGGGCTGGATGATTTCTAAGATTCCCTCCCATCTCTAATCCCTACACACCAATTTCAGATTTCTGAAAACAAAATATCTTTCTTCACTGATTTATAGTATAAGAGTAACTAACACAGGCACATTCCACCTCATGTCACTAATTCTCAAAAACGTGTCAGGAAAAAAAATGTTACAAGGAGAAAGTGACAGAGTCAGATCACCTCTTAGGGTTACATAGGCTTAGGAAATGAATGGATCTTAATTACGGAAGATATTTGCTAGGGTTTCATTTCTGAGTGCTTGATCAAGTTGTCTCATGAAATACCAGTCAGAAATGAAGGTTTATTACATAGTAACTGAACCAGAGCCAGAGTTCTCAGCACAGATGCTCTGATAGAATTCCATAATAACATTAAAGAAATTGTCAACAAGTACACAGGAATGAGTCTAAAAAAAAATTAGCAATGACTAATTTGGGTCACTTTTATTTTGTAATTCCTACCCCCCCTGCAGTACTGCCAACAAGGTAATGCTTACCTACCGAGACCAAAGTCCTAGAGAGACTTAGTTTGAAAAATTATAAAAAGCTGCCTTCCACAGAATGAAAAGCATTGAGAGGGTGGAGGTTAAAAGTGGGAAAGGCAGGATGGCAAATATTTTCAGTAGTTTGCTACTTAGAAGCATATACTAGAAGAACAAAAATAAAATCTGATGATCATGTACAGATACGCATATTGAATGCAGATAAAAAAAAATTCAAACTTAAAAAATGTGTTTCAGAGCACCAAAGCAGGGCTCTAGTTTCATTTCTGTCACTAGCCAGCTGAGCGACTAGGTTAACCTTTCTGGGACTTGGTTCCTTATCTATAAAAGAAAAGGGTCAGACAGTCTAGACTATCTCTAAGGTCCCTTTCATTGACAAGATTCCAAGAGAAATTTAAAATAATAATTACTGTAAGATTTATTTTTTTCATTTTAATGCAATTGTGGTTTATATTGCTACAATCTACTGAAAACATTAAATTTAACTAATGTTTCTTTGTCTTGAAATTCTCTCTGCAAAACTGCAGACCTAGAATAAAAAGGAGGTAAAAAGTCTTTTGAGAACTGGATTAAAAAAACCCCTGAAAACTGCATTTTCCCCTTTATGGTGTGACCATTCTCTCTCTAGTAAAGGTTCTACATTTGCAACTCTGAAGGGATGTTTTTGTAGGCTTGAGTGACTCCAGGTGAAATCTTTGAATTCATAAATTCAGAGACTGTTCAGCAATCTCCTCTTAAAGTCAATAAAACATTGCTACCACAAGGCCTAAGTCTTCTAGTGAGAGGTAGGTTGTTCCCTTGAATAGAGCCTTAAGTTCTTTTAGGACTACTCAGGTCCCACTGAGAGATAATTTACTGAATTATAAGGCTGGAAGGGACCACAAGTGTCAACTAATAACTTTTCTACTGCACTGGAAATGGCTGTACACAAACAATTTCAGAGGGATAGATGACTTTTTTTTCCCTCTTTTTAATCTTCAGGATGTGCTTTCCTAGCCTCCACTGATAACACTCCAATTCCATATCCTTTGGAAACAAAACTCATATGGCAGCCACTTACACCTGAAAACTACCAACTTCTCCTCACAAGGCCCACTTACAAAGCATTTTCTAGTTTTGCTAATTCTTTCCTCCTGAATTTAGGTCTTTGAATTGAACACACTACTCTTATATTATTCACAGTAAATGTTTATTAAATGTTTGTTGAATTAAATTGAAATAAATGTATACTCTGCTAGGTGCTGGAATAGAAAGATGAATAAAAACCCAAGAAGCTGACAATTTACTAAAGAGATAAGATGTGTATACAAATAACTGTAATATAAATTAGGTTATAATTGATCAAAAGAAGAGACAAAATAGAATCCTAGGGATACTAATAGAATGCAGAGAGTGATCACTTTTAGGTGTATGTAGGGGAGCAGTTAGGGAGTTAGCAGGGAAGGTGGAATGAAGAAGATTAGAGAAAGTTTAATGTGGGAGGTAAAAACTGACTTGGACCTAAGGGGAAAAGAATGACTGAAAAGGCAGAGAACTGTAAGTAGTCTACTTCTAGGCATAAGAAATGGTGTGTGCAAATACAGAGAGACATGAGAAGTCAAAATGAGTCCTAGAAAGAGAAAAAAGTTGAGTTTTGCAGTTTATGATACATAATAGACAGCAGTGTAAAATGTCGGGAAGGGTAGTGCAGTCACTAGTTTCTAGAGAGTCTTTAATATCAGACTAAGGAATTTGTATTCTATTAAATAGAATAGAGAACCTAGTGAAAGTTTTGGAACAGGGAAGTGGTATGATCAGAGATATATACTCAAAAGAATATCTGGCACCATTATGGAAGATACGTTAGGAAGAGAAAAAAAAAACCTAGGAAGAGGGAGGATACATCATTTAAATGGTACTGGAAAGGAAGGCACACAAACAAGATACTGGGGAAGAACCAAAAGGATTTGTTGATGCTTGGCTATGGGGTTTGAGGAGAAACAAGTTAAAAAGGGCTCCAAGGTTCTGAGCCAGAGTGATATAAATAAAGGTAGTGACATCAATAGAAAGAATAACATTAGGTTGTTTTATTGCATTTTTATTTATTTTGTTAACTATTTCCCAATTACATTTTAATCTGGTCCAGGTCCCACTCCGGAATGTTGTGGGTCCCACCTGCAATTATTAAATGTTTGTTGAATTAAATTGAAATAAATGTATACTCTGCTAGGTGCTGGAATAGAAAGATGAATAAAAACCCAAGAAGCTGACAATACACTAAAGAGTCTACAGCATCAAATGCTGAAGAAAAGTCAAGGAGAATGAAGATGGAGAAGAGATAACTGAATTTAGCAATCATGAAAGCATTGGTGACTTTGGGAGATAAAGGGCAACACAAGAACAGAAACCAAATGGTGAGGGTTTAAGGAAAGAATGGATAGTGAAGGAGAAACAGTAAGTGAAGACTTATTCCTAGAGCTTTGGCATGAATGGAAATAGAGAGATATGATGACAAGTTGAAGGGATAGTAAAATAAATACAAACATTTTGTGAGTATTTCCGATGGTCTTAGGAAACGAGACACCACTCCTCTATCCATTTCCAGGTGGGTCTGCCCACATGCAGATATGCCCACATACGAATATTAAAGGGTCGTGGCATTAGGAAGGTTGAGAACCACTGATTTAAGACCTGATCTGTTTCTTGTGATTAATTAACTATTTCTCTAAAAGGATGACAATCTAGTAACTTGTTCTTAAAAGTCTGAAGTAAAATTAAGGCTTTAGCTTCCTCCATCAATCTATTCTATTGTTTAGCCAAAATCCCTCATGCCTCAACCTAATAATATTTCCCTTAATGGAAATGGGGAACAACTATGTTTATTATTTTTCAATACACTTGCAGAGCATTATGAAATCACCCTTCATAGAGATAAATTCAATGAGTGGCTATACAATTTTTTTTTTTTGGACAAGACTGTAATTTTACTGGTACAGGGAAATCCCAGTGAAGGAACTCCTTCAGTAAAGTAGACGGGAACTTGCTCAGAAACTTAATATTTAAAGAGGTGATGGGGCACTGAGAGGCTGAATGACTTTGCCTAGCAAGTTATGCGTCAGAAGCACCTGAAGGACATTTCCCTTATCCTCTATGCTGTGGCGGCCCTTCTGGTATGAGAACAATGTATATAAAACATCTTTCAGAAAGCATTGTGGTATCACGTGTTACTAAGAGACATAAGACTACTTCTTAGAAGTTACTGCTTTTTGGAGAAATGTTATTATGACAGTGAATTTGATTTTAATAATAATTTCTTTATATTATGAACAGAAAATGGAGTAAACTTTAAATATTTCTCAGTAACTTAGTTCTAAGAAAATTTGTGAAAATTGGTTTTAGTTACAGTAAAAAGTATCAAATAGATTACCCTTAGAAGTTTTCTAAAATGGATGGAAGCAAAGAGGATTACAATTATGAACCAATTAGATGTTGGTGTGATTAAGATAATCTGGGTGAAAGAAATGAATGAAGAACTACAGTGTTCTAACCTATTTAAAAACACATTCATGGGTTGTTCTGCTCAAAGGTTGCCTCTTCCCCTTTCTTTTACTTTTTTAGATAGTTCACTAGGCCTAGGAGCCAGAGAGGGAATATATTCAGAAAAAAGGGAAATTAAAAAGCAAACAAACCCCCTTGTCTCTCTCTCACTCCCTCTCTCTATACACACACACACACACACACACACACACTCTCACACAAATATATATGCATACATATATGTATATATAAATTTGAAAACAACACATATATGTAGATATATACATTTTTAAACACACACACAAAGAAAACAATATAACAAACCATTCAAACTTCAATTAGCTCTTACATTGTGCCATACTATACAAATACATTTCATTAAGGTTTTTATCATCTGCCTATTACTACGCCACTGAGCTAATATAATAGCATTTAACAATCCTAATTTAGTCTAAGAAATTTATATAAGTTCATTAACTTCTATTCATTTAGGGGATTAAAATTAATTTAGCAATTTACAATCCTATTACCTAGATTACTATCTTCCTCTGTCCCCAACCACTTACCACAGCATTTTAGGATTCTAAATCAATTAAACCACTTGTTAGAATTGAGTAGAATACTTACCTCATCCTTAAACACCTTGCCATGTTCTTCACATCCAGGTAAACTCTGTATAAACTCTGACACCTGCCCCCAAAAAATAAATCACATCAAAATTCCAAGTTCACAACTAAGAATTTGAATGTTACTGGCCCAAAATATTTAATATAATGGTTCTTGTTACCCATCCCTGGGACTCAATATTCCCCAATGAGGAAAAGTGAAGGGTCAACTATGTTCTTCTTAAAAAGAAAAAAAAAACACCGATCACCATTCATTTCTCCTTTTTTCCCCTCCCCTCACAATCTCTAAGGAAATTAAAGGGCACCTCATCTGTGCTCCACTTGGAAACTTTACTGGCAGGAATTCCAGCCACAGTTGGAAGAAGTTTGCTTTGCTGTTCCCAACGCAGGGGCAGACAAGGAATCGGTGACTTAAAGGAGAGGAAGACAGCTGACCGGCGCTGAGCCTGCTGTGAACTTGGCTCTGCACCTATACCTGGCCAGTAGACAAACACATGATGAATATTCACTGAAATCAAGGCAGTCCTAGCAAGACATAAACAAGACACACAGACAGACACATACACACACATATTCCAGGATCAGACAGATCATCTGGAACATGTTGATTTCACTAGAATTTGATTCTGATTTGTTTCTGAAACACTTGGAATATCTAACGATAATAAATTCACTTTACTTCATTGTAACTGAAATCAAATGTCCCCAAATATTATTTTGTGATTTTTTTTTATCTAGAATTTAATAAGAATTTTATTTGAAGCAAGAATTGTTGTGTTGCTCTTATTTCCTCCCCAAACAGGATTTAATGGGTGCTAGAAAGGCACGTATGAAAAAATGGAATATACTGACATTTATTTTCAAAACTAAATCTCCCAGAAGAAAGCCACCACTTGCTATACTATAAAGAACACTGGCCTGGAGGTTCTTTCTGTGCCAGCTCTTTCAGCTATGTTACCTTGAGCAAATGATCTAACATTTAAAGATGATCAGTGTCCTCATCTGTACAATGTCAGCTGTACTAAATGAACTCTGAGATCTTTTTCAGTTCTAAAATTCTTAAGATCGTTGATTTAAAGTAAAATGAATAGTGGGAAGAAAATGCCCTTCAAAGGGTAAAAAAAAAAACAAACCAAATGTCAATATGAGCACACTTTCTACCTCCTCTAAATGATTCAGAGATTAAACACAGATAGACAAAGAACAATTTGGAAAATATTCTCAATATTCCTCTCAGGTTTTGCTAGGAGATGAGCATTTATTTGAAATGCAGAATTTTTAAATGGGTTCACAAGTATCGTCTATAATCTAGAGATGATAAGTATTCTAGGAACTAACCCAAATATGATGGTGCTCAATTCCTCTAAAATGGGCATTCTGTTTTGCCTGCAACACAATACACAATATTTCCTCTTCTCTGAAATTTTTCTATCCACGCTAGCACTGTTTGCTCCATCATTGCAGCTTAACTCCATTTTCACCTTTCCCTGTTAAGAGTTATGTCAGTCACACTTTGTCTGTATTCCTCCTAGTCTTTAGAATCAGAGCCACAACAACTACAAAGATAGGACCAACTCAAAGTTTTCAGAGTACTCACTACATCTGTCTGAGTATATCTTTCATTTCACACTATGGAAAGGAGAACTCATATACCAAAAAATGCTTATCTTTGATTAATATAAACCAGATGATATCTTCTGACAACCCCTCCCCCAGACCATTTTCATGCCTTTTTTCATTTTAAGAATATCTGACCCTTTTGAAAATTCATGTATGCCACCAGAAAATGGGCTGCTTTTTCAACTGATAGAATGGAATTAATCTGATTGGTAAGTCAGATTCAACATCTTTCCCATAAAAATGCACCTTGTGAAGAAAAGCCAGTTGTTAAGTAAATTCCAACGTAACAGGATAGATAAACTGGCATCTGATTGTGAGAAATTTCACTTTGGATTATATGGGGAAAAATTACTCCATGTTTTGGTTTTAATATGTGAAAGAGACTACGGGATAAATTCAAATGGATTTTGGATTAAAGTATTAGTGTAATGCCAAGCATAAAGAAAAATCAGTGTACATATTTGTAGAATAACATTCTCATTTATGCATTTTTGTAGCTCTGGGCATACCAGGCTTATATGCCCCTCCCCTCCCAAGCTGCCTATTTGCATAGTATAATACACTGAACTTTTCTGAAAGCCTGGAGATTAAATTTTGGCAAAGGAAATAGATCCAAACTGTTTTCATGCTTCAGACAGAATAATGTAAGTAAAGTGTTCTATAAGTAAAAACATATATATGTGTATATATATAAATGTAAATTGTTATTCTTACTCCATTTGACTTCATACTTTCTTTATACACTTTTTCAGTACAACAGGGGATGTAGAAGGGCAAAGAGATGAATTCCAACAGAATAACTGCAGAGCTGTCATTAGTGCTTAAAAATGTGTCAAATTTTATCTGTGGGGGATGAGGTTGAGTGTTAGGATCTAAAACCCCTTTGTATATTCTAGAAGTGTGGCAGGAAAACAAATTTTCCATGTGGCCTAGGAGAAGTTATTTTTAAGGCTCATTAAAAATGAGTGATACCCTGAGGTGATTATATAGTCAGGCAGCTATGACTATAGATTCAAAAATTTTTTTTAAAATGCCCATTAGAATCTTAACCAAGCTCCTAACTTGTTTCTTCCCCTCACTTTTTCCTAATTGATATAAAAACATAGAAGAACATTTTTTTGTAGGCAAATGTGGATTAAAATATTCTGTCTGTCTAAGCCTACAGGGAAAAACTGCAGTTGTTATGCAGTAGAAATTCATCCTGCTTTTTGGCAAAAAACAATTTGACATTTTATTCATGCAACTTAGTCAAACTGATGAACATAAAATACCAAGAGAAACCTCACAATATATTTCAAAGGAAAAAATTTTACTATTTCCTGTTAGGAAAGAAAAAAAAAGGAAAACTGGAAAGAAAAATCAATGTCCTTGATTATGTATAAATTTATCTACTCAGAATAAGGTAAAACAACCAGGCTTTTTGCCCCATTTCAGATATATTCATTTCCTAGTAAAGTGTTGTTATTAAAGTATTTGTGTGTGACTTCTAATGTCCTGACACATCTCCTTCTTCTTCCCCCAAGGTTTCTATGCACCAAACAAAGAAATAATGTGGGAAGCCCCACAGGTCAAATACAGTATATAGTACATTGAACTTAGGTGTTAAATCTAGCCTGTCTCCTTGATATATATTTTAAAACAGTGCATTGCTGACTTCCTGCAGATCCCTGAGCAGATCCCCAAAGCCACCTTGTGTACCTAGGGTAAGGATATAGAACTTTATCTTGGCAGCCCTGCTTCTGGGTTCCAAACTGTTCTCTTTTACTATAAAACAGAATAGGAAGCAGAAAGGATAAGGATATGAGGTCAAATGAGGTAAACTTAAGTATAATAAACTTAGAGAATGACCATGAGGCAGAGGTTAGGTAAGGCTACAGATTAGTTTGACTGTTGTTCTACAACTGACTCCAAAAAATTCTCTCTTTGAGCTGCGTAGCTCATAGATCTTGAGTCATAAGCAACCTTAGTAGTCATTTAGTTCAACTTCCTCACTTTACAGGTGAGGAAATTGAGGCCCTGAGAGGTAAAATGACTTGTCCAACATCAGTTTTACTGACTAAGGGATTGGATCAATAATTTCACTGGTACAGAAAAATCTCAGGTGAAGAAAAACCTACCAATGTAGGTTGGTAAAGTTAAGTGACTTGCCCAGGGTCACACTATCATACACTTGAATCCAAGTTTTTCTGGCTTTTAAGACCAGCTCTCTGTGTACTTCACCATACTGCCTCTCTGCTTACATATACTTGCAACTGAAAATTACATTTAATTTTTATTTTTTCTTATTTTTTAATTTCTTTAATTCTTTTCAATTTATTTTAATTTGTTTTATTTATTATTTATCTATCATTTGCTTATTTAATTAAATTATAATTTAATTATGATTATATAAGCATATTTATAATAAAAATAATAACTAAATTATTTCTTATTAAGTTGGTTTATTTTAATTTAATTTATTCTTTAAATTCTTTAATTTCATTCTTTTCAACTAATGAATGTTTAAAGCTCCTACTTTGTACAAAGACCTCCCAAGAACAAGCAGTCTGATGCTGTATCACAGTATGGAAGTGACCCTGAGTTCCTAAAGGCTATCACAGGAGAAGACAAGATCTGGCAAATAAATTCTACTAGCACCTAAAAAGGGAGAAATTCTTTAAGGACATGTGGTACAATGCTTACAAGCCATACTACGTCTCTTAGAGATAGGCGTTATATAAATACAAAGTTTTAGCAAAAGATAGTTTACTCCTCGCCAGCTAGACTCTGGAATATCACAAGGATGGCTCACTGCTAAGTCAGTAGATCTTCAATCTCTCCCTAAATACTGGCTGCTTCCCTGCTGCTTGCAAACATGTTCATGTCTTACCTGTCCTTAAAAAACTCTCACGTGACCTAATTATCCCTCCTAACTGTCATCCTCTGTCTCTTCTCCCTTTCGTGGCTTGTAGAAAGCCATCTACAATCAGCTTCCCACTTCCTTTCTTCTTACTCTCTTCTAAAACTTCTGCAGTCTGGCTTTCAAACTCATCATTCAACTAAAACTGCTCTCCCAAAAGTTACCAAAGGCATCTTAATGATGGAGTCTAATGGCCTTTTTTCAATCCTTACTCTTCTCGACTTCTTTCTATAGTCTTTGGCACTATCCCCATCACCTCTTCTCCTGGTCATTTTCTCATCTAGGCTTTCACGACACTAATTAGTCAGTCAACTGTCCTTTATTAAGTACCTACTATGTGACAATCATTGTACTAAGCACTGGGAGATACAATTAAAAGCAAACAACAAAAAGAGTGCTCTCTTGGTTCTCTTCCTCCTATCTTCCTACAGCTGTGGAAGGCAACATCATCCTCAGTCCTTCAGTTCCTGAGGGAATCCCCAGTCCTCACAACACAGAAGTCATCCTGAACTCACTATCCTCGCTTTCACTCCTAATCCATACCCACTCTGTTGCCAAAGTCTAGTGCAGGCCTTCATCATCTCACACCTGGATTATTGCAATAGCTTGCTGGTAGGTCTGCTCTCTCCCTACTCCAATCCATCCTTGATTCAGTCACTAATGTGATTTTCCTAAAGCAGAGATCCAAACATGTCACTCCCTACTCAATAAATTCCAGTGGTTCCCAAATGCTCTACCTTTCCATTCTTCTCACACCTAGCTTGCCAACATGTACTCTTCAGTTCAATGATATTGGCCTCTTGCTGGATGTTTCATGAATAAGACACTCTCTATCTTGGCTCTGGGCATTTCCTCTGGCTGTCCTATTTACGCAGTATGTAGTTGATTACTTCCTATTTATCCTATATTTGCTTGTTTTGTATAGATGTGTTTTCATGTTGTCTTCCTCATTAGATTGTAAGCTCCTTGAGGAGAGGAACTGTATTTTATCTCTTTTTGTATCCCTAGTGCTTAGCACAGTGCCTGGCACACAGTAGGCACTTAATAAATGTTTATTGATTGATTCCTATCTGTCAAACTCTTCCTCAGGTTTTTCTGATGGATCTTCCTCGATCATGCCCCCAACCAATGGTGAGAATCAAAGTTCTATCCCAGGCCCTCTTCTTTTCTTCCTTTATATGGTCTCACTTGGTGATCTCATTAGTTCCCATGGGTTCAATGATCATATCTATATTGACGATTTTTAGATCTATTTATCAATCCCTAACATTTCTCATGACCTCATTCTCATATCACCATATTAAACTGGATGTCCCACAGACATCTAAATATGTTAAAATAGAACTCATCTTTTCTCTCAAAATCTCCCTTCTTCTGAATGTCTCTTATTTTCCTCTAGCCTTCTGTGGATACAACATCATCCAAGGTCATATTCTCAGTGTCATACCCAACTACTCCTTTGCATTCACTCCAACATATTCAGTCTGTTGGCAGACCTTTCAGTTCAGTATTAATTATATTTAAGTTCCCTAAGGGTCAATCTACCATAGGTTTCAGGGGGTCCATGAACTTAGATGGGGAAAAACATTAAATCTTTATTTTCAGTAATCACTGGCAAACAGTTAATATTTCCTTTAATTATAAATATAGACAACAAAGATTATTCTAAGAAGGGATCCACAGGCTTCAGCAGACTGCCAAAGTTGTCTAAAATACAAAAAAGGCTAAGAACTGCTGGCCTAGTAAACAGTTCACAGTTCCACAGAAGAGATTTTGCTGATTTCAAAAGTACTATTGTGGAAGAACTGGAAGCAGAATGCTAAGTGGAGGAAGGCACTAGCTATAGCTATAGAGTCAAAAGACCTGAGGTCAAAAACCATCTCTGACCCCAGCCAGGGGGCAAATCCCTCGACTTTCCTGGGCTCAGTCAATGGTAAAACAAGGGGACTGGACCAAATGACCTCTGAGATCCCTTCCAGTTTCATATGAATTCTCTGGGCTGGGCATTAAGAAGGGAGAAGCAAACTGAATTTTAAACAAGCAAGTAAAATTTATTTAGTGTAGTGTCAAGCCAAAAAGTTAGGTCTACTATAATTGGTTGATGAGTCCACTGAAGGGCTCTTAAACCTCTGAAAGTATAAGCTCCAAAACTTTCATAATATTTTTATAGTTCCATCCCACTAAGCTAGGGAACATAAAGGATCCCCAGACTTTTAAGGCACTGATTTATACCTTTGCGTCTGTGCTCTGAAATGCAACTGTACTCGAAGAGTAATTTTAAGTCACAGGCACCTCCTCTGATCTTTGGGCTTCCTAAGGTTGAAATCCTATGAACATAAACTCTTAGGTTGAATCTTGACTCTTAGGATTGTTAAACAAAAACAATATCACAAGTCTTATGAGATACTGCATTGCAACTAGATTTGTTACAGAGAAAAGAACATGCATGTGAAACCCTAGGCCAGGGCAAAGAGTTCACAATTCAAACAGAAGTTTTAATATTTATGAAATTGTGACAAAGAGAGGAAGAGAAATAGAAATCTCCACCTAAATAGGATTGACAGGGGAGGGAAAAATCATGAATAATTAAGATGTCAAAAGCAGCCTTCTTTTTCCTTGGAACTGCCAGACTATGAAGATAGGACGGCCTGCTTAACTACAAGTGTCCTAGACACACAAGGCTCCCAACCCCTTAACAGGATGAGTGAAAAAAAGTAAAAAAAATCTAAGCTTGCATTGATGAAAAAATGGCTGTAAACTCATGTGAGTTTTTGGAAGCCTGATTAAAAAAAAAGGAAATTCCATTAAGTTCCAGTAAATTAGGAAATTCTATTATATGTGAATGGGCTACATTTTAATGTTATTTCATATATGATAAAAAATTATTTTCTAGCTCTTTAAATACACTGAATAGTAATTTATTGATCTGGAAGAATGAACAAGACTTCAGAATTGAGCAATTTTCTGTCCACTTAAATGATCAGACACAATAAGTATGAACAAGATGCTGATAACTACATAGGAGGTGATGGTTAAATTAACTTTTAAAATGGCTTAACTAAAAGCAGAAGAAAAAGCACAAAAACATCACTTATGGAACATGCCATTTAGATGAGAGCAGGAATATTAAAACCATTCTTGTTTCTTGTGTAATTGAAAAATAAAAATGCATATGCAAAGTCAAAGTACCAAGAGGCACTCAGGCAAATGTTATCTATATCATCAGGCAGATACATTACAAAAACAATGTTCAACAATTATATAATCAGATATAAATTACATATGGAATGCATAATTCTTCACACTTTCCAATTTGATTAAAAATTGAGCAATTTAAAGATCAAAAGTCTTTAAAATTGAATTCAGAACAATTTAAAATATAGAATCCTCTAGCTGTTGTAGCATCAATCACTCAAGAGATTTATTTTAATGAAGTGGAAATGATATTAAGTTTGAACTGAGATACTGCTTTTTAAAAAAAAATTATAGAAAATGTTTAAGAGATGAGTTTTAAAAATATAGAGGAAGCTACAACAAGGAGGTCACCTTATAAACAGTGGCCCTGATGGGGGAAAGAACTAATGACATTTTATTGCTCTCTGAAGTTATAGTAAGTTTATTATATCAATGTAGTTATTACATGTCAGTGGGTACGATCTGACCCACAGTAACATTAAATCCATGTAATGAAGTATCACCAAATACATGTAACTAATTACTAACTACTATAACCAAACTGATTTTATATTTAATCAGGGAAATAATCTTAGAAATTCAGTTTCAGTATTTAGGATGATAAATATAAAATCAATATCATAAAAATAGGTCAGGAATATAAGAATGTAATAATTACCTTTGGTTTGATTTGGAGTTCTCACTTCAGTTTTTATCCCTTCTTCACATTCTTCCTTGATAGGCTTATCTTCAATTTGCTGTTCTCTGATAAAAATAGGTATTTCAGTGGTTTAATACAAAGTATAAAATCTTATGAATGTTTATTAGCAACACTGCTTCTTCTGTCAATATTGAAAAAAAATTACAGAGAAAATAGCTATAGCTCTTTACGTGAAGGTGCTCAATGATATTTCTATTTTTCTGGAAGACATGCTTCATTTGCTTTTCAAGAAGAGTTGCAATTTTTCTTATTATTGTTTCTAAGAGTGTTAATTGTCCTAGAAAATCCAGTTTTTCATTTTATCAACAAAAAGGTTCATTTTGTGCATATACAACTGCATTCACATTGTACTACAAGTAAACTCTTACAGGTTGAGAGGGTAAACAACAAGTATTAAGAGAAGGGTTTATGCTCATGTCAATTACTTAGGTCTGGAGGCTCAGTAATACACCGGTATTGGCCTAATGGGTATGCAACAATTTAGGCCCAGACCAGGGTCACTTCATCTTTAACCTACAAGGTCTTGTTCTTATTCAGGGATGTTTTTAGGATGACTCAGGGCTGAATCACAGGGACATTCCAAAATGGAGTAGAATTCCTGAGTTTTGTGTCAGTTCAGAGAATTTTATCCTTAAGCCAGAGACAAAGTCAACCATCTCACTATTTTGGGGTGAAGGAACTAAAGGATGGACTCATATATAATTATTTTAAATGTCAACTTAATGGAACTATAGTCTTTTCTACCAAATTCTACTGATCCTTCTAGACCAGTGGCTCTCAACCTGTGGGTCGTGATCCCTTTGGAGGTCGAACGACCCTTTCACAGGGGTCACCTAAGACCATTGGAAAACACATATTTCCGATGGTCTTAGGAACCAAGACACCGCTCCCCTATCCATCTCCAGGAGGGTCCACCCACATATGAGTATTAAAGGGTCGCGGCATTAGGAAGGTTGAGAACCACTGTTCTAGACTTAGATGAAGTTCTATGATGACTTTAAATCTCTCTCATCTGAAGTTCTCTAGCACAAAACAATTATACAAATCTATACAATTTGATATTGTATTATATAGTCTACTTTCCATTGTTAGTTGTTTGCCATGTTAACATGCCAGGCAGGCACTACACTACACACTAGGTCTATAAATACAAAAGTTAAAATAGTCCCTGTCCATTGGGAATTTATGCCTAAAAAGGGGAGACAATAAATATAGGGAAGCAGTGGCCAGAAAAGGGCGTTTTGGTCTGGGGTGTCACAGGGACTGTGAATAAAACCACAGGGCATATTGTAGCTCCTTTTCCAGTAGTAATGGTAAGAAATAGTTTGATTACTGTTCTCACAGCAAGATCTTTGAGGACAGAGATCATACTTCTACTATGTATTTTTAAATGTGATTAAAAACTTCAGAAATAAGTCATATCATAAACAATTTTAAACGGGTTCTATAGTTCTGTTGACATAGGTATTTATTTTATTCTGGACTTCTGAATGTAATGGCAAGACAAAGCACTTGCAACACAATGCTGAGCACACAATAAATACCTAAGAAAGTGCTACTCATTTCCTACAAGGGCACTTTTTGGCAAGAACTTCAATCATCTGAGCTTAAGCTTTTCAGCTGAGGTCCAACTGCCATGATTAAAGAAAAAATACCCATCTGGAACTGGACTGATATAATTACCATCTTAAGTCACTAAAATGACATTCAGAAGCAATTAATTTGATCATATGGGATTAGAGGTGAAAAACTACTTTCTGATTAATTATTAAACCACTTGATGATGAAAAACTATTAAACCTAAATTTCTTCATTCTACCTTAGTTACCCACAGGTGCAGTCACACCTTAGACCTCAGCATTTCTATGATCTTGACCCCTGAAATTCCTGATCATAGCCTCTCATTCTTTCCTCTCTCTTTGCCTCACTCTTCTTAAACCTCCACTTTATCCTCACTGAGACCTCTAACCCTTCTAACATTTCTTGATTTTACGGTCTGTAATCCCTGGTCTGGCCTCCCTTTCCCTTTCCTTTCTTTACAATCTGGCTCCTATGGTTAACCAATACTCACTCCACTCCCAACCTTGACCTTGAATTCTTTGTCCCCTCGTTCCATTTATGCCCTGCCTACCCTCAATTCTGGGGTATGCACCTCCAGCTTTTGACTACTCTGCTCATATTCTCGGGCTGTTGAACCTCTAGAGGAACTCATGCAATGGGATGATTGAGTCCACTAAAAAATACATGTTACCTAAACTCTATGAGGCTGTCATTGCTTCATGGCTATCCTTTTATAATTTCCCTGACTGGTTATTACTTTTCCCACATTGGTTGCTCCCAACAACCTCTTTCTCAGACAATAACACTCTCCTATTTTACTGAGAAAAACTGAGACTATGTAACCATGAGGTCCTTCACCTGAAGTCCCTCAAAAAACCCCTCTAGAATCTATCCTCCTCCTCCGTTCCAGTGATTGGGGAAGATGTGGCTCTTTTCCTTGACTCTGCTTGTGCCCTAAATCACATCTTCTCCTGTCTCCTCCAGGAACCTGCCACAAGTTTCTCTTTTTCTCTATTTACTAGCTTCTACATCACTGTCTACAAATAAGCCCAGATCTCTTTTATCCTTTAAAACAAATAAACCCTTAACTGCATTCCTGTCATGCTCACAACCTACCATCCTATATCAGTGCTGAACTCCTGCAAATGCTCCTCCCACTTCCTTACCACTTATTCATTTTTCAAACCACCAGAGTCTGGCTTGGATCCTGTCATTAAGCAGAAATGTCTCTCTCTAAAATGACTGATGATCTTTTAACTGTTAAATATAATAATAGCCTATTCTTAATCTTCTTTCTGATCAATGCCCCTCTTGGATTCTCTCTTCTCCTTTGGTTGCTAAGATACATTATCTTCTTTGCCTCCTACCAGTATGCACGAGCCTTCTCAGTCTCTGCTGCTGATTTTTCAGTCATCTCTCACCACCTCATTTTGAGGGTCCCCCAAATTTGTCTTGGCCCCTCTTCTCTTTCCTCTCTAGTTTTGAGATGTTATTTCCCCCCAGCACTTTAAGGATCAGCTCTATGTAGATGACTTCTGGATCCATATAACCAGCTGTTCTTCCTGAATTACAGTTCTGCTTTACCAAAGGCTTACTACCTATCCATAACCGGATGTCCCATTAGCATCTCAAGTGCAACATGTCTAAAATAGCACTGCTCATCTTTTTTCCTGAACCCACTTATCCTCCAAACTTTCTCATATGTGTTGAAAGGCTCAGTAGCATCTTAGTCTACCATACCTGTAACCTCTGAGTCATTTTTGATCACTCCTTCTTCTTCACTTCCCATATCCTATCAGTGGTCAAAGCCTGTGAATTCTAGCTCCACAACTCCTTTCAGATCTGTTTTCTTCTTTCCAGTCATATGACTATCACCCTACTTCATGCAGTTTTCATCTCTTGTTTGAACAATTCTAATCGCCTCCAAGTTGGTCTTTCTGCTTCCAGTCCTTCCCTTCTCCCATCTATCCTCCACACGGCTGTCAAAATAATCTTAATCTGAATTTAACTTCCCTGCACAAAAACCTCCAGTAGATCCCTACTGTTGCTAGGATAAACTATACTATTCTGATTAATATTTAAGACGCTCCACCATCTGGATGTAGCCTACCTTTCCAGATTTATTTTACATTAGTGTCTCTCACTTACTCTATTTTCCAGCCACTTGTCCCCTGAACTTGCCATTCTATCCCATGATGTTGAGTATCATCTATTACCTATTCTCCATACCTAAAACAAATTTGCTTTCCATATGTCTCTTTTACAATTTTTACTTTCCTTCAGGTCAGAGTGCAGGTACTACCTCATCAATGAAGCTTTCCCTGAGCCCTAAGGTCTGTGCTCTCTCTCTCTCCAAAATATGCTCTATCTACTTACCTGTATATGTGTAGGGCTCTTAGGGTTAAATGGATTATTTAACAGTTGCCTTCCTATCTCCAGTACCTAGAATACTGCCTTGCATAAAATTTAGTGTTGTTCAGTCATTTTTCTCTTGTGTCCTGCTCTTTGTAGCTCCATTTGGAAATGGTTTTCTTGGCAAAGATACTGCAGTGGTTTGCCATTTCCTTCTCCAGCTCATTTGTCAGATAAGGAAACTAAGGTAAACAGGGGTAAGTGACTTGCCCAAGGACACACAGTTTGTAAGTGTCTTAAGTCAGATTTGAATTCAAGAAAATGAATCTTCCTGACTCCAGGGCCAGCACTATGCACTGTGCTACCTAGCTGCTCCTTGCATACAATAGGAGTTTAATATATATTAACTGAATTCTAAAAAAAAAAATGAAAACAATGTAGACATTAAAATCTAATCAGAGGCAACAGGAAGCAATATATTAATAATATATATGATAAATATATAACATATTAAATAATATATTAAAAACAACATAAGATACTCACTGACATTTTGGGGGGAAAGGGAATATTAAACATAGGAAATCTCTTTGGAAAGAGTCCTTGGATTGACGAAGATGACCTATACTGAGCTCTGGATTCACTTCTTACCTAGTTGTTATATTTTGGGAAAGTCACTTAACCTTTCTGAACCCATTTCTACATCTATAAAATGGGGATAACACAATATTAACTCAGAGGGTAAATGTTATAAGGATCAAATAAAATGCATACATCTAAAATGGTTTGTAATTATCAAGTACTATATTATATTAATATCCGATGTTAACATTATTTTGATTTTAAATGGAAATGTATCGTTAATATGGGTACTACCATCTCTGGATGGAGATAAGCCCTCTCTGCCTTAATAGACCACTCATGTGAATTTATGTGGTCAAAAAGTTCTATCACCTGCTGACCAAATTCTGGATGTTCAAATCCTCTGACTTTAGTAAACAGGCACAAAATTTGTTGCTAGGTCCATACGCCGAGCTTTTGGTAGGTAAGTCCTAGCAGAGTTTGTGCTCCACTGGCATAGCACTTACAAACCAAAGATCACTTCCATGACATGAAGAAGTATCATAGTAGGATTTTGTTAACATTAACATTAAGAATTCAGGGGATTTTATTGACAATAGTAACAGCAATGAGAAACAGTGGGCCCCAGTGGATATAAAGCCAACCTTGGAGTCAGGAAGTCTTGGGATTGAAGAAAATCAATGAACCTTCCAGTGTTCCAGTCAGCAAACTTTTTAGGACTAGAATGCTGTGTGTGTGTGTGCATGTGTGTGTGTGTATGTGTGTGTATTTAACTGGTAGAAGAAGCTTCTCAAGTAATATCAAGTCAACAAAGTATTTATTAATCACCTACTATGTTCTAGGCACTGTGCTAATTCCAAGGGACAAAAGGAAAGGCAAGAAGACAGTCTGTGTTCTCAAGGAGCTCACAGTCCAATGGGGGAGGCATGAAGAGACCTATGTAAAACCAAGATATGTACAGAAGAAATCAGAGATAATCACTAGAATTAAAGGGAATAGGGAAAGGCTTCATGCAGAAGGTGAGATTTTAGATGGGAACTGCAGAACACCACAGAAGGCAAGAGCAGAGATGAAGAGGGAGAGCATTCCAGGCATGGGGGACATCCAGAGAAAATGCAGAGATTTTGGGGCAGTGTCTTGTTTGAGGAACAGTAAGGAGGCCAGTGTCATCAGATCACTGAGTATGTGGGGTTAATGAGGTGTAAGATAGAAGATAAACAGGTTATGAAGCACTTTGAATGTCAAAAGAGGATTTTATATTTGATCCTGGGGTAACAGGGAGTCACTGGAGTTTATTAAAGATGGGAGTGACATGGTCAGACCTGAACTGTAGACGGCTAACTAGAGGATGGACCAGAATGGGTAGATACTTGAATCAAGGAGACCAATTAGCAGGCTACTCAATAGTCCTGGCATGAGGTGATAAAGGCTCGTATCAGTGGTGACAGTGTCAGAGGACAGAAGGGACACATATCAGAGATGTTATGAACCTCCTCAATGAGCATTCCCTATACCAATGAAATCACAAACCTATCAAAACAATGGCAACAAGAACAGTCAAAAAAGGACAAGATCATGTTCAGTGACTTTAAAAGGCTGCTATTAACGATCACCTTACACTAAAGGGACTAGTTGGAATGTAAATAATATTTCTTAAGTCCTTCAAACCATCTAAATACAATTTATTTAAAATTGTATATTCTTTCAAATCATAAATTCTAGTCTAATAAATGTTCTACTAACAAGGGAAGATTCTTTGTTTAGCTGTTGAACAGGTATAATGATTACTCAGCACAAAACATACATATAGTATAATTTAGAACTGGGGATAAGCACCTCATGCAAATAAAAAAAACCACCTCACCTTTCTTAGCTAAAGATTTCTCGTAATGAAAGCTATCCCCTTCTCTAAACCCCCATTCATTTGGGTTTTTAAAGTTTAAAATATTTTTTTTAATTGACCATATGTTATCATGTTATTACTAAATATTTCAGAGATCCAGAATTCAAGATGACTATATTCTGCATCCTAATTATTTGCTTCTTTAATACTAATTCAACTTTTTGAAGAGTTAAGTTGAAAAAAAGTGTAGTTTTTGATAGATAACAAAATCCTTTGGCAAGTGGTTAAAGATAAGCAACTAATTTTATTAATTATTCAGGTCCAATTAGTTAAAGTATGCACTATTCAGGTCCTTTTTGCTTCTTCTAGCCATTTTGTTGCTCTGATTAGTTTTTCCCAGAAAAAAAAGAAAAACTGCAGTGTCATTTTTATTTTTTTTTTAGTAGATTGAAGGATTAGTTTTGAAGTTTTAGGGTTTTCTATAGATTTCAGTGACTTATTTTAAAGGAATCATGCACCCTTTTCCCCTTCTCTCTGTTTGGAGAGGTGGGGAGTAGATATATCGGAGCTTCTCCTAGTCCCTGATTTGAGGTTATCCAGGGAATTAAACTCATGGGGTTGGGTGAACACTTAGATTTCATCATCTCCAGAACCTTTTTATTTTGTATGATGAATTCACTCTGTAACTCACATCTCCTCATATCATTTCCCAGGCCAGAAACTCATCAACCCCTAACCTCCCCACTTATCAGCTTCTTTTTATGTACTGTTTTCTCCCATCATATTATGAACTTTTTGAGGGGAAAGACTGTCTTACGCCTTTCTTTGTATCCCCAGCACTTAGGACAGCACCTGGTACACAGAAGGACTTGATAAATGTTTACTAACTCTGACTTTCTGCCTGATTCCTTAACCCCTGACACAGTCAAATGCCTTTCAATCCATTCCTCTATCAATCAATCCATATGTATTAAGTCCATTACTACGGACTATTGTAGGCATTAGAAATGCCCAAATAAAAAATGATACAGTCCCTCCTCCCTTCAAGAAACTTACATTTTAATGATAAAGATGACACATATAGGTCCACGTATTTATAAAATATATACAAGGTAATGTGTGTGTACGTGGGGGGGGGGGGGAGGGGAAGGTACAAGCACCTGGAGGGAAAGGATAGAACAGGCTTCCAGTAGAAGATATTTTTGAGAATTCTCAAGGAAACTGGAGATTCTATGACATACGAGTTAGAAGGAATGACATTCAAAGTGAGTGCAAACCCAGTGCAAAGGCACTGAGATGAAAAAGTTTGGCATGGTCACTGAAAGTGTGGATAATAATATGTGATAGAATGGGAAATGTAGGCTGAGGCCAGTGTGTGAAGAGCTTTAACCAACAAAGAAATGTATTTGTATTTAATTCTAGAGGTAATAGGGAACCACTGCAGCCCACAGAGCAAGGGGATTAACATGGTTAGCACCCTGCATCAGGAAGATCCCTTTAGTAGTAAGTAGTATGAAAGACAGAATGGAGAAGGGAGAGGGAGACAAGAGGTAGGAAGATCAACTAAAGAGGCTATTGTCATATCCAAGCAAGAGATAATGGGGATTATTAGAACTAGACTGGTATCAGGGCACAAAGAGAGGAAAAGAGGGGAGAGATACTGTGGAGGCAGAATGCACAATGCTTAACAATTGATTCAATACTTAGTTTTGGAGGAGTTGGGAATTAAGGAAAACTCCAAGGTTGTAAACTGTACAAGGATGGTTGTGTTCTTGACAGAAATAAGGAAGTTTGGAAGAAGGTTGGAGTACAGAAGTAATGACAATGAATTTTATTTTGAACATGTTGAGTTGTTCCTAGTGAGAAGTGTCTCATCGAGGATGAATCATTAAATGTCTTATCCAGGATGGAGCTTCCAATGACCCCAAAAGATATTCATCAGACCAAATCCTACAGTATAAATGTACCCATTCGCATGTGGTAAAAGAACACAACCAGAGACAAACACATGCCCAAGGACCTCAGAGGTCACAGCCTCCACTTAGCATTTTCCGGAAGAGGTTTGGAGGTGAGCATAACCATACAGCAAACACTCACACTGCTGCCACTTTCACTCTGTCCTTCCAAACAGTCTCCAAATGCAGATCTGTATTGGCCAATGTTCTCAAGCTACACACTCTTTCCTTAAATATCTTGAGCACCACAGCCCACTGGTGGAAGAAATGATGGATTTCCTTGGCATCTGCTAAACTGTCCTCTTCTACCAACACAATCTCCTTATGCATTTTTCTCCCATTATGATGACACTTATGTTTATCCTTTTCAGTAGAAAATGTAAGGAAGACCTAAGGGCTTTGCCAAAGTATCAACACAGTCCTACTTTAAATGGTGTAATATTTGTTCAAAATCCAAATGACAGGATAAATGCATAAATCTCTCCTAATGCTTTAGATAGCATCCAAGTACTCTATAGTAACTGAAAATTATTTATAAATAAGAACATTTTAAGGGCAAAGAAGAAAAAGGAAAGTGTCTCTCAAACTTTCTGCATGCTTATTTTCGTCCAAACAGAAGCAAAATGATAGTGACTGTTTTTAGTTATAATATTTCATGCTTTCCATCACAGAATATTTACATTTTTACTCATATTTTAACTCAAGTTTATTTCAAATTATTTTGTGTTGTACCCTGAGACCATCTGGATAAAATGCTTGGTTTTAAATAGAGAGATAGACAGGCAGACATCTATCTAAATATGGATTTATGTATATATGTATTGTGTGTATATATATATATATACATATATATATTTACACATGGATGTATATGCATATACATATATTTATTTACCTTTGAAACTTTGAAAGAACTATAATTTTATCAGCAAAGATGGTAACCCCTTCATGCCTTCATGCACTGTGCTTCTTTTTTCAAGTTTTTCTAGAAAACCTTCATTGAGATTCTACCTTCAATACATTAGTCTTCCTCTTAGCTTTTTGTTTTTTTTTTTTTAATTAATAACATGAGCAGAAATGTGGCACAGTATAATGGATGGACGGATGGATGGATGATCTTAGGGTCAGAAAGACCTGGGTTCAAATCCTATTCTGACACTTACTAAGTCTATGACCGTGGGTTAATCGATTAACCTAGGAAAGTCTCTTAACATTCCCCCTCCCTAAACCCCTTAACAAATCTAAACAAGTCAATGTATATGAAAGAAATCACCACATATAAATTTTTATTGATTATATATACTTGCAATTATTAAAAAGAGTTATAGTTGTAAAACACTTTCCAAAAACTGTCACAATATATTTTCCTCTAGGTCAAAATATGGATAACCAGATGATTTTTTTTCCTTTCTGCCATATTTCATTGGTAAGATTCTGTTCTAAATCAAAATCTAATATACTCAGGGTGATAGCACATTTGTTATTGTGAAGAACTATACTTAAGTATGTGAAAGTACTTACATATTCATGGTAGCATTGACACTGCCACTGATTGTGTTAACAATGAAAACTACCATCTCTATCTTAGGAGAGAAGATGCTTCTATTTCCAATAAACAAGAAGCCCTGATTTCTACATGCACCAAACATCAGTTTCCCTCTTGGAATTTCAGGCCTTTTAAATAACTCCTCCTCTAAAGGACCAATTTATTTTGACATTTCCTCAGCAGGAACTGTTACAGAATTTTAGCTAAATAAAACTCTTCTAAGTAAAGAATATTAGTTAACATCTAATTAAAGCATACTGAAATCCAAACAAGGGATAAGAGGCTTTCCTTACTGAGTTATATTGCTTCACTGACCTATAATTCTCTTTTTCTTCTGTAATTATGCATCACATTCTGGATGTCTCACTCTCCTGTCCTAATTATGCATTTGGGTAAATATTAGTGAGGTAAACATCACAGCAGTAAATATAAGTGCTTTGGTTTTTTGCTACATAAAATGTAATTCTTTGGCCTCATCTATTGTTCACTTGAAAGTAATACCCAGTGAGCTACATGGTCAGGTCATAAACTCTTGTTACAAAGGAAAAAAAAAGTAGGGAAGGGAATTTTGCTTGATAATCAGGAATGTATTGATAATCATAAGTTTATAGACTTAGAGCTGTAAGAGATCTTCAAAATCATCTTGTCAAATTCTCTCTTGGTTCTCTCATTTTTACATGGCTACACAGCCAGAAATGATAATTTGGCATAAAATTGAGACACTAATTAATACTTTATATGACCTTAGTGTTTAAAGTGACCTTAGATCACCTAGTCCAAGCTCCCATTCTACAGAACATTCTTGAGAGGGCTTTCCAATCTCTACTCAAATATGTCTAGGGACATTTAGAGGAACTCGAGACATAAAAAGGAAGCCTCTTCTATTACTGGACAGTTGTAACTAGTGGAGTATTCTTAAATTATGCCCAAATCTGCTGTTATAAATTCTAACCAACAACAGAGAGTTCTACATTCTTCTCCATATAATGATACTTCAAATATTTAAAGGCAATTTTAAATTGTTTTCTCTCAGTTTTCTCTTCTCCAGATAAACGGCTCCAATTCCATCATCTGTCCCTCATATGACAAGGCTTCCATCCTAGCAATTTTTTTAGAGAAGCTACAATTCAAATTGAACATATAATGCCATTTGTAGTCTTCCTGACCATCACAGGTTATAGTGGGATTAATGCTAGTGACCTCCCTTTATTGTCATTTTTTGTTATGCTTATTCAACTAAATACAAACACACTTAACTGTTCCCTCATCTAATGCACATCTTTCCCTCTTATCCACCAGGATGTCAAAAGAGCCATGGTCAAGTACTGTGCTGTAATAAATATATACTGTGTATGACATTGCTCCGGTCTATCAAATTGTTCTGTTTTGCGCCCTCTTCTCTCTTTAGTTTTCCTCATTGGCTGCCACGGATTTAATGACCACTTCTCTGAAGATGACTTTTAACATCTAAAACCAACACTGGTTTATCTCCTGAGTCCTGCATCATCAACCACCTATTAGACATTACAAATCTGATATTCTGAAGGTATTTTAACCAACAGTTATTAAGCAACTACTTTATGCTAGGTACAAACATAACATGTCCAAAATGAAATTCATTACCTTTCCCCAAAACTTCCCAAGGCTGGCAATCTTAACTCTTCACATTCTTTTCCCTTACCCCACAACAGCCCATCAGTTACCGGGTCTCAGAACATCTTTACACACACACACACACACACACACACACACACACACACAGACACCCCCGCCACCACTTTAGACTTTCTATCTGCTCTCCACTACTCTACCGCAAAAAGCTTCTCAGTTGGTCTCTCTGCTTCAAAATCCCCATTTCAAAGATGAGAAAACCAAGGCTGAGAGAGTCAGAGCAGTGTAGTTAAAAGAACAGCAGTTCCAGCGTCGGATCAACTCCTACTCATGGCAATTCCTACCTAGGTAGTCACTTTTAAATCTCCTAGGCCTTACAGTCTTCCAGACTCTCCAATTCCAAACTTTTTTTTCTCAATATTCACTGACAGTGATGTTGTGAGCACATCTTCAAGTTCTTATACTACTGTTGGCCCAGAGTTTTAAACTCATTTAGAGTTCTCTCTTAATACCTCCTCTTACCTTAGATTTTAACTTTCTGTTAACAAACTATACCCCATTTGAAGATGAAATTCCCCATGTTAGAAAAAGGAGAAGCAAATAGTAGTTTTGGTTTTTCTCATCTGTCAACATTATACTCCTTGTTCCCAAGCAGTGGGGACTTGTCTTATTTGATTTTCTAACTATCTGAAATACACATTTATTATTATTAACAATTAAAAAAACAACAAAACATAATAACAATAGCATCTGAAAGTTCTGCCTGGTTTTACTTCCCTGGAAATGTCTTCTGCTCCCACCCCCACAACATCCCACCCCCTCCTTTCCAGCTATCTTTTGTAGGCTGTCTTCGCCTATTAGATTGCAAGCTTCTTGAGGACATGGGACTGTCTTTTTCTTAGTTATATCCCCAGCACTTAGTATACTGCATGGTACATGGTAGACACTTAATAAGAGTTTATTGAATTTTAATTGAATATTGAATTGTAATTATATCAAAAACTAATAACAGCTAGGACTTATAGTGCTTTAAGGTCTTCAGTTTTGGTGCTGAGTAGTTACTTCAGCCATACCTGACTCTTCATGATCGCATTTGGGATTTTCTTGGCAAAGATACTGGAGTGATTTGCCATTTCCTCCTCTAGTTCATTTTATAGATGAGGAAACTGAAGCCAACAGAGTTAAGTGACTTGCCCAGGGTCAACAAAGCTGAGACCAGACTTGAACTCATGAAGATAAGTCTTCCTGATTCCAGGTGCTATTATTACCACCATTTTATAGATGAGGAAACTTAGTAAGAGGTTCTTAATAAGACAGTTCTTTACATATGTTTTTATTATACTTAGCATGTTTAAGAAGCTTCAACTGAAGCTTTTAATATTCCCAAGGCTAAAATAGGTCCCGATCAACTGGGGAATGGCTGAATTGCGGCATATTAATATAACAGAGAGGTAGCTAAATGGTACAGTGAATAAAGTACAGGCATAGAGTCAGAAAGACTCATCTCCCTGAGTTCATATCCAACCTCAGACAATAGCTGTGTGACCCTGGGCAAGTCACTTAACCCTGCTGGCTTCAGTTTCCTCATCTGTAAAATTAGCTAGAAAATGAAATGGAAAGCCCCTCCAGTATCTTTGTTCAGAAAACTCCAAATGAGGTCATGAAGAGTCAGACACAGCTAAAAGAAACCTGATCAATAAAATGTAACAGTGTGAATACATCAAAAGAAACAATAAATATCAAGAATTCAGAGAAACAAGTAACTAGTATCTTGAAGAGATACATTGTGAAGAAAGAACAAAAACAGCAACATACTCACATTTTGGGTTACTACAGTAACCAAAACAATAATGAAACCTTGTGAGGCACTGTGAAGGACAATATCAGGTCTGGAAAACTGATGGTGAAACACAACGCCCTCCTCTCAGTATTGTGTCTTCTTCTATAAAAAACTAGATTGCCTGTGAGGTCCTTTCCAGCTCTGGAACACTGACCCTGTGACTACAGATAAGGAATGGACTATATTCTGTAATATGTGGTTGCTCCATAAACTGGCTTTACTTAGATGTTGGTGTCACTGTCACAGCGACAAGGAAGGATTCAATAGAGAAAGTGAGCTATAGGGTAATAATTGTGGCATAAAGGCAAAAGAAAAAAAGAAAATAATATTTTAGATTAAAGCCCCTTCATACACAAATATACACACCCACACACACCCTCAAAATTCCTTCTGTTTGGGGATGACACTGATCCATCTGAGAGACTTTGTTTTATGTTCATCCTTGGCTATGTGCCCTTCTTCCCACCTTTGGTATGTACCTTTTAAAAATAGTAGTCTTTAAAATAGAACAGTAGTCTTTAAAAAAATAGTAGTCTCTTTCAAAAAAAATAGTAGCCTTTTAAAAAAAAATCACTTTTTTTAGATGTCTCCCTATTTCCTCCCTCATCAAAATTATTAATTTTTTTTGGCTATATTGTCCTCTATTTTAATTTCTGAAGTCCTTTCAACCTCCCTGGGCCATTCTCTCTTTCAAAACCCAACTAGCAGGTGCCAGAAAGTGTCACCAAGATGGATAGGTGACAAAGTTCAGAGGCATCTGAGCTCAAAAGAAAATAATGGTGTGTGAAGCTGCAGAGGCAGCCCCTGGACTCAGGGGCATGTCACTCTAACCGCCAGCACTTCCTTTCATATCTCAGGTACACAAGGTTAACCCAGGAGTTGTTTTCTTAAATTTCATTTTGGCTGGGGATGTGGTTGAAAATTATCTTTCCTTTCTGTGCCACAACAACTTGGTTTGGATTTGTTGAAGCCACTTCAGAACTGAAACACAGCCAAATGAGTAATTAACGGAAAGGCTTACTGCCTGTGAATGAAAGATAGAATAAAAGCCTAGTTTGGGGAACAGGGAGTTACAAGGAATCCTTTGCTCTGTCTATGAGCAATTTGGTTATTTTTATTTTTTAAATCCCTGCACTTTAGTACAAAAGTAATTTATAGGAAAGAAATGGAAGAAAGGGATAGGAAGGCAGTAGGAATTGTGACCAATGAGGTGTGAATTTTATTCCCACGGTTACCATTCAAAGAATATTTTTTAAATGAACTTCCTTTAAGATTAAGTACAAGAACAGTTTTATTTATTACTAAATGTTTATGGTTTTAAAACCATTAGGATCATAAGCTAGAAGAATTTCAGAGATAGAAGGGACCTAACTTAGAGATCATCAAATTATGAAAAATGTTCACTACTGTGTCATCTGGTCAAAGATTGCTTTATGATGTTGACAATTACAAAATTGTTAAGTTTGCTTATTAATATCTAGTTTACTACTGAAGTGTAAAATATATGAAATGTTAACTTTTGATATCATCAAGATACCAAACAAAATTTTCAGGGTACACTAATAATTAACCCTGTGAACTAATTAGAAAAACATACAAGAAATGAGATTTAGGTCATGGATATATCTTTCATTAGAAGGCCAGAGCACTGAGAACAAAACACTTATGTTAAAGTGACGGATGTTACTGCTTTTCTAGTATTCAAAAGCATCCCTTAAGTATGAAATTAATGGTGTTCAAAGAAATAAAATAAGATCTCTGCTCCAATATTGTTCCAATAACTTTACAGACACATAACAATAATCCAGGCCTTTTTCCTCTTCACTTTGAATGGTTGCCTTGGTTTCACAGCAGGTGGCACCAGAGCTGGGAGTATTTTAACTCAAATTGAGATTATAGTTGCTACACACAAAATGTACCAATTTGATTCAGAATTTTAACAGATGAAATATTTAAAGATTTTACACATGATGGTCTGATAATAAGCAGAAATCAGGATGTGGTTCAAAAGTACCAAATCAATTCCTATTTGCTATAGACAATTCTTTCAGCAAACCTTTTAAGAGTGACTTCATATGGCCAAGGATAAGATAATGCCCTTAAAATTGAAATGTGCTTTAATTAATTTCAATTGAGCTCTAAAGTCCATAGATTTAGAGCCTGAAGAGACTTTAGAAGTTTTATAGTCAAACTA
Organism: Pseudochirops corinnae; assembly: GCA_028646515.1. Lineage (NCBI taxonomy): Eukaryota > Metazoa > Chordata > Mammalia > Diprotodontia > Pseudocheiridae > Pseudochirops > Pseudochirops corinnae. Next base: position 90,644,334 of record CM053586.1, read on the forward strand.
TCTTATTTTACAGACGAGGAAACAGAGATTCAGTAAGGAAAAAAGGACTTGCTGAAACAGGAGGTGTCAGAAACATCCAAAAGTAATCATAAAAATCACTAACATTTCTTTAAAGTTTTCTAAGTGGATGTGACTTGCCCCAGGTTACACAGGCACTAAGTAATAGAGTTGGTATTTCTGTTCAAGTCCTCTCACACCAAATTCAGCCTTCTTCCCACTATTAGTTTTAAGTAAGCACTTACAAATATACCTATAATTATATACACCTATATAATATTTACTTCATTTCTGTGCATTTCAACAAAGTGAAGCTTAAAATTTACTATGTAGAAGCTTAAAATTTACTATGAAGAAGGTCCTTCAAAGGACCATTATGGTCCCCAATGTAGAATGAAAACAACCAAGTTCCTAAAGAGCACAAACCATAGACAAACTGATTTTTGAGTGCTGTCTCAGTGGCAGACTGTCTGCTAGATGAGGGACACCTTAACTAAATGTGGAGAGTGCTCATCACCAGAAGGCTGGCCTCTAGGTGATCAATTTTTTGGCTCTGATAACCTATTAAATAATAAAAATGACAAATGGTGTGTGGCCCTTGTAATTCTGCAGTCATAATGGTAGGAAAATAGAAGATATTAAGGGTAACAGGCTTCATAAAAATTCATTTTCGTAAAAATTAATTGAACTGTTAGTCTCCTAATTATGAAAGATTTGTCCAGTAATAAATACTGGATACTGGAGTAATAAAATCATGTGAATACTAACATCTTCACTAAAAATGAAATAAGAAGATATATTTTTCAGCTGAATGGAAAAACAGCTCAGAAAAAATTCTGTTAAATTTAATGTATGCTTTAAAAAAAATCCACATGTAATACTAGTTTATAGTTTTTTATTACAGTCTTTTCTTGCTCTTCTTTACAGTTTGGTACAGTGGGTAGTGTTAGAGCTGAACTCAGGAATACTTGAATTAAAATTCTGACTTGTAAAATTACTAACTGTCTGACCGTGGAGAAATCATGTAACCCCTGTCTGTCTCAGTTTCCTCATCTCCAAAATTGGGCTAATAGCATCTACTTCAAAGGGTTATTGTGAGGATTAAAAGAGATAACCTATGTAAAGTAATTCACAAACCTTGAATCACATTAAAAATATCGGTGATTATAATTATTATGATTGAAACAGTTCTGCTTGTTTATGATTAAATTGAAAATTTAAAAAGAAAATTTAATATGAAAAAAGAAGCATTCCAAGATTTCCTCAAAAAGACAAATAATCAAGGAATTGGCAGAGCTTATTTTTTTTTTTTTACATAAAAAGAAATGCCATTTCACTTGACACATTCATGAGGAGCACAAGCAAAAATACCATGGAGGTAATGGAAATTTATGCTCCAACAATCATGGACAATACCTAGTTCAAGGCCCAAAAGGAGCAGTGATCCCTAGGTGGGAGAGCCTTCAGTGACTCCTACTGGTTGGTGACAGTGTATTTAAAACAGGCCAGAGTTTCCTTAACGAGGTCTACCTCCACTCAAAAGAGATGAAGAATACCTACTTCTCAGAGTGGGAGTCACAGGGTAGGGGTTTAAGTTCTGGCTCTGCCACAGTCACCTTGGAAAGGTTAACAGAAGTCACTACTTGTCTGAACCTTAGATTCCTTACCTGTCAAATGGGTGGGATGGATAAGACAGGTCAGTTCAGCTGAAACAAAAACTAAGTAAATAGGGAACAGTGCAGAATAAGGTTGAAAATCTAAGTTGGAATCATCCTGTGGATGGATAGCCTTAAATGCTAGGACAAGGCATCTGCTCATTATTTCGAAAACAATAGGGAGACATTGAAGGTTTCTGAGTAGCAAAGTGACATGGAGTGATGCACTGGGAAGATGAGTCAGGGAATATGAAGATATAGACAGTAGGCAGGTTAATTAACATTTCATCAACTATTGCAATAGTCCAAGGGGGAAGAATAAGAATTGGAATATCCTGCTTGTGCCAGGAATGAAGACACTGGTTACGTCTATGACTAGCAGAACGGACAAGATTTAAAATTGATATCTGATGGACAGATAACTAAGTCTGGATTTTAACTCAGATCTTCCTAACTTAAGGTCTAACATTACCCATTATACCAAGCTGCAAAAAAGAATAATAAAAGACTGTATAAAAATTGCAAAAACATTCTGTATGGTGTCAGTCTGCTGAGCATGGACATAGCAGGACAGTAATGACTGACAAATATAACTGGTTAACAAGATAAATGAAAGGCTGTGGCATAGCCATGAGGATTTTACTTCCTATCCCAGACCCACCTGCAGGGCAAATCTGAGTGGGCTCTGACTGGGCTCCATCCTTCTGGCCCTAGGATTGGTCTTTTCTATGAAGCCCCAGATCACACAGGTGGCACACAATTACATAACTAAGGGGGTTTACTTCTTGCTAAATATATCACTTGATCTTCTAGGTCAGGTTATCAACAGCCCTCAAGAGAATTTCATATTTTTTAAATTAAATTTTATTTTATTTCCATAAAGATCTGTCTTTCTCCCTCTTCTTACCTCCACTGTGAAGGCAAACAAACAAATAAACAAAACCCTCCATTTCACAATTGTATAGTCAAGCCAAACAAATTCCTGAATTGGCCAAGTCCAAACAGTTAACTCTCAGTCAGTAGTCTGAGCCTGCCACTTCTCTAGCTGCAGGAGGACAGCAAATTTTATCTTGACTCATTTATAACTGTGTTTGGTCACTGTGCTGATCAGAATTTCTAAGACTTTCAAAATCGTGTGCCTTTATAGTATTGTTGTTATTGTATAAGTTCTTCTCATTTCATTCTGCACCACTTCATACAAGTCTTCCCAGGTTTTTCTGAAACCACTTTCTTCATCACTTCTTACACAACAATAGTATTTCATCACATTCATGTCCCACAACTTGTCCATGCATTCCCCACCTCATGGATACTCCCCCTCTGTTTCCAATTCTTTGTGGCCACAAAAAGAGTTGCTATAAATATGGTGGCACATATATGTCCTGTTCTTCTTTCTTCAATATATTTAGAATACAGATGTAATGGTAATGTTGAATCAAAGGGAGCACACAGCTTAACATAGGCTGATATTTTTTGAAGGCAGTTGTGTAACTATACTTTTTGTTTTGTTCTGTTTTCAAATTACTTGTAGAAACAGGAATTAGTTGCCAATTAGTTCTCATTTTTCTTTATTATTATTATTATTTTTGCTTTTTGGAGGGGAGAGGGCAGGGCAATTGGGGTTAAGTGACTCGCCCAAGGTCACACAGATAGTAAGTGTTAAGTGTCTGAGGTCGCATTTGAACTCAGGTCCTGACTCCAGGGCCAGTGCTCTATTCACTGTGCCACCTAGCTGCCCCCAAGTTCTCATTTTTCTATCAAGTATTCTAGATACTATTAAATTACTGACAATATCTAAACTTCATAGGGTTTAACTGCTTTTTAATTAAGTAGAAAGCTTCAATAATCCTCACATTACATGAAATTTTTTTACTGGTTATGCTCTTCAACAGAAAATTCAATCTCAGAGGGTGTTTGACATTATTAGAGCTTGGCTATGTTTGGGAGAAAGGAGAAATGTAGAATTTAGCACCAAGTTTTGAGTCTGGTTAAGGTCAAAACTAAAATCAATTGTAGGCGCATAATAGCAATGCCCCTTTTTTACTAAAGTCCCTAGAGAATGAAGAGCTGGGTAAGGTTAACAGGAAAAGGGGGCAGGGGCCTGGCAAACTACTATGAGAGCACCAGCCCTGGAGTCAGGAGGACTTGAGTTCAAATCTGTCCTCAGATGCTTACTAGCTCTGTGACCCTGGGCAAGTGACTTAATTCCAATTGTTTCCCCCTCCCCCCCACAAAAAAAGAAAACTATGATGAGAGAGGGAAACAGAAAATCACATAGTACCTCTTCCCTCTGGAACAGAGCCAGAAGTCTTCCATGAGAAAGGGAGGATGATGTTATATTATAAATACTCCTCTCTTTGGCTTGCTATGTGACTTTAAGCAAATCATTTTACCTCTTTCAGTCTTCAATTTTCTCATCTGTGAAAATCTGCCATGCCTTCCTCAAATAAAGATCAAACAAAATAACATATGAAAATATTATGAAAATTATAAAGTGCTATGTGAATATACAGTATTAGTATTTTACCCAATAGAATTTGTAGGTTCTTCCTCCTAGCAAAAGAGCCTACAAAGAAATTAAATAATTGGAGGAGATTACTTTTTCTTAGAGATTATATATTTCTATGATATAAATCCAATACTTGAATGAATAAACAAAGGGAGTATTCCTACCAAAAAGAGAACAGGGCCAGGGAAAGGGAAAAGGAAGCTAAAGGAAGAAGCTGGCCCTGCCTCCACCCATGGAAGCCATGGTACCTTACCTCCTAAAGATTACATCACAAAGATGCATAAGACAACAGAAAAACAATCAGGAGAAGGAACAACCATCATCAATTAATTAGTTCATTACTTAATTAAAAAGTGATTAAATCCTGTGAAATTTGGAGATCAGCAGTGTAATTCATTAAAGTATCTAGAATGCTTGACAGAAAAATGAGAATTGGCAAATAATTAATGTTTCTATCAGTAATTTGAAAAAAAAAGTCTTAAAAAATATGAGGTTGTAGTAATGCTGCATACTCCTTGACAAAGCATAACCACTAGTACATCTGTATTTAAAATTCATCAAAGTAGGACGAATAGGATACTTATGTACAAAAATATTTATAGCAGCTCATTTCCTGCCTGAATTCCTAGATAACGATAAAGGCAAAAGGAGGTAAGTAGCTTAGGATACACATACTTTAAGCCTATCAGTTAAAGGGCTATTCTGTATTATCATTCACAAAAGAGACGTTGTAACATATTTACAATTAACATTATATAGTGCCCTTTTAGGCCCTAGGGTTGCATTGATTCACTGGTGTCCAATTTAGAGACAGTGATAAAAAAGTTATGTATATTACCAGTCTATTACCCTACAGTAAGGACATAATCATTCAAATTAGCTGACGCACATCGAGAAACCCAAGATTAAGGAGAACAAATGTTCTCCTTAGAAAGTTAGGAAATGACCCAGAGGTCTGTAGATGATATAGAAATAAAGATAGAACCAAATGACAAGAATCGGTTGCATGGACTCAGGCAATGTTTTGTCTAGCAAATAGTGAAGAGCAATTAATTCAACTCAAATATTTATGAAGTATCTAGTACATGCAAGGCACTATGGTAGGAGAGGGGGAAAATGTACACACAGAGTCTGGTGGGTAATCAAGCTAACAGATTTTTTCCTTAGAGCCTCGGAAGTAGTTAAGCACTGGACCTGAAATTAGGGAGACCCAAGTGTAAATTCAGTCTCAGACACTTAACCAGCTGTGTGACCCTGGGCAAGGGACTTAACCTCAGTCTGCTTCAATTTCCTCAACTGCAAAATAAGTATGATAACATCACTTACCTTCTAGGGTTGTTGTGAAGATTAAATTACATAATAATGCTAAAGCACATAGCACAGTGTTACATAGTGGGCATGACATAAATTCTAGCTATCAGTATTATGATATTAAACCAAAAAAACAACAAAATGGGTTTTTGAAGAACATGTCGCTAGCACTTTTACAGTTACCTATTCTCAACAATCATCATATCTGTAATCTACTAACTGTAAACCTGAGGCACAATGTGAAGTAGTAATGGCACTTAGGAAGATAAAATCAGTAGATCTGTCTTTGTATATACAGAAAAAATCTAAGCTTGGGGCCATATAATATTCAAAGCTGGGTTTAAATGATATTAAAAGAGGGATTTAAATGACATTTCCAAAAGGGAGAGTTTCTAAAAGAATTAAAAATTATATAAAATCTTTTAAATGCTAGTCAAGAATACATTAACAAAAAAGGACCTCTATAAAAATCTTTATGGGAACTAATAGAATCTTGTCTTATTTTTATGCCTAAATGAGAGGCCTCAAGGTTGTATTTTGTTATAAAGATGTCAAATGTGTCAATAAAATCGATAAGCATAGTAGGAGCTTACATTTGCTATGCCTCACCAATGGATGAAGACTACATTATTATATGTACTATAATTAGATTCAAGTGCTACAAATGACAATTATCTGGATATAGGATGGAGACTAGATTGGACTGTATCAGGTAAATTGCTCAATACTAGAAATTGGTCGATCATTACGCATTTATTAAGTGCCTACTACATGCCAGGTGCTATGCTAAGTACTAGGGATACAAAGTTGTCTAACGGGGAGACAACATAAAAAGAAAACGCCTATGGACAAATAAGATATATGGAGAATAAACCGGAGATAATCAATAGAAGAAAGGCAATAAGCATCATTTCTTTAATATCAGCGCTCTCTTAGTGTGTTCATCTTGGCAATCAATGGTTGTAATGGAAATTAATAAGGACAGGAGGGGTAGGTAGAAATCTCTAGTTAAGAGAAAGCTAGAGCACAAGACCCACCTTCATATAGCTAGACATTCCAAGTAGTAATGTTATAACCCCCAAACTATCAAAAGAGCAATACTGCTATCATATCTGGTAGATCTTCTTGAGAGGATTTTTTTGAAAAACATGACAAATATTCTACAGGATGTACAGGTGGGAAGAAATATAATCTGCATAGGTGTCTGGAATCCTCATATAAAGGAAGCTACAGAAGAAACTGGTGACAACATTTAATTTTAGTTATTAAACCTCAGGAAAGATATAATGGAACTGAGGATGATCCAGAGTGACAAATTGAAAGGATTAAGATTCTTGAATGTGTTAAGACAAAGGCTGAGAATCATATGATTGCAGTCTACAAAATTAATGTCTGTTGAATTTAAATTACAGTGTGTATAAAGAGAAGATACATTGATTATTTACCAAATCCCACTACACTAGACTAAGAGTTTATTCCCTGAAGAAAAATATTTGTTGTTTACTATTCAGTTTAGTCATGTCCAACCTTTGTGACCCAATTTGGGTCCTTGGCAAAGACAATGGAGTATGTTTCATATCAATTCAAATATTGTTTTATAAAATAAGCAATAAGCTTATGTCATTTTCTCAAGAATTGATACAAGAAGAAATTATAAACTGATTCACAAGCTATTTAGATAAAGAGAAGATAGAGAACAAGCATTTTTTTAAATGCTTACTAAGATATATCCATAAAAGCAAGGTAAGAATATTTGGGGGTCACAACCTTTTAAGTTAATAAAAAGGAAATTAACCATGTCCTTTCACAAACACAACCTTGTGTAGCTCTATCAGAGGCAGGATACTGGGATGGATAGAACACAGTTCTAAAAAAAGAATTCTGAACCTAGCTACTTTCAATTGCTACTTACCAAATAAAATGCAAACTCCTTCACCTAGCTTTCAAGGTCTTCCCTAATCTGGTCACCTCATTTCACACTACCTTCACACCCAACCCATGTTCTATGCTCCAGACAAACAAGATGACTCCAGTGTCTGTGTACATTCCACACTTTCCTACCTCTACATCTCTGCTTATTATATTCCTTGTGTCTGTAACCTTCCTACTCCCAATTTCTGCCTACTGAAATAGTACGGATGTTTCAAGACCTACCTCAAGTGACACCTTAAGCACGGAGCCCTCCTGACTCTACACCAGCTACTCAGTCAGAAATTTTCTTCTTTTTTCTCTTGCATCCAGCACAGTACTTTTTTAGTGCATATCATATGTGTTTTTCCTGCCCTAATCTATATTATATTCTATGTATGTGCTGTGTTCCCCTACTAGACTGTCAGTTCCATTAGGAAAAGGGTCATATCTTATTGATGTTTTTGCATTTGACACAACAATTAGAACACTGTTCTGCATATAATAGGCAATGAATATGTGTGCATAAAATTGAATTGAGCTAATGTGGCTTATCCCTTGTAAGAATGCAAACAAGTATAAGGGAGGTAGGTATATTGGAGCTTCTCTTGGATGGTCTATTTGGTGTCCATGTTTTGAAACCTTTTGAATAAGATTTCCTAATAGTCAAGTCCTTTTGGTACTTCAGTAAATAAATTTCTTTGTATAGGGACCAAAATGGACCTGCCATTTACTATAATGTTATTTAGTGACTTTTGAATCATATTATGTAGAAGGAATATCTAGTGAAGAAATTTCAGTATTATTAGCTCAAATGTTGCCTGAATTTCAGCTTCATAAATGTATCTGAAATCATAAACTCCATAAAAAAATCTTCACTCTCTCAACCCTACCCCTACCTTCCTCACAAGTCAAATCCAAAATCTGTTCTGGTTTAGTCTAAAACTTTTAAAAAGTAATTTCCAAAAGTCTGGCCCATTAAAAAAGCAATGTTATAGTGAGATTCTCACTATCGAAGTTTGGTTTGTCCTAAGTATGAAAGTATTCTAAGTACATAAATACATTCAAATACTTGTAGTATGGACGAAATGATACAAGGAGGAATTACCAACATAATTTCTAACATATTTAGAAAAAAAAATCTGAGAAGTGCATTTGTGAGAGTTCCTCTATTTTTACGAATTTCACAAATACCATATACATGAGATCTATTTGTGAAATCTTAGATTCTTTAAATGATAGGCATAATTTACATATGCTGCCATAAAAGTAAAAGAATTATGCTCATTCCCAACTATTTTTAAAGTGATTGAGAAGAAAATTACCTAGATGACTTCTTTTCATTATCATCACACAACAGCGGCTTCTTGTAAGGAGGTTTACCTTCCATATCTTCCTGTATATTTTTCTCTGGCACAGATTTCCCAGATGATCGATTCTGAATCAATGATTTGGAGTCAGTGTGCTCGGGGCTAGGACATTTTCTGTTGATATTTTAAACAAATGGAAAGACTTTTGAAATCCAAACCCTAAGTCTTCTTATTTTAAATGTTTGAAGGTTAAAGACTCATCACTGCAGCTTATTAGCTAACACCTAAAGTTGTATGCTGCTGGACTTTTTTCCTGATCTGAAGGGCAAATTTTTTTTTCCATGAGAATGAAGCCATTTATAAACACTTAGGCCAAAAAAATGTTATAGAGAATTCTGGGTGACATTTTATGGATATTTAGTTGGCAAAGAAATTTTAGCAGTATCACTTCATGAAGATGTTCAACTTTATAACAGCCTGGAGGTTATAAAATACAAATATTTCACCATTAGAAAACCTCTGCTCTAGTCCAGGTTTTAAACATTTTAAAAAATACCTCCAAAAATCTTCACATCTAGAATTACTTTTCTATCAAATCCACTTTTATTTATCTTAGCCCTTCCAACTAATAAAGGCTTTGGCCACCTTATTTAAAGACATTCTTCAGTAGCCTCTTATTCTTATATAGCACTGTTAAAAAAAAAAAATCTCTCTTTTCTTCATACTATTTCTTGAAATGAATCCAACTGATCAAGCTCCTAGGGCAACAAATGGTTTCACAGTTACAAGGAATACCAAAAAGTCATTGTCCATACAACTGTAGTTGGTCTGCTCAATTTACCCAGGGCCATTTTATTGATGCCCAGGTAGGAAAAATTTTATTTTCAGGTTTTTGTCTTCTAGTACATCAATACATGGTAAAGAGAGATGACACCAAAAAGGAGAAAAATCAAAATGTTTGAAATTTGAAAACCTATGGTCAAGTCCCAGAACTGCTTCTATCTGTTAAAACTTTTAGCAAATTGTATTATCCTTGAACCATAGTTTTCTTATCTATTTAATAGATGGTTGGACTCAAGGATCTCTAAGTTTCCTTCTCTGATTCATTACTTCAATCCTGACTTAGTTATGCTGATATGGACAAAATCCAAAGATTTCTTAAGAAGGTTAATCACTACTCAAATAAATTATTTTATAGTCTCATTTTTGACTGTGTAATTATTTTGGACTTAAGCAATATTGTGGGTAATGCATTTGGAAACATAAGACAGCATTTAATAACAGCCTTGTACTAATTACCATTATCATTATTATAATAATTAGTTTAATTACTTGATTTCAGGAGATGAGGAGCGTTCATTTATTTCCGTCTTTTTATTCCTTGTTAATGATGGGCTAGCTGGAGACATCTCACCACTTAAACGATCTGGAAGGATACGGTCTTTGTTCAAATTGATTTCTGAATAAGGACAATTGATAGCACTGAAAGATGAAAAGAACAGAAGAACCATTTTTATTAAAATACTCACTTTTCTCAGTTAAAGGGAATAGCTTCAAAGATCACAAAAATTCAATAAATACACTGAAAGACTACAAGGATTAAAGAAATACATAGTATGAAGCATTTTATATTTAAAATATTATGACATTTATTGAATTAGAAAAGCTCTATTTGCTCTAGATTCTGAGAAGTATGTTGATGTGGGTGTTTCTGGTTTCACGGATGTATGTAATGTCTATGGATATCCCCAAGAGTTACACCTTCAAGAAAACTGAGTACAAGCAGAGAGCAGGCAGGATTTCGGCAATTACCTCCTCCCCCACCACTCCCCCCAGCCAAGAGTCATCAAAATTCCAAATATTCTTCCAGGGTTGCTAATGAAACCACTGTGCAGACTCTCCAGAACTATTTTTCTATCTTGTAAAGTGCCAACAGCATGTCACAGCAGATAGAATCATCAAGTCACAGACACAGATTTCTCCTTGAAAAGAGGGTCTTGCTAAGGGGACTGAAAGGACCTTATGAAACCTTATCCAGAGCACTAGCAACCTCAATCATTAAGCTAGTAAAGATTATCTTTAGAGTTTCCAGATACCAATCAGAAAGAAGCACTGTTATGGAGCTGATCAAAGTGGAAAGCCCGCCATCTCCAAAATGCTGCCATGACAAAAAGTTTGAAAAGAAAAGTGGGCCCCTGAGGTCGGGAGCCAAGATGATTGAGTATAGGCAGCAACCCAGCTGAATTCTCCCAACATTCCCTTCCAAGCAATTTTAAAATAACACTTCAAATTGAATTTTGGAGTGGCAGAACCAACAGAAGGTTGGTATGAAGTATTTTTTCCAGCCCAAGATTACTCAGGAGTCTGTCAGGGAAAGGTCTGTGACACCAGGGGTAAAAGACACACAGGAGCACAGTGCATGCTGAAGCAACACCTACAGCAGACTTGGAGGTGGCTGTGACAAGAGCAGCAGCAGCAGCTTTGAGAGTTCTCAAAGAGGCAGTAAAGGGGTTTGACAACTGGTCAGAAATAGATTACAGGGGACCCTCTGCTGGTACTGGCTGCATGACCTGTTGCAGTGCCTATACATAGCTATGGGTTAGAGATCCAGGGCAAAGAAGAACACCAGTACTTGTGGCTATAGCAGGGCAGGGGCCCTAGTCACACAGTTCCAGGGCAGGCAAGAGTACGTGTGGTTGCTCATAAGGAATTAGGGACTCTGCCTTCAGTTCTAAGACAGAAAGGAGCACCAGAGCTTCCAACTGCAGGAGAACTGAGAAGCTGGTCACAGCCCCTGGGTAAAGAGAAGCATTAGAACTTGCAACTGTAGCGGGTCAAGGTCCCTTCCTATGTAAAGACCAGAGTACAGGCCAGGAAAGCAGGAAACCACTACTTGGATCATACCACCTTGGAAGTACCTAAAACTTACAAACCCCCAGAATTCACTCTGAAAACAGCCGCATGAAAAATCTGAAGCCTAGGACTGTCTCCTCCACCCCGTGAAGCAGAGCGCAACTTTTACTGTCTATATACTCTTGCGTCTCATTAAACCTTTGCTTTAAGAATTTGAATGCTATGCCATTTGGTACACAAATAGTAAAATTGTAGTAGTGAGGTACCTCAAGTTTCCCCTCTCAGACCTAGTTTAGTCTAATCACAAATTACAAGAGAAAAGAAGTTAAGGATATGAATAGAATTTTAGAAAAGTTAGAAATGATAGACTTCTGGAGAAAACTAAATGGAAAAAGTAAGGAATATATCTTTTTCTTAGTTATATTTGCACCTTTACAAAACCTGACCATGTTTAGGGCATACAACCAAATACAGAAAAGTAGAAATATTAAATGCAAACTTTTCAGACCATAATGCAATAAAAATTACTTTCAATAAAAGGTTATGGAACTACAGATTAAAAATTAGTTGGAAATTAAATAACTGACTCCTAAAGAATGAGTAGGTCAAAGAACAAATAGAAACAATCAATTATTTCATTAACAAGAAAGACAACAAAGAGACAACATACCCAAATATGAGGAATGTAACCAAAGCAGTACTTATGGGAAAATTTATTTCTTTAAATGCTTATATCAACAAAAAGAGAAAGAACAGATCAATGAATTGGGCGTGCAACGAAAAAAAAAAACTAGAAATAGGACAAATTTAAAACCTCCAATTAAAGATCAAGTTGGAAATACTGAAAATCAAAGAGATTAGTAAAACTGAAAGTAAGGAAACCATTGAACTAATACATAAAACTAGGATCTGATTATATGGAGAAAAACATGACTAAAATAAACCATTGGTTAATTAAAAAAGGAAGAAACCAAATTACTAGCATCAAAAATAAAAAGGGTGAATACACCACCAAAGAAGATGAAATGCAAGCAGTTATTAAGGGATGTTTTGCCCAATTAAATACCAATAAATCTAACAATCTAAGTGAAAACGATGACTATTTATAAAAATATAAATTGCTCAGATTAACAGAAGAAATCTAATACTTAAATAACCTTGTCATTGAAAAAGAAATTGAACAAGCCATCAGTGAGCTCCTCAAGAAAAAAAAAAACCCTAGTATCAGAAGAATTCACAAGTAAATTATACCAAACATTTAAAGAACAATTAATTGCAATACTTTATAAACTACTTGGAAAAACAAGTAAAGAAGGAGTCCTACCAAATTTCTTTTAGAACACAAATATAGGACTGATACCTAAACCAGAAAGAGCAAAAACAGAAAGAAAACTATAAACCAATTTCTCTAATGAATATGGACACAAACATATTAATTAATAAAACACTAGCAAGGTGATTAAGTAAGTTCATATACTATGACGAGATGGAATTTAAAGCAGGAATGTAGTACTGTTTTTATAGAGGGAAAACTTTCAGCATAACTGACCATTTATCAAAACAAAAAAATATGATTATGAACAGATGCAAAAGAAGCTTTTGAAAAATTAAAGCACTCATTCCTTTTTAAAAACACCAGAAAGTTTAGGAAGTCTTCTTTAAAATGCTAAGTAGTATCTATTGAAAAACATCAGAAAGTTCAGGAAGTTTTCCTTAAAATGCTAAGTAATATCTACTGAAAAACATAAGAAAGCAGTATTAGCAATGGAGATAAGTTATAAGTTTTCCCAATGAGATAAGGGTAAGGATATCAAGGATACCCATCATCACCACACTAAATTGCATTAGAAATGCTAGCTATAGCTATAAAACAAGAAGAAATTAAAAGTATTAGAACGGGCAAATGAGGAAACAAAACTATCACTTTATAGATATGATATGACAGTATATTTAGAAAATCCTAAAGAATCAACCAAAAAACTAATCGAAACAACAATTTTATTAAAGTTGTAGGAAATAACGTAAACCCATAGTATGTCATCAGCATTTCTATATATTACCGACAATGTCCAACAGCAGGAAATGGAAAGAGAAATTCCATTTAACATAACTACGGACAATATAAAATACTTGAGAGTCTACATCCCAAGACAAATTTAGGAACTATATGATCAAAATTACAACACACTTTTCACACAAATAAAGAAGATCTACAAAACTGGAGAAATATTAATTGCTCATGGGTTGGCCAAGCCAATATAATAAAAATGACAATTTTACCTAAATTTATTTATTCAGTGCCATACCAATCAAACTACCAAAAATTATTTTATAGAGCTAGAAAAAATAAAAATAAAAAACTTCATTTGGAAAAACAACAAAAAAAACAAAGATAAAAAATATCAAAGGAATCAATGGGGAAAAAATGAAGATGGCCTAGTAGTACCAGATCTCAAACTGTATTATAAAGTATAACCATCAAAACAATCTGTTACTGGCTAAGAAACAGAGGGGTGGATCAGTAGAATAGCTTTGGTACACAAAATGAACTGATGCAAAATTAAGTAAGTAGAAACAGAACATAGTACACAGGAATAACTATATTGTAGGATTAACTGTGAATGACTTATCTTTTCTCAGAAATACAATGAATGATGACAATTCTGAAGGTTTTATGAAAAATGTTAATCACTTTCAGAGTAAGAACTGATGGAATCTGAATGCAGATTGAAGAATATTTTTTCAACTTCTTTAGTTTTTCTGCTTTTTTTTGTAACATGGCTAAAATGAAATATGCTTTGTGTAATTTCATGTGTATAATTGAGATAACATTTCTTGCTTTTTCAATGGGTAGAGGAGGGATGGGAAAGAGGGAGAGAATTTATAACTCAAAATTTTTAAAAAATGAATATTAAAAATAAATAAATTTAAAACAAACAAAAAAAGAAGGCCCCAAGAGCAGACTCTGTGGTCCTCTATCCTGAAAGCTTTCCTTTGTGTCAATCTGATAAAGTCAGCGTAAAGATTTGTTATCCTTTGATCTCTACCACAATCTGATCAGTCTGTTGATTCACTTGGCTTGCTGACATTGTTGATATACTATCTCTGTTCCTTCCATGAACTCACAATAGTATTAAAAACTCAAAAAGTCTTAATACAATGTACCATGCTGTGGAGGACAATACAAATTATATTTAAGAAAAATAATTTCTATTATAAACCCCAAATTCCTGGGTCCCTGAAATCACTTTTTTGGTTCTGCTGCCTAGGTCAATGGCAATTATAAGTAATAACCAAAAACATATATATACTATCATATATTACTGCTATCTAGGTCAATGACAGTTAAGCGTAATAACCAAATATACAGATACTGACACACATTGAAGAGACAAGACCAAAACTTTCACAAGACCAAGAACTATTTTTGATACTTCATATTATTTGCACTAAACAATGTAACCTTGGAAAAGATATAGTCCATAGTCAAGCATTTATTTAGCACTCACTATGAGCCAGGCACTATGCTAGGTGCTGGGTATATAAAAAGGTACAAAAGAGAATCTCTGCCTTCAAGGAACTCACAGTCTAAAGGGTGGGACAACAAGCAAACAAATTACATGCAAGATAAACAGTAACTAATTAAAAGAAGAAGTCCAGTAGATTTTAAAAGGGTTGGGAAAGGGAATTTTCATAGGGGTTGAGGTGTGGGAGGGGGAGAGATATGCAGGTGAAGGAAGACATAAGAGAGAGAAAGAGACTATGGATATGTTTTGCAAAAAACAGATAACAGAAGGAAGATCATAAAGAATCAGGGACAAGCAGAGCAGCTTTGAGAGCTCCATGATGAATTAATTCTTTTAAAAAAAGTAAGCTCTACATAACAAAATATTTCTTGCATGTCTCTCTTCTGTTCTACTATGTGTATGGAAATACTAATTTTATTTAGTTTCTAAGTTTAGTTTAAAAAATTAAATGATTAAAAAAAACAACTCTGATCATTCCAATGAGCAATCACAATTCGAAGGAACACGTCCCTTTCTGACAGAGAGACAAAAGATTCAAGGTACGATATAATAACATTTTTCGTTGTGGAAACAGTCAGTTTGGGAACTTGTTTTTCTTGACAGAATATGTGTTATAAGAGTTTTGGTTTTGTTTCTCAATTGGAAAGTGGAGGAGAGATAGGGAGTGACAGGAATTGGTTTGCCACAAAGAAGAAAACAAGATAAAAAGAGAGTCACTGAGGCATTTTTTTAAAGCACAGAAAGGAACATTAGAAGTGCAGACAGAACCACAGACAAACACAGTAGATCTGAAAGTTACATGCTGAATTTATTATATACTTAAAAGGAAAAGTAGGATGTGCACAAGAAGGATTCACAGTTTCATATAAAATTCTCCTCTGTTCTATTTTATACAGGGAAGAGTCTATTTTACTTTGTGTTTGTCAAGTTCATAGTTTTTTTTTTTTTAAAGAAATAGATTACTCAAGAGGAATAGCTAACATGAACTAACATTCTGACTAATGTTAGAGAATTAATGTTAGATTATGTTGGAGAAGATTAACAGGTTAAGTTTTAGATCTGACAAGTTTGAAATAACAGTGAGACATGAAAGTTAGTCAATAAACATTTGTTTAGTGCCCATTACATGCCAAGGCGCTGTGCTAAGCTCTGGGGATACACCAAAAGCAAAACATAGTCCCTAATGTCAAGAAGGTCCCAGGCTACTGAGAGAGATAAGATACACACAACTATGTACATCTAAGATACATACAGAATAAACTGGAGATAAGAGGCAAGGCATTAGCATTGTGAGAGATCAAGAAAAGCCTCCTGTTGAAGGTGGGACTCTAGCTGGGATTTGAAAGAAGCCAGGAGGGAGGGATGAGAGGGAAAACATTCCAGGCATGTGGAAAAGATGGTGAAAGTCTTGTTTGAGGGAGTAGAAGTTTCTATCTGAAAGGTAAAACAATTAGAATTCAGGTAAAATATATGAGATGGAGATTTTTGTTTGTGGGTTTTCTGTACACAAGTGATAAATAAAGTCGTGTGACCTCCAAGGAAAAGACACTTCAGTGTGAAGCCAGTTAGAGAGAAAATAGAAGACAGCATTTGGAAATTGTCTTAGTTCAGGCAATAGAAGAAGGAAGAAGAAATAGTAAAGAAGATGGAGGAGCCATCAGAGAGGTGGAAGATTAATAAGGACAGTCAGCCAAAAAGAAACAAATAATTAAATGCTTACTCTGTTATAGCCAGCACTTACCACCTGTGCCAAAGCACTAAAGATACAAAGAAAGGCAAAAACAGTCCCTGCCCTAAAGAAATTAGGTCACTTTCTAATAGAAGAGACAACAGGTACACAACCAAGTACACAGAGAAAAGTTAGATAACCTCACGCCAAAGGGAGGAAATTTTCAAGAAGGAAAAAGTGGCTGATAATATCAAGTGTTTCAAAGAGATCAAGGAGTACAAGGATTGGAAAAAAGACATAGGTATTTGGCAACCAGGAGACTATTGATTACATTTAAGGGAGAAGTTCAGGAAAGTGATGGAAGCAGAAGTTTAGAGTATAAAGACCTCAGAAATGGAGGAATGGATGGAAAGGAAGCAGAAGCTACAACATATTAATTAAATTTCAGTAAATTTGCAAACAAAAGGAAGTTCTGACTAAACAAGCCTAATCTGCAATCTGATCCTTCAGTGGAATCAGATGTTTCTAACATTCTATCATCTAGCTGGAGCAAAGGGAACTGTTCTCTTCCCAGTAACCTGCCACTAAAACCAGTTCAAAAGACAACTCTTGGCTCAGATTTTCACAAAACTGATTTTATTCTCACTAAAGAATTTCCTTACCTATTTATTGAGACATCATTATAATATCCATTTTATTCACTGCATTTTATTTTTTTTATTTTTTTGGTTTTTTTTAAATGACTTGTTTATTTACTTTTAGTTTACAAGATTGAGTTCCACATTCACTTGAGTTTCAGATTTTCTCCCCTTCCTTCCCCCCCCCTCCCCATGGTGGCATGCAATCATGTATAGGATCTGCAAATACTTTCACATTGTACAA
>CM053586.1:90662454-90710723 GCA_028646515.1 Pseudochirops corinnae
AATTAAACCTTAAGTATGCTATTCACTTGAGTTTAGTTGGAAACAAAATGGGTATTTTAAAATTTTAAGTAAAAATTATGTCCATAGGATAACAATTACTGATGCAATCAACATTTCATTTTTTGATACTGATATCTAAAAAACATGCATGACTGATTGGAGAATGATGCTTGGCCCAAGTATCAAAAGGAAGAATTCCCTCATGATGATAGATTAAAAGCCTACATGGTCACCAGCTATAAAGACAGGAGATAACCGTGGGTGGTGGTGAAACCTAATCTACTTAGCAGCTGGCGAAAAGCTATTTCTCTTTGCTCCTTTTTTTGTTTTATCGATCTGTTTAGTTATTAAGGGTGACTCTGTTTGTCTTCTTTTACCTTCTTTTCCTAGCTCTCTTCACCACCAGGAGCTATAATGAAAGGAATTACTTGGCTTATCTTTTAGCAAAATAGTTAAAAAGATATATGCAGTTTCTAACTTAAAACAGGTTGTGTTCCAAAAATTCCTCTACAACTCAGCTGTCTAGAATACAAAAGGCATTTTCCTATAAAAATACTGCAAGTCTCAGGGCATACATAGGGAAATGAATTCAGATGTTAAGGTCAGATCTTATACCACTACAAAGGAAAGGAAACCTTCTACTTGGGATAAAATGGGGGAGGGAGGGCAAGAAATGTGAGTGGATAGAGGTACAAGAGAAGGAGATTGAGTTTATTTTTTACATATACAAAAGAAAAAAGAAATTTAAAAAGGGACTGACAAACATGGCAAGTTTATTTATTCTTTGTTAAATGTAATACTTTAAAACACTATAAAGGAACTCCAGTTTCATAAAGCACTTAGCACAGTATCTAGAACACAGTAAGCTTACATAAATGTTAGCTATTATTATTATTATTATTATTATAAAATGCAGTATTTTTGTTTCTCTTTTTACATGGAAATGTTTTGTTGATGATTAAATTCAAAATTTTAAAAATTTAAAGAAAGAGGGTGGTGCCCTCATCTCCTTAGTCATCAGTACTGGTGTTACAGTAAAAAAGCAAGCACCCATAGAAAGCTATCAAATGGGAAAATTTTTTGCATCAAATCTCTGATAGGATGTTGAGGAACCTAATACAAATATGAATGAATGTATGAATTGTGCTAAAAGGAAGTACAAAGGAAAAAAGACAACACATACAGATTTCAGGCTCAAGTTAGATGGAAAGGTCTCATGGTCCTTAGGGAACAGTAGCAAAACAGATGGCAATATCTCCTCTTTAATGTCATTCCTACTGAAACATCTTATCAGTTTACAATGTGGAACTATTTTTGAGCAGTAAGAACTTTATTTTCTAGGTCTTCACTAGCTGAGGTTGCATATAGCACCTGAAAAAGCATCTGCCAGGCTGCATCATGATTTTCAAGAAGGATGGCTGGGGACACTGGGCTGGAAGCATTGTTATTTCCAAAGTTCTTGGATTCAGAGACCATGACTATCTCCACTGAGGTCTGAGGGGAGACCATGCTCAAAGTGATAGTGAATTGACTTACATGGAATATCTTGCCTCCTGTCTCCAGGTAAATTAGGTAATTATAGACAGAAATAGTGGAGACAGAAGGAAAAATAAGTTAAGGTAAATGATAAATTTGGCTTGACATGTTAAGACTGAGGTAGTGGGGGCAGTCAGATAGAGTTGTCCCACAGGCAAGCAGCCAGGCAGAAAGTCAGTCTGTCAATAAACATTTATTAAGCACCTACTATGACCCAGGCACTGTGCTAAATTCTGAAGGATACAAAGAAAGGCAAAGGACAGCCTCTGCCTTTGAGGAGCTCACAATCTAGTGTGTAGACAACACACTAACAACTATGCATGCACAAGTCATAGATAGAATAAATATGAGATAATCAATGACAGGAAGGAACTAGCATTAAGGAGGATTCAGAAATGGTTCCTGTAGAAAAGGATGTTTGTTAGCTGCAACTTAAAGGAAGCCGGGAGGCAGAGACGAAGAAGGAGAGAATTCCAGGCATGAGGGGCAGCCAATGAAAATTCCTGGAATTAAGAGATAGAGTCTTGCATAAGAAGAGAAAAAAAGTCTGTGTCACCAGATTGCAAAATATTGGGGGACAGGGGTGAGGTTGAAAGATAAGGTATAAAAAACAAGGGGAGAGAATGTCTGTTATAATGAGTCAGAATTTTAAAACTGAATAGGGCTACGCTGCCTTTGGGAAACTATAGTTTCATAACTACAAATTTATCCAGGAAACAAAGATTCATTTTTTAAATAGCTTTTTCAAAATATCAGTATTCATCATGCCATGTTCCCGCATTCTAGCTTCCACTTCCAACCTGGGATTCCAGCTATACCTTGGCTTCTGAATGATGAACAGTAATCAAATCAAGCCACCATTTCTGTAAAGGATATGTTAGTCAGGTGCCCTCTAATTCTATCTTTGTGACTTCTCTGTTCAAAATATTCTTTCATGGCCACCACTGCCCAATGTTTTGTAAGCTCCTTGAATATAGGAACTGTCTGGACTTTTCTCTTTGTTTCCCCAATGTTAGACATATTGGTGTCTAATAAATGCTTTCTCATTCATTCATGCACTCCAGTGATACAGTCATGAACAGATGGAATAGCTTCTGAAGAAACAAGACTGAAAAATCACCCAAAGGACAATGAGAAGGTGCAAGGTGGACACAGGTGGCCTGTAATATGTTACCAACAAAGAATTTAAAAGAAGAAGCAGGGGGTGGAGCCAAGATGGTGGAGTAAAGCAGGAACTTGCTTGAGTTTGTCCCCCAGTTACCTCCAATACTTGCAAAAAATGACTCTAAACAAATTTTAGAACTACAGAACCTACAAAATGACAGAGTGAAACAAATCTTGCACTGAAGAAAGCCTAGCAGGTCGACACGAAGGGTTGATCTCATCAGGCTGGGAGGGGAGCGCAGTTCCAAGCACAGACTTGCAGCACAGACTGGGCCAGAGCAGACCTCAGAGGACTGAATCACTGACAGCTGTTGTGGTTTCCACACTTTTCAACCCCAAAATGCCAAAGACAAAGTAAAAGATCAGTGGGGAAATGCTGTTGGCCCTGGGTGAGAGAGGAGTAGGATTCATCTCCTGCCCCCAGCAGCTGCTTCTGGAGCTCTAGGATCACAGATGGTTGGTGGACTATGGCTGATCAGAGGGCATTTGCAGGAATCTCTCTGCTGGCACTGAAGCAGGATTCTTTTTCATTACCCTGATTGGATATTGGTCGCCATCTTGGGTGGCAGTGCTGGGGTAAGGGCCGCTGGTGTGGCAGAGCTTGTAGTGGCTGTGGAGAGGCAGTGCTCCTCACAGTTCTGAGGCAGGTGCCTACAAGTAGCTCTGACAATAGCTGCATAAAACCCCAGAAATTTGGGACACAGTACTCTCTGCCCTGGAAGCAGAGTTCTACCATGGCAAAGACCTCAAAAGTTAAATAACTGGCTGGGAAAATGAGCAAAGAGAGGAAAAGAAATCAAAACTATATAATCCTTCTTTGGTGACAAAGAAGATCAAAACACAGAAACAGAAGAAGACAACAAAGTCAAAACTCCTACATCAAAAGCCTCCAAGAAGATAGGAATTGGTCACAGGCCATGCGGGAGCTCAAAAAAGAAGTTTGAAAATCAAGTAAGAGAAGCAGAGGGAAAATTGGGAAGAGAAATGAGAATGAGGCAAGAAAATCATGAAAAAATGAGTCAACAGCTTGCTAAAGGAGCTCCTCCCCCCCCCCAAAAAAAAACTGAAGAAAATAACGCCTTAAAAAATAGACTGACTCAAATGGCAAAAAAGGTCCAAAAAGCCAATGGGGAGAAGAATGCCTTAAAAAGCAGAATTGGCCTGATGGAAAAGGAATTTCAAAAGCTTACTGAAGAAAATAATTCCTTCAAAATTAGAATGGAGCAAATGTAATGACTTTATGAGAAATCAAGATATTATAAAACAGATTCAAAAGAAGGAAAAAAATAGAAGACAATGTGAAATATCTCACTGGAAGAACCATTGTCCTGTAAAATATATACATGAGACATAATTTAATTATTGGACTACCTAAAAGTTATGATCAAAAAAAGAGCCTAGACATTATCTTTCAAGAAATTATCAAGGAAAACTGCCTTTATATTCTAGAACCAAAGGGCAAAATAGAAATTGAAAGAATTCACCAATTGCCTCTTGAAAAAGATCCCAAAAAGAAGACTTCTAGGAATATTATAACCAAATTACAGAGTTTCCAGGTCAAGGAGAAAATATTACAAGAAGTCAGGAAGAAACAATTTGACTATTGTGGAAACACAATCAGGATAACGCAAGATCTAGAAGCTTCTACATTAAGGGATCAAAGGGCTTGGAATATGATACTATGGAGGTCAAAGGAGCTTGGATTAAAACCAAGAATCACCTACCTAGCAAAACTGAGTAAAATACTTCAGGGGAAAATATGGACGACATTCAATGAAATAGAGGACTTTCAAGCATTCTTGCTGAACAGATAATTTGATTTTCAAGTACAAGAAGCAAGAGAAGCAAGAAAAGATGAACAGCAAAGAGAATTCATAAGGAACTTATTAAAGTTGAACTGTTCACATTCCTATATAGAAATACAATATTTGTAACTCATGAGCCTTTTCTCAGTATTAGGGTAGTTGAAATGAATATTTATACATACATACACACATACAAACATACACATATGTTTTTATATAGGTACATATGTGTCTGTGCATATATATGCAAATGTGTGCATATATGTGTATATGTATACATACAAAAGGCACAGAGTGAGTTGAATATGAAGGGATGATATGTAAAAAATCAAATTAAGAGGTAAAAGAGGAATATATTGGGAGAAGGAGAAAGGGAGAGACAGAATAGGGTAAATTATCTCACATAAAAGAGGCAAGAAACAGCTGTTACAATGGAGGAGAAGAACAGAGAGGTGAAAGGAAATGAGTCAACCTTACTTTCATTGGATTTGGCTTAAGGAGGGAATAACATATACACTCAATTAGGTATCTTACCCTACAGGAAAGTAGGAGGGAAGGGAATCAAGGGAGGGCATACTGGGGTAGGGGGTAGTGAGAAACAAACTTTTGAAAAGGGGCAGGGTCAATGGAGAAAATAGAATAAATGGGGGGTAGGATAGGCTGGAGGGAAATATAGTTAGTCTTTCACAATATGACTACTATGGAAATGTTTTGCATAACTACACATGTATAACCTGTATTGAATTGCTTGTCTTCTCAGTGGGGGTGGGTGAGAAAGGAGAAAGGGAGAGAATCTGTAACTCAAAATTTTAAAAACAAATGTCAAAAAATTGTTTTTACATGTAACCAGGAAGTAAGATATAGAGGCAATGGGGTATAGAAATCCATCTTGCTCTACAAGAAAGTAAGGGCAAAGAGGCTAAGGGGGAGGATAAGTGAGGATAGAAGACAGGGCCGACTGGGGAAAGGGGTAATCAGTATGCTTGTCATCTTGGGGTGGGGGTAGGGTAGAAAACTTGGAACTCAAAATCCTGTGGAAATGAATGCTGAAAGCTAAAAATAAGTGAGGAGGGGGAGGGGAAGGAGGGGGAGGAGGAGGAGGAGAAAAAGGAGGAGGAGGAAGAAGGAGGAGGAGAAGAAGAAGAAGGAAGAAGAAGAGGAAGAAGAAGAAGGAGGAGGAGGAGGAGGAGAAGGAGAAGAGGCAAAGCAAAGGATATCACTAAAGAAATATATGAGCAAAAAGGGTGGACCAGTCACATGGAACAATATTCTCAGCACCATGGGGGAACCCCAACTAATGAAGGGTATTGGTGAGAACTGCAGGTGAAGGGTAACCATGAACTGGATGCAATCTGCATCACTTTCATAACACGGAAATGGATGAAATGAAAGATTCATTAGAGCATTGAGTATTGAGCTTTACTTTAAACTGAGTAACACAGCTGAAAATATCATTTAAAAAACTAAAAATATAATTTAAAAGACTAAAAAAACCTACTGTGACCAGAACAAATAAATGCTACTATTTCCTGTTTTTTAAAATATAGACCATCTGCATTTGGAGTGGTTATGTTTTGAAACCAAATAAATGAGAAAACTATGTAACTGTTAAGAAACTAGTTATTCTAAAGTGTTGCGAATTAAAATATTTAATTCTGTTTTTAAAAAGTAGCTAGTGAGCCTGCTTGGAACAAGGGAAATGCAATCCTAAAGATGAAGTTACTGTCTCTAATAAGAATTCATTCTTATTTTCTTAGGATTGAAATAACTATTTCCAACTTAAAGCATAAGGTTACCATTACTGTAGGACTCACAGACCTTAATATCTTAATAAATTACCCTTTGAAGTTCCCTACTTCCCTCTTCCAACACCTGGCAAACATAAACTATATTAAAAACAGATACTATTTAGGTGGGGAGATATTATTTTTTTATGATACCATACCATACTGTTTGTCAGTACATGTTTTAAATCACTTCTCAATTTGGCTGCTTAAAGGTAACTATTTAATTTTAACCATACCTTAGATGCTACAGACAAAATCTATCTTAAGATCCATCCCCTGAAATTAGTGATATAAATTAACCTTAAATCCCAAATGATAGCTGTGCCTTGGAAGCCAACAACTCATTAATTATTTTACCAGTTTCTATGGTCTCATCTGATTCTGTTTAAGAAGGTTCGTTTTAACTGACCACATCTCAGAATGGCAAGGTCTAAAAGAACAACATAAAAGTTCTAGAAACATAAAATGACACTGTTTTTCCTATTATGTAACACTTTGTACAAAAGTGGAATGCTTATCAGAAAATTGCAATAACAGTACTAGATACATGGTATAAATACATACCATGGAAAAATGAAACAATGATTTCCTTTTCCTCAAAGAGAAATATAGAAAGCTGAAGGACACAGGACCTATCATAAACTGCACCCCCATACACATAGCTCTATCATTTTAAAAACATTAGGAAGAAACTTCCTATGGGATACGACCAATGTGAAATCATAGTCAAGAAAACTTGACTATCATTTCCCCCCTAAAAATGTTTTTGTTGGGCAGCTAGGTGGTACAGTGAATAGAGAACAAGCCCTGGAGTCAGGAGGACCTGAATTCAAATCTGACCTCTGACACTTAATACTAGCTGTGTGACCTTGGGCAAGTCATTTAACCCTAATTGCCCTGCCTTCCCCCAACCAAAAAAGACAAAAACATTTTTTTTGTTCATAAAATCATAGATTTTGAGCTATGAAGGGACTTACTCCCCCTTCCAACAAAAAATCTTATAAACAAAAGTATACTTATTAAATCACTCACCCTTAACCATGACAATTACTATCCATATTATGAAGAAGATGACTATTGGATGCCTATCATTTCTTTAGACACTAAGGACTAACCAGGGGGAAAATCACTGGGCTGAGAAGCAAGATCCAAAAGCTAGCCTGAGCTTTGCTACTCTCTGGGCCTCAGCTTCCTTATTTATCAAATGAGATATTTTAATGACTCCTCAGACTATGTATGGCAATACATACCTGACTTCTCCATTATCCTACAGGTTATTTTCTTAGTAAAAATGAGCTAAGATACTTATACACCACTTAGAATTTCTTATCTCCAATATAATGTAATTAAAAGTTATAATCCCTATTCTGTAATGATAAAATAATGCCATACACTTTTATATAATTCTTTAGTTTGTAAAATGAGAGGAATTATATTTCATCATATCCTCAGATCAACTTCATGATGTCAGTAGGGTTAGTTATTATTACTCTGATTTTTGCAAATGAGGAAACTGAGATGTAGAGTTAAACTCTGTGTGTGTGTGTGTGTGTATGTAGAGATAATTAATTAATGGTGGCACCAGGACCAAAAATCAGGCTTTCTGATTCCTAAGCCAATATTGTTGAGTATACTGTGCTACACTTATACCCTGCATAAGAAACAACAAGGCATAATGGAAAGACTATTAGAGTTAAAGAGAAAATCAATTTGAATGTTGACTTCACCTGTTACTACTTACTCAAAAAACATAAATTTGTAGAAGGCAGGGGGATTTAAATTTTCTGTCTCTGCATCGCCACTGACTATCATGGTGCTTAGCACATAGAAGGAGTTTAACTGATTGGTATCTCAATGTCCTCATCTGTAAAATGAGGAGGTTAGACTGGAAGACCAACTCTAAATTTATGATCCTCTCTTGTCCAAGAAAAGCACTTTCTTTACACATATTTGTTTGTGTTTTTTTTTTAATTAAAAGCATTTTAAAGCAAAGATAAATAACAATTCAAATTTAAGACTAAACAAAGTCATTTATTTTCATCTATTTTGGCTCAAGGAATATTTCCTGAAAAGGAAAGATTTTATATTTATCAGAAAGGTAAATATAAAGTATTTTGCAAACCTTAAAATGTTATATAAGTGTCAGCTATTACCTTATTTTTGTCAACTGAATATCACTCATATAAACACAAAACCACTTTCCTACTACCATTACCATCACCATCACATGTTCCACACTTGTTATCACACCAGATGTAAACACAGAAAATCTTGAGTTTTATTATACAAACCAAAGAGAAGGGAAGAGTAGGGGGGTGAAATTTAAACTTAACCCCAGATGCCCCTGCATTATGCATATTTATATAGTAAGAAAAATTGAAATGTATGGTATCATCACAAGATAACATAACACTTGCTAATGCTTTTATTCAGAAAAGTTTGCTTCTAAAAAACAAACTTATAACAAGAAAAACTTACTTTTATTCTGTGCTCATCAGTATCTGCAACAGTTGCTACTCTAATAAACACAGGATTTCTTTTATCTACAATCTCAAATTTCATTTTTTTCTGGAATCCATGTGGTGGTTTCTGAAATAAAAGATGATTTTAAGTAGAATGCTTAAAAAGCAAATTAAATCAGGTACACATTTTATGCTAGAAATCCAATTTGAACAAAAAAATCCTCTTTAAGTCTAATTAATGTGTGTTAGCAATAGAATAGGTCCAGATGAGAGTTAATCAGAGTAAGAGAAAGTCATATGCAGTTCATGAAGTAAAAGGCCTATTTTGTAGAAAAGTCCACAGGAACTCCAAATTAACTGTTAACAATACACTTTGGCACAAAAACTGGGCATGAACGAAAACTAGGCCTCCATGAAAATTGTCTTTTCATTTCTTCAAAGCTCTTGGTACCCAAATTAATCCATTAGCAGCCAACAAAAAACATCTCATTACCAGAGGCAAGACATACAGCATAAAGGACTTCAGTTCTCTTGGTTGGGGGCCATCTCATTATGGCATCCAAGTTCCACTGGAAAAAGCTATCTCTACCTGAAAGGAGTTGAGAGCTCCTTCAGACCAAAGCAAACAGAGGATCTTTTGCATGTATATAGGAGCTAGAAGAAAAACTGGAGAGACCACTACCTGTGGCATGCCTTATTAGTCCTTGAAAGCATTAATGTGCCACACTAAAAGAGTGAATCTCCAGTCTCCATATTGCTCACTCTATACACCATGAACAAGCGAACAAGGGTGACAGAATAAAGGATGATAAGATGATTCTCACTCTGATCCATCCAGTGGACTAATGATAATTTAAACATATATGTTTTAAATGGTGCTGACAAGTCAAATGACACTGGGAAAAAAGTAAAGAAAATACTTTTCTGGAAGGCAAGAAAACCACTAAGGAGAAAGTTGCTTTAATATCTGATTGGCTAACTAGTTTTGCAAAAACAGCAGTCAAAGTATCCTCTGCAGGAAGTTAGGTAACTGATCATTTCATTCCGCTTGTATGAGCAAAAGGTGAATGGTCCAAATGGAAGACAGTTGTAAAATATCTCAGGTCAGGATCCATTGAACCCTATGTCTTACCCTACTCCATCTATCTGCACCTGTATCACACATATATGATGACAGTGGATACTTATAATATCAACCATCAGTCAGTCATCAATATAAATGATAAGTTTTTCCCCAATCTTTTGCTGTTCAATACATCAAAAAAGTTTTAGTACCTAATGGCCTAACCTGACCATCAGCTAGGTAGAAAACTCTATTACCTGTAGCAATTCCTTCCCTGAGGGTTTTGAATTGCCAGACTGTCACTACAAACTCTTTTTGTTCTATAGGCCACTTAGTTAGAGATCTGGATTTTAAAGTTCAAACTTCTCACAAATGCAATTGGACTTTAATTCATACTTTCTTCAAAGGCAAGAAAAAAAGAAGTTAGTAAAAAAAAAGGATTTTAAACTCTTAAAATATCTGTCATAAAGTCAAGACTATAAAACTTTCACACTTCAATCCATAGGATTGATTGTTAATTGAATTTCATAAAGAATTCTAAATTAAGTCATCTGATTTCTCAGATAAGAACATCTGTAGATATCTGCTTTCTCAGATAAGAACATCTGTAGATAAGAAATTAAAAGTTGGCACATGGATAGTAAAAATCACAGCAGAAATTAATACTGAGGAAATAAACAGAAAAACTATTGCTATGGTATAAAATTAATGGTAATGATTAAAATGCTAAGTAATCAAGAAGTTTAAATTATGTTCAGCATATTTTGTTTAAGAAAGCAAAGATATATAGCACAGACATATGCAAGTTTTTCATCATTTTTAAAAAAATGAACATTTCAAAGGATAAACATCAATTATTTGGAAAATGTATTCCTGTGGAACATTTGATTCACTGACAATGCTGAATAAATGGTGGGTTATTTTGCCAATTATTTTTTCTCTGGAACTCATAACTGATAAAATAAGCTTCATCTTATATTGTAAAGGAACACACACATACTGAAATATGACATTTCTTTGGAAGTTTTTATTTTGTGCAACAGAAGTTATCTTTCCCCTTTATTTCTTTCCCTCTCAGTTTGATATAATTAATTACCAGAGTATTTTTTTAAACTTAATATCCTAGCAACTACAATATGATGCCAAAGAAAACTCCTGTTTCCTGTAGTCTAAATAGCCATATTAAAAAAAAGACAACTACAAATGATTTTAAAGGATCTTTCTCCTCCTTTTTCCTTTGAACTCTTAGAAAAATAAGGACTTTGTTCTTCTAAACATCAAAGTAAATGTTTGTGGCAAGGTGAAAAAGCAAGCCTACAGGATTTCTGTATCTTTCTTCTCACAGTAAACATATTCACTTCAAATCCTAACAGGAGAGAGGCATGTATGTCATGCCTTAGTCATCCCTCATAACATCAAGATGGATTTTAGAAATATATTGGAATAAACAGATTTTGCTGGATTTAACTCAATAAACACATTGGACCAAAAGCATTAAAACAATTAAGTATAGCTTAACTTGCCATATGGTATTTCCACTGAAATTACAGAAAAAATAGCTCTGATCAAACAAAAGCCTCTCATGCTATACTGAAAAGGTTCCCAGGAAGTCTAATTAGAAGAATATATTGCTAATGATAGTATCATTTACTCTAGGTTGCTTCTAATGATTTTATGGAAAACAATAGAATTAAAGTCAAATATGCTATTTTTTGTACTTCCTGTATAAACTGGGCATATAACAGATCAAACTTAGTGAACCCTTTCATTCAAAAAAGCATTTGCCAGTTATCAATGACTAATCAAAATTACATTGATTTTTTTTCTTACATTTTTAAAAACAATACTGAACTACTCTGTTTGGAACCTACAGATTCTTTAGTTTAACTTTCAAATGTATAGTTTTTTAAGCCTATGATTATTTTTTCCTTTCTGTTCCCTACCTGCTTCTATTTTGGCTTCCTCTAGCATGATCTATTTTGTTCTTTGATTTCATTGGATGGATCTCTCATCTGGAACTAAAATATAATATTAAAAATGGCTTAGGGAATTTGTTTTACGTAATCATATATATTTGTAATGGATTTTGCTTTTCTTGCCTTCTTAATAAGGGAGGGAAAAAAATGGAGGGAGAAAATTTAGATCTGAAAATAAAACTGAATTTTTCAAAAAGTGAACTAAATTTATTCAGATGAATAACTCAATAAAAGTACCATACAAGGTTGTTTTGATTAATAAAAGATATAATTTGTTTCTAAAAGTGTTTATCTGAATTGAAAAGCAAAAAGTTGCTAAGAAAGTGACCATTTGTCATTTTCTAGAATTTATTTTAAAAAATCAGAAAACTTGCCTTTACTAACAAAAATTAATAGGATACCATAAAATATAGTCACTTACCACTTTAAAGGCCCTTGCAGGAGCAGGCAAAGAATTAGTTTCTTCCAAGTATTTGTCCCAGGAAAAATGTTTCACATTTGGGTAATCTACAAGGAGATTAAAAACAAAGAAAAGTCCACAGACAAAAGTTAAAATACTAATATACTAAATAATATATAAAATTATTATTATAATCAGAAAAATTAACATTATAGTTTCTGAGTCCATTTTCACATAATAACCCCAAACAACCTTTCAGATAGGTCACACACTGATGCTATTCCAGGTCATCTATATAAATTAAATAGTACCTTTTCACTGTGAACTCTTAATTTTCACCTTCAGAAATTTTAAGTAAATAATATAAGGTTAAATAATTTTAATTTTTTTTAAAAAAGAAAACACTCACATTTATCATTTAATAATATGATACTTTGGATTATTTAAGTTTTTGTATACCAATCTATGTCTTTATATATCTACCTCTTTTCTCCTCACCTCAATTTGAACATCTATGAGCCAGGGACCATTATTTATATTCCATACAAGACCTGATCCACAGCACTCAGTAGTGTGGTTAAATAATTAAACCAGTGAAAGATGGGCAGACTCATGCCCACAGTCAAAAATCTATAGGACCAGAGTGTTTCTTAAAAACCATATGAAGTAAAACAACTCTGAAGCACACTTCATACATATGAGATTGGCTAACATAACAGAAAAGAAAAATGACGAATGCCAGAGAGGAAGTAGAAAAACAGGGACACTAATGTACTCTTAGTGGAGTTGTGCAATAGTCCGATCACTCTGGAGAATAATTTGGAATAATTTATAGCAAAGGGCTATGACACATTGCATATATACCCTTTGACTCAGCGAAAGTATTGTCAGATCTGTACTCCAAAGAGATCAAAGACAAGGGATAAGAATTTATATGTATAAATATATTTATAGCAGCTCTTTTTGTGGTAGTAAAGAACTAGAAATTAAAGAGATGCTTATCAGTTGGGGAATAGCTGAAAAAGTTGTGGTGTGTGATTGTGATGGAATATTAGTGTGCTATAAGAAATGATGAACAGGATGCTCTCAGAAAAACCTGGGAAGATTTACATGAACTGATGTAAAGTGAAGTAAGGTGATCCAGGAAAATACCGTACACGGTAACAGCAATATTATAACAATGATCTACTGTGAAAGACTTAGCTACTCTGATCAAGGCAATGATCCAAGACAATTTGTCAATTAGAGATCTGATGAACTCGGAGTGAAGACTGGAGTATATATTTTCACTTTTTAACGTTTCTTGCTTTTTTATTAATTTTTTAGCAACATGGCTAATATGGAAATACATTTTGCATGACTTCATATGTATAATCAATTCCATATTATTTGCCTTCTCAATGGGTGGGGGAGGGGCTTAAGGGAGGGAGAGGATTTGGAACTCAAAAAGTTTTTAATAGGATGTTAATAAATGAATCAACAAAAAATTTAGGAAGATATTTTCACAAATATAAAGAATAGCATGTAGGAATCAATCATTCAATCCATCATCAAGTATTTCTTGAGGTCCTCTCAAATGACAGGTACTGGGTGTGGTACAACCACACTGGCATACCCAGGATGGCTGTTAGTACAGGTTCTTAGATCTGTTTTGCTAGAAAACATAGCTATTTAAGGGGTCAAAAATCATTTTAAATTAAATTCTCTAGTTCAAGGGAAAAGTCAGCACCCTGAATTTCAGAGAATATACAAACAGAGAAATAAAGACCGATAGACAGAGTTCTGACTTCCTGAATCAACTTTATACTTTATATACATCCCTGGATTGAGACAGTGTTTACATCTAAGTATTCAAGGAGCTCTGAACATATGGCCACTCAGAATCTTGACCAGGGAATCACAAGATCCTCTTCATAACCAAGCCCCCTGTAATGCCTTGCACGAGCAGCTCCCCAAAAGAATGCTACTGTGAACAGCTTTTAAGGTTCGGATTATACAGTATAGTGAACTCTCCATTTATTCCATTACAAATCATGGCAGACATTCACAACAAATCACAATATAATATTCACACCATCACATCTTATCACAGAAAATCACAATATAGTGTTCACAACAGCTTAACATTAGAATGGCTACACAGTTTTCACTACAGTGGCCACAGTATTTGGAACAAAGAATAAAATAATAATCATCTGGTTTCCCTAACAGGGAAACCCTCCTTACTTAATCATTCAATCAATTCACAATACAATAATCAATACTTAATCATTCAATCAATTCATAATACAATAATCAATCTTCCACTCATGGGGCAACCATAGATTAACTTAATCAGTTACTTATCTAACAATCAGTCACTATTCAATCATCAGTCACTACTCAGTCGTTAGTCACTACTCAGTACCCTCTTAAGGGGTAATGGGAAATACATAGGCCATGCACCCCTTGGTCACAAGTAAATCACAATTTCATCACTCATACGATATCCAAGGAGAGGCCTTTTCTTCATCTTGACTCTCAGATTCCCTGGATCTCCTTTCATAGTCCCAACCTGAATCCACCAAACAGTCACCTGGATTCAGAGGCAGCCAGCTCCCAGGTTCTCATCCAGTCCTCCAGGAAGTCACTGGCACACACTGAAGTTCACAGAGCCAGTACATCTCAAAACCTTCACCACTTCTGTTGCTGGGAATTCAAGGATCAACCAAGCCACGAACAACCAAAGTCTTATCCCAGTCATGCTTCTTCAGTCCTCCAGCAGTTCGACTGGCCCTAGGACCCAGAAGTAATCTCAGCCTTCCAGATGGCCTTCCAGGCAGCAGCAGCAACACTGGCCTTCCAAGCAGCAGCAACAGCCACTTTGGCCTTCACCAGATTTTGGTCTCAAGAAAAACTCCAACTCAGTTCTTCAGTCCAGCAGCCCAGCTCCCAGATGCTGAAACAATTCTGCTTCTGCCACCAGGAGCCACTAGGAGCCACCAGGAGTAAGATTCCTGATTCTGTTTCTCTGTCTCTAGAACTCTTCTTATATACACACACACACACACACACACACACACACACACACACACACACACACACACATACACACTGGCCTCCTATTTCAGCCAACCCCTTCCTGCCACAGCAAGAGGAGACAGAGTTCATACCTTCTGCTTCACAGAGTTCACACCTCCTGCTTCTCTCAAGAGGTACTTAGCCCTAAGTTACCAAGGGCTAAGTATCTGCTAAATTGATTACTGTTATACCCCAAAGCAAAATACCAACTCAGAGTATATATTTCTCAGACCCAGAAGGTATCACAACCCTATTGACTCAGTGACTAATTAGAAATTAGCAAAAGGTGTGAAAGCCTTCTTATAAGCAAGCTTCCCTTAATGGACTCCACTTGAGGCCTATTAATGGGAGGGGAAGATCTTAAATCCCACTGATATTACACTGGGAAAACACAGACAAAAGCAAAAATAGCCTTTGACATCAAAGAGCTTACATTCTAATGTGAGAGAGAAATTTTATGTGTCTAGATATATAGTTAGATATATAGTTAGATCAGCTATCTATACACAACTATATACAAAGCAGGGAACCACTGGTGTTTACTAAGTAGAGTGATATGTCAAATCTTTGCTTTAGGAGAATCAGTTTGGCAATTGTGTAGAGGGTAGATTGGAGTGGAAGGAGACTTGACTCAGAGAGATCAATCAGGATAATGATATGTCTAGGTGAGTGCCTGACCTAGAGCAGTGGCTATCTCAATGGTAAGAAAGATATATTTCCGAGAGATGCTGTAGAGATAGAAATGACTACATATGGCAACTGGCTGGGTTGAAAAGCTGGATAACTATAACGATGCTAGCAACTTCAACAGAAATCAGGAAGCTCAGATGAAGGGTGGTTTTGGGAGAAAAGATGAGTCCTGGATATAGAGTCATAGGATTAGAGCTAGAAGAGGCCTCAGAGGTCATCAAGTCCAATCTCACCATTCTACATGTGAGAAAGCTAAACCCAAAGTCCCCTGGCTATTAAGTGTCTGAGACAGGGTGTGAACTTAGTTAGGACTTCCTGAATCCAAGTCCAATACACTATTCACTATGCTATCTAGCTACCTTAAACACATTGAGTTTGAGATTCCTAAGTGATATCAAGTTTGAAGGGCACATAGGGATGCAAGATGATAGGTTAAGTGAGAGAGTGGGACTGGACATATAGATCTAAACATTATCAATACAATATTATATACATTACAATACATTAATATACATTATCAATAACAATTAATGCCTTGAGGCTGATGAGATCACCAAGTAAGAGAGTAGAAAGAAGAGGAAAGATAAACAGAGGGCATGCACATCCAAGAAAAAACAGGGTTAGCCAGGGTGGGGGTAGGGGAAGCTAGTAGAAAGGAAAGTTTATGTGGGCTTATAACCACATCGTCTCTACTGTCAAGTGAGTCACAGGACACACCTGGGTCCAACTCACAGAATTTTCTGGGCACTTCGCCCTCCTCAATATATGTGTCACCAATTCTGGTTGCATGCTAGGCTAGATATGTGGTTTTCACAAATAAATTTTATGAGAAATGGTTCCCTGGGTAACTGAGTGCCCAGGGACTCTCAATGAAATAGTAAAGCAGCCAAAATTGAAGTCCCAAGAAAACAACCACTTAGTATGACAGTACTGAAAATGAATAGAACTGCTGTACCAGAGTAAAGGACTTGGGTCCTAAGCCTTACAAACACTGCTGCTGATATTTTACAGTATGCCCATGAATGAATTCAAGGACATGAACCTCTGAGAGGCATTAAATCTAAGGGAAGCAGTTGTTCTGACAAAACTGCAGTCACTATTACACCATCAACAAAAAGTAATAATAACGGCTACCATTTCTATAGCACTTTAAAGGTTCACAAAATGCTTTATGTATGTTATCCCAGATGATCCTCACAACAATCCTGTGAGGTAGATACCAGTATTATTCCCATTTCACAAATGAGTAAGCTGAGGCTAACTTTCCTAAGGTCATATGGAAAATTAAGAGCCTAAGGCACAATTGAAAACAGATGTAAACCTTCCTGACTCCAAGCGCAGCACACTCTCCAGACATTACATAACTGCCTTATCCTTTGTATGCACAGCCCACTTTTCTCCACTGTTAGACTGTAAGCTCTGAGGAGGTCTGGTTTCTGCCTTTCTTTGTATCTCTAGCACTTAACACAGTGCCTTAACTTAACACTTAATAAATGCCTCCTGACTTGGCTTTTATAGAAAATGAACACATGCTTAATAAATATACTGTTATCAATAATAATGGAAATCATAGAGTATACTCTTCAGTATGGGACAATAACAAGAGGGCAGGAAAAGTTATCCCCTATATAATGTGCTCAGAAACGTAAAGGGAAAGGAGAATCTCTTTGTCTATGGTTAGTACAAGAACCTGCTCTGTTTGGTGTGTAAGGGACATTCAAGTGACAGAAAGGTACACAGTCTGCTATGGATTAAGTAGTCACAGGAGAGGGAAGAGAGATGTCTGAAATCAGGAAATTTAAGACCATAGGTCATCTCACTGACTTGTGAATGCAATGCCAGTAAAAGATGGTGGGACATCTATTTACTCTACATTACAGACTATTAGAATTGGAAGGGGTCTTTGAAGTCATCTTTGGCCCCTAATTTTACAAGAGAGGAAATCAAGAATCTAGTTTCCCAAAACCATGGAGGCCTGAGCTCTACACTAAACTCTGGAAAGGTCTTTACCTAGATTTACCATTCTTTCATGGAGCAGCACAACAGTCTTTAAAGTACACACATAATAAATATTTACTGAATGAATGAATAACTAATGAGATTAAGTGACTTGCCCAAGTTTGCCTGATTGGAAGTCTAATGCTTTTCCTATGATACTGCACTATCCCCATCTCCTTATTTTCTAAAACTAACTTAACATGAATTTTATTGTACTGATTAAAAAAAAAAATTACTGAAATCTTCTTATTCACTTCTATTTCTGAGTGTATCCCTTCCCCAAGCAAGTTATTCCCTATAATAAAGAATAAAATAAAAAGGGGCATGTAGTTCAACAAAACTAATCCAGAAATCATTAGCAACATAAAAAACTTCTTCAATCACTAAAAATGAGAGAAATACAAATTAAAACAGCTCTGAGGATCTACCTCCCATCCATCAGACTGACAAAGTTGAGCCCCCGCACCCCACAAAAGGAAAATGGCAAATGCTGGAGAGACTTTGGGAACATGAATGTACTCTTGATGGAACAGTGGAATGATTCAGACCTTCTACAAAGCAATTTGGAGCTATGCCCCCTAAATTAATGAACTATGCATATCCTTTAATCTAACAATGCCACTACTAAATCCATACACCTAATAATTCAAAGAAAGAGGAAAAGGACCCACATGCACAAAAAACACTTATAGCATATATTCTTGTAATTGCAAAGAACTAGAAATTAGGAGGTTACTCACCAATGGAGTAATGGCTGAACAAATCATGGTATGTGAGTGCAATGGAATACTATTGTGCCATAAGAAATAATGAAGGGATTTCAGAAAGACCTCATAAGATTTGTATAAAGTGATGCAGAATGAAATGAGCAGTACAAGAATAACATACGCATTAATAATATTGCTTTAAAAAAAACTGTGAAAAACTTAAGAACTCTAATCAGTGCAATGATCACCCATAATTATAGAGGACTAATGATGAATCATGCTAAATATATTCTGACAGAGGGTTGATGAAGTATGGGTCAGAGTCAAGACTTGAATGTAAGTCTTTCTGGCTTTAAGTCCAGTTCTTTATCCAATACGCCACACTGTTTCATATGTTTATATTAGTTACTTATTTATGTTACATATTATAGCCTTATCAGAAAAATTATACAATACAAATATTTTCCTCGATAATCAGTTTCTCTTCTTACTCCAGCTGTACTGATTTCAATTGTGCAAGAGCTTTTCAAGCTTATGTCATCAAAATTTTCTATTTAACCTTTTATGTTCTTTGCTATTTTTTTAAATAACAATTCCTAAAGCATGTATATACTATGTTTAAGATGGCACAAACCAAACTCTTTTGGATATTCCCCATTATTAGGAAATAATGTGCAGACCAGAGGTTCATACAGTGTTAAGAGCACTGGACCTGATAAAGGTTGAAAGTGAAGCAAAAGATACAGTTCTAATCCCAGCTGTCACAGTATAGCTCTAAGGCTTTTAGCCCTTTACTTAGGATTTTATTGGCCTAAATTTTCTAATTTACAAAATAAAGGGACCTTGGATTTGTGGTCAGATGACCTGGATACCTAGGTTCAAATCCTTGCTCTGCTTCTTACTACCTGTGTGACCTTAGATAAGTCATTTAAAATCCCTTCCAACTCTAAATCTATGGTCCTGTAATCCTAAGGGCTATGGCTATTTAATATTTTTATCCATGCCTTGAATGAAAGCATGGAAGGCAATTTATTAAACCTGTAGAATTGATACAAAGCTGGACAGGATAGTTAAAGTGTCTGGATGTAAATCAATTTTGATGGGGCATAATGATGAGCTGCCACATTTTTGGAAGGGCATTGACAAAACCCAAAGGATCCAAGGGAGGTGGATCAGCATTGTTAAGACTAGAGAGACTAGGGATTTTTTAGTTTGGGAGAGAAAAATAATCAAAAGGGAGATGACAGTCATCTTTAAGCTTCTGAAAAGTTATCACGTGGAAGAGATACTGGACTTGTTCTACTTGGCCCAAGAAGGCGGAATCAGCCAACAAGAGGGCATTCTTGTTCAGGTATGGGTCGGCAGAAATAACCTTTGCATTCCATTCCACCTTCTTGACTCTCAGAGGATAAGTTTAGTCATTTTGATTATAGTGGCCATTAGTATGAGCATTTATTGAGTACTCAAAGGTGGCTGAGTACCCTAGAAGGCCAAAAGGGATCATAAAAGATTTACTTTGTAAACCATTGATTGCAGGGGGAAAAGCAACATTGTCGGTTTAGTACATCACTACTGCTGGAGTCAAAGTACTCTTAAATAAGCTGTTGTGCTCAATGGAGGCCACACAGGAGACATAAACCTTTCTTTTGCTCCTCTGACTTCATAGCAATATTTTCCAGCTTTCTCATCACAGTTCTTTCCAGGATGGATGGGGGTTAAAGAGGTAAAGATGAGAAGTATATCACTTCATTAACATGCATAAGGAAATGACTTCTATCACTTTGAGTCTTGTTCTTTCTCCTGTCTACAGCAGTTCTACTAGGGAACTTTAGGCTTATAATTCAGGTCTCAGCACGGCTCTGCAATTACAACTCTTGATTTCTTTTGAAATTAGTACTACCTACTTAAGATAAAGCCACAGCGACCATTTAAAAATTCAACTAATCCCGGCTGGTTCTTTGAGATCAATATCTTCATATTCCTGATGATGAAGAAATTCTAATTAAGTAGCAAATTGTCCTTTCTACATTTAAAATATCATGAAGAAGAGGACTTTGGTCCCAGAGAGCAAAACTAAGAGCAATGGGTAAAACTAGCAGAAGCAAATGTAGGCCTGATATCAGGAAGAATTTCCTAACAATCAGGGTTATCCAACAGTGGAGAGGGCTACCTTAGGAGGTGCTAGGTTCTTTTTTCACTTAAAAAAACAAATTAGAGAGTATGACATTTAAGAAGATAAAGAAGGGCATGAAAACAAACAGTAGGATAATACATAATTCTAAAAAAGGTTAATGCTACAAATTTAAAAAGGCAGAGAACACAGAATATGACATTCCAGGAGGCAAAAGGACTGGGATTACAACCTTGAATAATATTCCCAGCAAAATTGAGCATAATCCTTCAAGGGAAAAAAAAATAAACATTTAATGAAATAGAAGACTTTAAAGCATTCCTGATGAAAAGCCTAGAGCTGAAAAGAAAATCTGACTTTCAAATACAAGACTCAAAAGAAGCATAAAAAGGTAAACATGAAAAAGAAATAATAAGGAACTCACAGTTAAATATTTTATCTTCCTATATGGGAAGATGATTCATGTAACTTCTAAGAACTTTCATTATTAGGCAGTTAGAAAGATTCTACATAGAAAGAAGGTACAGAAGTAAATTGGTTATTTAGGGATAATGTTAAAAAAATGAATAGGTGAGAAAAAGGAATGCCTGAAACAAGGGGTAAGGGAGAGAAGAATTCATCTGGAAGAAGAAAAGGATCAAGGGATAAGGGAGAGGATGAAATTATGTCACAAAAAAAGACATTCAAGGGAGAGGTTTTACAGTGGAGGGAAAATGGTGAGGTGGGGGTAAGAAATCTTTGAATGTAATTCACATCTAAATTGGTTCAAAAAGAGGAAAAAAGTCACACTCAAATACATACATATACACTCAATTGGTAACAAATATATCTTACTCAACAAGGAAGTGGGGG
Source organism: Pseudochirops corinnae (assembly GCA_028646515.1). Classification (NCBI taxonomy): domain Eukaryota; kingdom Metazoa; phylum Chordata; class Mammalia; order Diprotodontia; family Pseudocheiridae; genus Pseudochirops; species Pseudochirops corinnae. The sequence continues at coordinate 90,684,086 of CM053586.1, forward strand.
GAGTTGATAAGAAAAAAAGAGTAGAGGAGGAGAGAAAAGGGAGGGCATATAAAAAAGGCTGTGATCAGAAGCAAAACAAGATGTTAGAGGAAGAAAAGATAAAGAGAGAAAGAAGAATAAACAGAAGAAAATAGGATAGAGGGAAATGCACGGTTAGCGGTTAGTAATTATAACTGTGAATGTGAATAGGATGAACTCACTTATAAAAGTAGCTAGATTAGAAACCAGAAACAACAACGTTATTTACAAGAAATACAATTCAAACAGACACACGCAGAGTTCAAATAAGGAGCCAGAGCAGAATCTATTATGTAAAAAAAAGGCACCTGTAGTAATCATAATTTCGGACAAAGCAAAAGCTAAAATAGATCTAATTAAAAGGGATAAGCAGAGAAACTACATCTTGCTATAAGACACCATAGACAATGAAGTAATATCACTTTTAAACATAGATGCATCAAACGGTATAATACTCAAATTCTTAAAGGAAAAATTAAATGAATTAGAGATTAGAATTAGAGAAGGAAATAGACAGTAGAACTATACTAGTAGGGGACCTCAACTTTCCCCTCTCAGAGCTAGATAAATCTAACCATAAAGTAAATAAGAAAGGAAGTTAAGGAGATGAATACTCTTAGAAAAGTTAGATATGATAAATTCATGGGGAAAAAATGGATATAGAAAGGAATACACCTTTTTTCAGCTGTACTAACACTTTCACAAAAACTGTTCTTATGCTAGGGACATAAAAAAATCACAGCCAAATGCAGAAAAGAAGAAGTATTAAATATATCCTTTTCAGACCACAATGCAATAAAAATTGTGTTAAATGAAAACTAAATAATCTAATCCTAAAGAATGAGTAGGTCAAAGGACAAATCAGAAAAACAATAAATAATTCAGTAAAAAGAATGATGACAATGAGAAAATATTCCAAAAATTGTGGGATGCAGCCAAGAAGTATGAAGGGGAAATTTTATACCTCTAAACATGTACATCAGTAAAAGAGAGAAAGATTAGATCAATGAAATGGACATGCAGTTAAAAAAAAAACAAACCTACGAATAGAATAACTTAAAAATCCCCAACTAAACACCAAAATTTTAATTCTGAAAATCAAAGGAGAGATTAATAAAATGTAAAGTAAAAAAAAATAATCATTGAACTAATAAATAAAACTAGAAGCTGGTTTTTATTTTTTTAAAAACAATAAAATCGATAAGCCATTGGTTAATTTAAGTTAAAAAAGAAAAACAAATTATCAGTGTCAAAAGTGAAATGGGTGAATATACCACCAACAAAGATAAAATGAATTATTTTGCCCAATTATATGCCAATAAAACTGATAATCTAAGTGAAATGGATGAATATTTACAAAAATATAAACTGCCCAGATTCACAGAATAGGAAATGGAATACTTAAATAACCCTATCTTAGAAACAGAAATTGAACAAGCTATCAGTGAGGTCCCTAAGAAAAAAACCCCAGGACAAGACATATTTACAAGTCCCAATACTATACAAACATTATGAAAAAAAAAATTAAAGGAGTTCTACACCAAATCCCTTCTATAACAAAAATAGAGTTTTGATACATAAACCAAGGAAAGCAAAAACAGAGAAAGAAAACTGTAGACCAATTTCCTTAATGAATGCTAACACACACACAAAAATTTTAAATGTTAGCCAAGATATTACAGAAATATATAACAAATATGACCACGTGGGATTTATAGCAGGAACAAAGAACTGGTTCAATATTAGGAAAACTATCAGCATAACTGACCACATCAATAGCGACAATAAAATTCATATGATTATATCAATAGATGCAGAAAAAGCCTTTGACAAAATACAATACCCATTCCTATTAAAAAAAAAACACTAGAAAGCATAAAATGAGTGAAGCCTTTCTTAAAATGATAAGCAGTATCTGTTTAAAGCCAAGAACAAGCATTATCTGTAAAAAGGACCGACTTGAAATCTTCCCAATAAAATCAGGAGTAAAGTATGTCCATTATTACCACTATTATTCAATATTGCTATAGCAATAAGACAAGAAAAAGAAAGTGAAGGAACAAAATAGGAAATGAGAAAAAATTATTATTCCTTGCAAGTGATATGTATACTTAAAGAAAGCTAGAGAATCAACTAGAAAACTAGTTGAAACATGTAACAGCTTCAGTAAAGTTGCAGGATATAAAATAAATTCACATACATCATCAGCATTTCAGCGTAAACTACCAACAAAACTCAGCAACAAGAGACAGAAAGAGAAATACCATTTAAAATAACTAAAGACATTGTAAAATGCTGTAGAGTCTACCTGATGAGACAAATTACAAATACTTTTCACACAGATAAAGATGGAGCTAAACAAAGAGAAACAGTAACTGCTCACGAATTGGCAGAACCATAAAACAGCTAGGTGGTGCAGTGGATAGAGTGCCTAGTCTGAAATCAGAAAGATTTATCTTCCTCAGTCACTTAGTCCTATTTGAACAAGTCACTTAGTCCTATTTGCCTCAATTTCCTAATTTGCAAAACGAGATGGAGAAGGAAATGGCAAACACCTCCAGTATCTTTGCCAAGAAAACCCCAAATGGCATGAAGAGTTGAACATGACTGAAAGACAACAGCAAAAGGCCTGAGCCAATATATAATAAAAATTACAATTCTATCAAGTTCATTTACATATTCAGTCTCCTACCAATCAAACTATCAAAGAAGTCTATCAGAGTTAGAAAAAAACCGAAACAAAATTCATCTGGAAGAACAAAAGGATCAAGAATATCAGGGGAATCAACAAAAAACTGTGAAGGAAGGTAGCTTCATAGTAATAGATCTCAAAGTATATTACAAATTGTTAATCAAAACAATCTGGTATTGGCTAAGAAACAGAGTGGTGGATCAGTGCAATATATTAGGTACATAATACACAGTAGTAAATGATCATAATAATCCAGTGTTTGATAAACTCCAAAGAGCTAAGCTTTTGAGGTAAGAATTTGTGATTTGATAAAAAGTGCTAGGAAAACTGGAAAGCAGTTTGGCAGAAATTAGGCGTGGACCAGAATCTCACAACATATACCAAGCTCAGGTCAAAACAGATAAATGGGGTGGCTAGGTGTTGCAGTGAATGGAGCACTGGCCCTGGAGTCAGGAGGACCTGAGTTCAAATCCGGCCTCAGGCACTTAATACTTACTAGCTGTGTGACCTTGGGCAAGTCACTTAACCCCAACTGCCCTCCAAAAAGCAAAAAAAAAAAAAAATATGAAAAAATAAATGATTTAGACATAAATGGTTTTACTGTAAGTAAATTAGGGGGACATGGAAAAATGTACCTGTCAGATTCATGGAAAAAAGAAGAGTTCACGACCAAACAAGAGATGGAAAAGATCATGGGAAGTCAAATAGATAATTTTGATTACATGAAATTAAAAGCCTTTTGCATAAACAAAACTAATGTAGCCAAAATGAGGAGAAAAAGAGGAAACTGGGGAAAAAATTTTTATAGCATATTTCTCTTATAAAGGCCTCATTTCTATAATATATAGAAAACTGAGCTAAATTTATGAAAATAACAGGTATTCTCTAGTTAAAAATGGTTAAAGGATATGAACAGGCAGTTTTCAGACGGAGAAATCAAAGCAATCAATAGTCATATTAAAAAATGCTAGAAATGCACATTAAAATAATCCTGAGATTCCACCTCAAAAAAAAATTTACAAGTCTAATGTTGGATGGGATGAATTTATCAAGAATGATGTTTATTCCCTCTTCTGAAAACTCAAAGTTTTAAAAGAGGCATGAGCAGACAATTAGTTAATTATGAATAACTACGTATTATATAAGATCTATCAGTATTTTAATATTCCATTGGATCTGTGATTTCATTTATGTGGCCATGCAGGCATACTCACTGATGATGAAAACTGTAAGCCATTTTTACCTATGTCTCTCTCAAAAATTTCTGACAGGAGGTCTGCACTGTGTTAGGGCCTGACTTGCCCTGTCTTCCCATGGCAGGCATACAATTGGAATACATGGACTATCCAATGATGATCCCTCATTCTTATCCCATGTACAATCAGTTCATCTTATCTTTAATCATACATTTCTTTTTTTTTTTGGCTTTTTTTTTTTTTGGAGGGCAATTGGGGTTAAGTGACTTGCCCAAAGTCACACAGCTAGTAAGTGTGTGAAGTGTCTGAGGCCGGATTTGAACTTGGGTCCTCCTGACTCCAGGGCCGGTGCTCTATTCATTGTGCCACCCAGCCACCCCCATACAATTCTTTAAGGACATTTTTACTCTGCCTTTTTATATTTGCCCTGAGTTATGATTTCATTAGTTTATGGAACTCTACAGAATGGAATTTCCCTCTACCAATAAAGATTAGAAACTTTTCTGCAACCTGTAGTTTCAGAGCTACCAGGATCACTAAAAAGTTAAGTGAAATGAAAAGTTAAATAAAAAAAGTTAAGGTCACACAGTAAGGTATGTGTCAGAGGCGGTATTTAAACCCAGATTGTCCTGGGTCCAAGGCTAGCAGTCTTTGTTCACTATCTGTCTTTCCTATTCTGTTTACTTTTCATACTTCTGTGTCTACAAGGTTTTGCAACCTGGTAATCTGACTATACATAGAGAGCTAATTCAAGAATGACTCTCATATCTATAAGTCATTGCCTTTCTGCAAAAATAGTATAAATTTAATTTTATGATGTTATTTGATACTTGTCACACTCAGCAACTCCTGATTCTTTTTTTTTTATGTATAGGTATGAAGTAATAAATCTTTAGTCTCTCTTATTCTTTATTCCTGAACCATATTTTCCAACATATTTTTGACATTTTCCCCATTGCCCACCTCTGCACCAAAATCAACAAGTATTTAATTTAAGAGTCTTTTCAAATTCTTCACAGAAATTCTCCATGTCATCATCCCACAACAGATGTCATTGCATAAGCTACTATTATATTAAGGTGGTCTTTTTACAAAAAAAAATAGTGGGGGTGTGTGTGTATCTCATAAGCACTATAACATGAGATGCTTACAGACTGACATCTAAGAATAGATACTTAACACCTTCTACTCTCTTTTATATCATTCTGACACCATTGATAAAGAAGAGAAAGAGCTACACATGGACCATTTGGTATGTTTCCATGGCCAAAGAATTCATCACTCAGTGGTCAACATACTGTTGATAAGTCTCTGTGTCCTTGTCTAAGCTTGTTCTTGGGAATAAGACATAGACATAATCTGCTGATGGGACTCAAGGTCCTTTTAAAATGCTACAGTCCAGAAGACCTTGTACTTTACTGGAACAGCCTTCAAGAACTCAGGGTCAGATCCATGCTATATTGAAGCACTGGAGTACAACTGACTTTTTATGAGGGTGATAACAATGACAGTTTATAAAGAATTTTAAAGTTTGCAATAGTTTTCCTCAAAATATCTCTGTGTTAGGTAGTACTGGTATTATCCCCCTTTTTACAAATGAGCAAATATGGTACCTGAAAGTTAAGTGATTTGCTCCATGATCCTACAGCCAGTCTAAAGCGGGATTCAAACCTACTGCTGACTCTATGCCAAGCACTATGCACACTATGACAAGCAGTTTTCCCAGGACTCAGCAAAATCTGGGACATAGTATGTACATTTAATAAATGTTTCTTGCCTAACCTTAAATCCTATATTTACTTTACCAGACTTTGATAATTCAATTCTATGGTGATAAAACACATTCAAATATGAATACAGAATCAAAAGAATAATTCTGAGCTATATGAATGAAAAACATTATACATATAACTTTAAATTCTTTTAAAGAATACACAATGATCTCTATCATTGCGTATGGACAAAATCTAATACTGCTTTTAGTTTAGGATATTTGAAAAGTCATAGACATACAATATAGCACAAACCTGGTGGAGTGATAAGGGTCCTTCTATGTTCTTTGCACCAACCCACTGGATGAATGTGTGGACTTGCTGCTTCACACCTGAGAAGGTCAATAATGAAATTCCACTGTTAAGAATGACATGTTAAGAATCATACTGATTTAACTAGCTTACAAAACCATTTTAAAGGAGTGATTCTTGTTTATCACTGTCAAACTAATTTTTTAAAGTTTTAATGAAACACTGCATAAGATCCCATCTAGATCAGTAGAGTGGGCCACCCTTTAGCACCTCTCCCGAGCACTCTACTTCCTCCACTCCAACCCAGGTCAAATGTCACTGGAGGAGGCTTTCCCATGCAAGTTGCTTCTATGGTCTCCAGACCACAGGGCACCATCAGCTGCTCTGAGGGCATACCCTAGGGATCCCTGGACCTTGCCAACTGCTCTGCTACTGAACCCTTAAAAATTCTAGGCTTTTCAATCTTCCCTGTAGATGAATTTAAGTTGTTGCTTCCAAATATAAAGTGAGCTCCTTGAGGGCTGGGACTGTCTTGTTTTTTCTATTTCATTTCCCTGTATTTAGAATTCAATAAGTACTTAATAAAAACTGATTTTTTAAAATTGATGTAATAAATCTTCTACTCTTCCAGAGAACTTAGAGAAAACAAACAATCTTTTTAAAACTATAACTGAAAAATATGAGCGATACTTGGGTTTTGTTTTGCTTTTTCTGGAGGGAGGAGGGCAGGGCAATTGGGGTTAAGTGACTTGCCCAAGGTCACATGGCTAGTAAGTGTTAAGCATCTGAGACCAGATTTGAACTCAGGTCCTCCTGACTCCAGGACTGGTGCTTTACTCACTGGCCATCTAGCCACTCCCACCCATATATTTTAAAATGAATAATTCATAAACTTGCCACTAACAAATACAAATCAATATCTAGGGGGAAAAACATGATAAAGTACCTGCTATGTACAAGGTACTATGCTAACACTGGGGATACAAAGAAAGGCAAAAGGCAGCCAAACCTTGCCCTCAAGGAGCTCACAATCTAATGGAAGAAGACAACATATAACAAGAAGCTGAAAAGTGGAAGCAGAAGAAGTCCCACAGTCAGGTAGGAAATTGTGAAGTGTTTGTCCGGTCACCCTTTCTTAAGTAAGGAATTTAGGAAGAGCTCCCCAAAGCCCAACCTTTTCCCATCAGAGGGAAGGAAGGTATGTATACAGCTATAGATCAGTATGACACCTAAAGTCCAACCCTCCACCATTCCCTCCCACTACACTCAATTTTTTTTTCTCTCTCCCTCTCCCAGCATTCAAGAGTATAACACATCAATGAAAATTTAGGTACCCAGAAAGAGTTACATAGTGAAAAAATTAGAAAACATTAGCTCAGTAGACACAAATGGACCAGCTCTGTTTCATGACCTATCTCTATTAAGTTCATCATCAAAGGACAGGACATCTCAATTCTCAATGTCGCAGTGTGGAGATCAGAAGCTGGGCAGATGCACAGACAGTGGCAGTTACAAGTTCCTGACCACAAAGAAAAGCTAACTAGTAGTAGGAAACCCAGTACATCTTTGCTAAGTAAATGGAGAAATACTTAAAGGGAAGAAAACATAAAGGGCTGAAAACATCTTGGAAAAATGAGTTTCTAAGTTGAGATTTGTTTCTTTCTGATCTTACCCTAATATACAGCATTATATTCTTTCGAATCATTCATCAATAGTCATAATAGTAAGATCTTAAACTCATATGAGAAACAATGTGTTGAGGTATAGAGTTCAGAGAGCAGTTCAGGTGTGAAAGAATTCACTTAGACCTCTCTGTAGCCATCAGGAGCTTTATTTATCATGTGAGCAAAGATGGGCCTCCTTAGGAAGAAAGCTAAATGAGACCCAGATATTTGTGGGAATTATGGTTATACAGAGGTTTCAGGATGATGGTGTAGTTTTAGAGGTTCTTATGGGGGTTAAAGATTAAAGGACAGGGGAAATACAGGAAAAGAGAGACAAAAAGCAATTCTTTTGGTATAGGCTCAAGATAAGGGGGAAAGGTCTTTAGGATACCTTCAAGTTACAGAATAAGTTATGGGGCTTTACCCCTTAGGGCAGTGGTTTATCCACATCATTTCCCCAGTCAACCACTACGCAGAAGAAATCTTTCAGGAAAAAGGGGTGAAGGTGACTGTCTTCTTTGATCTCTTTCCTGGCTGGTCACATCCTGGTCTTATCTCCTATCTCACATCCTGCTTGCTCCATCTGCCTCAAGCACTCTTTTCTACCTCATCACAATGTTTAACTTTTTAAAGGTTTAAGGATTTCAAACAACTTAAACGGCTGAGAAATACTCCGTTTTCATGCTGGGGCTGTGCAAAAAGAATAAAAATGTCAATTTTACTAAAGTTCATTTTCACTTTTGTTGCGATACCAATCAAAGGGATACTTTACAGAGCTAGGTAAGACAATAACGCAATTCATTTAGAGAAACAAAAGATCTAGAATCAAGAGAAATAATGAAAAAGGGTAGGAATGAAGAGGATAGAGCGCTTCTAGCTATATCATAAAGCCGAAATCATGCAAATCATTTGGTTCTGGTTAAAAAAAAATTAAACAAAGATTAGAGAGATTAGAAAAAGAAAAATTAAAAATAATGGAATTTAATACACTGGTGTTCAATAAACACGAAATATAAATTACCTAGGAATGAACTCCCTATGCCCTAAGAACTGTCAGTCAGCCAGCCAGCATGTATTTATTAAGTGCTTACTGTGTGCAGAAACTCTGATAACCACTAGGGATATAAAGAAAGGCGTTGTTCCTGCCCCAAAGAAGTCTGTATTCTAATGGTGAAGACAACATGCTAACAATTATTTACATAGAAGATACACAGTGTAAATGAAAGGTAATTGCAAAAGGCAGGCCTCAGCAGTGGAAGGAACTGCTGAGAAAACTGCTGGATATGCAATTTGGTAAAAATTATCTTTAGACTAACATTCCATAATAAATTCAAAATGGAAATGTTACCTGAATACCAAAGATCAAACCATAAAACATCAGAAGAAAAGCAAATCATATACTTTTCACAGATATAGGTAGATGAAATCTCAGTCAAACAAGGAGAAATAGACACAAAAGATAAAATAGATCATTTTATTACATGAAACTGAAGGTTGTAAAGAAAAGAAATTAGTGCATCTAGGATGAAAAGGGAAACAACTGACTGGGAAAAATCTTTGTATCAAATATTGATTTGTTTTGATAATGTGTATTATTTATATATACATTATAAATATATATATATATACACATATATATATATACACACTCATACATATATAAAATTAATAAGAACATGTAGTACCAAAAGTCACTCCTCAATATATGAGTGATCAGAGGATAGGGAAAAAAAGTTCTCAAGAAGAGAGCAGCACACTATTAACAACCATATGAAAGAATGTTCCAGTGTCTAAAGATGGAAGAAATATAAATCAAAACAACCCTGATGTTTTACCTCACCCCCAGTAAATTGGTAAAATGATAAAGGATAAAAGTCACTGCTAAAGAGGTTATGGAAAGACAGGTATACTAATAAATAATTGGTGAACTATGAATTAATACAACCACTCTGGAAAGCAATTCGTAATTCTGAAAATAAAGTGACTAATGGTCCATATCCAAAGATTCTACTGCTAGGCATATATGCTGAGGGGATCACTGAAAAAAAAAAGGACTCTGTATGAGCCAAAATATTTATAGCAACCCTATTTTTGGTAGCAAAATCATGGAAACAAAGTAGATGCCCATCCATTGGGGAATCACTAAACAATTTGTAATACATGAATATAATGGAGTATTACTGTGTTGTAAGAAGAAATGAGCATCATGAATATAGATCTAAGGAAAGACTTACATGAACAGATTCAAAGTGAAGTATGCAGTCAGGAAATCAATTCACAAAATGATTACAACAGCGTAAATGGAAAGAACAACAACCACAAAACAATCCAACTGAATGCTGTGAAATTATAAAAATAAAAATTATAATAATTATAAAAATAAAACAAATTTAAATGAGAATGACCCAAAAATGAGAAATGAAAAGCCACCTATTTCTGCTCCTCAGTGGACATCAGGGTCCAAAGGTATGAAACACTGCATATAATATTAGATTTTCTCGACGTGTTTATGAGTTTTATTCAATTTTTCCTCCTATTTAAAAAAAATTTTCTTTGTTATTAATGAATGGCTCTCTAGGAGGGGCAGTGGAAAGGATATAGGAGGAAATCTAGACAAGTAAAAACAAAAAATATCAATAAAAATCTATTTTCAAAATATAGATTTCTCTCTAAGCCTATGTAATAAAAATGTATTCTTAGCACATCCTAGCCTACTCCTACGCTAGTTTAATTATGTGCAAGACTGTCTGAGTCCCCAAAATTTGACCACAGTCCCTGCTTAAACAATGAAGCCATTTCAATATAGCAATAAAAAGAGAATGGGAAAAAAAGAACTAAAAACCTATAAGCAAATGGGAATTTATTTCGCAGTTGGCAGGTTACAAAATCCATCTTGCAGGACCAAACAGAACCATCTCTTAGCTCCATCTAGTGATCATAAATGGAAATATTACCAAAAAGACATTTTGTATTACATATTAATGTAAATAAGGCTGGGGCCTCTAATTTTATTGCTTTTGTATTCTTAAGCATATCATACAATAAATCTACTCCTTGATTTCTTGAATAATCTTCAGGAAAACTTGCAAAGTCTTCTTGAAGCACAAACACAGATAATGAAATGGTCAGTAGTTGTTTTAAATTCTGGCAAAAAAAAAAAACCAAAGTAAACAGCACTATTTGGAAAAAGGAGAAACACATTATTGGGTCTGAAGGCAGGACAGGGCTGCACAGAAAACTGTCTTTACCTTTCAATACCCCACTACTAACTGTGCCAACCCAGATTTAAACCTCCTTGAACAATGGCAGATGTCAGAAGATACAAGGAGGTAGAAAATGAGCCACATACATTCATTATGTAGCCTATCTCTAAACCACCTGTACCAGATAATCCACTCAGGAAACTCGGGACCTTCACAATAGTTAACTATTATTTCAAGAGTGATTTTTTCCAAAGAGTCCTGAGCACCTGGGCACATCAGAAATATTCAATAACATGTAAGGCAAGTTGGGGGTAATTATTATTGTTTACATTTACAGTATGTGAAATCGTAGATATAAGTAAGTTGGATACCTAACCAAATTCACACAGTAGGTTAGAAGCAATATGTAATATGGACAACATCACTATTTACTATAGCTTCCTTTTTCACAGATCCACTTACCTCCCTCATCGTGTCTCACTCAGGGGACAAATATATGCTCCAACCTAATCTGACTACATTAGCATATTGAATACTCAGCTGCTTTTAAGCCTTACGCTCCTTAAAGAAAAGGTCAAGTGAGGAAGTCACTGCTCTAATAATTCTTTTGATTGGATATAAATTAAATGTTTAATCAATGTGATATTCTCCATTTTTATTCTAGCTCCTTATCCCTTTACATCTGAAAATATAAAATTCTTTCTTTGCTAAATTTTAGTGCTCAATATAAAACCGAAAGGAAAACAATCACGGTCATAATCATAGATTAGTATGAGATCCAAATGTCATTTTATCAAGTGTGATGAGTACCAAAGGGGCAAAATTTAAACGTTGCCAAAAATGAGTGTTACTGATATACAAAAAGCTAAAATTCAAATTAACACTATTAGCAGATGACAACCACCCTTCCATTTCATAAAGGAATATTATTTCAATCTCAGGTACACTTTCCTAGTTCAAGATATACTCCTGGCTGACATAAATGGGTAGAAGAAATGTGTTTCAAGCTTTTAGAACTTTTTAATTTCCAGGCATTTAGAAATTCCCTATTGAATCTTGTGATTCACCTCACCTCATAAGAAAATGTTGGCTTTTTAATATAACAAAAAATAGTATACTGAGTCTTAGGAACCTAACCTCTTGTGTTCACTGGCTTCTTCTCATAGCATGCAAATATCACCTCAATTCAGAATGACTATTTTCCATTACAGAAACAAACTTGTCTTTGACACTAAATAAAGTGGTGTGATCTATTTACAGAGACAAATATATTTCTAACTAAAAGTAAGCTTCTACTTTAGGTAAAGTAACTTTCACTGAGGTTTTGAAAAACACACACATACTCATCGATAAGATCACTGACTAAATTCTGAGAACAGTCTCCTAGTTTACAAAACTACTTTAGATCAGGGAAGGCAATCCAATTTGTAACCTCAATTACACACCTGGTGAGCAAGTTTATACTGCTTAAAATAAGTGCTATCTTTCCACAATTCAAAGATCAAAGGGTGAGATATCATATAACACTGCAGATATCTCAGAGCATTTAAACTGTTCAAAATGTTCCTTAATTGCAGATTGGAGGGAAAAAAAGACAAAGTGAAAAATGTGGTAGACAGTTTATTCTCTGTGGGGGAAAAAAACAATGATGCCTTAATATCCATAGTTACATATTTACACAAATACTTGAGTACGTTCAAATGAACTTTATAAATTAGTACAATTTGAACACGTATTAAACCTGGCTATTTCAGGCTACAAAAGCAGAATTAAAGGAATTCCATTTTCTACCCCAGAAGAAAATGAAGGTGAATGACATATGGAAAGAATGTCTTGAATGCTACAATTTCAACCATTTAAAAAATATATATCTTAATGGAAATAAACATCTTGCAATCATATAAACAGATTATAATTCTGTTTTCAATCATTTTTCTTGTTCAGTTTATACTCTAACTTCATACTGGGCATTAAAATCAAATTTTCTAATACCCTTCCATCAATTTTTGAAAATTAGGCTAAACTGGGAAAGCTAAAATATTATTCTTTTTAACACTGTAGGCTTGTGAGTAAAAAGTCTGATGATCAAATGATAAAAAGGATTTGTTATTTAATTATTGTTATTACACTATATAACTTAAATAACATTTAATTATTGAATAATATTTATTAAATAAATGATATTATTTTTAATATGATGATTTATTCTGCCATTCAAATAAACACTCAAACAACAAGCATTTATTTAGGGTTACAACCACAGCTAATGAAGACCCCCCCCCCCCCCAAAAAAAGTTCTTATCACAAAGTCCTTGTCACTGTCAAATGGTTCAACATCTGAAACTGATACCATTTTATTAGCAGGGTCTTTTCCATCTGACTTACAGCTAAAATCTTTGATTTGTTTTCCTCATTAGAATAAGAGCTCCTTGAAAGCATGGACCATGTTACTTTTCCATCTGTATTCCTAGAGCTTAGTATAGTACACTGCTTTGATTGTAGCAAGCACTTAATAAATCCTTCACTCATTTGTTCATTAATAAACACTGTTGATTGACTGGTGCCTTCTTCAATCCAAAAAGAAAGCACAAGAGTATACACAAATGACTGAAGTAAAGTTCACCAATATTTCAAAAGAAGACCATTATCAAATTATCCAAATCACTTCCAGTCAGAAGACGGGGCAGGGATTCTCAAGTGAAAGCCTCTGCATGAAATCTGAGAAGGTAACTGACAGCCATCTCCTTGGCATCTGCCAAAGAAACTAGTGCTTGGGATACAAATAGATAAAAACTGTAAGACTGTGAGCTCCTGGAGAGTAGGGACTGTCTTTTACCTTTTTCTGTATCCCCAGCATTTGGTATAGTGCCATGCACACAGTAGGTTCTTAATAAATGTTTACTGACTGATCTAAGAGGGGAAGCCAGCACCCATAGCCAAGAAGGAAAGGAGGGGAAGCAATAGAAATTTACCCCCACACTTGTCTTTACCAGTCGTGCTTCTGCAAATTAGCCTAGGGCTATGTAGGGATTAAGGACTGTGGTGAGAAGGGAAAAGGAGTCATGGTAGACAGTGGCTGGGATAGGGAAGGAAAAGGAAAAGGAGAATTGTAACCAAAAAGATCTGAGTGAGGAGAGTCCTTCTGACTTCAGGCCATTCCCAAGTCTTCCAGACATGAAGTGAATACAAAAAGAGGACAGTGGCATTCAGCTATAATGGACCGATAAATAAAGTATACACAAAAGCAAGATTAAGGTAATTTTCCATTAACAAAATATAGAAATAAAAGAGAAAAAAAAACCTTACCAATAGTCATAGCTCTCATCCCAGTTGTCAAAATGCACCAGAAACCGATTGTCCACCATATCTGTTACTGTAGCAACACAGATGAATGCAGGATTCTTTTTGTCTACAGCTTCAAGTTTCATTCCCACACGAAAACCTGATGGGATCACTGTCTACTCAGAAACACAGATTTAATTAACAATAAATATACCTTGAATGTCCAAACTACTCCTAACATCAACTATCAATGCAATCAATGCATTTAAAGCTTGGTTACATGAGGTGCTCATCTTATGGCATAGCTGCTCTTCAAAAGCACCATTAGGAGTTAACTAGGTCTCTCAGTCACTGACCCAAAGCTTTCAGACGCACCAGGAGTTAAGATATAGATAGATAGATAGATAGATAGATAGATAGATAGATAGATAGATAGATAGACAGATAGATAGATAAATATAGAGATAGAGTGATAGATAGACAGATAGAGATACATATAGATATGTATGTATGTATATAATATATATATATATAGCATATATGTATTTACCAGCCATTGCTTGTAAGTTCATTTGGCAAGAATGGGGGGCTAGTAAGGCTAGAGGTGTAGGCTTGCTGCCCCATAAGGTCCAGTTAACTGTTGTGCTTCATGACTATGGAATTTAACCAGCAGTCTCTGTACCCTAGTGGGAAAGTATCAGTCCAAATCCATTATCATTGCTGAAAAGAAAAACCCTAAAAAGCACACCCTCAACTGCTACTGCCCTGTTTTTATACAGGAGGGACAGCAAATGACTGTAAATCCAATGTCAGAGAAATCTCATTTAATGCAATTAAAAGTATTTAGCAAACATCTACTATGTGCAAGGGACTGTATCCTGCCTTAATATTTCAACTTTAGTAGAAAAATGGCTATTGAGATAGGAAATCATTCAAAATACGTATATTTTAAGCAAACCAACCAACTATACCAATCATTCGGAACATGAAGAACCTAGTATAGTGAAATCAAAATGTAGTTTAAAAAAAGGAAGGAAGGAAGGAAAGAAGGGAGGGAGAGAGAAGGGAGATGAGGAGGGAGAGAGAGAGTGAGAGAGAGAGAGAAGAAGAAAGAGTAAAAGTGAATTTTTTTTATTTCTATCTTTTATGAAGTCTAGAATAGGACTTCTTTCCTAATAGTAGCATTGACAAGTGTATAACAATTACATAGCTCTTCAGTCCTTTCCAACTTTCTAGCTTACTACTTCTCCTTTGCCTTAGGAGGGAAAAATGCTCAGGTATTATAGAAATGACAAAGTTAGGCATCAGGTTCCAACCTCATTATGCAAAAAATAGGTATTTATTCCCACAGTGAGTAGGACAAGTTGATCTCCAGGGTCCTCTCCAGCTATAAATCTCATGATCCTTTTTACTATAACTATCATGAAGAATTAGGGAAGCTGCAATGTACAAAGCAATTTTTAATGATATTTCTCTAAGCATGTAAAATTAATGCTACCTTGAATTGATGAACTGGGCATTAAAGCTGGATGTACTTCTATTGCTATTCTGGCAACATTTCTACCTAAGTTTTTATTAAAGGAATTATGTCATCAAATTATTTATTGTACATTTCTGCCCATAAATACTTGAGTGTTGCAACACAAAGTAATTTAAGCAAAGAGAGTGAGTTATCACATACAAAAAGCATACATTATGTTGTAGGACAACAGCGAAAAGAATTTAGTGAGACAATGAATAAAATCCCTGCTAAAACTCACAGGCAAGGGACCAAAAGGGGATCAGGAAGCATAGTGCAGCATCTTTCTGTATAGCTGTTTTCTACTTAAATGGATTTTAGTGGTTTAAAAAAAGAGTGTCTGCTGTCTATGCCAGATTTACATTTCAACAATTAGGCTGTGATCTTGGTGAAAATCTTCACTTATAACAGTCTGGCTTCCCTCCAGCTCCAGAGAGCTAAGAAATGCCTCTCTTTTTCTTTCTCTAGGACTCTACTTGAACCAGTCTATCATCAGTTGGATCAGATAATTTGTTCCACTGTTGGCAAAGTGTTAAAAGGTTCCTTGATACCTCTTAAAAATCCTTAAGGAATCCTTAAAGTGGACCATATGCTGGCTGGGGAAATGGCTATTTGTGGTGAGTGTAGGGACAATAAAGACTGGGAAGATCACTGGAACCATGATTTTTGAGCTATCTGGCTTATTAACATACCCTGATTCCAATGCAAGCACTGAATCACTTCAGTTTTTGTTAGTTATATGTAAAGTACTAATTATTCATAAAGTGGCAACAGGATTAAGACCCAAATAAGAACAAAATGGAAAAAAAAGATAAATTAGTCTTTGACACAATCCATCTAACATAGGACTCTATGAGTGACAAGTTTAAATTATGGCAAAGTCACAAAGCCCTTTTCACACAGGGTAAACTGTCTAAGAATTAGTATTCTTCTTTCTCATAGAAAAGGAAATTGGGGCTTGTAGATCTTGAGTTGTTATTTGCCACCTACTTACTAATTATTCAGAGTTAAGGTGAAAGCCCAGGCCTGACTCTAGTCTATCCATCTTCTCACTGTACCATACCATACTTCAACTAGTGCAAAAGGAGATTCTTATTCTTTTCTACATATGCATCTAAAGACTGTATCCTCCAGTTGAGACAATGATCCCATGACCTACACTATCGTTCCATCTCACCCACCACAGGGATTGTAATAAATGAACTCTCATTCATGACAACTACATTATAGTCACATACCCATAACTACCTTCATCTGTGATCTTGAACTCTCAAATTCCTCTCCTTGATCATAAACTCTTATCCTTTCATATCTATCTTCCTTTTTCTCCTAAACTTCTTTATTTTCACTGCAACCTCTAAGTCCAACTCATCTCCCTATCTTCCTGGTCTGTCATCCCTGCAGTGACCTTAGTCTTTCTTGCTCACTCAGCTTCAATGTTTCCATATACACTGGCTCCTTTCCCTCTCAAGCTGCCTATAAAAGTGCCAATGTCCCCACAAGCCTCAAAAAACTTCCACCTGACCCTCAAGCTATCATCTTATATCTCTTTTTCCCTTTCACAATCAAACCCCTTGAATACATCATCTACACTAACTGCTTCTATTACCTGCACTTGCAATCACTTCTCAATACATCACACTCCGGCTTCCAAGCATTCACTTGACAGAAACTACTCCCCTGAAGGTTCTCAGTGATTTCAGTCAATTCTACTTGACCTCTGTGCAACTATTGATACTGCAGATGCTTCCTTGGCAGTGTTCTTTCCTGGATCTCTTCCTACCTGTCCAATCACTCCTTTAGTGTTCATCTCCCATTCCCTAAGCATAAGCATTATCTCAAACTCTGTCCTAAACCCTATTCTCTTTTTTCTCTATACGTATTTTTGGTGATTTTATCAGATCTCATTGGTTCAACTAATGACCTCCATGCAGAGGATATCCAAATCCATGTGGGACTAGAACTGTGATTTCAGCGGTAAAGGGAATCCCCAATGTGGGAAATGCCTCTAACAATGCCAAGCAACACCTTGCAATTTATCATTTTAGAGTCCCCTTCATCTCTCTCGTGTATGCTATTCCCACCTGTTTGCTGAACAGCTCCTAGTTGTCTTTTTCACACAGCCAATGCATCCACAATGGAAGTCATTATCTTCTCCTTAAATCTGCCTCACCTCCAGATTTTCAATAACCATTAAGAGTAGCCACTCATGTTCACAATTTCAAAGTCCTCTTCCACTCTTCCATCTCCCTCAGTCCCTCTGTCTAATCTGCTGCCAAGTCTTATCACAGCCAATTTTACAACAGCTTTTATGACTATCTGTCCCTTCTCACACTCACAGATTCAACTCTAAGTGCTGGTCCTCTCTCAATTAGACTAGTGTAACAGCTTTCCAACTGGCATACTTATTTGTTTCCAGACTTTCTCCTCCAAATCACACTCTACATAGCTGCCAATATTGGCAAAATTCTGACTATGTCACTCTCCTGAAAACAATCTTCCCTAGCTCCCTAGCACCTCTAGGACAAATCACAAATGCCTAACACTGGCATTTAAATCTCCCTTCTGGTTCCAGACCACATTCTCATGCAATAATTCTTCATGTAATCTGTTTAAGACAATCTGACCCATAAACCTGGCATCCCATTTTACTCTCTATGACTTTATGAAGACTGGCCCCTATGCATACAACACTCTCCTTCCTTACCTTCCTCTCAGAATCCTTAACCACCTTCTAGTTGGGTCAAGTACTGTCTTTTCCTCGGTGCTTTTCCTGGTCCCACCAATGATTAGAGCTTCCTTTCTCATCTAATTATCTTGTATTTACTGACCTCCTAATACTTACATCACCAGAAGAATGTAAACTCCTGGAGGGCAGGGATTGTTTTGTTTGTCTTTGCATTCCCAGCGCCAAACACTGATGCCTTGCCCACACTGATGAACTGAACTGTTATCCTAGATTCATCATGTATATAATCAAGATTCAACTAACAGACACCACAGTAAATATGCATATAATAGATATAAGAATAAGAATATCCTAGTAAACCTAAATTGTTCATATAGGATCCTACAAATTACAAGTTATTTTACAAGTACAAAAGGCACCTGGATGTATGTTATACTGCCTTTGAAAATACCTTTCAATATAAAAGTGTAATTGCGTAACTTTATTCAGGAAGATTACTCTATCTCTCTATGAACTAAACATTAAGCAATAAGTTGTCACAGTTCCTTGCTATAATTTCTGAGCATCTTGTCCTAGAAAAAAACATTATTAATCTCCATTAGAATGTACAGGGACAAATACTTACGGTATTTTGATTTTCAAATAAGGACTTTGGAGCAGCTTGTGCTTTGCATGTCTTAAGGTATGTTTGCCAATTGAATTCTTCTTCTTTATACCCTAAAAATATGTTAAGATAAATTAAATGTACTTTACAAAATGTGATTCAAAATTTTCTTCAATTAATCCACCAATAATAATTATTATTTAATAATTTATAATAAGTTTTAAAGTTAATCAAGTGCTTTTTATACGAATTAGGAAAATGAAGTTAGAAATATTAAGTGAATTGCCTTTCTTATTCTGCTACTAATGACTGCAAGTCTACCATTCTTTTCATCATGAGTCCCCCAACACACACACACATACTCACAGACACACACCCTCTCTCTCTCAAAACAAAACAAAAATAAAAATTGAACTTCATTTATTTTCAATATTACCTTCTACTTTAACACACCTCAAGACACATTTGCAACTGGAATTTTAAAAATCAAAATATTAAACAACACACAATAATTTCATTTCAACCATGATTTTTCCTACACAAAGTAAGTAGAATCAAGCATACAATTTAATATTTGCTCCAAATATGTTTTTTCCCATTCTAAACAGCTACAAAGAAAAGTAGTAAGGCGGTGAAAGGTGTAACTATCATAAAAGCTTTTCATTAGTCTTATGAGCAATTCACCAGAAAGTTTACTGAAGAGGAAGAACGAAGACCTATGGTTTGCTGGGGGGGTGGGGGGGATGGGGAGAGGGTATTTGTCTATTAGTTAACAAGCTTTTATTAAGCTCCTATTATATGCAAGGCCCTGTGTCAATTTTTTTCCTGTGTTTAGAAAGTAATTTGCTCAATATAGAAACTAATAGAATGCTAAAAAAAAAAAAAAAAAGTTTTTAGAAATATATTCTAATTATAGCTAGCATTTTACATAGTACTTTAAGGATTACAAAGCACTTTACAAGTATTATCTCATTTTATACTCACAATAACCTTGGAAGGTCAATGCTATTATAATCCCCATTTTATAGAGGAGAAACTGAGGCAGAGAGAGGTTATGTGACTTGCCCAGGTCACAACACAGCTAGTAAGCCAGATGTGAACTTGGGTCTTCCTGACTCCAGGCCCATCACTTTATTCACCGAGCCACTAATGTCTACAGTCCACTACTGCAAGAGTAGCCAACTCAAACCTAATAAAATGCATCCAATATATGTGTTTCTTAAGTGCCTTGGGTAAAGGTTCTTGGCTTGATTTTCTAATACCATTGAAGTGAGCATTTCCTAAAAGGGGAAATTGGCTATTTCACTTTATTTTTCCTGCCAGTATGAGCACTTCTACTTCTATTAATGTTCAGAAAGCAAGGTTACAGGAAAAAAAGCAACAAACAAACTCCAATTTTTTTTTTATTTTAATGTTGCCCCTGTACAAATATTAATTTTATCTAAAAGTTCATACCTTTCTGCATTTAATTTTTTTTTCTTTTCCACATGTTTTAGTTTAGCTTTGTGTAATTATCATTCTTCTGTTATTTTTTTCTAACAAGGAAGGGCTTGTTAACTAATTATCAACAGTCTTTAGAGAGACTTCCCTCAACAAAACCAGAGATTTAGAAACCTGGCCTTTTGGCATTAAATAATAAGAGAATATCAACTCTTTGAATTTAAAAATAGAAAATCCTGTTGGTACAATACAGGGAATGCAAAATTCATTAGAAAAACCATATGAAATAGCTGGATAAAGAGGAAGCACAATGTTCTAAAATGTGTTCATTTAAATGTGCTCACTTTTAAAGACTTAAAAGGGAAAATTCAAAAATCAGATAAATGAAAGGTGATCAATTTGTTTTGCAAAAGAATTGTCTTACAAAAAAGAACCACTAACAAGTCTCATCAAGTAATAAGGTTCCTTAATAAATTTCAATTTATTAAAAATTTATGTACAAATTTTGAGCTAGGAAGAATAGTTGTATAGAGCAATGAGTCTGGAGTCAGGAAGTCCCGAGTTCAGATCTGACCTCAGACATTTACTGGCTGTGTGATCCTTGGCAAATCATGGAACCTCCCTATGCCTTAGTTTCCTCATCTATAAAATGGGCATAATAATAGCACCAATTTCCCAGGGTTGCTGTGAAGATCAAATGAGATAACAGTAATAAAACATTTTGCAAATTTAAAGTGTTATATAAATGCTAACTATTTTTTGAAACTATCTTTTGGATAAGGGCAATAGAGTTAAAATTAATATGAAATTAAAATTAGTTAAAATTAAATTAAAATTAATTAGAGTTATAAATTAATCATTTGTAAGCAGAGGAATGACTTTACTACACCAAAAAAATAAGGAAATAGTCTTATGAAATAGATTATGAAATATGAGAGGGTATGGAGATTGGGTACAAGTGGGAGCACTTGCTCTTTGGAGTGGCTGGCCAAGACAGCCTTGAACTAGAATGGTAGCCTTGGGAACAGAGAGCACAGGACTGTTTTCTGACAACAGCCTTTGGAATCTCTGAGTGTTTCCTTTTTATTTACAATAAATTTCTTCTCCTTAACAAATACTAAACTACAAGTTAATTTAGTACTCTTTTCCTGCCTTTGAGGAACCACCACACTAAGCAAGCCACTTTCATCTCAGCTTTCTGGATACTGAAATGAAAATCTAAAATGATTCTGAAATGACGCTATATATCAATCAGTCAATTAATCAACAAGCATTTATCATGTGCCAGTCACTGTGCTAAGCAATGGTGATAACAAAGACAAAAAAATAAAGCTATTACTGTCCTAAAGAAGCTTAAAAAATCGGTAGTTGCATATGTAAGTAAATATGAATAAAAGCAAAGTAAACACAATGCGATTTGGTGAGGTTCCGGAGGAGGCTTTAGTAGAGAAAGGAAGGACCTTGCAGAGAAAGTGGCATTTGATCTAAACTTTGCATAAAACTAGAGTCAAAAAAGCAGAAGGAAGGAAACAGAGTATTCCAGGCATGTTTCTCCCTTGGGCAAAGTCATGAAAACCGATAAGGAAATGTCATGTGAGTGATAGCAAGTGGGCCGGTTTGGGCAGAGTACAAAATGGTGTGTAAAGGGAACAGCAAACCTGGAAAGGAAGCCAGATTTGAAGCCAAAATGACTTTAGATCCCAAAAAGAATAGGTTGTGTTTGATCTTAGAAGCAACCCTGAACCCCTGGAACTGCTTGGACGAGCAAGTAACATGGAAGACCTGTACTTTAGGAATAATGTGCAGAATATAGTTTGGACAGAAAAAAGATAAGAGGCATGAAGGTAAATTAGGAGGCAAATTCAATAGTTCAGGCCAGAGACGAGGAAGCTCTGAACTAGTGTGATAGATGGGGGAAGGACTGTATGCAAGAGATGATGCAAGGCAGAACTGCTAAGTCTTGGCAACCATTTGGATATGGAAAATGAGGGAGAGAGAAACACCAAGGATGATTCTGAGACTGTGGATCTGGATGACTAGAAGGAGAGTGGTACCCTCAACAATAACAGGGAAGTCTGGAAGAGGGGAAGGAGGGAGGAGGAAGATAATTAGTTCTGTTTTGGACATGTTGAGTTGAATCACCTACAGGACATAGAGTTCAACCTATTTATTGGTGATGCAGGACTGAAACTCAGGAGAGACACTAGTGCTAGATATACTGATGCAAGTGTTAATTCATCCCATAAAAGCTAATAAGGTCACCAAGAACAAGAACGTAAAGAAAGTAGAAAGTCTAGGCACATGCCTTCATCTATACACACCATTAGGGGTTGGGGTATAGATGATCTAGGAAAGGAGACTGAGAAGGAGTCTCTATACTATAGGAGAAGAACCAAGAGAAAAGCAGGGTCTTGAAGATATAGAGAGGAGAGAGTATGTAGGAGAAGGGGGTCAAAAGTGTCAAATGCTACAAAGAAGTCATTCTGGATAAAGACTGACAAGAAGGTCTGTGGATTTGGCAATTAAGAGGTAACTGGTAATTTTAAAGAAATCAGTTTCTTATGAGTGATGAGGTCAGATAGAAGTAGATTTGACTGAAAATATAAATGAGCAGCGGGCAGTCCTCATACAGTTCTTTCCTTAACTAACTGGCACTATTTCAGATAACTTATCATTAACTTACAAACATGTAAAAGCTAATAAAACTATTTATTACCTGAGGCTAGTATTTTTGGTAAATTCCTTAAAGACTTATCCTCAAATACACACACACACACACACACACACACACACACATTATTCTGAGAAAATAAACAACAAGCACAAACAACTACTCTATGCACTGTTGTGTTAGGCACAATGGACAGTGAAGGAGTTTTTAATCCAGTTGAACAAATTATAATTTATTTATATCTGAGAAAAAGTGATTTAAAAAAATGGTCCAGAACATTTACAACACTGCCATGTGTTATACTTCAACTATGTAGAACTCTGATGGAGATCTCTCTCAGTTATGTCCACCTAATAGTCCAGTCATCATTCCCACATATTCCCCACAGGAACCTTGGATTCCACCCCGGAAGACCCTGGGCTCTGACAACTTTCACCTTATCTTGCCCACATTCAAGTCTCCTACACCATTTCCCAGATAATTCCGCACCAAGTTGCCTCTACTCTCATCATCATTCCCACCTCTTCCTCACAAGAATCTTAGGGATTTTCTTGCTTACTTGCTTGTGTCTTACCCTCAGCACTTAGCACAATGCCCAACTTAATCAATGTTTTATTTTGCTAGCTAACAAATTGGCTGGTTGATCTTTATCTTATTTTGCTGACATCTTAGGCCATGTTCTGTTTCATATTTTAGTTAATGACTTTCATGAAGGCATAGATGACATGCTTATTAAATTTTCAGATGGCAGAAAACTGAAGATAGTTAAACACTGGAGAACAGAAGTAAATTTCCAAAAGATATCGACAGGCTAAAACAATAGACTCAAACACACAATATAAAGTTTAACAAATATTTTTTAAAATTCTATTTACACCATAATTTATTTAATAAATTTTTTCATATTAAAAATATAAATCTAAGCTTACATCATCTGAATTATCATGTTTTACTGCTATGAATTCCAAATTAGTATTATCTAAATAGGTGGGGTCATACTCAATTTAAGATCTTAAAGAAATATCCCACCCCACCCCCAAATGATAAAATGCCTCACCTTTACTTCTTGGCAGAGGATTGGCAGAAAGCAGGGGGGAGGGTTTGGTTTGTAATTTTGCATAGAACATCAGACTCAATTGATATTGTGATAAATTTCATTGATTTTTTTTTCTTTCTTTTCTTTTCAATTCTTTGATACAGGGGAAATATTTAATGGGTAGGAGGGTGAAGGGATATATTTGAAAATGAAGAGAATATAAAAACAAGCAATATCAACAAAATTAATATTAATAATAATTAGTAATAATAGTAAAGAAAAGTGCAATAATACCTTTTGGTGGATGAAGCTTGTGGCCAGTTTTTTCACACCATCCAACTGGATGAATGTCTAAAGCATCAGCATTTACCCAGAAGTCATAACAATCAGGATAGCCATCAAAGTGAAGCCTTATTCTATAGCCACAAACCTGAAACATGGAAAAGAATATCAGTTAATGATTTTTAAAATTAAAAATGTTAATGTTTAAAATACAGTCAAATTAAAATATAATATTTATACCATATTTGAATATGCAGTCTATGCTAATAAAACCACTCTGATTAAAGAAAAATAAATGACATCATAAAAACCTTGATATATATGAATCTATGAACTGTCACAGAAAAGGGAAAAAAAGGCAAGCTTGAGAAAAGGATAGGTAATTTGAGGATATATTATAAAATTATCTGAATCAAAAGGAGACATAGTCATTAAGACTTGAGTCCTTCTTTCTAGTTTGAAAAGGGGGTACCATAGAAAAATCACCCATTGGCTGAGCCTATAAGTAACAGCAAAATTATCTCATTTTGTATAAGACTAAGTCTTCTACCTACAGTTCAGAAAATCTAGAAATATGTGTTTATTGAGTCATAATTAACTGATTTTGCTTCTAACAAGTGTCATATGATATTGCACTACTTTCCTAAAATAGCCAAGTCTTTACCAAATAATTAACTGAAAGAATAGTTTCGTCTTTAGAAACCAAAATAAATACACTTAGATGAGGGGAACTTTACTGATTTTTGTGAGACAATGACAATATAGCTTGAATATAATTACATAAAAGAGAAATTTTTTAAAAAGACAGAAAGAAGGAAGAATCTAGGAGAGAAGCAGTATTACGCAATTATAAATGCTGAAACTCTGCACAACAAAGTATATTTTTTGTGGCTGAGATCTTTTACTGATGAATCCTATAACGTATACTCTGAAAAACTAAAAAATTAATATACAGTTGATCTGTCACTCACATGAATTTGGTATTTCAGAATACTTTCCCGCTTCATAATTATAAGCTCTTTTATTTAAAAAAAAAAATCACAGATTTAGGCTGTTTTTACCTCAGCAACAGTGAGAACACAGTACATTGATTGGTGTTCAGGGTCCACACCTTCTAACTTCATTCCAACTTTGAATCCATTTTTGTTATAGGGAAAGGACTGGTACTAGAAAAATAAAATGACAAGTTTTAATATTTCAAAATTACTCCTGTGCTTTAGGATAAAAAAGTGAAAGAATCTAACAGTCATTTCTATAAGACATCATCCAGAAAAAAATCATCTGAGAATTTAATATCTAGAGTAAATGTTTTAAAGCAATAAACTGGTAAGACAGATAAAGACACATACACTTAGTAAAAAGTTAACCACTTAATGTTAAAATCTAATAACTTAACATGAAATACAGAAAGGAATTTTTATATAGGACAGAAAAATCACAGTAGAATTGCTTATAAAGGAAGAGGTCTGAAAAAATGTGCTATCAAATTATGAAAAGAAAGTCTACAAAAGTTTATATAATTTGCCCTACTATTTTCAAGTGAATTATATTGCTACAGATATACTTACCATAATGTTTGCTAACCATTACTATTTATAATTCCACATACTACATCCCAGATTTATTATCTGGCAAATAATTTTCATAAGCAATGTATACCAGGAGCACAAGTTCCTATACAAAAATAATCTTTACATCTTTATTTTCAGTTTACTGTTTTCAAATAATTTCATACTGTGTACCCTGAGTAATAGTGTCCTGACAAATCTCATTTAGCAAAGGTCTACCATAACAATAAAAGCCCTATTATATGGTTTACATAATTATTTGACTGTTTTAAAGTAACAGATTTTTAAAATCTGCAACACACTTTTTACAAAAAGATATGAAATCAGTTTTTAATCCCTTAGGAATTTTTTTTTTATTCTGAACCTGAGCCATACCACAATGGTGTGAAATATACATCATACCAAAAAAAGTGATGGGGATTCCCAATACAAGTTTCCTCCAATGTACTAAGGATCATAGCCAGGCATCGTCAATGTCCTCTCCTCCCCTATTCTTTTTTTTTTTTTTTTTACTTTTTTATTTTATTATAGTTTGCATCATTCATTTCCACAAGATTTTGAGTTCCATATTTTCTCCCCCTCTTTCCCCCACCCACCGCCCCAAAACAGCCATCCCAGTGTGTCCCCCCTCCCCCAGTCTATTCGCTCCTAAGTCACTTCTCGGTAGGGCAGGATGGATCTCCCAACCACAGTGCCTGTGTATCTCAAGTTCCAGTTGGGTGTAGTCAATAATAATAATAATAATTGCAT
>CM053586.1:90711223-90778903 GCA_028646515.1 Pseudochirops corinnae
CAAGACGACGATCCGGATCCAGGCCGCTCAATGCGAGAGCACTGGTCTGAAAACAATCGCTCAGTCCCCCTGCTTTTTGCAGGCCGAGGGCGGGAAGCTGCAATGCGGAGGCGGGTGCAAAACCTCCGTCTTTCGTCTTTAGCTTCTCTGCTCTGGAGACCTTTTGGCCAGACGCTTATCTCCCTCTTTCACAATCCCCACTGGAGCAGCTGGTGCTAATCCCCCCTCCTCTAAACTGGTGCTAATCCGCTCACCTGAGAGTTTTTGAGAGCTTTCTCTGCACCTCCTGCTGCGGCTTCAGGCCAGGCTGGTTTCGGTTCGCAGTGCTGATACGGTTCCTCGTAGCCGAGCTGACTTTAGTGGGAAATATCTTTGTGTGCATTTTGAAGTTCTAGGTTGGTCCAGAGTCCTATTGCATGGGTATTTTGGGGTGGCTATGTGAGAGCTGTGATATATTGCTGCTGCTACGCCGCCATCTTGGCTCCGCCCCCCCTCCCCTATTCTTTAATGACATCATTACCTCTCACCCGCTGTACATGCTTCCACATACCAGGGCTTACAAAGCTTTTGCCACAATTCCTCTGGTCCCTTTCCCCGGAAAGTGAGACTCATTTTCCTGCCAAGTCAAAGAAGTTGTGGGAATCCACAACCAAAACTCCCTCCCCAAAATACAGCTTCTTCTCTTCCATGGTTTTAACTTCCACAGATGACAGTAGTAAGCTCCGTGACTGTCACTTTCTCTTCTTCTGCTCTAATACTAAATTAAATAGCCTAGTCCAGCAAGGTTGAGCCTTATCTATCCCCATTCAGCTCAATCCTATAGATTCAAAAGACTATTATAATCCACTTTTCTGCAAAGATCAACTCTAAACTTTTATCAACTCTAAACTGAATATAGTTGCCCACGAACACTTCTCTCATCAATACTACAATCCACTGGAATTAGCTATCTCCTATACTGCTATTTCCCCTCCTGGATCACTGCTTGCAAAGCTCAATAAAACTATGAGCTCTGCTAGACATGGTTACCCAAGACAGACAGGTCGTAGTGAAAGTTCTGACAAAAGGTGATCTACTAGAGAAGGAAATCGCAAACCACTCCCATACCTTCTCAAAGAAAATGCCACGGACAGTATTAAAATGATAAAAGATAGGACATGGAAGATGAGCCCCTCAGGTTGGAGGGTGTCTGACATATTATTGGGGAAGAGCAGAAGACAACTACAAGTAGCTCTAGTACTAATGAAGTAGCTGGGCCAAAGCCAGAAGGAAGCTCAATGGCAGATGTCTGGTGTCTGGTGATGAAAGGAATGTCTGAGGCTGTTAACAGCAATATTGCATAGGAACCTGGAATATAAGATCTATGAACCAAGGTAAACTGGACTTGGATGAACAGGAGATAGAAAGGTTAAACTTTGACATCTTGGGTGTCCGTTTACTCAGCTGGACAAGAACAGATGAATTTAATTCAGGTGATCATTAGTTATACTATTTTGAGCAAGAATCCCTCAGAGGAAATGGAGTAGCCCTCCTCGTCAATAAAAAGGGGTGAGGTGGGGGGGAGAACTGAAGATGAAAGGAAAATGGGACTGCAGAGGATGAGATGCAGATATGGTGTCATGGAAGCAATGAACATCGACTTAGACAGACTTTGGGAGAGAGCAGAGGATAGACGGGCTTGGCACACAAAGACTCAGACACGACTTAATGACCGAACAACAACAATAACACTACTGTTTTGCCTAGTTCTATTTCTACAGATCCAATTAACAATATTAAGCAGAGTGTGTCTGAAAAATAAAACAGTAACACTTTCTTAAAGACAGATGTGTGTTGCCTTGTCATGAAGCGGTTAACACAGCTGTCTAGAGGCAGCTAAATGATGTATGGAGTACTAGGCCTGGAGCTGAATGCTAGCTGTGTTCCTGGGCATGTCACTTAACCTGTTTGTCTCAGCTTCCTTATCTGTAAAATAAAGTTAAAAATAGCATCTACCTCCCAGCATTGTTGTGAGGATCAAATAAGGTGATATTTGTAAAGCACTTAGTACAGTGCATGTTGAAAAAATGCTTATTTCCTTTTATTCTCCAAAATTATAAAACTAATATGAAATCCCATGCCAATTCTCCTTAACTGTCTTCACAGACGATTCACACAATTCATAGAGGAAAGCCCAGGGAAAACAACAAACAAGGGAAAGGGAAAAAAAGAAAAAGGAAAACAAATCCTCTAGAATGCTTTATAAATTCTCAATTATCTGTGATCACATGGTTCCTATGCCTATTTACAATCCAGTAAAAGCTAAAAGGAAACCAAAGTCCCCAAATGTTCCCCCAACCATTTAAATCAGAGCACTTAAATATTATCATACAAAGATCACTTCCGGCATAAACTATCTAAATAAGTCTTTAAATTCTCTGTAAGCCATGTTAAAAAAAATACTTTCTTATCTCAGACATCAGGATATGTCTAGACATGCATAGTAGAAAATTGAGGTTAAAAACTATTTTCCCTCAATTATTTGGGTGTTTGAGTTGCAAATCTATTTTTGCTCTGAATTATACAGTTGTTTCAATTCTCTGATTCAAAATATATGTGTAGGAATACCCTAAAATGAATGGGAATGAATTTGATGCAGCCTGAAACAAAAAGTTTCAGGGGCTCCCTAGTGCCTTCAGAATAAAATACAAAATTCCTGTTTGCCATTTAAAGCCCTTAAGAATCTGGTGAGAACCCATCTTTCAAGGCTGATTACACATTATTCTCCATATTACACACTATACATTCCAGCATGATTGCTCTACTTCCATTTCCACGTACTTAAGTCACCCATGTGCTGCCTTCCTACCATTGCCCAGGCTGACTCATATGGAAATGCTCTCCCTCCTCACCCTTGGCTCCCTTCAAGGCTCACATGAAGAAGCACTTCCTTCAAGGCGCCTTTCCTGATTTCCCCAGTTCTTAGTGTCTCCCCACCCAAAATCATGCCTTTTGAATAACTCTTGTATTTACTTATCTGCAAGCACACTATATCCCTACCAGTAGAAAGTAAGTTCCTTGAAAACAGGGACCATCTCACTTTTGCCTTTATAGGGTGCCTGGCACAATGTTTGGCACATAGCAATTTAAATACTTGTTGAATGCCTGCTAAGTCTGGATACTCTGCTGTCCAGGGAAGTTCTTATACACTTTCCTGCACTGTTACCAGATCAATGAGGTGCTGATCCTTCTAACCAATAGCCTCATTGCTCTTGAGACCTCCATTTCACCACTCCTATCTTACCTTGTAGACATAGTAACACTGATCAAGGTGTAGCTCTCATTCCACATGCATACCAGCTAGATGATACCGTGGAGAAGTATGCTGGATCTGAAGTCAGGAAGACCTGAATTCAAATCCTGCCTCAGGAACTTACTAATATAACTCCTCCCTGCCTCAATTTCCCCATATGTAAAATTGAGATAATAATAATCCCTCCCTCACAAGGTTGTTATGATAATAAAAATGAGACACTTGTAAAGTACTTTGCAAACATTCAGGTGTTATATAAATGTTAGCTAGAGCATGTTCAGGGGCTGAGCTATTAATTGCCCTTGACTAGTCAATATACATTAGCATTAACATCATAAAGTGGGTGGGGACTGGATAACTTCAACACTACAGCTATTTGGATTAATTATTAGGATGTTTCTCAGAACTGAAATTAGTTTTCTGCTATTAAAATAAATGATCCTGCTAGACCATAGTTTATTCATTTAGGAAATGGGAGGGGGAAAGATAGAATCATGTAACCTGAAGTAGGAAACTTGGAAAGGAAATTATTCCAAGTCAGACTTCCTAAATCAACCATGGAAATTGAACATAACTATTACATTTAAATACTTTTCTTTCTTTTCCCTTAAAGACTTCTTTTCTAAGCAGTCTAGTACAATCAAAAGAGCATAGAACTTTGTATCAGGACCCCACTTTTAATCCTGACTCTCTACTACTTTTTATGTGACTTCGGACAAATTGCTTAGCTTTTGCTGGCCTCAGTTTCCCCATCTGTAAAATGAAGGGGTTGGATTCAGTGTTTTCTGAGGCTTCTTCCAGCTTTCAATAATACTATTATTCTCTTTTATCCTTCAAGTTCTAACATTCCATGTCTTGAAGGAGCACTGTACCTCTTTAAAAAGCTTAGTTGGCACTGCAATAGCTTTTTCTTCCTCCAAATAGGAAGCCCAACACCAAGCCTTCTTTCCTTTAGGAGGTAAACCTAAAAAAGAAAGTACAAGTTATTTTTAAAATATTTATATTTTTAAAATATGAATAAACTTCACCAACCCCTGGTCTTTCAACAAACAAATACTTATTAAACATTGTGGACAAAGCACTATGTTACTGAATGGGGGGGTTAAAATGCTAAGGACATGCTTCTGGACCTCAAACAGTTTACGATCTGGAATATATAAACACCTGCTTACTAGACAGAATATTTCTAAGTGCCATAAGAGATATATAAGCGAAGTACGGTAGGAATTCAGGAGAGATCACCTCTGGCTAAGGTGTCATAAAAGGCTTCATTGAGAAGAGAGCATTTGCACTGGGCCTCGAAGAATGGGTAGGATTTTGACAAGCACAAGGCACAGCCAGCATTCCAGGCAGAGGGAATAGCATAAGCAAAGGTGTGGAAGTGGAAAACTGTTGTGAGTTTGCCTAGAATATTCAGTAGTAAAGGCAGATGGGAAATTAGGTTTGAAGGGCAGGAAAAGGCCATATCATGACAGGCAATCAAAGGCACTATTAAAATTGCTCAATGTGAGGTCCAGGAAAAGAAGAAAGTGAAGTTAAAAGGCTAGAGCTAAATATAGGAAAAACAGGGAGGGATCAAGGATCAGAAGGTAAATATGAGAGTGACGGAGGTGCAAAGCAGAAGCAACAGGAGTGAACTGGCAGGAGAAGTGGAAGGTAAGAAGGCAGTGAGAAGAGAAGGAAGGTTCCGGGTTTCAGACACTCTACAGAGGTAGAGCAGTTCAAAAGTGATAATGAGGTTCATGGTGGAGCTATGTTGGTGGGTAGTTAAAGCAGATCAGAGTAGAGGATTACCAGGAAATTTCAAGGAAATCTGAATGTTAGAAGGGTCATCCAAGTAGATGTTGAAGTCCACCAGAATGATGACAGGGAATAGGACAGAAAAGAAGTATACTGAAACAGGTGCTACAGAAATCACTGAAGCCAGGAAAGTGTTCTAGGGGTCCTCAGATGAGGATGGAGGAGGAGCATGAAGTTATAAAAGGTATGGCAGTAGAAAGAAAAAAATACACCAATTCCCCCTTCTCCCAAGTGATTCCAAGGTAAGTGAGATGAGGGAAATGGTGTTACCAAAATAGTAAGGAGTTAGAAGCTGTATTTGTGAGAAAAATGGAGTATGTTATACTTTTTTTCAAGACCTCTAGAAAGTTTACTCTTTAGCTTTCATTCTTTATCTAAAAATCTTCCAAGCACCATGTATCAAGGAAGATCATAATTTATCAATGAAGAACTTATAGGGCTACTTCATTAATAAGACACAAAACTGCATTAAATAAAGCAGTTGAAATTCTTTCCTTTTAAATAAAAATACCAAGGAGTAAATTGTATCTGCCATTAACTTACTCTGTTTTAAAACGGCGGAATCATTTCGTCTTTTTCTTCGGGCTCTCTGAGAGCCCCTCAGGATTCTGCCATCATGCTTGTTTTCCTAGATTAACAAATTAAATTAATGACTTACAGGTTTTGTTAATTCTGCACCAAGGAAAGATTAGATACAAGAATAAAATTTTCTGATAAATCCTCTAACTTGCTTTTCTCTTTATTTTATATTATTTATTCTTGCAGTTGAATACATTGCTAGTAAATGTTCAAAGAACATGGATCTTGTTACACAATTTTGCTGCTTTACGCCAAAGACTCCTTAAGATACTAACATAAAACTTAGTATATGCAGACCCACAACTAAGTCAAATCAATATTTTGTTTCTGGAAATGAAATATCATGACATATTATGGGACAGGCACTATTATCCTCAACCTCAAAGATCAGGCCTAAATTCCTGAGTGAAGCCTCAATCCATTAGTTTATCCCATTTTGATAACATTCACATTTATAGTCCAAATAACTTAAATTATTTTTCCAAAAATGCATCACTTTGCATTTGCTCACAATGAAAATTAGCTGACATCCTGTAGCCAATTCCCACAGCATCACATCATCTTCAAGCAATTTGTCTCCACTGGTGGATGTTTTATTTCTTAGGAAAATTAATATCTGGAGATTTATCTATCTTATAACTCCTCTTCTGTATCATTCATATGTGTGCACATATGCACACACACATATACACATGTACACACACACACACACACACACACACACACAAGATAGGACTTATTCCAGCAATGTTCCTCAGGAAATTCCACGGCTACAATTGAGAGCAGTAAACAAGTATCTTTAACCTTTGTTTCCTGTCTCTAAGCCACCAAAAAAAAAAAAAACCAGTCCCATCACAACCCCATGGCACCTCAATAGCCTTACTATGGACCTTAATTCCATTAAGCTCAACAAATCTTTATTAAGCATCTACAAAGCACTGTGTAGTAGGCCCTGGGGATACAATGACAGAAACCGCACAGTCCCAACACTCAAGGAGCTTATATTCTACAGGAGGACAGAACATCTATAAATAATAGGGAAGGTAATTTCAAGAGGTAAGAAGAAAATAACAACTGATGGGAAATTAGTGAAGGCTTTACAGAGGAGGTGATATCTAAAGTGAGCACTGAAGAAAGATACAGATTCTGAAACAGGGAGATAGGAAGAAAGGACATTGCAAGCATAGGGGCTCACACAGCAAATACACGGAGAAATGTACTGTCAAGTCTGTGAAAAAGCTAATAGTCCACTACGACTAAACCAAATGAAGGGGAACAATATGGAATAAGGCTGAAAGACAAGTAGAACCTTGTAATAATTTGTGAGCACAGTGACACGGTAAGTACTGTATTTTAGGAAGATTATTTTGACAGCCACAGAAAGAATGGATAAGAGATCAGAAAGGAGAAAAGTAGAAGTAGGGAGGCCAATTAGAAAGCTATTACAGTAGGTAAAGGTAAAGGTGATAAGGGACTCTACTAGGGTAATGGCTATGTGATTAGAGAGAAGGGGATGGTTACAAGAGATATTATAAAGGTAAAAATGAGAAGACTTAGAAACCAAGTAGCTGTGGGGGTGAAGTAAGAGCAAAGCTGAAAAGGAGGGGTAAAGTTCAGAATCTGGGTAACTAGGATGATGGTGGGGCTCTAAACAAAAATAAGGAATTTGGGGGGAAGGATGGGCTTAAGGGAGAAGATAACCACATCTGTTTTGAACCTGTTGAATTTGAGATAGCAAGGAGATGCCAGGTGGAGATATTGAGCAGGGAAGTTGGCACTGTAGGAAGGGTAAACCAAACATATAAATGTTGTAGTCACTGGCACATAGTAGATGATGATCCAACTCATGGAAGTAAAAATAACATCAAATAAGAGAGGGTAAAGAGAGAAGAAGAGAGTGCAGGATAGAACCTTAGGGGACAACCAAATTAAGGTGGGCAAGAGATGAAAAATGATCCACCCTTCTCTTGCTGAGAGAAGAGACAGCATTCAGAAGAAGAGAGTAGTCAAAAGTTGTAGAGGTGTCATAGAGGACCAGAAGAGAAAATGCAATAGAATTTAACTATTATGAAATTTAGTAAACTTTGTGAAAAGCTTTTTATAAATGTAAATGATTATATGCAATAGCTCCTTCAGCTACATAAATATTTGTTGCCATTAAAAATCTGTGAGATTAATCAGGCATGATGTCTCACTAAAGAATTTTGTTATATTTTTTCAAACAGGTTATGATGGTTGGCTTGATGGTTTTATTTTAAATTATATTTTATCAACATTATCCATATGAAAGTATTTGGTTCTAAGGACATTCCAAAAACTTTTCTTATGCACCAGGCTCACATTGGCAATCTACTAGTCAGCTAGTAAAGCAACTAAAATTCCCAAAGTTTTTGGTGATATGCATGCATCTCCTTTGTTACTAAATTCTAGAATATCTTTGGCATGTGGTACTATTTGATCAAATACTTTTAATGACCCTGTTTTAAAAGATAATTGAGACTGTCTTTTTATATCTTCCTTAGTAGTAAAAATGTCAAACAACTAATTGTGTCTTTCGCTATCTGCTTTTTCATGTTGCTGTATACATCAATGTAATACTCTCACTGATTCAACAGATGGCTTCTTCTCTGCAATCTATTTAAATAATTTCTTAGAAAGTACTCCTTAAAATTTTTTTTGGCCTACTTAAATTCAAGTTTGCAAATAGCCCTGTACGCTTTGTGGATTTTTCTGTTCTCTTAACTATTTTCTATTTATAAAAAAAACTTTCCTCTTTTACTACCTAATTGAGGGGTACCGAGATAGTTATTTATCTTCAAGACTTTTAACAAAGAGGTTTTATCTTTTCCAGAGCATCAATCTGTGATACATGAAAAACTTCCCAAGATTTGTCAAAACTGATGATTACCTCTCCCTTCTTAGGATTCATATAGCTAGAAAGAATACTGCCGAAAGGAAGCAAGAAAGTACTACTAAATGTACCATGTGACCAGCAAGATAGAATGTGGGGGCCTTGAGAGTAGGGATTGTTTCATTTACTGTCTGTGTCACAGTGCCCAAAACATAGCAGGTGTTTAATAAATAATTAAGAGTTCTGTGTCAGATATAGAGTAACTAAAGCTAATCTATCATATCATTACATAAAAATATTACACAAGATAAAAACCTCATGAAATAACATCACAGGAATTAAGTATCTACAGAGTTCCCAATTAGTGATTAGTGGCCCTACCCTCCAAATCAACCCATATGTGGGACACAGTGAACATGAGAGAACTAACAGGCTTATGTGTCAGTATCTAACTATAGGGTTCCCTCTTCAGTCTCACCCATTAGAATGATTCATCTTGAATTCAACCCTCATCCCATAAGAGGTGCCAGACAGATTTTGTTCAGTCACAATGAAGGAAAATGAAAGCAATCAGAAGAGGCTAGAGGAATGGAGGTGGGATATCCCCAAAACACCAGCAGCAAAGACCACTTTGCAGAACCATAAGCTAAAGGGGAAAGAGTTCCCTCTTAAGAGAAACACAGCTGAGGCCAGCACTGTCTCTGCCAGAATTAGCTCTCAGCAATGATCCAGACCTGGTCATCTAGGCCTTACAGTCTCCAAGGCCCAGTCTGAGGATGCCAATCCTGAGGATGATGGGAAAGAGACAACAAGTAAGTAGGGAAAGCAAAGATAAGTCACTGGGAACACAAAAATATGAATAACCAAAATGTCAAGGGAGAAAGCCAACAGAGACACTCACAAAACCAGAAGGCAGAATGAATAAAAACACAAAGGAAGGACAGAAGATGATGAACAAAAGTTAAATGACTTAAAATTCCCTGATCCAAAAAAGTCTGCAACTTTTCCAGAGATCATCTAACAACTACGAGAAAATCCAAAATGATTCAAAAAAGAAAAAACTGTTAAAAGAAGACATCAAGATTCATATATATAGGTTATTGGAAATCAGAGCTCTCAGGAAAAAAAAACTGATAAACACAAGAGGAGATAAGAAAAATGATGAGCATTTTTTCCAAAAATATAGATTCTGAAAGAGAAAATGACAATTTGGATTATAAAAATATTGATATAGAATAAAATCTTGAAAAAAGAGGCAACAATGTTTTAAAACCATCGAATATGAATTCTAGAAAATTCTAGAAAAGACAAAACAACTGACCTTTGAGATAGGGTGCAGAGAAATAACTTAAGCATCATGGCTCTTCCAGAAAAAAAAAAACATGACAAATTAAAAATCCTGCACATTTTACTGTAGGGAATGACACAAAAAGACTGTTCTGAATGTTTAAACAATCAGTTCCACAGAATGGCATAGAAAAAAACCCCACACATAAAACACTTATAGTGGTTAGATGTCACAGTTATCAGTAACACATTTTGTAAGTAGTCAGGAAAAAGACCTTCATCTATAAAGGACCACAAATTTTAGTAACTCAAGAATACTCTATAGTTATAATAAATTAGAGGATAAAAGAGAATATAATATTCAAAAAACAAAGTCCTCTCTTTGGGAAAGGGTCCAACGAATGAATATACTTAAAAAAGGGGAGGGAAGGTAAGGAAAAGAAGATTTAGAATCATACATTTTACTGAGCAAGGAAAAAGAGTCAAAAGAGAAAGAGAAATGGATAAATAGAAAGAGGAAAGAATTTAAATAAATTTAAGGCAATTGGAATAGAGCAGGCAAACAAGGAAAAAACAAAAGGAAAGCAGTCGAAGGACAAAAATGACCTGAGGGACTAAAGACTTGAGGAGAATTTAAAGAATCAGGAGAATGGCAGGAGAAAGAACTGATTAAAATTCTATGGACTAAATCTCATGACTCTTTATAACTGAACCAATATATTTGTAGGAAGGTAAGTACGATAGGAAGTTGCATAAAGGGAAAGAGGGAAAATAAAAAAGAGTAACTAGAGACATATGTTCCTCCACCAAATCTGTAGGTTAACAGTGAAAGGGCAATGTCTTTATTGTCTCAACAAGAGTTGGTGTGATGGGAGAATGGGATAAAAGCAATGGAGAATAAGAACTGGGATGGAGGGAAAAGTGGACTCATTCTAGAAAAGGAACACTTCCAAGGGGTAAAGAACTGTATATCTATGATGAGACAATATTAAAATGGATTTAGTTCTAAGGAAA
This sequence comes from Pseudochirops corinnae, assembly GCA_028646515.1. NCBI lineage: Eukaryota > Metazoa > Chordata > Mammalia > Diprotodontia > Pseudocheiridae > Pseudochirops > Pseudochirops corinnae. The sequence goes on from CM053586.1 coordinate 90,722,047, forward strand.
TCTCCACATTAGGAGAACACCCTCCAGGTAAAGAGTTGTATCTTCCAAAGTTGCACTCTACCCCAGGAGAGGATAGGTATGTACAAACTCCCAAAAGCATCCAAAACTCACCTGTAGATTAGATATCAAATGAGAGATGGGAGAACCTAGCCTTAGGAGTGGTGACTGAGAATGTTAAGAATAGAAAAAAGGAGCAAGCATTATGCCTTGGGACATAAGAGTTATTCTCACTACATGATATACTTCTATCCAGCACTGCTTCCTCCATCTACTGATACTTTTAAGAGAAAGGCACAATAGAAAACAGAGATAATTTGTTAATATCTACAAATGCAGTTTTACAGAAATAGTACAGAAGAGGGAGTTCATATCTGAATCTTGAAAAGCTCTACCCTTATGTAATAGACACAGAGAATAAAGATTCTTTAATCATGAGAATTCAAAATTTACTAAAAGGAAATAGAAAAAAAGAAAATGAAGGAAAGAAAAACATTCTTGGGAAAGGGCCCAGCAAAAGAATATACTTAGAAGAAAGAAGGTGGGGAAATAAGGAAAGGAAAAATTAGAATCATACATTTTACTGAGCTAGGAAAAAGAAAAGAGAAAAGAGAAAGAAAAAGAGAAATAAATAAAAAGAGGAAAGATTTTCAATAAATTCAAGGAATCTGGAACAGGGTAGACAAATAGAACCGAAAGCAAGAGAGCTTGTAGTGACAGATTAGCATCTAAATAGTGTAAATAAAACTAATGTCAGGGACAATATACTGGTTTAAAAGTGCAGGGCTGCTCTTTTCACCACCTTCCAATGCTGCTACCATGGTGAAATTGAATGTCCTGGCAGATGTTCTCAAACGCATCAACAATGCAGAAAAGTGAGGAAAACACCAGGTTCTCATTAGGCTGTCCTCTCTTAACTGTGATGATGAAGCATGGTTACATTGGCAAATTTGAGATCATTGATGATCACAGAGCAGGAAAAATTGTTGTGAATCTCATGGGCAGATTAAACAAATGTGGTGTAGTCAGCTCCAGATCTGATGTTCAATCGAAAGATCTGGAAAAGTGGCAAAATAATCTACTACTGTCCCATCAATTTAGGTTTGGTGTGTTTAGAATCTCAGCAGGCACCATGGACTATGAGGAAGCAAGATAAAAGCACAGAAGAGGAAAAATCCTGGGATTCTTTTTCTAAGGGTGTAAAATATACATACGAATAAAATGTTCCAGTGGACCGTGGTGTTTCTAGTCAGTGGCTTTGAAACTTGAAAAAAGTTTGATAGCATTATACAGATGCTCATATATTTGTTTCTCATAGATATATGGTGCTAAGTGCTGAATGTTTACCAAATCCATTCTGATCTTTGGGGTCAAGTATTGCCTCATTTGGATTATAAAATAGGATTTGTGTTGAGATGCTTGAAATTGGTCCAAACAGTGTCAGAACCTGTAATGAACAAAAGTCTACTTGTACAATGGACCTCTCCACTGAGGCATGGAAAGAAGACTCTCAATCTTGTGTTGTTTTAATATGCCCATTGTATATTTATTTGGGTATATAAGAGTTGAGTAGGACTCAATTTTGCAATCTGTCTCAGCTAATACAGCATTCTTCCCTTATTCAGTTCACCTACACTTAGCTTTGAAGCAATTAAAGTTATAATGGAAAACCACAGGAGCAAGGAACTACTGTTCTTGCTGACTCTGGTTCATGGCAAAAAAAAAAAAAAAAAGAAAGAAAGTGTAGGGTCACAAAAATAATTGATACAAAAGAAATAAATAAAAACACAGTTTTGACAATTACAACTTTAAACATCAATAGATTAATTAATTCCCCCAATATACTGACAAGGGGAAAAATATCTGCTAAATAAATGAAAAAAATCTAAAAAAATAAAGCTTCATAGTCAATGAAAATGAGAGACTTGAACAAAATTTTCTATGTGTCAGGAATTTTTTAGCAGCAAGCATTTCAATTATGTTATCAGACAAAACAAAAATAAAAATCCACAACATTAAAAGTGATAAAAAGAAAAATTACATTATGCCTAAAGGAATGGAATAGAGAAAATGAAATATCAATAATTAATACAGACATATGAACAAAATAGCAACATCTAAATTCATAAAGTAAAAGTTAACAACTACAAAAGTCATGATATCATAACATTAGGAGATTTTAATATTCCTTTTTTAAAGCTGGAAAAATCTAGCAAAAAGAAACAAAAAAGAAAATGAAGAACTGAACTGCCAAATTAATTAGTTGTGAAAGATTTATAACATATTCTAAAGAAGAACAATAAAGAATATACATATTTATTCACAGCCCTTTTATAAAAACAGACCATGTGCTATGGAAAAGAAAAATTATAAATAAAAAAGGCAGAAATACTAAACACACCTTTACCTACCAAAAGGTAAAAAAAACTAGGAACACACTGAACGTAAAAGAAAAAAAAAGACCTAAATGGCTTCCTGAATAATGCACAAAGCACAGGAACAATTAATAACAATCAAAAAGAGAATGATAAAAATAAGACAACCTACCAAAATTTCTGGGATGCGGCTAAAGCAGTCCTCAGAGGAAAAACTGTATCTCTGAAAATATACATGAACAAAACAAAAAAAGAATTAATTGATTGGCAATACAATTTTTAAAATTAGAAAGTCAACAAGAAAACAAACTCAATGTATATACAAAAAGGGGAATCTTTAAAATTAGGTAAAAATAACATGAAAAATAACAAGACAGTAGATAAGATAAAACAGAAAACTTTTTATTAGTAAAATCAATAAATCTTTAGCTAACCTAATAAGAGGGAGAAAAAACAAACAAAATAAAAAGTAAACAAGGTGAAATTACACGAGAATAAATAAAATTATCAAAACCTATTATAGACCAATTAAGAATTTTTTAAAAAAAGAACTACCTACAAAAATGAAAATTCCCAAATTAACAAAATACTAGAACTGTCAAACAACTCAATCACAGAAAATAAACTTTGAATATTAATCAAGATAGATTTAGAGGTAAATTTTCTCAAACATTTAAATAACAATATTCACAGCAAATAAATTTCAAAAACTGAGAAAAACATTTACAAAACTATATTTATTAGAAAAATATTATCTTAATACTTAAATCAGAGAGATAGAGCAACATCACAAATACTGATACCATTTAAAAACACATGATTATGCTAATAGATGATGAAAGTCTTTGACCAAATATAATATTCATCTATGCCAAAAATCTCTATAAGACATGGACAGAGAAGTCTTTTTTAATATGCTAAAAAGTATAATACATACATACGTGTGTGTATTCTCAAAAGTTAGCATTATTTGCATTAGGGAAACACTAGAAGTTTTCATGACAAATATTGAATCAAAGTAATGATTCCACTCTCCTTTCTATTCAACATCGTTTTAGAAATGTTAATGATCCCAATAGGATAGATGAAATTAAAGGTATAAACACTGTCAAAGAATAAACAAAATTAGTGTTATTTGCAAGTGATATAATATTTTACTTAGAAAACCCTGGAGAATCAATCCTTTATCCTAGGGGGCATTAACATTTACAATAAGGTTTCCTTGCGCATCCTAACCTCACAGCAACTCAATCTCTTCAAATCCCAGGATCGACTTATACTTCTACACCACATCAGTCACATACAGAGGCAGAAGCAGTCACATCCTGGATCTCACTATTCTTCACAAATGCTCTACTTTCTTAATTAAAACTCTAAGTAACTATAAACTTCTATCTTTCTCTCTCTATGCTTCACCTCTACACTATACCTTCACTGTGATCTGCTATCCTCCCATTCCCTCAGTAGTAAAAATAATTATATACACACACATATACACACAAGTGCACATGTACCCACAACTACAACAATGTAAACAATAGTGAGAAAACCTAAATGCTGTCCAATTAAGCTTGGCAACAGAGAAAAGCTGAGAAAATGCACCTCCTTTCACTGTAGAGGTAGAGGACTACGGGTATGGAAAACTACACATTCTGTTAGACATGTTAAATGTGCTGGGGGTTTTTTTTGCTGGATTGCTTTCTCATTTTCTCTCATATTCTTTGATAAAAATGAAAAGCTACACAGGTAGAGGAAGGGAAAAAAGATGCATTAAGAAATGAAGACAAATAAAACAATAAAAATAAAGACCTTTTTTAAAGAAGACTGCTAGGTATTATAAAGTCTTGGTCAAGAAACTGAAGTTTTTATGAGTACAGGTGGCATTTTCATCACTGTTACTGATCACAGGCAAAAGAAAGTGATAGCTGTAAAATGAATAGCTTGTTAAGAAGAGAATATATCAGAACGGGTTTTGGATTTATGAACAATAGCTCATAAAACAGAAATGTTGGGCGTTTGGCTAGAGATAGAGTATACCTAACAAAGGACTGCTAAGAAGAAAAAGAAAAAAGCATTTTCTTAAAGTTCTGGAAATCTAATCAAAAAGGTTTTAGCATTAAAAGGAGATAAAGAAAACTGTCTACATAAACCTAGCAAGCCAGATAAGATACAGAATCAATCAACAAGCACTTATTTAAGTACCTAAGTCCAGTCTCTATTTCCTATTTCTGTTATTGCCAGGCACTGTGGCACCTATGGTAGACAAAGGAGATAATCAGATTGAGTCAATGTATGCCTTCAAAGAGCTTACATTACACTACACTAGAGGGATAAGGGTTTACAGATAAAAGAATAGTGGATAAATCCAAAATAAGCACACAACGACAGAAGTAGGAGGACGCAATAACAGCTAGGGGAATTAGGAAAGATCTCTTGAAAAAAATATCACTTGACCTAAGATTTAAAGAGAGTTAGGGGGTTCCAAGAGACAGAGATGACTAAGGAGAGGATTCCTGGAATGGGGGATACCCTATGCAAAGACAGAGGCAAGAAATGAAATGAAATATATAAGGAACAGCATGTAAAACAGTTTAAGCTGGACTGTTCAATAAATTGTAATCAGCCTGAAACAATAGACTAGAACCATATTATGGGCTTTAAATGCCAAATGGGAATCTCTATTTTATTCTAAAAGCAACAGAGAGCCGTGGAAGATACTTGAATAGGAATAACATGGCAAAATCTATACTTCAGAAATATGAATTTGGGAGCTGGGTGGAGAATGGATTAGAGAAGAGACTAGATACAGAAAGACCAATTAAAAGCCTATTGTAACAGTACAGGCTAGAGAGAATGAGGGCCTGGACTAGAGTGATTAGAGTAGAGAAAAGAAGCAGTTGCTGTGGAGAATTCCATAAAGAGCTGTCTAAGGAAAAGTAAAAGGATGGGTACACAGCAATTCAGGCTCAGTTAATACAGAAAAACATAAATCTAATCAGAGGCCCATCCAGTATGGTTATGTGACTTCTTCCAGCAGCATTCTGCAACAAATCAAGTAATACAGCACTGAATTTTGAAGAGGAATGAGTAGTGATAGAACCATGGGGCAAAATATTGAAAAGTCATGGATAGCATAAAGCTGAACTGGGTAAACCAAGAGCTGATATTTCAAAGGTAGGAAAGTAAGGTAGAACAGAGGGGAATGAGCACGAAAAACAGAAAGGGGTGGAACAACTGGAGGTTGCAAGGAATACAGAGGATACTGTTTATGAGGAATACCACAATGAATAGTAAAAAAAAAAAAAAAGCCCCCAAATTCACAGGCTACGTCTAACTCAAGAAGGGAATCATCAATACCCATTCTTAGATAACTAGATACAAATGCCCAAAGTATGAGGTAACAAGCAAAGTAACTACAGATCCCAATGCAAGGAGGCTAGTTGGAGCTCATAGTACCACTGAGTTTAGTGGGAGGGATCATCTGGAATATGGCTCTGGAAAAGAATAGCTACTTTAATAAAGACAGGATAGCTAAAAGGGAATAGCATGGAAAATGAAGAAAATACACCCATCTGATGAAGTCCAGGTAACAGAAGGGAAAAGCATCACCATGAAAGACAGAGACAGAAACAGATATAATACTGACATCAGAGCACAGCATAGAATACCTCATCTAAAAGAAGAAATAAGTTAGTGGCTCAGGAAACACATCACAAGACTAGTACAGAGGTCTGTTATGGTAGCGATGATGATTTCAATTATCTGGTAGAACTCTCTCTCTCTCTGCCAAGAGTAGATCAGCAAATAACTTCTTGATTTGCCTGAACAATTTCATCCTTCAAAAGGTGTGGGCAACAACAGAGGGAAGAGTAATTTTGGAACTGTTTCTCAACCACCCAATAAGAATTATTAACTTAGAAATGATGGGAACACCTTATTGAGAAGAGAGCACTCAATCTTAGAATTTGTGATAATGAAGAATAATAAACATGGTCTGCCATGCTTTCCAGATATTGGAAGAAAAGATTTCAAAGGGTTCAGAGACTGATAGATAGGATTTCATGACTGAAAATTCTACAGAAGTCAGGTCATGAGAGATGGAAGGCTCTCAAGAATAAAATTCCAAACACACAAAGAAAAACAATTGCAAATGGGAAGAAGAGAGGGTGTTGTCTAAAGATACTGGTATAAATGCATGGGAACTCATCAACTTGTATCAACCAACATATCTTTTTAAAGAAAATAGAGATACAAGGGCAAGTGATAGGCAAGGAATACAAGGGTATACCATGGTCTTATAAGAAGCACTAAAACTCAAAAAATTCTAAAATTGGCTAGAAATGCTCAAGATAACAAAGAAAGTTATTTTTAGCTATATTAGAAGGAAAGAGGTGTCTCAAAGAAAGGATAAGACCATTACTTAGGACTAGTTGGGAAAATGTAAAATGATGGAGAAAGATCAGAAATAGTCAGCTCTTATTTTATTTTCTGTGTCAACTTTTCTGTGTCAAAATTTTATTTGTTTTCTCTGTCTTTGGACAAATCTTTAGACAAAAATGGATAGAACAAAATTGGCTCATCGGGAGATGAAAGCAAACAGAAACAGAAACACAGCAATATAGCTTTAACCATCTTTCAGTCACCAGACCCAGCTGAACTGCATCCTAGGGTACAGAAAGAAGTGACGAATGTGACTACTAAGCCAATGTCAATGACCTTCAAATAATCTTGCAGAAAGGGAAAACTTGTCATAGAACTAAAAAAGGGCAAATGTCCTAATTTTCAAAAAAAGAGAAAAAGAATCAGGTTTAAAAACTATAAACCAACTTTGTCGTCTTTCAGTTGTTTCAGTCTGGCTCCAACTCTTTGTGATTCTATTAGGGGTTTTCTTGGCAAAGATACTGGAATGGTTTACCATTTCTCTCTCTAACTCAGATGAGGAACTGAGATAAACAGGATTAAGGGACTTGCCTTGGATCACATAGCTAGTAATTGTCTAAGGCCAGATTTGAATTCATGAAGACGAGTCTTCCTGACTCCAGGCCCTCAGGTCAAGTACTCTATCCACTGTGCCAAGTTAGCTGCCCATAAACCAGCTAGCTTGGTAAAATTATACAGTGGATATTACAGAGATAATAAACTTGGAGGAAAGAAGTAGCATCCCTGATTGAGAACTGAAGAGGAACCTCAGAGGCCCATGTCATCTAACTTCCTCATTTTAAAAAGGAGTATATAAATACAGCTTCATCAAGGATGAGTCAGGTCAAACTAACCACATTTCTTTTTCTATTGTGCTACTATAGGTAGATCATGGGAATGACATAGTTAGGATTTATCTAAAATCTAATAATGTATTTGACAAAATCTCTTATCCTCTTCTTAGAGAAAATATGTAAAAATTTGGGCAAAACACCCGTAGTTAGATAGATTGAGAAATGGCTGAATGGCTAGATTGGAGGAGTTGTTTATAATTTTGTAAAGAGGTCTCTAGTAGATTACCCAGGGATCTATGCTTGACTCTGTGGTATTAAACATACTTATCAAGGATGGCACCATTTACGCAATTTGCAAATAACACAGAGGGATCAGAAAAAGCAAAGCTACCACTTGGACTTCATATGCTCCTATGCCCAGAGTTAAGAGGTACTTCCTAGTGCCTTTATTTTAAAATGATAGTTACTTATATGTTCTTGGTTAATATTCGCTCAGCCAAAATTTGATTTTACATCTTTACAACAGGAGGTAGGTTCTCCCATCCCTCTCATCTCCACTGGTTCTTATAAAGACACCAAGAACCATTTCAAGAAAATGAAGAAATACTGTGGATTTGCTGTCCATCTACTTAAAATGGAAACTCTCTCTACTGAGTGCTATGAAAAGCAGAAATGCCAAGAAAATAGCAGAAGAAGCATTACAGCATAACTAATTTTATTGGTTTACTTACAGTATTTGAGTAGAAGCAATATGGTAGACTAATAAGAATTCTATTATTATCTTCAAGCTCTTTGTCAATGAAGCAACTGCAGAAGCCTAGACAGATTGTCCTATCTCAACTTTCTATTTCACCTAGTAGAATGGTATGAGTTTGCTTCAATACTTTAGCCTTTGCTAAACTGAAAAATGGCTGCATTATGGGTATGAAAGCAGCAATACTGAAGGAAAACACTGAAGCAACAATACACACAAAGTAAAAATACTGTTTTATGATTACTAAGTATAACATGTTAATATTACAAAACAATGTGCTACTTCTATTGAGTAAATGTAACTATTGTCCATAACTTAATTACACAAAAAGATACTAACATTTTCATCTTCTCGTTCCTCTCCATCTTCCTTAGGCTCTACTCTGAGAGATAATTTTGCTTTCCTCTTCCGACTACACTTGGAATCGTCTTCTTCATTGTCTTCACCTACATCTTTTTCTTCCTTCTGTTCCCTGCTGTGAAAATAAACCAAATATTACTAAGAGACACCATCTGTCAAATATCTATATAATCATCAATGATGAATTCATTTAAAATATTTAATTTCTCTAATAGAAACATTTTTAACCAAAGGGGAGAACTAGAACACAACTGTACAGCATATATAGAGCAACGTAAAACCGCTAATGCACATGACAGCTGTTAGGGCAGAGAAAATGGAAATTATGGTATATAGACACCAGCAGCATTATGCTGAACAAGTTCTACAAGTTAAAAAAATATTTGCCATTCACATCTGTCATCAAAACTAATTAAAGAATCTGAAAAAAAAAAAGGGGTGAGTCTTCAGGTCTATTTGAAAACAAGGATCTAGCTAGCTGCTCAGACAGACAAAACCTAACCATAAACAGCTAAGTTTGTAAAACATTACTCAGTGAAAAGAAACAATTTAAAAGATTATATGCCATTAAATGACAACAGAAAACCCCATTAAATGTGTCAAATAACTGTAATATGAAATACATAATTATTTCCAATAAATATATGTAGTCAAAAATTTATTTTGAAGATAGACTGATTTTGTTAAGGTCTCTAAAATGGAGGCAGTTCAAACACCACCACTTGTCAGGTGTGTGCCATACTTCTTCCAATACTGGGCTAACTAACTAATCACATGCACTACTATATAACTACCTAAAAACAATGGCCATTTTCCTTCAAATGGATCTCAAAAACTTTGTTACAAATAAAAGGTCTCAGCATGATTACTTTTATAAGTCAAAATTTATTAGGTGCTTTCTATGTGATAGGGACTGTGCTAAACAGTGGGGATACATAGAAAGTTAAAAAAAAAAAAAACTCATCCTGCCCTAAAAGAGCTCATATTCTAATGAGTATTTTTTATTTAAAAACCAAACTTGTTTCTACAAAGCTCAATTTATAAACTCAAAGATCTAGAACTGGAAGGGACCACAGATTATGCAGTTTTAGAGATGAGGAAATTGGACCTTGGAGAAGTTAAGTGATTTGCCTAACCACCTGAGTATAAAGAGGTATTTGAACCCCTACTTTCTGACTCAAGAGTCAATGTTATTTCCACTTCAACCATGCTACCCATGACTGTCAATACTCATGTTACAGAATTTAAAAAAAAAATCATATTCCTAACTAACAATCTAATTAATACAATGAAAAAGACGCAATTATCAAGCAGCTTATGAAGTACAAAGAAAGGTAACAACATAAAAGAAGTCAGAATCAATAAGCCTATCAAAAATTTTAAGTATACTTAAACATTAAAAAGAAAGTCTTTGAAAAAAAAATAGAATGGAGGCTTCTAAAGAGGCACAGAAGGAGATATAAGAGAAAAGAAATAAGTATAAATAAAGCAAAAATTACATGGACAAAAATAAAAAGAAATATAGAAGGAAACACAAATGGTAATTTTATTATTACTTTGCTAAATTTAACTGCAGTCAACTTTATTCTCCCAAGGAACTATCTCATTAGTCCCTGAAAGTCTGTAGGAGGGGATACAAAATATCTATCTTCTAAACAAACTTTATGCAACAAAAGTTCAGAAGATTTATGAAAACTTCTTTTTTTGGGGAAGAGTGTTCTGCTATGTATGCTGGAATATCTGTGATTATTGAAAACTGGTAAATTTCCCCCATTGGAAAAGGAGCATCCTGAAAGCAGATTGCCTTACTTATTTGTAAGTGTATCCCTAGAACTTGCCATGGTGCTTAGCAGATAGTAAATGCTTAACAAATGTTTATATCAAAACTATCATTAGCTTTAAAAAAAAACTGTTTTAAAAAAATGAGAAGTTGACATAAATTCCATTTCATTCTCCATTATCTTTTTACAAATCTCATTTTACATATGATAAAAACAAAATTTACTTGTCGTTGTTCTGACGTGCACATTTCTGACTGCAAAATTTTCCTCCAGAAAGAAACTCATCTACAGTGCCATATTTATAACAGTTTTCACAGAACTGAAGTCCTTCTACTTTCATTGTTTCCTTCAACCGGAAAGGCACCCCTGTCTTCTCTGAAAAAACTAGAAGGTAAAAGAAGGGCATCACTAAATTAGTATAATTTCAATTTTTTTCCCAAAACACATCATCAACAGCATGATAATATTAATAATAGCCATATGGTACTCTCCAGTCCTGAAGGAACTTACATAACATTCTCTCATCTGATTCTTATAATCACTCTGTGGAATAAATAGAAAAGAGAATAGATCCATTTTTATAAAGGAGGAAACTGAAGATCAGGCAGTCCAAGTAACTTACCCAAAGTCATAAAGTTAGTAAGTGGCAGATAAAGTGAGGATCTGAACCCATCTTCTGAATCTAGGTGAAGTGCTCTTTCCTTTATACAATGTAATACTTTTGCAACATTTTGATCAACACTAAGAGTATACTTTAAATGATTTGGAGAGAGAGCCAGATAGTGGGCAGAAAACAGAGGCGGAGTTTACAAATAGAAAAAAAAAGTTGAAATAAAACCAAACAATAATCTAAGAATTACCCTACAGAAAACTTCAGAGGGAAAGAGAAATGTCAAATTACCAATAAATTGGGGCTTCTCTGGTGGCTAATTTGGAGTTTTGAATTTCAGAAAGTGGTTCTTTTTTGATACTACCAAAAAGTATTTGCTATAATACCCACAGTGGTCCATGTAATAGATTTTTGATTAACAGAGGCTTTTTAAAACCTGAATTACAAGTGCAAACGTAGCTAAAATTCAAAATCGTAACATCTTTCCATTTCCCTTTTTGTGTTTAAGACCAAATATATACCATCACAATTATCCAGATATTTTCTTTGGACCTCAAAATTTGCATTTTCACTCAAAATATTTGGTAAAGAAAAGCGGTGATATTTTTGCTAAAGTACCTGCATGGACTATCTTTTATATAAGTTAGCTAGAGAACCACCAATTCTCCAATTCATTCTGTGCTAATCTAGAATTAGAAGACTAGGCTGTAGCTATTTTAAAATGTAGAGCTTATCCTATTTCCTTATCTTGTTAAAATTTATATAAGAATACATTCCATGGACATTTTCCAGTGCTATAGATTTAAAATCTTTATTTTTATTATGAATTTAAACATGAAGAAATATGGATATTTTCGTATACAAAAAAGAAGACTATATAAGTCCCAAATTCTTATATGCCAGGAGTTCTTAACATTTTTGGGTTATGGGACTCTTTGGCAATCTGGTGAAGCCTATGGACCCCTTCTCCAATAAAGTCTTTAAATGCATAAAATAAAATACACAAACTTACAATACATAGAAATACAAGAATTAAAGATGTTTTTCCATCTCAATTCACACAGCCCTTGAAATTTAAGATCCTCTGTTTTAAGACTTTAGATATTTATATACATATATGTTTACATTACAATACTTTAAAATGTTCAAAACAGAAAAGGAACAAAAGAAATTTAAAAGCTATTTCTTTCTGACCTTCTTGCGCAGTCGGTACCATCCAAGTTGTGGTGGCAGTAGCCTTTTTAACACTTTCTATCTCAGTCTCATCTGTAATCACTTCCAAGGCTCCAAACTCATTTACCCGAAACTATGCAAGAGAATACAAAAGAAAATTTACTGAGGTCCTCATGTCCAGTAAGGTAAGTTGCAAAGTATATTATTTAGATGTTTTAAACAATTGTGTCTACATAGGTGATAAAAATGCCATATTTTTTTTAAAATAAGAAAAAAATAGTATCATTTCTAATATGGGAAATAACAATCTACCACTTGCTCTAAAGATATAACAAATAATAAAAATATATATTGCTTTGTACAACTATATGGTGAATGAGATGAGTTTACATCCAAGTTCTATTTGTCTAAGTCTTCTACTCTCTGTGGCTTCAGTTTTCTCCTCTGTCAAGTGAAGGATTGAAATCTATGATCTATAAAATCACTTTCAGCTCTAAATTCTGTGATTCTAGAAATTTAGTATCATGCCTCTACTCTTGAAAAACAAAAAGGATATCTTCAATTGGGAAGGGCAAAAGTGAAGACAATGGGGTCATCATGGAGATGGGCACTGGATGCCCACAGGAAGCTACACTTCCTTGTTCTGTACCACCTCCCTTCTCTTCTGATTGAATTGCTCTCTCTGTCCTTGCAGAGGAGTCAAATAGCTATAACAGCAAAGCATATCTAACAGCCACAAGACAATTTAGCTTTCAAGAAGCAACCTGAAGAGGCAATTTCCTCTTAGGGACATTTCAATCCCTACAAGAGAATAATCAAACAAAGCAGCAAAGGTATTGACTGTAAATCTTGTGTCATTGCAATGCCAGCATCTAACAACATATTTTCCTGAAACAGGATATTTAGATTATGTTACTAATTATTTAAAAATTTAAAAACAAAACACTACCTTCTATTTGATCTAGTCTTTTTCTCTCTAAAATAGTGGGATCATGAACTAAATAAAATTCATTTATTATGATTATTTTATATGCAATAAAGACTGCTTTAACAAGTGTCATTCAAAGGCTGCTCCTTTTAGCACTTAGATGCTTCAGACAATCATTGTCTAAATAAGTATTCTATCTGCCAGTCTAAAAATTTACCATTTACTGTACACAAAAATGAAGTTGTTTTATTTATCTAGAGTCTCCCTCTGAGACTGAAAAATCTCAAGAAAAAGATTCTATCAAATTAACAAAGCATTTATTTGCTATCCTGAACTTAATACTTTTTCCTTCTAGCAGAAGAGTTGATGCATGTTAACAAGCCAGAAGAGCTGTTGAGGACAAGTGAAAATGTCTTCTCTCATTTACACATAGCAAGGATACTCTCAAAGCCAGGCAAATGTGCTGCTCCCAGTGAGCAGGGTCTAAAGAGAGGTAGATAGAAAGAAACAGACCAAAAGACCCTCTTTTCCAGGAAAGGACCCAGTTCTACCCATGCAGGAATCTCTTTCCTCTTCTCTCTCTGGGACCTTTCCTCACATACAAAATATGAACACAACTAGAGTTCCCTTGAATGCTTCAGAAAGACAGGACTCAAGTGTACAACTGTGGAACAAAGGAGAAAGCATTGTTTGCTCTGCCTAAGAAAACTATTTCCTGACAAAGAAAGAAATGAGCAGACTGTCATTTAGCGAAGTAAAAAAAAGAATGGAGAGGGAAGATTTGACTTTTCCAAACCAATAAAAAAACAGAATATTAAATGAAAAGTTCAGTATCAGGACCCAAAAGCATGAAAGCTGTAAGTTTCAAAACAAGACTAACAGTACCATCTACTGGGCAAGGTTGGACAAAACAGTATGTCACAATAATTACTGTTAATTAATAAATCTAATAGCATTGGTAATCATTTGGTGAAAAAATATCCAAATATTACTTATCAGAGAAAAATAATATATGTGAATTTTAAAATTCCTATTAAGAGAGTCATATTTCATTTTTATACTTCATTCTTCATCTCACTGTTTGGGCAAGTGAGTGTTGGTATGGATGACTCTGCCACTAAGAAACAAAAGGAGCCTATGTGAAAAATCAGAAAACACATCAAATCAAGGGAAGTTTAAATTTCTAAACTGCTGCTAACTGTATCAAACCATCCTCAGCCTCTTTCCACAAATGGATCAAATACCTCAAGTGAAAATAAAATCCAAAGACTATCTATTAAACACCTACTATCTATGCAAGTTGCCACTGATTTGCTTGAAATAAAAGACCTGTGACACAGAGATCATGGATTCTGATGACTTCAGCACTAAAATAATAGTTTTTTATGATCAAGACTTATCTTAATATTTTGATCCCAAATCACCTATCCTCTAAGCAGACAGCCAATATCTTTCTAACATTAAGGTTCAGGTTTGGCCACCATACATACATGTAACAACCTTTTTACTAACTAACTAAAGCTTTTACTAAGTTTCAACATAGTTAATTTCTAAGAAAAGTATTACATCTCAAAAATTAAATACCTAGTATAATTGTTCGAGTTTCATTGGAAATGTATTATTTTGTTAATTTTTTCCCATCCTATTTTATAAAAATAGATAGGATCAAGTGCATTGTTTTTTCACCTAGCTCCTCTGTGTTATCTTTGTTTTCAGGATAATTATAATATATCTCAGCAAAATTTCTCATAGTTATTCCCTTCTCTGCACTTACACAGAGGTGACCCTGGTTCACACCTTCATCACCTCTCTCCTGCATACTTATAACCTCCTAATTGGTGTCACTGCCTCAAGTCTCCCTTTTCTCTAAAATATCCTGCACACAACTTCCAAAGTGATCTTCCTAAAACTCAGGTCCAACCAAGTCATCCTCCTCTTCAATAAACCCCAGTGGCTCCCTATTGTTTCTAGAATCAAATAGGAACTCTGGCATTCAATGACCTAGCTCTAGTCAAATACCCTAGCTCCAACTTCCTTGCCAGTCTGGTTATACATTTCTCTTTTCTGCATTCCACAATCTGATCATATTAGTCTTCTTAATGTTTCTCACATACCACTCCATAAACTGTGCCTTTGCTCTGGTTGACCCAGTTCCTGTAGTATATAATTTCTTCTCATCCCAGCCTGGAACAATCCCTTGTTTTCATCAAACTTAGTTCAAAACCACCTGCTTCATAAAGCTCTTCCTGACTCCTCCTTCCCCTCCTTCTAGTGCCTCCCCCTACAAGTTACCTTATATGTTTGAATATAATTATAAATGTAGATATTATCTTCCCCCAAAAAAATATAAATTCCCTAAGGGCAGGAAATGTTTCATGTTTACCTTTTTATTATCCTCAGCATCTAGCACATTGTCTGGAATATAAGCATTTAATAAATGCTTGTTGATTAGATATACATGAAAATGTTGGATTTAAGTTGATTATGTTGTCTATACATTGTGACTCAAGTTTCAGGTATAGGGTTCCATAAAGACTAATACATCATAATTCATTCTGGGAGGAAAAAAACCACTCAGATTCTGAGGCTGATCAAGATGTTTTGAATGTATTTAGGAAAAAATAGCTGAAAATTAATATTTTCAACTGCATTCCACTTTGCAGTCATCAAATTGTGTGGCCTGCACCAGTTAAAGCAATATGAAACAAATGCTTTAGCTCTATAAAAGTTCTCTGTACTATCAATGATAAAAATTTTACATTTGTCAAATACTGTGTTAACTCCTCATACCTTAAAAATTAGTTTGCAATAGTTATAGCTGCATAAACCAAAAACAATTATATCAATAAAATTTATTTATATATACATATGTAAATAAAGAAATTTAAATTCCTGAAATAGAGTGATGTGCAGAGACCTACTCATCCCCTTCATGCACCTCTCCTTTGCCTCAAGAGTGAGCCTTAATTTTAATTCTTTGTACAATGCAGTATTACATCACTCCCAGCCAAACAACCTCACTAGAATAACACTGTTGCTAAAAAGAGAGATTTTTGTGGGGCAGCCAGGTAGCAAAGTGAATAGGCCCTAGAGTCAGGAGGATCTGAGTTCAAATCTGGTGTTAAATACCTGACATGTTTACTAACTGTGTGACCTTGGGCAAGTCACTTAACCCCAATTGCCTTGCCTCCCCCCCTCCAAAAAACAAAACAAAAAAGATAGGTTTTTAGTCTCAGAAAGCAGGTAAGGGTCATTGAAATCACTGCACAATTTCCCGAAGTCAGACTATTCCCCTTCTGTTCAATTCTGGGTCCAGCACATTGTCCATTTCAGTGTTTTTTCAAAGTCTATCTAAGCTCTACAGGTTGTTTACCCAACTGCAGTTTTGACAATAGGCAGTCTTTATCTTATATAGTTTTTTTGGTTTACTTTTTCTTTTTTTCCCTGTGTGGCCTGTTAGGCCAAATGCTTTTGAGAGATTGTGACTCTCACTTAGGAGGCCCTGCCATGTTCCAGGGATTGATGCAATCACAGCACAATGTTATCCATGAAAAAGAGCATCTGAAGAACCTTCCCATCTATGGTGAGTGCCAATATGCTGCAAAAAGCTCTGTTCTGTTTTGAAACACATGGAAAATAAGATTGTTAAAAAAAAACCTCAAAACTATAAGGTAGCCACATTAACAATGTTTAAAAAAATACACCAAGAAAGATTGCTAAATTTGTAGTATTAAGACCTGATTAACAGGTGTGACTCCTGTCTCCAACAATTATAGTAATATAATCTTGAACAGGACAATAAATCTCCCCAAGTTTCCTCATCGGAAAGCAGGGGATTATAATATTTCCATTATCTACATCAAGGACTGGTAATGATAAAAGTGCTTGGAGAACCTTAAAGTAAGTACTATATAAATGTGATTATCTATAGTATAAGCAATATATTCAAATAATTAACACTAGTGATAATGATCAATGTGCAAATTTCTTCATGGAATAGTTTTAATTATTTTACATAGATGCTAAATCCTGACTTTATATTTAATCTATTCAAAACCCTGACTGTGCTACTTACCTTTGTGACTCTGGAAAAGTTGATTAACCTCTTCATGCCTCAGTTTCCTCATGGGTAACAGAAGAGGATCAAATCAGATGATCCTCATGTTCCCTTCCAAGTCTTGATCCTAGGTCACAATTCTACATCAGACCATAGGCTTAGATCTGGAAGGGATCTCAGAGGTCCCTTGACAAGTGTTTTTCCAACAATTCTGCATTATTCAGTCTCAAGTATTTTTTATTTCCCTATTCATCATTCATAAATTGTTAGAGTTAAGTTGGATGTGTTAAGCTTCCTGACTTGAAGCTTATCAGAAGACCCTACAGGCAAAACTCTTCAAACAACAACACAGCCTACTGTAAAGAAACATTCTATAGGGCTAGCAAAGCATCCTTTGCATTAACTGATTTGTTTCTGAAACCTGAGCTTGTTGTTTTGCCGTGATGTTCTGAGGCTAATATCACAATCTAAATGTTACAGAAACCCATTATAAAAACGTTATATCTATATAATATTTTACAGTTATCAAATAGCTTTAACATCCACTATTTCATTTGCCCTACCTTGTGATATAGACATGATATGAATGATCTCCATTACACAGATGAAGAAAATCGAGGGTCAGAAAAATATTAAGTGACTTGTGTCAAGGTCATGATGCTGATTAGAAATGGAGCTTCTGCCCCCTAGGCCAGTGTTCTTTTCACTAAACCAAACATTCTCTCTAAGTACTATGTTGTCACCTTACAGTACTTACATTTATATTATCTCAGAAACAGAAATTCAGACAATGGAGACTGTAGATAAGAGATATGGCAGATTCCAAGATTTATTCAGTTTCCCTGTAACCTTAAATTTGTGTAAGAGCAAATTCTCTTCAGATTTCTTATGTAACTCAAATTTTAATATAAAAACGAAATTTGGTTTAGAGGATTCAAGCTACATAATTGACTTGATAATGTCTGGACTGCCTCAAGGGAAAAGAGTGATACAAGCCTAAAACAACAGTAAAAGATGATAATGAAAACTATAATGACCATAAAAGATAATGAAACTACACCTGGCTACATCTATACAATATAAAATGAGGTGAATATATCATAATTAAACCGGCTGATCTGATCAGCCTTAACAGTTGAATTAGATAATTCAAAATTAAAAGGGTATTATTACTTTTCTATACTAACCAAATTAAGGGAGAAATTGTTATAATTCCATTGTTTGGCTAACCTTCAAGCAATCCAAATTATACAGCAAGAAGGGACGTCACTCCATGGAGCTGTGTCTGAAACTCACTAAATTAATGACAGCACAAAGGATGAATATCTCCTATAGGTTATTATAGAAAATGAGTTACTAGGGGAAAAACCAGACATCAAAGGAAAAAAATGTGGTAGCAATAAGTGATTAAAATAAAAGCTAACTTACATAGACCTAGACCAGATAATACTAAATGGTAACAGAAAAAGACATAAGTGAGCATCATAAAACTTATTTATACAGCATATATATATATAGCACAGCAATTTGAAAGGCCACTAGGCACAGTAGCTGGAAAGTAGGCATTGAAGTCAGGAAGATCTGGGTTAAAGCCCTATCTTGTACTAGCCCGATGACCCTAAGAGAGTCCCTCATCTCTTGGTGCTGCCAGGAAACTCTGCTAAGTTTCTAAAATGCTGAGTCAGTGCCCACCTGCATTGGGAAAGGTACTTTCCTCAACCAGAGTTTCCTCTATCAATAAAGTCACAAGAGCTTATTAAATTTTAATATAATTGTTTTACCCCTTTTGTGACATAAAGTAAAAAGCCTCTGTAATCAAACACATAAGGATATATTTTAAAACTATTAATGTGAGGACAAGTTCCGGAAAAATATCTTCATTTCATCAAGCCCCAATACAAAATCACAGAATGTTACAGATAGATAGGATTTATAACATCTAGATGTCCAACCCCACTAATTCTACAAATGAGAAAACTCAGGCAGAGAGAGATGAAATAACTCAAATTCAGAAAAACTAGAAGAACAAGACTACAACCCAGATCTCTTGAATCTTCATCCAATGTTCTTTCAAATACAGCATTTCATAGATCCATCATTTATCTGGTGCAGATCCTCCATCTATTAATGAATATGCAACGCCTCTTTAACTAAGTCCATCCTATCTGAGAGTTGTCCATAAATGAAAAATAAATCTTCCTGTATCCAACCTGGTGATAAGGCTTGACCCGGATACTTTGTAGATGACAGATATAAAGTCTACACTTGGACCATTCCCAAAAGCATTCCAGTTTGGTGAAACCCGCCAGAACTAGAATTCCAATGAATGACACTGACTTCTGGAGTCCAGAATCACCTCCATACAATGAGGAAGTGGAATAGGCCTTCAGTATTTTTCTGTGGTCTAATTTAGGGAGGGATACAGGTGGAAACAGGCGTGTTGTGAGGCTCAATGAGATAATGGTTACATCCATACTTGAGTGTTATATAAATGTCAAATATCACTGTTATGATTCTAGAGTCATCAGGGCTCCTATCTGGTGACGAGAATCATCCCCTGAACCTTTCACTGCACTCCTGCTGAGCTCAAGAGATGTTTGCAGAGCAACATAGGGCTGTGCTGGTAAATATTTAACATCTGAGAGAGCCAGGGGATATATGCACAACAAATTTTTAAATTTAATCTGTATTATTAACATTTTCTCCTTTATTTTCTTAATTCTACATAATTAGCAAAACAATAAATCAAACCCTAAATTGCAGGATTGATTATTTCTGAGGTGTAAATAGAGATTATAATGTACTTTTTTTTTTCAGGGAGACTATACCTATAAATTGAACCCTCTTGATAAAGATAAGAATAAGTTTTCATAGATTATTTAACAATCAGTTCCAGTACACCCTGGCTAGAAACGTACTTCAACTTGTCGCAAAAGGTATGTAACTTTAGTTTGGCCACTGACAAGCATGAGCAAAGAAAGGAAATGAAAAGACTTAGTATACCCTTCTACGAAAACTTATTCTTATCTTTATCAAGAGGGTTCAATTTATAGGTATAGTCTCCCTGAAAAAAAAAAAAGTACATTATAATCTCTATTCACAAAGCAGATAATTTAAAGAATAACTGATCTATTTACAAAAAAAGACATCTGTTTAACATAGGAAGCACAGTGCCTGGCTCATTGTAGGTGCCAAAAATGCTTGATCAACAGCTAGTATTAAAATACAAGTACTCTTCTACATTTAAAGTGGTTCTATTTACAAAAAAGGAAAAAAAATCAATTCATATGACAATTCAAGAAAACACTTGGATTTGATCTATATTGTAGATCTATATATATAAATGGTCACTTTTGTATGAACACAGGATAGAAGCTTATCAGATCATGGCATATTCATACTCTCATATCGCATCTTCATTCAATTCATACATTTAGGCAAATATGTACAATTATTCTATTCCAAAACAATATAAAATGTAGGCCTTGAGTTTATTCATTCTAATGAATAAACTTCAGATGAGTTTATTCATTCTAATATTCAAACAGGTATAAATTTAGAATTAAGCATAAGACAGACTTTGGATATACATTATGACAGGAGGAGTTAAGACTCTTTAAAGAAGCTTATTAACTCTATCATGACACTATACTACCAATTAGTAAATTACTCTCCAGAAAAGTGTTATTGAAAAGAATAAGACAACTGGAGTTTGATTACCTCAGAAAGCACTTTACATACTATAAGAATAACAAAGTACAAAACATTTATTTTTTATGATTTTTTTCCCCAAGAAGGAAAAATGCTTCACAAATTTAATTATATTTAGTCTTATTACAACAAAATACCCATTTTCAGGTAGGGAATCTGAAACAAAGAGGTTAAGTAATTTGTCTAAAATCACAGAGCCAAGAGAACAAGAAGACAGGTCTTAAACATTTATTTCCAGGGTTAAAATACACTTGAAAAGTTAAACACTTAAGTTATTACTTAAATTCTGCACAATGAAAAGAAGTAGGAAGTTCCCTACTCCTCTGCCTTTGGGACTCATAACTTTTGGCAATGAAAGTCTCTTAATATTTTTAATTTGTTAAATAATAGAATGGCTGCATAGTTTATTTTAGGGGCCCATAATTCATAAGATAAATGTGCAAATTTCAAATTTATGCTAAGAACTCACCCGATGTGTGCTTAAATACTTATTATTTTTGTATGTGTGTTTGACAGAATGGATATACAGATACATATTTATTAAAAATGAACTGGCAATAAAAATCTACCTGAAGACAACTTACCTTTAAATCACTTCCTGGCAGAGTACCTACTCCGTCTTTCCAGTCCATGACACTGAATACATCAAACTCTTGGCCACTTGTGCTAGAAGCAGGTTCATTCATGATGCGTGTACTGAAATTATCAACAATGTCATGTAACTAAAAACTTAACTCCATGCTCAGACTTACTTTTGAGATTCAATTTTTTATATTAATTTCTTCAAAACCACTTAATTCTACAACTTTCATAATCCAAAACGATTTTTTAAATGGCTACTTCATAAAAGATTAACATTTTGAATTTTTTCAGTTGAAGCAAATATTAAGTTCTGGGGAAGAATAAGAAAAGTCTTCAAATCTCCAGCTGAACAAGAAAAAAAGTGGTATGGAATAATTTTGCTATTCTGCACGAGATTTGATTTAATTATTGCTTGGTTTAATACTACTTAAAATTTTAAATGATAAACAATGTGTATAATGACAGAATATCAGAGTTTCTTTCCATGAATTTAATGATCCCAGATTGACAAGCAGATTTCTCAGTTTTGTTTTTGTAAGCCCAGCAAGTAAACAGGACAGGGAATATGGTTACTATAGAAGTCTGACACTGACATGAATTATGGTGGCTATGTGGACAGTGAAAAGTAACTGAATTCTTTCACTGAACTAAACTAACAGTCAGTTGATTATTTTGAGTTTCAGGGAGAAGGTCTGAGAAGATCAAAATGACAACATCAGTACCATTTGCCTGGCAACCTCAGTTTTCAAGAAAATGACATTAACAGGACCACCATTATATCATATCCATATATCCATGTATACATGTATGTATACATTTTGTTCAGGTGTGTCTGACTCTTCCTGATCCCATTTCAGGTTTTCTTGGCAAAGTTACTGGAATACTCTGCCATTTCTTTCTCTAGCTCACTTGACATATGAGGAAACTGAGGCAAACAGGGTTAAGTGACTTGCCCAGGGTCACACAGCTAGTAAGTGTATGAGGCTAGATTTGAATTCAGGTCTTCCTGACTCCAAGCCCAGCACTCTATTCACTGCACCATCTAGCTGCCCATTCTATGTACACAGACACACATATAATATTTAAGTATGTTTTTTAATTCAACAAGAAATAGCCTATACCTGTGTACTGATTTCAGTTCTGCTGTGAGGAATGACTTTCGTCTTCAATATTCTTTCTTCTTTTCTTCTTCCTTTAGAGGAATAAAATGTCACATGTTAGATTTCTACTCTCAAGTTCATTTCTTACCATCAAGATTTAAAACACAGAATTTGAGAAAATACTAGAATTCCCTTCTTGATGGATTTGCCCTCACTGCTTTAGGAAAGGATTGGGCATAAAAATGAAATGGGCCAAGCATGATGAGCATTTTTATAATTCGGGCTATCAAAGAGTAGGAGGTTGGTGAGCCACTTAAGCATGGTCCTTCTCAGATGCAACATGGTTAAAACTAACTGGATATTTACACTAACACTGACACCAATGTGGTGAAACTCAGAACCAAAGAGTCATCAGGCTGCCTAAGAAGGAATCAACTTAGAACCAGAAAAATGGAACAGGCCAAAGCTTCTGTTCCCCTCAATACTGGGATCAGCCTAGGAGTGGTCACTATTACTTCTGATCTGGACAAGATAGACTCAGTCTCCAAAAACCAAAATGTGAAGGCTTGGGGGGAGGGAGGAGGAAATTGGCCCATGGAAATTACAAAATATCCAGTGAACAAAAAACCCACAATAAAGCACTGCTTTTCTGCTGTGCAGTGGATTTTGCCTTACTCAAATATGTATTAACAAATGCACTGATTTCCCATTAGCTAATGGCAAGCAAAGTGACTTCCTTCTAACAGCTAGTACAGTAATAGTAATTACACAATTTCTTCCAATATAGGCACTGAGTATAACCTGAATAGTCTTTCACAGAAAAGTTTCAATGTGGTATTTATTTGCTTTTTTTTTTTTTTTTTTTTATGGTTAGTCATTCAGTAAACAGCATGTTAGTCCCACTATTTTTTTGCAACTGAATAATAAAAGTTTTTTTGAGAAAGAAAAATGTCAAGACATTATTTGCAATGTAAATATTTTGCTTATTTATATGTCAGATGTGACCATGTTGGGCATTGTCATATACATTTCTTGGTCTGTGTTAGTTGCTGCTTAAAACAGGATATAGCCAATTCTCACTAGTAGGTGGAAGGGGAAGAGCGAAATTCAGAAACCACATATTACGATACATAAACACACACACACAAGTCAACACACCGAGTGTGTATCCATTATACTAAGCAAAATGCTTGGGACTTGAGAAATAGTCATCTAGAATACTGGAGAGAACTAATAATCTACATACGTATTCATAAACAACCATAAAAAAATTCACACTAGTCAACTTCCAGTGTCCTTTCCACAAGTCTCAAATTCTAAAATATTGTATATTATTTTGGAAGACGATAAAAAGGGAAGTTGGAGACAAATGCTACACAATACTTATAAGTAATATCTATTACCTATTTTTACATCATATCAAGCTTAAGATGCAACATTGACTGACGGGCAGCTAGGTGGCACAGCGAATAGAGCACTGGTCCTGGAGTCAGGAGGTACCTGAGTTCAAATCCAGCCTCAGACACTTAATACTTACTAGCCCTGTGACCTTGGGCAAGTCCCTTAACCCCGACTGCCCTCCTTCTCCCCTCCAAAAAGCAAAAAAAAAAAAAAAAAAAGACACAACATAGATTAGTGGAAAGGGAACAGACGACAAGTCATGATGATCTGGGTTCACATCCCACTTCTGACATGCTCTGGCTCTATAACTCTGGACAGATTATTTAACTTCTCAGTACCCCAGATCACCCTCTAAAACTCTGAATTACAGAACTATATGCCATCTGTAATGATATGTAGTAAGCCCTTCACTTAAAGCTCTTTATCCACAACAATGAAATTATAAATGGTAACTAGTACCCAATATTTCTAAGAAACTGCTTCAGATTCAAAATTTGCACACTGATTTATCCTGAAGATCATGACTTTATAAATTTTCTATAAAAATGGTAGCATGAAGAGTATTTTACCATGTTCCCACCCCAGTAACACAATTTTAAAGCCAGTGGCTACTTTGCACCTTGGTTAAATATCATTGCTAAGTCTTGGAGCCACTGGCACAGATTATGCATTTTTCTTCCATCTACTAATCAGGTACCACTGCCAACAGTCAATATTATTTTGGCAGGAGCTGTCTCCTCTGTGACATTACAAGTCCTTCCTCCTCAGTTTTCAGTTTTCCTCTTCCACAGACCAAAAAAAAAAAAAAAAAAGAAAGAAAGAAAAAAAACTTTACACTTCAGCAAATAAGAGTTCTCAAAGGTAACATTTTAAATACTGTGAGGAACCTTTTTTTCCCTTCAATTGAACTAGTGCATGCATAATCAACACTGGCAGTGATAAAACCAGTTTAATCTGTTCAAAAACCTTGTTGCAGAGTTATGTTTCACTCTGTGTAAGGGACTCTGTTCCTCTAATTGAGGCAATTTGTAATTGATGCCACTATACTAAAATCACTGCTAGGAAGTTGCTAAGATCAACAACCTAAAACTGATATTAAACTCAACCACTATATGCAAAATTATCAACCTGGACTGTAGAAAAGGAAAGACAATTCTAAAAGACTTAAGAACTCTAATCATCTAAATGCTCAGCCATGACTCCAGAGATCTGACAAAAAAGAATGCTTCTCACCTCATGACAGAGATTATGGACTAATATAAAGAAAAAAAATGCATTTTGCATGAGTTCAACGTAGGAATTTATTTTATATGACTGTATTTATGTGACGGAAGAGTTCTGTTTTTCCCCCAGAGGGTAGGAGAGGTAGAAAGTAGGGGGGGAAAAAGAATGATTGATAATTGAAAAAAAAATTTAAAGGGAAAGAAAAGGGCCCTTTAATGCCTCTATTCAGAGAGTAGAAAAAGCTCTCTTTTTATATGGACAAAACAGAGAAAAGGCTGCGCCCTCCCAATACATGATTCTTACCTTCATGTTAAAAAAAAAAAAACTCCTAAGTACAAGAAAATTGAAAAGGAACCCAGGACCTATATGAACACAACTACAAAACACTTTTCACACAAACAAAGTTAGTCAGATCTGACTAATTGGAAAAAAACAACAACATCAGTTGCTCATGTCTGAGTCAAGCTAACATAATAAAAATGACAATTTTACCTAAATTAAATGACATATTCAGTGCCATACCAATCAATCTACCAAAAAATTACTTTATAGAGCTAGAAAAAACAGTAATAAAAATTCATTTGGAAGAACAAAAAGTCCAGAATATCAAGGGAATTAATGAAAAGAAATGCTAGGGAAGGTGGTCTAGCCATACTAG
The DNA here is from genome assembly GCA_028646515.1 of Pseudochirops corinnae. Classification (NCBI taxonomy): domain Eukaryota; kingdom Metazoa; phylum Chordata; class Mammalia; order Diprotodontia; family Pseudocheiridae; genus Pseudochirops; species Pseudochirops corinnae. The sequence continues at coordinate 90,747,971 of CM053586.1, forward strand.
ATTTTAATCTGTATTATAAAGCAGCAGTCATCAAAACTACTTGTACTGGCTGAGGAATAGACTAGTGGATCAATGGAATAGCTTGGGTATGCAAGTCTCGGCAGTCAATGACTATAGTAATTTACTGTTTGATAAACCCAAAGACCCCAGTTTTGGGATAAGCATTCACTATCTGACAAAAACTGCTGGGAAAACTGGAATATAGTATGGCAGAAACTGAGCATAGACCAGTATCTAACACCGTATACCAAAATCAAATCTAAATGGGTGCACGATCTAGTATAAAGGCTGATACTGCAAGCAATCTGGGAAAGCAAGGAACAGTTTACCTGTCAGATTTATGGAGAAGGGAAGATTTTATGATTAAAAAAGAGTTAGAGAGCATTATAAAATGCAAAATGGATAATTTTGATTACATCAAATTGGAAAGTTTCTGTACAAATAAAGCCAATGTAACCAAGATTAAGAGGGAAATGGAAAATTGGGAAAGAATTTTTATAACCAGTGTCTCTGATAAAGGCCTCATTTCTAAAATATACAGAGAACTAAGTCAAATCTGTATGAATACAAGTCATTCCCCAGTTGATAAATGGTCAAAGGATAGGAACAGGTAGTTCTCAGAGGAAGAAATTAAAGATATCTATAAGCACATTAAAAAATGCTCTAAATCACTATTGATTAGAGAAATGCAAATCAAAACAACTCTGAGGTACCACATCTCACCGGTCAGATTGGCTAAGATGACAAAACAGGAAAATGATAAATGCTGGAGAGGATATGGAAAGACTGGAACACTAATTCACTGTTGGTGGAGTTGTGAACTGATTCAACCATTCTGGAGCTCAATCTGGAACTATGCCCAAAGGCTATAAAAAAGTACATACCCTTTGACCCAGCAATACCACTTCTAGGATTGTATCCCAAAGAGATCATAGGAGTCAGAGGAAGACCCGCATGTACAAAAATATTTGTAGCACCTCTTTTTGTGGTGTCAAAGGATTGGAAATTATGGGGATGCCCATCAACTGGGGAATGGCTAGAGAAGTTGTGGTATATGAATGTAATGGAATACTATTGTGCTAGAAGAAATGAAGAGCAGATGAACTTCATATTTACCTGGAGAGACTTTTATAACTGATGTTAAGTGAGAAGAGCAGAACCAGGAGAAATTTGTACACAATCACAGACACAATGTATGTATAATGACTAACTCTGATAGACTGGGCTCTTCTCAGCAATGCAAGGTTATAAGACAGCTCCAAAAGACTCATGATGAAAGAGATGTCTACATTCAGAGAAAGAACTAGAGTTTGAATGCAGATCAAACTACCTGCTCTCTTTCTCTTTTTTGTTGGGTTTTGTTTCCTCTTTCCCATGTTCATTCCATTGATTATAATCCTTCTTTACAACCTAACTAATGTCTAATGTGAAAGTATTTGCAGATCCTATACTTGATTGTATGCCATCATGGGTGGAGGGGGGCAGAAGGGGAAGGAGAGAACATTTGAAACTCAAGGAATTATGGAACTGAATCTTGTAAATTTAAAGTAAACAATTTAATAAAGACAAAAAAAAAACAAAAAAATAAAATATATTTATCCCTTTAAAAAAAAAAAGAAGATTGAAAAGGTAAAGTAAGGTCTTTTCAACGTCTGCTCTAGCTGGCAGGTAGAACAGAAAGAAAGTAAAAACCACTTATGGTTGAGTCTATAACCAGATATAGTGTATGTGTCAGTCACTATGATGCCAAAACAGCCAGATGAGAGAAAAAAATCAATCATTTCTTGTATCCACACAACACCGATTTCTTACTGAAATGATAAACTTTATAAAATTAGATCTTCATGTTGGATATCCACCCCCATGACATAGACATTAAAGACAGGACCATCTCTAATGCACCACTACTGACCATCTCAAATACCTCTTCTTGAAAATGAGAAGAAGCACGACAGTTTTCCAACTCTCCTCAAAGCTTAGCTTCCTCTGCAGCTACAAACCAAGGGAAGACTCACTAGGGACACTTCTAGTGGATACCACTTGCCAGGCAGCTAATCTATCAAGCCCTTACTGAGATCACTATTTCAGGTCTTCTCTTCATCACTTCAGCAGCCAAGAATGCAGTAACTACAATTTCCTGAAGAAAATGTGGAAACATAATGCCCACTCACTAGTGACCTCATTCCTTCCCAAAATCATATCATCAATTTGAAACTTCAATAAAAATAGAGGAGAAAAAGAACAGAAGGGTCAGGCAAGGGAAGAGGTCACAGTTAACCACTTGCTTGACCCCACACAATCTTCATTCAACAAACTCAACAAATATTTAAGTACTTATTTTTCCTAAAGAAATGGACACAAAGCTTAGGTAATGAAAGGTCACTGGCTTTACAGAGCTTGCAGTCAAGTAAGGGAATAAGACAAACAAGTTAATTCGGTAATTTTGTTGAATTCTTAATTGTTCGATACAATTAAGTAGAGATAACAAACATAAATGGCAGAAATGCACAATGTGTGTATAATAAGACAGGAACTGTAATCATGATTTGATTGGTATACAGAACTTCTACCAATACAGATGTGCACCTGTGCTCTGTAATTTATAGACTGAAGAGGGCTGCCCAGAGCACTATAAGGAATAGTGACTTGCCCCATGCCCTGAATTGCAATACCTTTAGGTCTTTCGATTTCCTTTTTTTATTCCTCCTCCAATTTGTTCTTCCTGCCATTATCAAAGAGCCAGTATACATAAGACACAGGACTTGAACCCAGGTCTTACTGGTTCTTAGGCTTATTCTCACTCTAACACCATCATGCTGCTTCTCTCCAAGTGAATCACAAGGTACAAAAAAGAAGTACGTGAAGCCTGAAGGGAAAGGTCATCAAAAGGAGACAACATTTGAGTTAAGCAATCTTAACACAGAGGTGGAAGAGGGCATATGGTAAAAGGAAAGAAAGAGGCCTGCCTACTCAGAAGTACAGAGAGCATGAAGATGAATTTCATGAGGTTACACAGAAATGATAAAATGGTGTCAAAATGTAGAGAGGCCCTACTGATAAGCAAGCGTTTAAACTTTACTTACTGGCAATTGGGAGCCACAAGACTTCTAAAAAGGTGAACAATATGACAGGATCAAGATCTCTAAAGATTATTTTGATAATGGAATAAAGAACAGATTGGAGGAGGGAAGAAAAAATACAGAAGCTATTGAAATTCAAGGCATATGGCAACAAGTGCCTGTAATCAAGTAAGAACATCAGGCATAAGGAGATAAAGAAAAGAAGTTGAAGACATAGACTCTAAAAAAAATTAGGATATAAAAATTGTCTGAAGAATTCTCTCATGACAGTTACTAATTCACTTTGACAGGTGGAATCAACAAGGTGTAGAAAATGATTAGATAGGAGAAGTGAATAAGATGGAAGATTTCAAACATGGTAGACAATTAGGTGAACAGAAGAGCTATCCAAAGAAATAATGAAGTCAGAAAGGAAAAGCAAATTTAGGGGCAAGTTTGGTTTGGCATAGGAATATGAGACTCTGAGGAATATTAAGATGGAGCCCTGAAAGTGGCAGAAGATACAGGTAAAGTTCAGAAGAGAAAGTAGGGCTGGAGATTTAGAATTAGAAGCCACCTGCACAGATATAGTAATTGAAACTATGGAAATGAGTAAGACAGAAGTAGTTTAAAGACAGAATTTAGGGAACATCCACCTTAAGGGGTGAAGAAGATAAGGCCTTAACAAAGATATACAAAAGGAATGGTTGTAAAAGTAGAAGACATGGTATCTTTAAACTGTGGGAAAAGGGTATGCTCCTGTATTTCTCTGCAAGAAGATCTGGGAGAGAGATAAAATAGGGATGTGCTCTTTGTGTCAAACCCTGGGTCTACTTTTCTTTCACTCATATGAAAATCTCAACATGACAACAGAAGTATAATGAACATATCCTGTGCCTGGTTCAATTGTGTTTTCAGTCATGTCCCACTCTGTAACTCCATTGGGGATTTTTTTGGTAAAGATACTGGAGATGTTTGTCTTTTCCTTCCCCAGTTCATTTTACAGATGAGGCAACTAAGGCAAACAGAGTTAAGTGACTTATTTAGGGTAACACAGCTAGTAAGTATCTGAGGCTAGATTTGAACTCAGGTCTTCCTGACTCCAGGTCCCGTGCTCTATTTTGGCACCACAGTTGTCCTAGAACATCCTGGGGCAGTGATAGCCGCCTAGCACAATTCAAACCAATTTAACAAGCATTTATTAAGGAGGTACCACATGTGAAAAACTGAGCTACAATCTTAGCATATAAAGATTTTTTTTAATATTCTTCCCCTCAAGAAGATTAAATTTGAACAAAAGATACTTAGATAAACAAATAATAAATACAAAGTAATTTAGGGAGTGAAGGGAGAAGGTGAATACTAACAACATGGAAAACCAAGAAAAGCTTCCCACTGATGTTAACAATTGGGCTGGTCTTTAAAGAGAGGTAGGGGTTCCAAGCAGAAGGAAGGGGTTAAATAAAGTGTTCCAGGGATAGGGGACAGCCTATGAAAAGAAATGGAGAGAGGAAGTGGAATGTTGTTTAAGAGGTAGAGCAAGTAGGTCATTTCGGCTGGAACATAGAGTTTGTGAGGGGGAGTAATATATAATGAGCCCAGAAAGATAAGATGGAGCCAGATTTCGAAGGGCTTTAAATGCTAAGCAGAACACTGTCCTAGCCCTTGGTACAGCACCTTGCACACAGTGGCCACTTTAAAAAAATTTTCAGTGAACTGAACCAGATCCTGCTGTAAAGTACACACACCTCCAAAGGAAGTGGCAGAAAACTAACCAGCGTTTCTAATCATGATCATATAAGTGTTTCAACTGTATAAAACCCTGAGAGGACACGAGAAACAAAGGAGGAAGGGGAAGCAGAATACAAGGAAATAATAATAGCTAGCATTTGTACAGTGCTTTACAACTTACAATGCACTTAATGGTACCTAATTTTGGCCTCACAACAACCCTGTGAGGTAGGTTCCCATTGTACTGGGAAGGAAAGTGAGACAGAGGGTAAGTGACTTGTCCAGGGTCATATAGCTATTAAGGGCCTGAAAATGAACTTGAACTCAAGTCTTCTTGAATCCAAGTATAGCACTTTTTCCCCAGGGACCACATAAGCTACTTCCAGAAAAGACAATGACCATTTGGATTGGCTATAGCACAGTGTACAATCTCAACTTGACTAAGCAAGAGAACATCTAATAGTCAAAGTTTATATAACAATGGTCTCTAAATTACTTACTTCTCTGTGTAGCAAAAGTATCACAATCAGTGCCCCAGGAAACTTTCCTTACTATCCAGCATCAGGGGAGAAGAGCAAATTAAGAAAAATTAAAATCCAGACCTTTAGAACAGGCTTAATCAAAAAAGAGTTGTGTGTCTGTCTGTGTGAAGTCAAATTCAAAGCATCTTTCAACAAACAGATATTGCTACAAAATAAAAACTTCCTTTCAAATCAGGCATGACAGATGCCCGCTTTGATAGTGTGCTCACCCCGCCTGATAAGAACTCTGAGTTGCACACGTATTAATTAGAATAGCGAACACTTGTATGGATACCTGAGATTTTATTCTTGGGGCCCAATTCATACATCCTAGTGAAGTCAGTAAAATCTAGATTTCAAAGTTTTGATGCCAAAATAGCACCTTACTATATGTAGTATTTGGTCATCTGTCTACTGTCCAGTGCTTATTCTGAGGGGGAAAAAAACGCCGTTGAAAAAAACATAGTTTTCCTATTTATTTTGGATTATTTACACGATCTTTAAATTACTTCCTTCCCCGTCTTTCATAGTACCGTGACAAGACTCTTTTGTTTATAATGCAGGAACGGTGCATTTGGCCTTTTTACTGTTGTTATCATGATAATTATATGCAAAGGATTAACTACAAGAGGCACCCGTTCTTCATAAATCTCGACTTCCTGCCCTTCTGTGTGTTACCCTAAGAAGGATAAAATTATTTGAGGCTGAAACCTCACCTACTTCCTCTCTAAAGGAGGGAGGCAGGGGTATGTGGATAGGGGAAGATCTAGAAAAATAAGAAAAGAAGCTAACAGCCACCCCTCCCCCCCAAAAAAGAGATTAAAAAACTCGTGGAAATTAGTCAGAAACTATTATCTACCATGGAAAAAGACATACTATATTTAATATACTCTACTCTCACTGTTTATCTGGTTTTAACATAAATATACACCCCACAAAATAAGAAGCAAAAATACTCTTAAAATACATAGTACAACAAAAACTTTTATACTAGAAAAGATCAGTACTCAAACAGAAACATTTTTGGAACTAAAAGACAATGTGAAAGTGCTTACTTTGAAGGAAGATATATATTTATGTTAAGAACATGATTTTTTAAAAAGTCATACACTATAAGACTAAAAATAAAGCTGCTCACTCTCCATTAATTTGTCTTAACATTTTCACAAATATATAAATAATAATGAGATTTAAATTAAAGAATCACTACTATATAGGATTCAGATTTGAATACAGATTTGTTTTGATTTTTTTTCCCATAGAAAAGTTATGTCTTCATACTTAACTCAGCAAATCATTTCTAAGTCATTAGGAAAATAATGCCATTTAGATTAACCATTTAGTTAAGACAACCAAAACAACAAGATCAATAGGGGGGTCTGATCATATTGGTCATCTTAATGCCTAAATTGTATTGACCCCGTAGGGTTTCAATTTGTTTCTCAGAGATGAATCATTTTAACAGATGGGGGGGAGGGGCACATTAATCAAACAGATTTCTTACAACATAGTATTCTGTATTATATGTATTATCTTACAACATAGTATCAAGTATTATTCTTGCAACTACTGATTTATTCCAACAATTACATACAGCATAAAACTGCGGCCTTTCTAGCTGCTAAAATGCTCCAGCTAGTGGAAATCTAATTCCTTGCTATATACCCCAGACTTCAGGGAAGGCAGGCATTGAGATACTTAACAGAACTGTATATGAACTTATTTCTTTAGTTTTGGATTATTCTAAGTCTATTACTGTTCTATAGGGTACTCTAGTAACATAAACTGATTTTCTAAGATACCCTCCAGGTCTAAAGAGTCAGTTGAGATTTCTAAGTATTAGTGGTGTTACAATGTTTACTGTAGATAGAAACCACTTCAAAGGGGTCAGATGAATTTCTTCATTTGTAACACTGAATGGACTATCCAGGATACAAAGTTTTAACAACTTAATTGTTGCCTCTGCTGCTTCTAGGAACTTAGGAAACTTCTTTTTAGTCATCCAAATTAGTTCTTAGCCGTATTTCCAGAAATGCTGTCTTTCAATTCATTTCTGATTTTTTTCCTCCCAAAATTTCTTCTTTTTTCTGTTTTACCTCTTTTTTGTCTTACTGGCTTTTTTTTTGTAGACCCAGGTCAATGAGACTTTACCTTCCTTTTTCTTGAGAGTTAACTCTACTGTCTCATCAGGTTTCCTCTATAAATAGCAACCAAAATCTCGGTCATAGAGTTGCAACAATACTCAGATCTATACCTGCAGATATCACTGCTAAGTCTATATCCCAAAGACATCCAAAAAAGGGGAGAAATTATGTATTTTACAAAAAACAGTTCTTTTTGTGGTAGCTAAGAACTGGAAATTAATGAGATGCCCATCAATTGGGGAACGGCTAAACATGGTTATTTGATTTTTTAAAATTTATTTATTTACTTTTAGTTTACAACATTCAGTTCCACAATCTCTTGAGTTTCAAATTTCCTCTCCCTCCCCCACCCATGGTATATGATTTTACTGGAATATTATTGTATTGTAAGAAAGGACAAACCAGATAATTTCAGAAAAACCTGGAAAGACTTATATGAACTGATGCATACTGAAGTGAAAAGAACCAGGAGAACATTGTACATTAACAGCAATATTGTTAAATGAAGAATTGTGAATGACTTAGCTACTGTTAGTAATACAATGATCCAAGATAATCCCAAAGGGCTGATAATGAAGTATACTTTCTGCCTTCAGAGGTAAAACTGATATTGATTAAATACAGACTGAAACATGCTATTTTTCACATTCTTTCATTTTTTTCTTATTCAAGTCTTCTTGTACAAAACGACTAACATGAAAATGTGTTACATAACTACACATAATAACCTATCTGATAGCTTATTCTCAGGGAGAGGCGAGAGAGAAGGGAAAGAGAGATAGAATTTGGAGCTCAAAACTTTTAAAATGTTAAAAAAAAATTTTTAAAGAAAAAAATTGAGAAGAAAAAAAATCTATACCTGTAGAATGCTTTTTTCCAGTTACAGCTAATGCTAAACAACAAGCCAGTATTCGTTATGTCTGATGGGTGGTCTGATGTTCACTGCAAAGCAGAGCACCTGTCACCTGCACCACTCATTTTCCACTTCAGACTCTGGCTTCTATCTCTTAAAGTACATGCCTTTTTTTTTTTCTCTCTCCTTGAAGGTAGGCAACAAACTTAAGAGGCTCCATATTCCAACTGTCCACCAGCCAAGGACATCAACTTTCATATAATAGGAACTCAAATAAAAATATGTTGAGCAAACCCTGTCTTAAGTTTAAATGCACCTGAGATTCAGTAAATGTGTCTTTTCTTGACTCATCTTGTAAATTAAAATGGTCATAATTTGATATGTTTTTCTCCAGTTTTGATTTTCCCTCAACACCACTCCCCACTCCCTCATACTGATTTCCTCACTGACTTCATGCTTAACATCAGCTAGAACAGATATAATCTACTTCCTAATCTGTCACCATCTATTCAGTCCTGTTTGCATTATCAGTAGAACAAGTGTAGCATCAATACAATAAAGAACCATTTTGAAAACATTACCAGAAGGTAAGAAAGCTCTTTATAAAATACATCTTTCTCCTCCTTCATTCAACTCTCCAAGACATGCAATTCATTTCTATTTATCATATTATGTCTGTGAAAAAAAGAATCATGTTTTTCTCTTAACTCTAAAAAAGGAATTCTTTACTCATAACAGAATGATCCAGATTCTTTCCAAAGCAGGAGTCCCTCCCTAGGAAGAGGTCAGCAAAGTCAGAACTATACCCTATCCACATCGTCATCTTCTGAACATGTCACTGTTCACAAAGTACACTGGAAATGAGACTGTGGGTGGATCAGTCCAAATCAATAGCCATCACTGGAAAAATTAGATGGGCATACTGCATTAGATCAGCATCATAATATTCTTGGCCTAGTGCAAAACATGAAAGAAGGTGATGATACATTAAAATGTGCCCCACGTGACCTCAAAAAAGTTAATGCACCAAGTTCTGTGGAAAGAGCTGGTTTGGGGATCAGGTTTTGAATCTGGCTTTGCAACTTACTATAAATCACTTTAGCTCTTTAGTTCTCCCTTTCCTCATTTGTAAGAGGAGAAAGTTGGACTAGATATATGGTGTTGAACTCAAACAGAAACAGATCTCTATGACTTAGAAAACCATAAATTAATATTATCTTCATTGTATTATTTATTTTGTTAAATATTTCCCAATTATATTATAATCTGGTTTAGGTCACACTCAGGACTTTTGTGGGTTGCTAATCTGACACACAAGATAAAATCTAAGGTACCTTCTAGCTCTTATAGTCTTTGATCTATGATTGTTCTAGGAGAGTGGCTTACTAGCTCCCAAGAAAGGTTCAGGCCTTATCTCTTTCCCCTCATATTTTGAAACTGTTAGAAACTGTTACACTGTCATCACTGTTGTTATGGGGTATTAAAGGACTATAATAAACTACTCGAAATGCAGTGTGGTTTAGCAGATGAAGGGATTGTCCTATGTTTAGGAAGACTAGGGTTCATGAGCATCCTCTGAGATATATAAACTGTCAGACCCTGGGCAAGTCACTTAACCCCTCAGTGTCTCCAGGAAATTTCTTAATAATATTTACATAGCTATATGTGTGTCTACATATAAACACACACATATGTATGTGTACATATGTGTGTATGTGTATATATACACGTATTTGTTCTTTTTGATAGAGATGGGTAGAATTATTAGCCTTACTTTACAGATGAAAAAGTTATGGTTTAGATGGTTAAATGACTGGCCTTAAGGTCTAATTCTGTGCTGGTATTTAAACTCAGATTTTCCTGACTCCTAGGACTATCAAGCTGAAGATCTGTACACCAAGACTTCCTACACCAACCAGAAATAAAAAGCATCTGGACCAAAGGAAAAAACATAAATTCCTTTCAGGCAAAACTTCTATACGGAGCAGGTACTACATAAAAACTGGTTAACTAACTTGCAGAAATATAGCTCCCATTCCCAGCTAATTGAGAGAGCAAATTTTTGGCACTGAAGGTCCAAAAAGATACCTGCCCTACCCTACATAAAATGTAACTATTTATAAACTAGTCATCTTAACTACCTGTTACCTAAGAAATTTTTGTTTGGGAAAGAAATTTCCATGCTTCTCCTTACTCAACAATTTGGATTTTGACTGTGTAGCAACTTCATCAGAGGAAAGAAAAGTAATCAAAGAAAAAGTAAAACTCAAAACTGTCAATATTTAACTTCGTAAAATTGGGTATAGACAAGGACTGAAAATTATGAATAACATAGATTATATCATAACAGAAAGAATATTAAGATGTATATCTAGTCTGAGGACCCAAATTGGAATCTAGACCTTAGACAGCTAAAGTTCCAGGAGACTGGGTGGTTCAAAGTGAGAGAAAAAAGACATTGAACCAAGATACAGGACACCCAAGTTCTATTTACAGCCCCACCACTGGGGTTCTGTGTTACCACAGCAAGTCACTCACTCCATCTGAGCTTCATTTTCCCTGCCTTATAAAATGAGGGGGCGTTAAATCATCTCTCAAGGTATTTTACAACTATAACATTCCATCATCTAGTCACCTAATTTTTATCTTGTTTTTCCTTAACAAATACCTATAACTCCAATATTATTTGTGGTATATGAGTTCACATCACTCTAGTTCTCCTATCAACCATCAGTCTACCACTTTTGTAACTAAAATTAACACTGTTCCAAATTTGGAGCATTTGTTTATGTTATTTACTACTATCATTTAAGTATCCAAATTGCTAGCCAATCCAGTTTACACACACACACACACACACACACACACACACACACACACACACACACACGGCTCTATACATTAGAATTGTACAAAAATGCAATCACTGTCCTATGTAAAAAGACAAAGAGAGGTCTATATAAAAGAGGCCTATCTAAAAACCAAAAGCCACATAATCTTTTACAGAAGAGCAATCCTGTTCTAGTATTTTGAAAAGTCAACACAAAATACCCCTTAAAATAATACCATTTAGGAATTAAATCTCTATACTTTGTCCTTGAAATCTCTTTCACAAAGACAGTAATTTAAACAAACCACCACATCTTAACATGCAACATTCTGTATCTTTAATGCATAAAGAAAATATAGTGTTTGCTGTGTTTTCATATATTTGTTTTCCCCGTGCTGTCTGTGCTGAACTGTAGACAAGGTTAATGTCTGAAAGAGTGGGGAACAAATCTGTTCAATATGTTGAGTACAGTGTTGAAGACAGCTCCACAAGTTGATGGATATAGTAAATACTTTTCTGTTAATATTACTTTCTTGATTATTCATAACTTGGCGTTTTTAGACCTTATATACATGTGTTATAATGTTGCCACTCAATCTGAACTAATCCTGATCATTAAAGGCAGAGAAATGAAAATGAAAAGATGAAGTGGAAAAAATAAGAAAAGATAAACAAAAGATTTACAAACGCTGTAAATTCCATAGGAGCAAAAGTAATCTTGTAAATTATCTAAAATTCATTTCCTCCCTGTTCCCCACAGCACATGGTACACAGACATACATTAGTGTCCTGCACACAGTAGGCACTTAATATTTCTTGACAAAGAATGAAACAACAGAATATCAACTGGTTGGTATGCTATACCCATGTCACCAATTACCTCCACTAATCTCACATGTCCTTTACCCAGAAAAAAAAAAAACCCTAGAGAAGACACAGGTTACAACAAAAACCTTATGGGACTCCAATTGAAAACTCTGAATTATCTCTGCCATAGAAAAGTTGGCACAAAATACACAGGAAAGTCACCATAACTCTATTATACTATGGAGTTGTTTGAGGCAGATTATCTTGGACCTCAACCAAAGGGGGTTTAGTTACCCAAAGGACCTCATTATAAACTTCTCTCTGTTCCCAAAGAGCAGTTATAGGGAGGATGCAATGTAAGTTCTTTCAGAGTACTGCTATTATGCAAATTTAAAATATTTCATTCCAGTTCCCCAGTACTTAAGAATAAAACAATCTAACTCCAGTAATGAATATGTGCAATTGAAATGCTAGTTAAGAACCTGCCATCCAGAAAAGAATCAAGGATAAACTTAAGGGCTATTTAAAACCGTCCATTCAAACCCTCCTTAGGCAAATGGGGGAGCAGGTAAAGGGGAAGAGACATCTGAAAACCTCCACCTAAAAATCCCCCAGAACTTCTTCTCCCAGTCCAGAATTTTTATCCTCAATCCTAAAAAGCAAACATATACATTCACAAAATACACCAGCTCCTTTTCTTCATCCAGTGTTTTGGTTTGTGACTAGGCACAGGAAAGTCTTATACCTTACTTATATAACTCATAACACTGATGTTAATGCGAGGAAGCAAACAAAAAAATGACAAAAGCTGCTATTCCATAAAGTCCTAATCTATCATCTCACTGGGATCTGTAAGTAACCCTGGGAGGAATACGAGCTCTAAGTCAGCTTTCCAGAGGCCAACCTGGCTAAGTACAGAGAGATTCATCATCAGTAAGCTGGCCATGTGGTGACAAATTCTTTGGCTATGGCAAATTATGCAACAAAGAAAAATACAAAATGGACTTCAGTAGCATGTGGCCCTGTTCTTTTGTAGTGACAGTGCCAGATGGGCAGAAAAGGGCACAGAGGATACTAAGAATCAAATAGTTTTTAGACCCTTCATAATCTTTAACACCACCTGTGGCATTCTAACTGTGAGATCACTGTCCAATGACCAATGTCCAGTAATGGACCCACTACTGGGAGAACCTAACTATACTAATCATGAACTTTTTGCTACAAATGAAATCAGCAGGAAAAAAAAAGAAGGAAGGACAGCTAAATGGAAAGATGGCTTACAGATTTTTTGCCCCCTTGGAAGCAAATTAAAGAGTTGTGGGCGTTGGCTTTGTTGTGCCCCCAAAGACAAAAAGAAACATCATTGCATGGGATATTTAATCGTCCCCAAGCATTCCTCATTATAAATATGTGCAAAAAGACCACCTGAAGATAGTGCTAAGTCTGGGTATCTGTTACAGAGGATGAAGAGGTAAGGAAATTCTTCCAAGAACTTGGTAACATCCTCCAAAAGAAATAAACATACAATTTGATACTTAGTGACTTCTGTGCAAAGGCAGAAATAGGTAAGAACAGTGACAAATGTTACAAAATATGAATCAGTGTTAAGGCTATAAAAGGTCAAAGACTTGTAGACTACACAAGAATACTTTACCTAATGAAAATACCAGAAAGTACTAAGACAAGATGAGCAACAAAAGATGAAATTGATTGTACAACAAGAAACACTTCATTACTGATGTGGGGTTCATTTTTTAATTACCTGTATACCAATTAGAACACTAACTTACTAAAGTGAAGATTAAAATTAGTACAAAACTAAAAAAAATGAGAAAAAGATATGCCATGAAATTCTAACTGTATCCTGAACTGTTTAAACTAGTAACTTATGAGAAAAATGGTAGATAGATGGAAGAAATAACAATAGCATACAGAACTTCAATCCATGTGAATCAAGTGCTGTAAGAGAGAAGTTAAAAGAGGCTAAAAAGTACCTTAATCTTAATTAGAAAATATGTGATGTATTTACCATATACATGCATACATACATATATACATATACATATACATATCCATATACATATATAATAGTCAAGGTCAATGTCAGAATGGAATATAAATGCCTTTGTTAAATCTTTTGAAAGATGTGGGCAGCTAATGAGTGGTATTACCTAAAATAGCTTAAGAAATGTTGGTGAGAAACTTAACTACAGTCATTCCAAGATATGTAAGGCTGAAAATGGAAGAACCACAATCAGAGAAAAATGGAAATAATCTGCATAATTTTTATAACAAACATATACATATGTATGTATGTATATATGTATGTATATATGTGTATATGTGTATATATATATATATATAAAATTTATATATATATATATGTATATATAAAACCACCAAGGACTTCAAAGTCCTTACATTTGGATTCTAACATCGCAGTTCTAACTGAACTTACAGAAGAGGGAGAAATGGCACCAAAGAGAACAAAGATGGGAAAAACAGCTAGATTAGACAATAAAAAAAGCCATGCTTGCGGTGACATAATTGTGGGGATGTTAAGAGATCTATTCAGGAGGTACCAAGGCAGGGAAGATACCCAAAACTTGAGGGAAAATTTTTTTCAGACCTATTAATACCAAAATAAGACAAACAAAACCATATTTCTATTTCCCAATCAGCATAAAAGTTTCATGAAAACCATCTATACAGAGAGAGAGAACATGCATTTTCAATGAAGGCATTAGTAAAGAATAGTCAGGCCTTTATAAGCAACATCCCAGAGCAATATTCCATAATATTACCAAATAACGAACTGAAAGCAGTATCAAATGCAAGGTCCCACTTTTCGTTGTTTCTTGCTTACAAAGAAGCATTTGATTCCATATAGCAAAATATAGTCTTAAAGGCTCTCTTCCAACAAGGTTATCATCTATCCAAACATCAAAAGTACCCAACATCCCTTAAAAGATTTAGCAACACAGAGTGTTCTCTGACAATCATCTGATTACAAATGAAAGAGGGAGATATATGCTAAGCCAGAAGTATTCACTAATGTCATAGAAAAGATTCAGTCCAGGGTCCCAGCTAAAGAGGATTTCCTACAGATCATGAGCTCCTGCCAAGTACTCCTATTGGCAGATGACATCATGCGTGATAGCTGCCTCAAGCCCCAGAATATTTGCATTCTGCTGGAAGAAATCCACAACCACCCAAAAGAGTTTGGACCATCTACACAGGAAAAAACAAGTGAATAAAAAATTACTATTGTCCAGACTATACTACAGGTAGTAAGATGGACAACCTATAGAACTTGTCCATCTGTGTATATATATCTTGATCAGATAGTACAAAAGGACAAGTTTGGGCACAGAACTGAATGGGAAGAGAAACTGCAAAGTAACTTTCATGACCCCAAATTTCTGCCAGAAACAAATGTCCATCTTTTTAATACCAATATTCTATCAGTGTTACTGCATGTCTCTGGAGTCATGGAACACTCAAAATAGCCAAAGAATTAAAAATGAGCATCACTCAAGAGCACAATACAGAGGAACAATGGTGGGTGTGAGCAAAGTACAACAAAAACAACGTAACCTAAAAGAAGTGAAGGAGGTCCCCAAAGAAATATATTATCAAAAAATTATCTGGTGACACAGTCAGAACAAGAATACGAGTAGACAGCTTTTGTATTCCTCTGTTATCTTCCACATGTTAGGAGAAGGCAAAAAAAGGTCCATCTCCAGTACATTCCATAGACTCCCAGTACTGAACTCAGAGGAGGCCATGGACAAGAGTCACACAGGAGGGGCAAGCATAGACAATTTACCATCTTCATCCACAGAGGAAACACCCATACTGATAAAATCACAGGTCTGTTTGGGTATCACAGGAACAGGAGTCCTCCTTCTACAATTTCTGCATTGGAAACCTAGGTTCTGAAGCAATGACAACTGAATACAAA
Organism: Pseudochirops corinnae; assembly: GCA_028646515.1. Classification (NCBI taxonomy): domain Eukaryota; kingdom Metazoa; phylum Chordata; class Mammalia; order Diprotodontia; family Pseudocheiridae; genus Pseudochirops; species Pseudochirops corinnae. The sequence continues at coordinate 90,763,880 of CM053586.1, forward strand.
ATGGATCTGTGAATTGATTCCCTCCAACAACACAAACTGCAACTCATTTGTGTCTGCCCACCATTGTTAACATTCTCCCAAATTAGGAGGTAGGGACACGTCCACCAAATTTACTACAGGCTTTCCTAGATTTTTCCTGATATTTTGAGGGTACCAATAGAGCACTCTGGTTGTTCACCTGTCCTTCCTTGCCACATGACTAGCCCATATTCTCTTTCTGTAATACAATTCCTTTGATAAGATACTTTATAACTTGTTTAAAACTAAAGTGCAGTTTGGGATGAAATGAAGTAAGTTTTAAATTGTTCCAAACAGAAGCCACAAAGATTGCCTTTTAAAAACCTTTAAAAGTCTACCAGTTCGTGTACTGATCACCTAAAGAAAAAGATGAAAGCCATTTGCTGTACTATGTCTCTGTATCTGTCAGGCTTTAAACCTAATAAGTCTCAAAAAAAAAAATCCATTCAGCGCTAGAAAGTGGGAGGGGGAAGTGGAAGGAAGTGCTATAATTACTATCTTTCCATGTATTTCAAGATTTTTTTTTATTTTAAAAAACTTTTTCAAAGTAAATTTGATTTCTTTCAAACTGATGATTTCTAAGTATTGTAAAAAGTTATAAGCAGTAGAGACTTTAGAAATCAAACACTCATTTTTCAGAGAAAGCAACTGAGATCACTTCAAGTATATTAGGGACTAAAATAAACATCATTAAAGACAATTTTAAGTCAAACTGATGTTCTATTTGTTTTAAAAATATAAACAGCCATTGTATATGGACAAAATTTACTTTCAAGTAAGTCTATTTTGCCATAAAACTCAAAATAGTACTATGCGTGTTGCAGGCTGTGACTCAAAATACTGTGTCGCTCACAATAACTATAAATACTTGTTGCTCATCCAGTGACCTTTGGATCTTAAGAAAAGGCACAGACTTCTGGGTTCTAATCGTACCTTCATTCCTCTATGATTTAGCAAATACACTGTTCTTAGGTACCCAGCGTTCCACATCCACTCTTGATCACAAGTTGAGGGTGCCTAATTACTTCCAGGTCTAAATAGATACTTTCCTCCAAGAAAAGGCCAGACTTTGTATTTTGCCTTCCGAACTTAAAGACGCGACTTTAACCGCTAGAGGTCTCCCCTTGGCCAGTTTTGCACGTACGCTATTTTTTGCTGCACTTGAAACTTTCCGGAGAAATGCTCTCTGCTCGACTCAGCCAGTGTTTTTTTTCCTGAAAAACTTGCGCAAAAATCCACGCGACCGAGGTTCATCAATAATCAGGTCCCTGGCTTTACCGGATCCAAAAAGATGGCACCACCAACGATGCTCCAAGTGTCTTTTAAAGAAACTAACCAACCTGCAAACCCAAGGCGGGTTGTAACACCCTCCCCCCAACCCACCCACCCCCAAGTTCTTTCTTCTCAATTGAATTTCACATCTGTGATCTGACTTGTCTTGCGAACTTGGGGAACAATTAGAAATCTATTTCCGCCTCGGTTGCGGCGCACTTTCTTTTCTTTCTTAATCAATTTTTCTGTCGTTTTTTTTTGAAGGGGAAAAAAAACAAGGCGGTAAAGGGAGGGATGGATCCAGAGCTGGGGGAAGGGAAGGGAAGGGCCGGGGTGTTCAATGCGCCTGAGGAAGTTGCATAAGGAAAGAGGCTCCGTTTTTTTCGGGTGCTCTTCTCCAACAAAGTCGGCGGCGGGTCCGGGGAGCGGGAAGGGAGGAGGGAGACGCCGGCATATTTTACCTCTATCTCCCGGGACTGAGGCTCACCCTGGTCATACCCACCCGGCAGAGAGAAAGCAGACGGACTCGCAGACACCCCCACCCCTCCATGGGGAAGGCGGAAAAGAAACCGCCCTCTTTTTAAACTTTCTCTCACGGTCTAACTGTGGGTCGGGCTCGGGCCAAAAAGAAAAAAAATCATAGGTACTTTCTTTTAAAATCTGTACGGGTAATAAAAGTTTTGCAAACGCTCGAAGTTCGTGCCTGCCCCCCCCCCTTTCCCGGCCCCGCACCCTCACTCCTCCCTCACCTCTGGGGGATGGGGTGCGCGGCGGACAGCCTCGGCTTTAGAGCTTCCCAAGCCACATCACCCCCCCCCCACCTCCGCATCCCTGGGCCTGCCTCGACTTCCCCGCCCCCCATCCCCGGTCTCCCGCCAGCCGCGGGGCGGGCGGCGGGCCCAGCACCCCTCAGCCCCGGGCGCCCAGGCGGCAGCACCCGCACGCGCGGCAGGCGCCAGGGGCGCAGGCTAGACTTTGCCTCTACCTCCCCCCGTAACATACATACATACACACACATACACACACACGTACACACACACTCTCACACCAGCCCCCTTTTCCCTTCCCCCAAATTGGGGCGTAAACAAGTTGGGGAGAAGCAGCAGCCACCGCGTCTCTCCCTCCCCCCCTTCTCCCCGCCGCGGCTGCACACTCACTCACACTCACACTCACACACCCGCGCCCGCACCCGCCCGAGTGCAGTGAGCCGGCGGCGGCGACGGCGGCGGCGGCAGCCCAGACCCAGGCGGTCCTTCAGCAGCCCCCTCCACCTTCCCCTTCCTCCCGACCCCCCCTCCCCGAAACGGGACCCGAAGGCCCCCGGCGCCTCCCGCCCGCGAGCACTTTCCTGCCTCTGGCAGAAATAAACCGGAGTGTGTGTGTGTGTGTGTGTGTGTGTGTGTGTGTGTCTATGTGTATGAGGGAGGGAGGGGGGGTATTTTTGTGCAACTTTCCCAAAATGGCGGAAATTGGAGCTGATCTATATTAAATTCTCACACACTCCGTAGGAAAGGAGGAGGAGGAGGAGAGAAGAAGAAAATGCAAACTCCCCCCCCCTTCCTTTTCCTCCTCCTCCTCCTCTCCCCTTCTCTCCTCTCCCTCCTCCGTGTGTGTGCGCGAGCGAGTGTGTGTGTGTGTGTGTGTGTGTGTGTGTGTGAGTGCGTGTGCGCGCCGTGGGTCGGAGAGGCCTTTCCACCGCGCACACACCGAGCACACCCTGGGGGAGACGCGCTTGCACATTCAACCAGTCTATTCTCCGCAGCCCGAGTCGCGAGAAAGTCCCCCGGCCTCTTTTTCCCACTGCCTCGAGCTCCCGGACTTGTCCTGCTCTCTCGCCCGCTCGCTCTCCCCTCCCGTGCGCTCGCTCGGCACAAAGGCCACCCCGGGGGGAGCGGAGAGGAGAGGAAGGGGGCCGAGGACCGAGAGTCGGGGCCGGGGGGTGAGGAGGGGGAGAGATCGGCAAAGGAAGACCTGCCTCCCCTCCCGTCCTTCCCCCTCGTCTAGTCACCCTTCCCCACCCTCGGCCACCACCTAAACCCCCCTCCCCTCGCGTCCCCTCCCCGCCCGCTCGCCGCCTCCCCCCCTCCCCGGGCTGCGGCTCCGCTGCACCCACACATGCACGCACCCGGGGCCGGCGACACCGCGCTCCCCACCCTCCCCTCCCCCTCCCCGCTCCAACCCCGCGCTCAGTGTCAGCAAAGAGACCAAAGTGACCATCTCCGGGGGGTGAGGGACGCGCGGGGGAGGGGGCACCCCCACGCATCCCAGAGCCTGTGCGCCTGGCGAGAGCCTTGAGGCGGCCAAGCTGAGCCCCGGCTCCCCTCCTCGCAGCCCCCCACACCCTCCTCCGTGTGCACGCCAAAGGAAAAAAAAATACAAGTCTCTCCTCCTTCCCCCCCCCCATTTTTTTCCTTTCTCTTTTCTCTTTTGTTCCTCTTTCACACTCTCACACACTCTACTTCGGAGGGTGATGCCCAGAGACGCCCCTCTCCAGCCATTTCCGAGTCACTTGCCCACTTTTTCCCCGGGATTAAGTTTGCTCCTCTTTCCCAGAGGCGGAGAGAAGTGGGGGAAAAGCCCCTTCTGTCCTTTTCCCCTCCCCTGATCGTTTCACAAGAGAAGGGTGCGCTTCCTTCCTTCTATAGGTCTCTGAACTTTCATCTTCACCCAGAAAAATAAATGAATGGCTTTGGCACGTACAAATCTTCGGATTAATTAGAGATTAGATCAGATCAACCGCTTCTTACCCCCAAATTTTCTCTTTTTTTTTTCTCCGTCTCACGAGTAGTCCTGACAAATGGTCCAGGGCTGTGGGCGCAGTGCGCATGTGCGCGTAGAGTCAGGGCTGGGGAGAGGGGAAACTGCGCTGCTGCTGCTAAGGCTGCTGCTGCTGCTGCTGCTGCTGCTAAGACTGCTGCCGCCGCTGTTGCTGCCGCCGCCGCCGCCGCCGCTGTTGCTGCCGCCGCCGCCGTTGCTGCCGCCGCCGCCGTAGCCGCCGCCGCTGCTGCCCGGGTGTCTCATTCTTGCTTCCCTCTTACTGCTGCTTTGCCTTCGCGGCTGGAAAGCAGCATTTAAAGCCTGTTAGCAAATGCAGCGACCAGCAGCAGATACTATTTCAGGTGCATCTTTTCTATAGCCTTGTCAAACCACTCGGAGCCGTTAAGGCACAGTAAAAACACAGATACACAAACACACATACACACACTACATGCATATGCACACACACATACACATGCACACACAAAATGGGAATGAGTGCACAGGTTTTAGCTTTCTTTGTTTATTTTATTTTTTATTTTACTTTTCTTGAAGCTGTGTTCATGGCCGCTAATCTCTATGCTTATTAAATGTATGCATTCGGCCATTAAAGATTTCTTTTTTTTTTTTTTACAACAGCATCTCACACAAAGCCTAGAAAAGTAGCGGTACGTGCCACAGGTAGAGAAAAATAAGATATAAAGTTTCACTTCTTAGAGTGAAAGGTTTGGCGTCTTTAGGACTCAAACTATGTGTAAAAAATGTGACTATGAAACTTTTGGGTTCTTCAGGGTATGTGGTCTTTTGTTGAAAATGTGAAACGTTCAGGTCTAGGTTGAAACTTAGAAACCAGTGATTTCAGTATGTTACAATGAAACACACAGAAGTTACTACATTATTGAAAGCTTTAATTACTTCACTCAATTATAAAGTGGCCACAAAGTCCTAGGACTGAGAACTATACATCTTTGTTAACACATCAGTACTGAAGGGGGGGGTCAGTATTGCAATTGGATATTGACAGTTTTTCACTATTGGCAACATGCCTCCATTTAGACCTCTCGGTCATTCTCTTTCTCTATTAACTTAAAAAAAAGAAAAGAAAAGAAAACAAGACAACAAAACACACCCTTACAAAATTAAAGTAACTGGGGTTCTATTAAATATTTGTATGTCAATAACACAACAATTGACATTCTGAAGAAAAGATTAGCAAGTGTGATTCCAGGAATCAGAAATAAAAGGTGTAAAAGCAGTCCTTGAGAACTGGATAGGGGAGGGGCCCCCTCTCTGCTGGAGAGAGGCCTATTTATTTTGCATCTTAACAAAGGGAAGGAGAGCCTTTTCTGAAAATTTTCAGTAAGGCCTACCTAGAATTTAAATGTATCTTACTGGTGAGTATGCCATATTTGTTAAAATTCCAAAATTAAGATTACTCTTGATGTTTATCTTTCAGTGAGGAAATGTTTTTCCGAACCAAATTGAGAAAATATAACTATTAAATTCCTTTCTTTGAATTGTAAAATTAATTATAAAAGAACCCACTTGAATATCTGTACCATTGGGTTGAAGGGTATGTGAAGGAGGCTGAGTTTAAGCAGAGTGTGTGAATAAATGAAAACCATGGATAATCCCAAACTTTGAGTTGGCTATTGATTTCAAAACCTTCTCTGTGTCCAGCCTTTCTAAGAGCTGTTACCAAACACCATAATGAACTGATTTGAATTTCAGCTCCTCTCCCTTTCTCCACTGGCCTTGTTAAGAATGAGCTGTGAAATGACCAAAGATAGCATTAGCAAGAGGAAAGAAGGGAAGAGAAATATGGGCTACGAACTAGGTGAAAATTTGTTAACCTACTCCATGATAAACTCAAAGCATTTTAAATTATTCCAAAATTCTCCTCTAAGTACTTTCTTTAGATAATTTCTGTACCAGGTTTACATTGTGCCCCCAGTTCTAGATTTTTTTTGAGGAACCCTGTGTAAAACATGTATATTCCCAAATCTCCTACAGACATTTCCAGTTTTGATAAAATTTCATTTTCCTTTCATCTTCAGAGAGCATCAATAAGATTTCTAAAATTCTGACCCAACTCTTCCCAAAATTTAATTAAAAGATTGTTTTTCATAGTTCAGTATGAGTTGTTGAAAAAGCTTGGGCATGTTGAGGGATATATCTTTAACCTTTCAGGATAATGACATTCACAAAAAAATGCCGCTTTGTGCCACGGTAACTGAAAGAGATGATTGCTCTGGCCTGATACTTTTTTTTTTTTAATGTTCTTGGACTCTTCACTAAAACAATGCCATTTTCCAACCTGTCCCCTAAACCCAAAACCTTAGGGCAATTTTAGATCCTTCTTTGGGTTTTAATCCCTTCATACAGTCAGTGGTTAATAGTAACCACTTCCACAACATAACCAGAATCCAACTATGCATCCCTTTCCTGGCTGCCAAATCCTTTCTCCAGGTCTAGATCATCTTGGTGACCTATACCAGCTTCATTGCTGACTTCTCTATTAGAGTTTTATTCCACACCTCAAAACATTCTGAACACTGCTGATAAAAACACTTTCCATGCCAAACACTGTAATCATATCATTCTAATATTCATGGCCTTTTCGTGGCTTCTTATCACCATCCATATCTAGTTTAAAATTCTAATCATGGACTTCAAAATTTTCAGCCACCCTTACTACCTCTTCAAGTCTGCATACAGGAATTCTCTACCAGTGAAGCCCCAAATATAGTTATGGGTGCCTAAAGATGTAAATAAGTATAAAAATAGAGGGTAAAGCATTTAGGATGGGCCTAGACATACTCAAAAAAGGGAAATGCCTCTAAATGCTACAGTGTGGTTCTGGCCTAGCTCTTCTTCCATCAAGCACCAACCAGTAACCTGTACTTCACCAAGGAAGCAATTTCTTGCAGCCAACTAGAACCTAGACATCCCTCTCCCATCTCTAATAGTGTTATGTTCATGAAACAATCCTTTCTCTTATCTGCCTTACCATATTCTCCCCTTCCTTTCATAACTCAAAAACAGCCTCCTCCTAGAATCTTCTATAGATTACACCCACCAATTAAATCATGCTTTCCCTTCAATTTTATTTCTTCATTTATTGTATTCATTGTACAAACCTAAAAATGATTAGAGAGTCAGCCTGAATAGAAGATTGACCTTGGAGTCCAGGACACTTGGGTTCAAATCCTCACTCTAACACATATGGGTTATGTGACACAAGTAAATAACTTGACCTCTCACTGCTCAGGCAACCATCTATGACTATGATTATAGATGATCTAAGATTTCCCAAGTGCATTAATGAGGGAATTTCCACAATGGGGATTCTTATACACATAAAATCACAGGTCTGGTCCTCAAAACAACTTTAAAATGTTGACTAAGTGGTATAAGAAAAATAAAAATTAGAACATCAAAATTCTAATCTCAATACTACTGGTGACTAGCTTTATAGCCTGAGTAAATGACAACTTTTCTGAGCCATAGTTTCACAATCTGACAAATACGTATAATGATAACTAACTTGCCAATCATGTAAATTTGTTGTAAAAATCAACTAAGACAATGTATATTAAAACATTTTGGACTCTGTTATCCATCAAGCAAATACAAGATGCAGTTATCATTTTCAAATGAAATTATGTATGTAACATTAAAATATGTGTATGTTATTATTATTGGGTTTTATTGTCATACCTCCTCCATTGTATTAGAAGCTTCTTAAAGTTAGTGCTCTGATCAAACACTGACAAGCATAGTGACACAAAGAATAGTGAACTGAATTAGAAGTGAGCAGTCGTGGATTCAAGTACTGCCTCTGACACATACTGATTTTGTCAATATGGACACGTCACTCAACCTCTCACTGACCCCTAGCAACTCTGGAAGAGTATAAGTTACAGAGGAATTGTACATCTGCAGGAGCCGGCAGGGCTTTTTCCTTGCAAAGACAAAGCATTATCAGAGAACTGAATGTACATGAAAGTCATAGACCTATACCAAAAAAAAAAATCCTACTTCGTTCTCTTTGCTCTCTGGGAACCTAATAAATACCTATTGACATGTATAGCATGAGTGTTTTCTCATCATATTTTTACCCATAGACAAAGAAGGAAATATTGAATTTAAAGTAAAAGCCTAGTAAAACATTTTTGCCCTGTATCACATTTTATCTGTGATATTTTCTGCTTTTTTTGGAGTAGCACATGGTACAAATGAGGCCAAAATCGAAGATTTTTGTCTCCTTCTGGCTAGTTCATTTTGATTAGTTTCATGGCTCTATGCAATGTCCCAGACCACAGTCAGCCATCTTGCAAATGTGTGTTACTGATGATTACAATAAAGTAACATGAAATTTCTAGTAAGATGCTTTATAAACCAACAATATTTCAAATTGAATCATCAACATTGTATTTTACTTTTAAAAATATTTTTCAAATTATAATTTTTAAACGCCATAATCCTTGTTCTTATGCTGTAATAATGGATGGAAAAAAATGGCATTAAGTTGGCTTGGCCAGAATTCCAATTATTGATATTTGTAACATCTGCGTTTGGTTTTTCTGTTAGTATGCAAGCTATGACAAAAATAAATGTTCATACAGTCTAATTTGAATACTGATTATCTGTTCCCAAGAGAAATGTGTATAAATTCTTAACTACACAGTTTGTGATAATAAAATATAATATAAATGGTGAAGTGAAGGGAAAAGGACATTGCTTATCAAATAAGAAGTTCATATTTGTATAAAAGTCAAAATCATCATAAGAATAGTATGATTTTACATTCATTAGAACTTTCATGAATTCTATATGTTTGATAAGTGATATTGTCATTTACATTTTAAGATGGGGAAATAAGGTACAAAACAGTTATGCTTGCCAGTGAAAGATGTACATAGCACAAGGCAAAAATCTTTATGTGAATGTGAATTCTAGTTCCTGTTAAGAAAGAGGAAAAAGTGGGACAATGGACTTGATTTTTTTTAAGTAAATGAGAAAGATAATTTGGATTTTTTTCACCTTTTTTCCCCTCTATACTCCAAATCTATAAATATCATAACTAAGCAAACCTAAGTATTCAACTGGTGGTTTGGGGTTTTTTTTTTTATCATTTAAAAATACTAAATGTTGGAGAAGCTGTGGGGAAATGGGCACATTGATGTACTGTTGGTGAACCTGTGAATAGGTGTAACCATTCTGGAAAAAAATCTAGAATTATACACAAAAAGTTATTAAACTATATGTGCCCTTTGACACGGTTATACCACGGCTAAGTCTATATCCAAAAGTAAACAAAGAAAGAGGGAAAAGTCCATTATGTACAAAAAAAAAATTTATAGTAGCTCTTATTATAGCAGCAAAAAACTGAGAACTAAAGGGATGCCCTTCAGGTGAAGAAGAACTGAATATATGTGGTATATGAATGGGATGGAATAATACTATGCTGTAAGAAATGAGGAAATAGATGATTTCAGAGATGTGGAATGTGTTATTTTAACTGATGCTACGTGAAGCAAGCAGAACCAGAGGAACAATTTATGCTATCACATCAATATTATAAAAATGAACTATTTTGAAGACTTTTATAAACTAATGAAAAATGAAATGAGAAGAACCAGAAGAATAATTTCAACAATAACAACAGCCATGAAAGTTATAAAATCTATGAGCAATACAATAGCCAGTCACGATTCCAGAGCATTGATGATGAAATAAATATACCATCCATTACAGAGAGGCAATGGATTTAGTGTGTAAAATTAGACATACTAACAGAAAAACCAAATGCACATGTTACAAATATCAATAATTGAAATTCTGGCCCAGCCAACTTAAAAGCCATTTTAAAAATATATATTCATATATAACCATTAAGGGAATTTGTTTTACTTGACTATGTATGTTTATTACAAAAAAAAAATTGGTTATCCCAATGGGATGGGAGAATGAGTATGTACACACACACGTATCTATATATATATATACATGTACATACATTTATACACACATGTATACACATATGTGTGTATGTATATGCATGTGTATATATGTGTATATATATATTTTTTTCAAGTAGAAGGGGGAAGGTGCTACATATGTGAAATATTGCATGTACTTTCTGTTTTACTGTTATGAGACCTCTCATGAAGTGGGAACAGTCTATAAATGTTTGTAACATAAAATGAAACATTAATAAAGTTTTTTTAAAAAGATAGATTTGAATTGTACCACGTAAGGCACTCTGCCTTCCCCCATATCACAGGGTAGAACCGGCAGAGATGCCTACCCCTGATTCAAGGTATTCTCTGGGTCTGTTTTCACTAAAATTCTAACTCATGGGCCCCTACTGATGGGTTTACCTTAAGTAGTTGATCCAAAGAAAAGTACATTTAGTTCAAAGCAAAAGCATGTAATGAAGTATCATAGTAAAAAAAAGTAACAATAAAACACTCCTCCAGAAAACCTGCCACTCCTCTCCCACAAATATACACCACCTATGGCAAGAAAAGGTAAGTAGAGAGAAGAAATATGGAAAGACAGGCATAGGAAATACATGTGGCTAGGATACTCGTGTGGAGGGGCAACCAATGCTTCTATCACTATAGGGCCACTGATGTCTAACAGTGATATCATCCTATTCTCCCTACCAAGTCTGCTTCCCCATTGGTCTCTATCAGATGGTCTGCCTTAGATGCTGCCCTACTGGAAGATCATCTCTGCCGCCCACTGCCAGGCATGGTCCCACTGGACAGGTAACTGTGAAGTTTCCTTCTACTTCCAGCATCTGGCTTCAGATGAAATTGTATCTCTCATGGGAAAAGTAGGCTCTTCCATGTTCTTTTGCTTCAAAGCCAAAAACTTTGTTAATAGTTCTTTTAGAAAACCGGTTACTTTGCTTCTTTTTTTTCTTTCAGAGAGATTGTTCTTGTTTCCTTCAAAAGACTACAAGACCTGTCATCTTCAGCAGTAGATCCTTGGCCCTGGACATGAAGTTTTTTAGAACAAAGAATAGAGACCAAGCTCCTAGCTGAGTAGCTAGTGCCCTCAAGCTATAGTCTGTCTTTTTAAACTCAGTTTCCTGGTTGTTGGCCTTGAGTTTCTCTGGGCAACTTCACTATACCTTATGGTGAGTATTATATGTACCTCCTGATTTTAATCTCTGAACGTTAGACTACACTTGATCGTCATCCAAGGAAGAACTATTTGCCCAATGCAAGTCATTTAGCCCTGTTTGCTATAGCTACAAACTTCTCATGTCTGGATTCATCCAGTTTCTCAATTCCAAATGCCTTTCACTCTCCATTGCAGAGGAGGAGGGAAGAAACATAGGGACAAAATGACCCTATAGCTCCCTTCTATGGGCCTACCCATATTTCTAGCAGTGATTCTCAACCTGTGGGTCGCAACCCCTTTCACAGGGGTCACAGGGGTCACCTAAGACCATGGGAAAACACATATTTCCCATGGTCTTAGGAACCAAGACACTGCTCCGGGTGGGTCCCCCCATATGCAAATACCCCCACATAGAGTATTAAAGGCATTAGGAAGATTGAGAACCCCTGATAGGGATACAGCCAGCTAAAAACCTTAGAGGTTTTGAGTTCATCCTTACAGAACATTGTTCCAATGACTGTGACCAATTTAGATAATCAGCTTGTGTAATTTCTGACTTCACAATAGCAGGTTTCTTGGCCAAAAATATGTGGTTAATTATGTCACCTTTATATTTTGCTTTGCCTTCTTTTCTAGCCTTGGTTACATTTAGTCCTGTGCCCATTGGTGTCTCCTCACATATATACTCATAGACAACATCCTGCTAAAAGTTCCCAAAAGCCTGTAAACATATCATGCTAATGAAATTCATAAGTTTTATTTCAAATAAACCTGCTGTTCAGAATGTATTATTTTTATTTGGCATTTATATTACACTTACACATTTTCAAAAATTCTTTCCCATTTTTTAACCAAATATTTGTCGCAATATCCCTGTATTATTTCTTTCATAAAGTAGGTAACTGAGACAAAGTGCCAATAGCTAATACCTATATCTAGAACAGAATTTGCCATATATATATGGGAAATATAACTCTGCAAAAAAAAAGTCTGGAACATTACTATGTTTATATAGAATGCTGAGTAGAGTGTCACTGTATGTGAAGAAGACAATCTGTTACATTAAATTATACTAACGATATGCTTCACATGTTTCTATTTCAGAAACTAGAATCAATAAGAAAAATCTTTAACCAAGGTTTCCCCAACCAGTTTGAACTCTCAAAAAATTAACATTTTAGAATTTAATGTTGGGAATTTAAGGTCAATATAATAGAAAATATTCTAAAACTTAGAGCTGCCCAAAAGCGAACTGCTCTTCCTTGGTAAATAATGAGCATTCCATCTCCAGAAGTCTTCAAGTAAAGATTGGAAGTCCAGTTGGCAAGAATGTTAGAGAGGGAAATTCTGGTTCAGATATGAGTTGTACTATGTGACTTTGAAGGCCCTTCCTTTCTTAGATTCTGTGAAATTCTAATGGTTCCTACTCTTTCATAGATTCCTTGCAGTTTACACTTCAAATTATTTTCTCTCTTCGTGCTCATCTACCCTCAAAATTCTCTTGGGAAATTGCATATTTTCCTCTGGACTTGGAGACCTGATAAAGACCAAAAAAAACCCAACAACAACAAACTGAGTACTACGATATGTAAGAACATGCAAATTGAGACCGGCCTTCTCACTCAGTTGTCCTAATATAAAGCAAAGACCTTTTCTTATTACGAAAAGATTAAATTCCTTTTTGGTCAGGGGTAAAGATTATGGGACAACCCTCATGGAAACACACAGGATATAAACACCTCATCCAGTGTGATTTGCTTAAGAGAAAGATGTTGAAACACTTTATCTTAATAATCATGTCTGCAAGACCTCCTGCCATATCTCCCTCCTTTCTCTCTCCTCATCCTTATTTAGACCAATCGTTGGGGAAATGCAACATTTTCTGTTCATTTACACTAGCAATTATGTCCTTGTCTCAACTAGCAATATTCTTAAAGCCCACAAGATGGGAATGTTCTCCTATCAAAATATCTTTAAGTCATAGTTCAGATGGCAGCTAGGTGGAGCAGTGGAGAGAGTGCCAAGCCTGGAGTCAGGAGGATTTATAGGAGTTCAAATCCAGCCTCATATAGTTACTAGCTATGTGATCCTGGGCAAGTCATTTGGCCCTGTTTGCCTCAGTTTTCTTATCTGCGAAATGAAATGGAGAAGAAAATGGCAAACTGTTCTAGTATCTTTGCCAAGAGAAGTGCAAATAGGGGTCATGAAGAGTCAGACATGACTAAAAAATAAGTTGAAAAATATAGTCCCGAATTCTAAATCCCATTCACAAATACAAATGAGATTTCATATTTTTCAATTTTCAAAGCTAGAATTCAGAATTTTTTTCTCTATTAAAAATTAAGAAATGATAAGATTTCATATATGCCCACATTTATAAGACTTAAATGATTTGATAGAAAAATTCTGAATATATTTTAATCAATTTTCCTTTTCTAGAGCAGGGGTTCTCAACCTCTTTCATGTCATTGATTCCTTTGGCAGTCTGGTGAGACCTATAGAAACCTTCTCAGAACAATGTTTTTAAATAAATGAAGTAAATGCTACATTTTACTTAGAAGTTAGTGAAATAAAAATGTAATTTTTTTTCCCCATCCCAGTTCATGGGCCACCTGAAATCCAGGTTAAGAATCATTCATTTAGAGGTCTTTGTTTTTTAAAAACTACAGAACGAGTAAATATGTTTCATCTGCCTAAATTTGTACAAATGGAGCAACACTGAAAAAAGGGGCAGGTAGGTAGTACAATGGATAGAGCACTGGAGACTGGAGTCAGGAAAATCTGAGTTCGAATTTGCCCTTAGATACTTACAGGTTGTATGATTCTGGGCAAGTCACTTACCCTGGTTTGCTTCAGTTTCCTCATCTTTAAATGAATTAGAGAAGGAAATGGCAAACCACTCCAGTATCTTTGCCAAAAAAAACCCCAAATAGGGTCACAGATTGAAGGGACTCAACAACAAGGCAACATTGATCTTCAAAGCTCTTAGAGATAGTCATCTTGAATTTATTGATTACTATTATATGTCTGATATTGTGATATGTTGTTGGGGTAGGGGAGTTACATGGTTAGGTGGGGAAAAGAGTTTGGAAACTGAGAATATTCTTAAGAAACTTACAATGTGATTGGGTAAAAAGGCTTTATGATCAACAATTAGAGACAATGAAGACAATATGGTACTGCACTAAATTTTGTGTCATAGCAACTAGGTACAAATTCAATTACCTGTGTGACCTTGGACAAGTCACAACTCTTGAATTCAGTTTTTTCAACTATCAAAATGGATTTTGAATAGATAATTTCTAAGAATTCTTCCTATAATGAAATCCTATAGTTCTGTGAAACGCCTTTATAAAACAGTATACAGGGAGTGAAGCCAAGATGGCAGCACAGAAGCAACAAGGTTTTGCAGCTCCCCCATCTCAAATACCCATAAAATAGGACTCTAAACAAATTTTAGGGCTCCAAAACTCACAAAAATACAGCTCCCGCTGAAGGCAGTTCGGCAGGAAGGGCTCATCACAGCACCCTGAGAGCCAAAACCAGCACAGCCTGAAACTGTGGCTTGGCCCTGGGGTGGCCAGGATGAGCCACAGCTGGAGCCTTCAGGAGAGTGGATCAGCAGCAGCTGTGGCAATTTCCAGAATTATCAAGCCATAAGAAAGAAGGACTAAGTGAAAGGTCAGTGGAACTGAGCTAAATTTAGGGGAGAAAAGCAATCTGGCTGAACTGCCTCCAGGACAAGGAAGTGGCAGAAGCAGTGGCCCTGCTGCTGTCTCCACGTGGCTGCTTCAGAGCTCCCAGACTACAGACTGCGGGGGGGGGGGGGGGGGGGGG
>CM053586.1:90779403-90802846 GCA_028646515.1 Pseudochirops corinnae
AATCAAATGTTATGAATATGTATCTATCTTTCTATCTATATATGCAATTATTATTATTATTATTGACTACACCCAACTGGAACTTGAGATACACAGGCACTGTGGTTGGGAGATCCATCCTGCCCTACCGAGAAGTGACTTAGGAGCGAATAGATTGGGGGAGGGGGGACACACTGGGATGGCTGTTTTGGGGCGGTGGGTGGGGGAAAGAGGGGGAGAAAATATGGAACTCAAAATCTTGTGGAAATGAATGATGCAAACTATAATAAAATTAAAAAAAAAACAAAAAAACAAGCAAAACTGGACAAATGGAAAATGAGCAATAAAAGCTCACTGAAGAGAATAATTCCTTAAAAGTTAGAATTGGGCAAGTAGGAGATAATAATTCTATGAGACATCAAGAAACAAAAAAAAAAGTCAAGGGAATGAAAAAAATAGAAGGAAATGTGTAATATCTCATCAGAAAAACAATTGACCTAGAAAATAGATCAAGGAGAGAAAATTTAAGAATTGTTGAACTGCTATTAACATAATTGATTATATAAATGACAAAAGTAACAAAAATCATATGATTATATCAATATAAACAGAAAAAGTTTTTGACGAAATACAACACTCATTCATATTAAAAAAAAAACACTTGAAAGCATAGGTATAAATGGATTTTTCCTTAAAATGATAAGAAGCATCTACCTAAAACCACCAGAAAGCATTATTTTTAACAGTGATAAATTAGAAGCTTTCCTAAGAAGATTAGAAGTATTACAAGGATGGCCATTATCACCAATATTATTCAATATTGTATTAGAAATGCTAACAATAGCAGTAAGAGAAGAAAAAATTAAAGGAATTAGAATGGGCAATGAGATAATAAACTCTTTTCTAGATGATATAAAATGCTTGGAAAATCCTAGAGATTCAATTAAAAGGTTAGTTGAAACAATTAACAATTTTAGCAAAGTAACAGGATATAAAATAAAGCCACATAAATCATTAGTATTTCTATATATCACAAAAAACCCCTACAAGAAGTGATAGTAAGAGATACCCCCACTTAAAATATCCACAGACAGCATAAAATACCTGGAAGTATATCTGCCAAAACAAACCCAGGAAGTACATGAATATAATTGTAAAAACAATTTGCAGAATATAAAATTAACCCATACAAAGCATTGACATTTTTCTATATTGCCAACAAAACCAAACAGAAGGTGAGAGAAAGAGAAATTCCATTTAAAATCACTGAAGACAATATAAAATACTTGACAGTTTACCTGTCAACACAAAGCCAAGGACCATATGAACAAAATTATAAAACACTTTTCACACAAATAAAGAACAAATCTAAGCAATTAGAGAAATATGCAATACTCATCAGTAGGCCAAGCCAATAAAACAAAAATGACAATTTAACCTAAATTAATTTCCGTATTCAGTCCCATACTAATCAAATTATCAAAGAATTATTTTATAGAAAATACAATTTTTTATAGAAAAAATAATAAAATTCACCTGGAAGAATAATAGTTAAAAATATCAAAGGAATCAATGAAAACAAATGTGAAGGAAGTCAGCCTGGTATACCAGATTTTAAAGTATATTACAAAGTAGTAATCATGAAAACAATATGATACTGGCTAAAAAAAAAAATCTATCCACTGAAGGATCAGTGGAATAGATTAGGTGAACAGCATGCAGTAGTAAATTACCATAGTAATCTAGTGTTTAATCAGCCCAAAGATCCAAGCTTTGGGGATGAGAACTCACCATTTGACAAAAATTTCTGGGAAAACTAGAAATCAGTCTGGCTTAGACTAGGTATACTTTCACCAGACATCTCATACCATACACCAAAATAAGGTAAAAATAAGTAAATGATTTAGATATAAAGAGTGATATCATAAGTCAACTAGAGAAACACAGAAAAAAAACTACCTGTCATATTTATGGATAAGGGAAGAGTTTATACCTAAACAAGCGATAGAGAGGATCAGGGGAAGCAAAATGAACAATTATAATTACATTAAATTAAGAAGTTTTTGAATAAACAAAACCAACGTAACCAAGATTAGAAGGAAAGCAGGAAACTGGTGGAAAAATTTTACAATTTGTTTCTGTAATAAAAGCTTGATTTCTCAAATATATAAAGAATTGTGTCAAATTCATAAGAATTTGATAAATGATCAAAGGATACGAATAGACAGTTTTCAGATGAAGAAATCAAAGCAAATTATAGTCACATGAAAAAATGCTCTATGTCACTATTGATTAGTGCAGTGCATATTAAAACAGCTCTGAGATACCAACTCACATTTATCAGATTGGCTAATATGACAGAAGAAGAAAATGATAAATGTTGGAGGGGATACAGGGAAATTGGGATACTAAAGCACTGTTGGTGGAGTTGTAAACTGATCCACCCAATCTAGAGAGCAATTTGGAACTTCGACCAAAGGACTATACCTTTGGCCCATCAATGCCACTACTAGGTCCATATCCCAAAGAGATGTTTTGGTTTTTTTTAAAGAGGACAAGGACCTGTACCTGTAAAGGCAGCTCTTTTTGTGGTGGAAAGGAATTGGAAATTGAGGGGATGCCCATTAATTAGGGATTGACTGGACAAATTGTGGTATATGATTGTGATGGAATACTATTGTGCTGTAAGAAATGAAGAGCAAGATAACTTTTGGAAAAAC
The DNA here is from genome assembly GCA_028646515.1 of Pseudochirops corinnae. NCBI lineage: Eukaryota > Metazoa > Chordata > Mammalia > Diprotodontia > Pseudocheiridae > Pseudochirops > Pseudochirops corinnae. Next base: position 90,782,103 of record CM053586.1, read on the forward strand.
CTGAAATTTACATGAACTGATGCAAAGTGAAGTGAGAAGAACCAGGAGAATATTGTACAGACTAATAACAATATTTTACAATGATCAACTGTGAATGACTTAACTATTCTCAGCAATACAATGATCCAAAACAATTACAAAGGAACTCTGATGAAAAATGCTGTCCACCTCCAAAGAAAGAACTGTCAGAGTCTGAATGAAGATCAAAGAATTCTTTTATTTTTTACTATAGTTTTCTTTTTGTTTTGAGGTTTTTTTATATATATTTTCTTTCACACTTTGAGTAATATGGAAATATGTTTTGCATGACTGCATTTATTTATAATATAAAGTTATATTTTATAACTTATATAAAAATTCTTGCCTTCTCATTTGGTGAGTGGGGGAAGAGGGGGAGAATTTGGAACTCAAAATAGTTTTTTAAAAGTTTAAAATTGTTTTTATATGTCATTGAAAAAACCCAAAATATTAGAAAAATGTTCAATCTCTTTCTATACCTTCTCCCTGCTACCTTTCCTATTACTGTAGAAGGCAACACCATACTCTCAGTCTCTCAGGTTTACAACTATCCTCCATATCATCCTCCATTTCTCACTATCTCTTACTTTTTCCTATTTACTCTGTTGTCAAGGCCTGTTGATTTCACCTTTGCAGAATCTTTCAAATACATCCCCTTCTCTCTTCTCACACTGTCAGCACTCTGTTACAGGCCCTTATCATCTCATATCTGTGCTATTACAACAGCCTGCTGGTGGGTCAGCCTGCCTCAAGTCTCTGTCCACTCCAATCAATCTGCCATTCAGTCACCAAAGTGATTTTCCTAAAGCATGGGTCCAACCGTGTTATGCCTACCCCACCCTCCACTCCACAAATTCCTTTGGTTACTTATCACCTCCAGGTTCAAATACAAAAAACTCTGTCTCACATTCAAAACCCTTCATAACTTAGTCCTTTCTTACCTTCCCAGTCTTACACCTTACTCCCAATTACGGACTCTTTGACCCAGTGACACTAGTCTTCATGCTCTTTGATGAACAAGACATTCCATCTCTCTGCTATGAGTATTTTCTCTGTCTCCTGTGCCTGAAATGCTCTCCCTCATCTCCCTCTCTTGGCCTCTATGGATTTTTTAATCCCCAATTAAAACCTGATCTTCTAACAGAGGTGCCCAAAGTGGGTAATACTGCCCCCTAGGGGGGTGCTGGAAAAATCCAGGGGAGCAGTAGTAGCTTTGGGTACAATTGGAGGGACATTGAATAAAAATAAGGGGGTGGTAAAAGCATAAGGAAAGAAAAGAAGACAAGAAAAAATTTAAAAAGCATTCATGCATGTTTCATCTGTTGTGTAACAGAGTTAAAGTGGTAGTGATTACATTGTTTTCCAAATAAACACACAAAATGCAAGTTATAACCAATCAGTGGTCAAGTCTGCCAACAGATCTTAATAGGCAAGTGTTGACAGGTGAGGGTGTCACACATTGTCAGGAAGTCCAGCATGCATTGGCAGGAATATATGCATGTAATGACTTGTTTACAGTATGATACTATATGGTCACATGATGCAATGTTGCATCATCAAAATTTCAATGCAGGAAAAAACCCCACAAGTTTACAATAAATTATTTAATTTAAGATGCACCATTTAAAAAATGACCCAATGCCATTATTTTTTGAAATGTCATAAATTTCTAAATTAAAAAAAAACCACTAAAGGGTTAAAGAAAGTAGATTTCCAGGGAGGTGCTGAGTAATTTTTTTTGAAAAGTGATTGGGAGGCCAAACAAGTTTGGGAACTTCTGTTTTAGAACCTCTCTTAGTTCTAGTGCCTTTCCTCTATATATAGCTTGTTGGTACATATCTGCTTGTTTATTTCCTCCTCCACTAAACTGTGAACTCCTTATTGCCCAGATTTGGTTTGTTGTTATTTTTGCCTCTTTTCATATCCCCAGTGCTTAGCTCAATGCCTGGTACATAGTAGGTGCTTACTAAATGTTTATTGAGTAATTGACTGAAACAATGGTTGGTAAACAGTAAGGAAAAGAAATGATGATATTATAATCTATAAAAGGTTTATCAAGAAAAATCATTTATAAATTTGAATGCTATAATATTTGGTGCATATGTTTTTGTATTGATATTACTTCATTATCTACAATGCCTTTTAACACAATGTAGTTTCCCTGTTTATCTCTTTTAATTAAATCTCTTTTAACTTTAACTTTGTCTGGGATTATGAATGCTACCCCTGCTTTTTTACATCAGCTGAAGCATAATAAATTTTACTCCAACCCTTTATTTTTACTCTATGTGTGTCTCTCATTTTTAAATGTGTTTCTTGTAAACAATATATTGTCAGGTTCTGTTTTTTAATCCATTTTGCTATTGGTTTCTGCTTTAAGGGTGAGCTCATCACATTCACACACAAAGTTATAATTACTAATTATGTATTTCTTTCTGTGTGTGTGTGTGTGTGTCTTTCTCTCTCTGTCTCTGTCTCTTTCTCTCCGGTTTCAAATCATGCCCAAAAGAGTTATAAAACTGTATATATCCTTTGACCCAATACCACTACTAGGTCTTTTTCTCAAGGTTATCAGGAAAAAAGGAGAAGAACTTATATGTTCTAAATTATTTATGGCAGCTCTCTTTGTGGTGACAAAGAATTAGAAATTGAGGGAATGTCCACCAATTGGGAAATGGCTGAACAAGTTGTGGTATTGGATTGTGATGGAATACTACTTTGCTATAAGAAATGAAGAGCAGGTTGGTTTTACAAAAATATGAAAAGACTTGCATGAAATAGAAACAAGCAAGCAGAACCAAGAGAATGTTGTATTTAGCAGCAGCATGTTGTTTGGAGAGTAACTGTGAATGACTAAGCTATTCGAAGTAATATGATCATTCAAATAAACTATTAAGGAAGATACTATCCATTTCCAGAGAAAGAACTGACGTATGTAAGTATGTATTGTTAGTTACACACATGCACACACACGTGTGTGTCTCCATATATGTGCATGTATGCATGTCTGTGTATGTGTGTGTGTATGTGTAGGGAGATCTTGAGTGAAGCATCACAGAACTCTGTTCAAAATGTCTCCACTCCCACAGTTGGCAAGTATAGTTCATTAGAGAAGGAAGAAGGGGAGGGAAGAAGCCTTTTTTAAGTGCCTACTATGTGCCAAGCAATGTTCTGAGTGCTTTACAAATATTATCTAGGTTGATCCTCACAACAACCCTATCGGAGTGGTACTATTATTATATGCATTTTACAGATGAGGAAACTGAGGCAGACAGAAGTTATATGACTTGCCCAAAGTCACACAGCTAGTAAGTGTCCAAGGCCAGTTTTGAACTCAGATATATCTGTCTCCAGACCCAATGTTCTATCCACTGTACCAGACCACCTCTAGGATGCTTTTAACCCATCCTTGGCTCTTGGCTGCTCCCTAGCGGCTATAGATAGTACTGTCCCATCTGGCTTTCACATTAATTTTTGTTATATGACACATGATTTGCTCAGAATTGATGTGTTCTATTATTGCATCTATCATACCATCCCGAATTTCTCAGTGTTTCCCCAAGTCAATAAGTAGGGCTACCATGGTCCTGTCATCTCTCACATTCATATATACACCTGTTGTGAGAATCAAATGTGATATTTCTAAAAGCACTTAGTAAGTGAGCAGGCAAATAGCAGATACTCAATAAATGCTTATTACCTTCCCCCATCCCTGGTCAGAAATATTGTCAAGGATTCAGTTGTTATCAACCTTACAATATGGATTAATTACCATAAAATCCTATGGTGTCCTTTTTGTCCAAGACTTAGGGTATTGAGGATATGGCAAATAGGTTTGGTGGGATGCCTGAAGAACTTGGCCACAGAGGTAGTGGGGCATAAGAGAAGGTGATAGAGAAGGAGACGGGAAGTTGCCAAAGTTACAACACAAATTACACTTTTTCCCCATAGGGATATCCTTTTGTCCAAGAATATATTAAAAGAAAGGATCTGTTATTTGGTCAGTATAGCTACCTGCCTCCATCAAGGAAGTTTGGGAGTTAAGTCCTTGAGAGTTATCTGAGGCACATAGAAGTTATTGGTTCAAGATCTAGAATAATCCCCTGATTCCCAGATCTCTAACTCTGCCTGGTCCTACTTGAGGTATTCATGGGTTAAATACCCATATGTGAGTTGGCTTGAAAAGAGAATCAACATTTATAGTATTGTTTCTGTGGGAAAATACATTCAGCCTCCTCAATAATCAACTTGGAAACAAACTTTTGGAACACAACCCATTCTAAGTTGGTGACTGCCTACAGGTATTTTCTTCTGGTGCAATACATAAATGCCAATGTTTAAACCATATGTGCACTGTGACTAAACATCCTTCCAGAGGAAAAAGTTTTTATTTGAGTTTGCATTTCATCTAGATCTATATTTGGTTTCTTGTAACTGGTGATAGCCTCTATGTCACCCCCTAGAAGTGGGTTAATATAGTCAAAGGTGCCTGTCTTTTCTAAATAAAAAGCTCAAATCCTCAGCTCATAGCTATGGGAGCTCTTTGATAGGTTCTGTGGTTCTGTGGATATCCATAGCAACCATGTGGATATCCATAGCCTCAGGAGAGTAACCTAAGAAGGGGTATGATCTGGGCCAAAGAGGGAGCAGATTCAAGCTGATGAGTATATTCTAACCTTCTGGGGCCTCTTTTCCAACCAGTGTTGGTCTGCAGAGAGCAGTTGAACAAGGCATGAATGAAGGAAGGCACTTTTCCCCTCCATTTCCCTGAAGGGGAAGAATGAAATTGAGTTTTAAGTTTTTAAAAGGCCACCAAATTTCTTTCTGTATAACAGTTAATAAATACTTTTGTTATTTAAACTTAAATTATTAGAATGACTTGCAAACTTTGACGCCTTCCAAAATCTGTAAAACTTTTTCAATAAGAAAAGATTCTTGCAACTTCTGGCTAAGATGACGGCTTGAGTGGAGGCAGGCAGCCCAACTTCCACACACCTATTCCAGCAAAAAAAATCTTAAAATAGCGCCAGACCAAATAATCATCAAGAAATCCAATTAGAATCTACAATAAGTGATTTCATCCACTTCAGAACTGCACAAAAAGCAAACTAGAAGCATACAGACAGTAGAAAAGGGAGGCTTCCCGGAAAAAGCATGCAAGAAAAAATGCACCAGAGTCACCTCTATACTGCAACAAGACTCTCTGTCTGGTGGCAACAAGAGGGGAAAGCCCTCATGAGGAAGGCCTAGGGTGGTCAGAAAATCATAGCACAGAGCCTGGAAGGCATCAGGTCCAGGGTCTCTGGGATACCTAGCATTATGGCCTGAGTTTCCATAGACGGTCCTAAAGATGTGGTACACTAAACCTCAAAAATCCAGGGGAGCTTAAAACACACACACATACCCCCAAAGGTGGTCAGTACGGGAACCTAGGTTTCAGGTCAAGACCAGGCAGGATTGCCCACCTAACCCAAAAACTTATTAAAGTTGAATGCTGGCCCTGGAACAAATACCCAATTCAGGAACTGAGGCTGAAGAAATGAACTGAAGGCAATCAGCAGTATAAAGAGTTATGGATCCAGAGGTACATAGAAGAGAATAACTCTACAAGAACAGTAAGCAGAGACTCAAAAAATTAAAAAAAGAAAAAGAAAAGAAATTTTCCACAAGGACTCCACAAATGCTTAGAAGAAATGAAACCAGAGATAGAAGTTAAAGTTCCAAGGGAAAGAATTAGAAGAGTAAATAGTTCAGAAGAAAATGTGAAATATTTTACCTAAGTCACAGAACTTGGACAACATCACTTAGCACTTTATTTCTTGTCTAGAAAAGAGAGTTTGAGTGGAACTTTGATCATTTCTCTTTGAATGTATTTCTGAATGTGAATGAGGGAAGATGTGGTAAATATAATAAAGAAGTATGAAGAAATTCTATCTATGAAGCTGCACTATTTTCAGGAATTTAAGGATCCCTTTTTCATTTTTACAATGATTGACTCTATGTTGGATTTACTCCGCCCAAAGCCTACATGATTAATCACTTGTCATTTAACTAGTGGCTCCTAAATGGTTGTTTCATCCAAAAAATACTCTTGGCTGCAATAGCTAATATTGATAAGTGAACGAGTGACATGCTGGTGATATAGACCAAATGTATACTGTAATGCATTTTAAGATTATAGCAAAAAATGACATTTATATATATATATATATATAATAAAATGTATATATATTTACATATATATATAATGTTCTATAGAACCATATATTTCATTTAGATATCTACTCTTGTTCACGCATAGAATCAGGACCTCATAGATCATATAGATCAGAGTTGGGGAACCTGCAGCCTTAAGGTCACATGTAGCCCTCTAGGTCCTTGAGTATGGCGTTTTGACTGAGTCCAAGTTTTATGGAACAAATTCTTTTATTAAAGGAATTTGTTCTGTGAAGTTTGGATTCATTCAAAGAGCCCCACTTGTGAACCTAGAGGGCCACATGTGACCTTGAAGCTGCAGGTTCCCCATCCCCAATCTAGACCAACCATCCATACCTGAACAAGCCTCTATCATGTGTCCAACAAGTAGTCACCAGACCTTTGTTTGGAGACCTCCAGCATGGGACAATCCATTACATTGCCAGGCTGCCCATTTTACTTTTAGATAACAAATTTTTAATAAATTTTTCCTTATATCAAGTCTAAACTGTCCTCTTTGTGATGTCCTCCCATTATCCATAGTTCTGCTAGGCAGAAGGCAAAAAGAACCAGTCTAATTAATTCCTGTTTCACATGAAAATCCTTCAAATAATTGAGAACAGGTATCGTGTCTCGCCAAATCTTCTCATCTCCAGGTTAACTATCATTAGTCAAACCACACTGCCTGTGACATGATCTTGAGGTCTTTCACCATCCTGGTTGACTTTTTCTGAATGTTCTCAGGCTTAGAAATGTCATTCCTAAAATGAAAGAGCCATAACTAAAAATTCTCAAGATATGATCTGGCCAGGGCAGAGAGCAGTAGGACTTACCCTCTTGTCATGGATGCTCTTAATTCAGTCCAAGATTGTACTAATTTTCTTAACTGCCCATGCCACATTGTTTATTCATATCAAACTTGAAGTCTACTAAAATTCTTAGATTTTCTTTCGATTAACTGTTTCTCCTCTTGTACTTGGATAGCTAATTTTTGAAGCCCCGTGTAAAACTTTGTATTTATCTTGATTAAATTTCAACTTATTAGAGTCAACCCAGTGTATTAGACTGTCGAGATCTTTCAGGGTCCTTCCTCTTTATGTTGTCCAGTGTATTATTTTTCTTATATGTAAATTTGAAAAGTATGTTATATGCAAATTTGAAAAGCTTCCTATCTAATTTCCCAAAGCTCTCATTTGAAACATTTTCTTCTCCCATCTTATTAACTCCATCTGTAGGAGGATGGGAGAATGCTAGAGCCAGTTCCTACTGGCTCCTGAGAGCCCATTGTTAAATTTTCATTGTAAAAATATACATTTACACTTCACAAATTTGCAAAGCTACAAATCAGTGCTTGATTTGTTTTGTTTATTGGCCAGACTTATGAAAATGATAGAGAAAGTATTCATAATGTGGGGAAGTATGTGGAACCACCATTCATCCATTCTTCTAAGTACCATATCTGAGTCTTTTTTTCACTTCTTATCTCCAATGAGTGACAAAGTGGTCCTTTCAATTCTACCTCTGGGACATTTTTTGTATCTGTCCTCCTCCTTTGTGTTCCCACTGCCACAATCCTAGGACAAGCCCTCTTTATCATTTATAAGCAATAGTTTTCTAGCAGGTCTTCCAGCCTCCCCCATCTCCCTGACTCCAGTCTATGCATCATACCACCATTAGACTAATCTGTTTTATGCATTGATCTATTAATATAACCTTCTACTCAAAAGTTCTCTGTGGATTTCTATTATCCATTGAGGGAACTAGGTGACACAGTGAATAGAGTGTTAAACCTGGAGTTGGGAAGCCTTGAGCTTAAATCCAGTCTCAGAAACTTACTAACTGTATGACTCTGGGCAATTCACTTAATCTGAGTCTCAGTTTCTTCAGCTGTAAGATGGGAATAATAATAGCACCTACTTCCCAGGGCTGTTGTTAGGATTAAAGGAGATAATATTTACAAATGCCTGGCACATTTAACACGTGCTTATTCCCTTCAATTCCCCATTGAGTAAAGTCCAAATTTCTTTGCCTGGCAATCAATTGATCCACCAATATTTATTAAACACTTAATATGTGCCAGGTATTGGGCAAAGAGCTGGGGATGCAAAGAGGCACTTGACCTTTTCCATAGTCTGACACTGTACCACTTTTGCAGCCTTATCTCAAACCATTCCCTCTTATGTTCCACAAACCAGCTAGCGTATGTCACTTGCTAACCCCACCTTCACTTCTACAATGAACTCTTCAGTTTCTGTACCTTTGATCACCATATGCCAAGAATTTCTTATTGACCCTAGTTTACGTGTTAAATTCTTACATTGCCTTTCCTCCAACGACAGTTATCTTTTAAAATATTTTATTTTTTCCCAATTATATGTCAAGAAAATTTTTAACATTCATTTTTAAAATTTTAAGTTCCAAATTCCCTCCCTTCTTCCTCCTGCCTCCCTGAGATGGCAAGCAATCTGATATAAGTTATATACTACATAGCTTTAAAGCTAAGCTTACTTGTCATCTTTTCTGTGAAACCTCCCTTGATTTGCCTGATCTGTAACAACCTTACCTCAAGTCCTCACATAGTAGTTTCTGTTCCAGCTCTCTAATGTACTTAACATATACAGAGGTACCTTGGCATACGGGTGTACCAATTTACGAGATTTCCAAGATACGAGTTGTCACTTGGTTGATTTTTTGCTTTTAATAGTGAGGCAAAATTTGAAGTACCAGTTGGCGCAGCAAATGCCACAACCCAACACACCCCCAGCATCTTGCGCCTCACTCGTTCAGCCCCTGTGTTTACCTCACCAGTGAAGAAAATTAAGCTAAGCCAAAGTGTAGCATTAAGAGTGTAGTGAGTAAGTGAATGAAAGTGACCAAAACAGCATGAAACAAAACTCCTCTAACCGCCTCCTTCTATCTCCTCCACTCCCCCTCCACCAGTATCTTCTGTTAGCTCAAGTCGTCTGACATCCAAGGTAAATATACACTGTATAAAACCAGTTTATTTCTTTACATTCTCTTTTATTACGTTTTTATACAATATTTGTTATTTATAAATACTTTTTCTTATTTAAAAACATGTAACAAAAGAAATACTGAGGTGGCATTTTGGGGGCTGGAATGGATTAATGGCATTTCAGTTCATTTCAATGGGGAAAATTGATTTGATTTATGAGCAAATTGAGTTACCAGCTCAGTAACACAATGAATTAAACTCATAAGTCAAGGTACCACTGTAATATTGAAATTATTAATTACCTGTGTTTCTGCCTAATGCCCCTACTAAATAGCAAGCTCCCTGATGGCAGGAGCTATAGCTTATCCTGACTGTGCAACTCATTTATGTGACTTCAGACAAGTTTCTTCACCTTCCTGGACCTTAGTTTCCTCACCTATAAAATGAGGATGTTGGACTAGATAACTTCAGAAGTCGCTTTGTCTCTTTTAGCTCTAAATCTATGATTCTATGTTCATTATCGTGTATTCTCTTCAAAAACAAGAATAGTGTTCTCCATAATAGGCACTTAATAAATCCTTATTGAATGGATGAAAGATAAGAGTTCTTTTCATCTAACTGCATAAATCTGTGTAACTGTGTGAGATAGTAAGAGACAGTAAAGCTTTTCTGGTGTAAGGGTTGGAGTGTGTGTGTGTGTGTGTGTGTGTGTGTGTGTGTGTGTGTGTTCAGTCATTTCAGATTCTCTGTAATCCCACTTGGGGTTTTCTTGGAAAAGATACTAGAGTGACCTGCCATTTCCTTCTGCAGCTCATTTTATAGACAAGGAAACTGAGGCAAACAGGGTAAAGTGACTTGCCCAAAGTCACAAATTTAGTAAGTGTCCTGAGGCCAGATTTGAACTCAGGTCCTTCTGACTCCCAGACCAATGCTCTATTCACTGTGCCACCTAGCCACCCTGCAGGGGTTGGAGTAAGACATCCTAAATTGTAGTCGCTGCTCTGCCACTTAATACACATGTGGCATTAAATGAGTCATTTATCTATTCTGAGCCTCAGATTCCTCATCTGAAAGGTGGTCAGGGGATAGCAGTCTGTTGCAGCAAAGTAGTCTACTATAGGCAACTACCATTTCTAGTCATTTGGCACTGAAGATGCAAAACAAAGCATTCTTTGACTTTGAAATGATAGCTATAAAAGCTAATATTTATCTAATGCTTTAAGATTTGCAGAATTATTCATCAATATTATCTCAATTCTCACAAAAACCCAGGAAGTAGGTGCTATTACTCCCTCCATTTTAGAGTTGAGGAAACTGAGGCAAATAGACGTTAAGTGACTTGCCCAGGGTCACACAGACACTATGTGCCTGAAGCCAGATTTGAACTTAGACCTTCTTGATTGTAGACTGAGTACTCTATCCACTTTGCTATCTAGCTCCCTGCTCTCAAGGACTTTACATTCATACATTCTGGGGAGATAGCGCATATGTAAGTGGAAGGGGAGCAAGACTGCCTCAGAATTTTGTACTTGCTGAGTTAAATCTGCCCCAGTGTTCTGAGACAGCAGTTGTTTATTTATATCTTACAGGCTGTGGAACTTTGGGGTTAAAGGACAAAGTTTGCTTCAGGTTTCTGTGCTCAAAGGTGAAACATGAAAAACTGGAAAGCATTGATGTTAATAACTGATGAAAGGTGATCATCAGAATTGTTTTATGATTACAGCATAAACATATTTTACCTGATAAATGCTTCAGTGACAGTGTGTGAGTTTGGTTACCAATCACAAGATAAGGTGAAACCTTTCAAAGAATGAACCAAACTAATGAAGCAGAAAGATAGAAATGTAAAATAATAGACTTCTGAGTTGTATATAAAAAAGACCTAACTCTCTATCTGTATTGTCACTTTTTGTCAAGCCGATTTCCTTGGCCAAAGAGAGATTCATGTTTTTTCTCTACAGTCAATAACTTCTAAAAAGAATTGGAGAGAGAATAGAAGAAGAGAAGACAGAAGATACTTCTCTGAAAGAACAAATGAATAGCACAAAAGCAGAATATTAGAAAAGCAGTCTAGCAGATCAACTCATCCAGCTTAGATCTCACTCGTGTGGGCTCATGACCTATAGTGCTATTAGGAATAGTTTCTCACAGCCTTAAGCCTACCAACTCAACCAACTTGGAAATAGTACATTGCCATCCTTCTAAGGAAGTACTTACCTACTAGCAGGGAGAGAGGTTGAGGGGAATGAATGAGAGAGAGACAGAAGGAAGGAGGGAGATAAGGAGGTAGATGGATAGATAGATAGATAGACAGACAGATAGAGAGAGAGAAAGAGAGAGAGAGAGTTCCTGGAGAGGTTGAAGTTATTTGAATGAGGGACTATATTAGTATATATATATATATATATAAATATAAATAGAATAAATGCAAAGTAGTTAAATAGAGGGCAATTTGAAAGAGAAGGGAACTCGCATTTGGGAGTCTTAAGGAAAGGCTTCTTGTAAAAGCAGGGTGAGGAGGGAGCATATTACAGGCATGAGGAACTGAAAGCACAAAAGTACAAAGATGGGAAATGCAATTTCATGTTTAAGGAATAGAGAAAAGGATAATTTAGATGGATTGCTTGTGTGGTTGTCCTTCGTTCTCGAAAAGAACCATGACATCAGGGAGATGATGACATGACTTGCAATTGACTTTGATTTGAGTGAGGGAGGGCTGAGATAGATTGCAAAGTATAAGCTGATAGCAGAGTAGAATGAGACTGGAAAGAAGGGTTGGAATCAGATTGTGAGGGGTTTTAGAAGTTGAACAGAGGAATTTGTATTTAAACCTAGAAGCCATAGAAAACCACTGGAGTTGGGTCTCTATTCTTTTGCCTTCCCCTTGACCACAACATAGATAAAATGATGGTGAACATTCCTTACCAGCCTCAGGGATTTCGTGTCCCTGACATTTTTTATAGGACTGTGGCATTCTTTTGTATTAATCATAGCATTAGTCAGTTATTTGATCTTCCTTCTATCTTTGTGTGTGTTTTTAAAATGTTTTTTTTTTAAATCGGAGTCACTTGATACATTCCTTATATAGTCACCTTGGTTTCTTTAGGAAGTTTGACGCTTTCCCTTTCCATTGTAATAACCAGCTTGTTTTTTCAAGATACTAGTCTGTTGAAACCTATATGTCCTTTCTCTGAATGTTTTGTAATCCATTCTTCCCAAATGTAGAATACACATCAGACATTGCCTTATATCCTCAGCTACTTTATCAGAACTCTATGTTAGAGTGGTCATTTACCTTGAAGTAACCTGCTTTTTTATTAATAATCAACTCTTGTCATGAGTTCCAGAAAAGCAGCCTTCCTTGTTACTTTTTCTGATTTTTTTTTTCAACGGATGAAATTGTCATTAAATTCACTTATCATATCCTTTACCAATACTGTTACTTTTTCATAAATATAACGATATCAAGCCATAGTCCAAGTCATGAATCATATCCCACCAGGTTTTGGCAATACCTTTGAGGTCAGATTCCACTCCCCCTCCCCTATTCATATTAGGATTTCTAACTCATCCTGTTTTTTGTCATACATTGTGGATTTGAAAATAGATATTTAAGATCATTATGCTGCTCTCTTTTTGGCTACTCTCACCTGAGAACTGTCCTGTCCTTGGCTGTTTTACTTCTATGCTATACCTACTACTCTCAATGGTACCAGAATTGGCAGATCTGTGGGAAGTTTTTCCCTCCTCTTTCCTTCTCAGTTTAAAGCCCTGTTGAATAGATTTGCAAGATTTAGGCCAATACATTTTTATTGGCCCCTATTCATCCCTGGCTAAGAGCCCATCCTTCCTATATTTGAAGCCAATGTCCAGAAATTTAAACTATATTCTCTTATAGAATTTTTGAAGCCAACTATTCATTCCACAAATCTGATTTCTTTTTCTGCATTTCCTACCTTCAATTGGTAGTAGTGATGAAAAAACTGCCTGTACCCCTAAAGTTTTTCCTAGGATTTCGTAGTTCTAAGTAATATTTTCTAAGTTCCTTCTGGTATCATTTGGCCATACATGAATTGACAGAAGTGAGTTGTAGTGGCTAAGTTTGATCAGTCTTGAAAGGTTCCTTGTCAAATTTCATAAGCATACTCGGAACAGCAGACCTCTTGTTTCTTGCCAGATTAAAAAATTACTGTCTTTGTACCCTGTTAAAAAAAATAAACAAGACCACTATTTGTTTGTTCTCTTCTTCTGCGGATGAAACTAAATAATACTATAGCAACATAAGCATTATACCTACCCTAACATGTTACTAAGACACTGGTGGATGAATATTATTATATTTTCAAGGGTAAAGAAAAGACTCCTGAGGGCATACAAAAAATTCACCATTCACCAGCCCCTTTTCTCTCTTTAAAATAATTGTTTTATTTTTTGTTTTTCTCTATAAATCTGTCATTTCTTAGTGTCACTCCCCTATGCTAGAAGATTCCTTTGCAGTAAAATAAAACAAATGGGTACATTGCCCAAGTCTGACAGAATATGCTTAATTCTGCATTAGTTCAGTTAAATTTACCAGTAGTCCTTTGGAGTCAAAATTGATCATTTTATTGATCTGAAATCTCATGTAGCTTCTTTTACATTACTGTTAGAATTCTCTACATTGTTTCCCTTGAATTTGATTATTTTACCCAGCATTATTTCAAACAAGTCTTTCCACGTTTCTGAATTCCTGATTAGTCATAATTTACTAGAGCATGGTTATATTTCATTACATTCATATGCCACAATTTGCTCAGATAGGCTTCCATTAATTAACACCTATTTGGTCTTGAGTTTTTAGCTACCACAAAAAGTGCTGGTAGGAACATTTTGGTGTATATGGAACATTTTCTCTGTCTTTGACTTCTTTGAGGGATGTAGACAGTTATAGCATTGATTATAGTATAAAGGATCAGAAAAATTTCATCACTTTCCAAGAATAGTTCTCAATTGTTTTTCAGTGCGGTTGAACCAGTTTACAACTCCATTAAAAGTGCATTGATGCTTTCCACAGCCCTTCCAAAGATGATGATTTCCATCTTTTGTGATCTCTGATAATTTGTTAGATATGAAGTAAAATTGAAGAATTATTTTAAATTATAATTTTCTTATTCATCATTTGGAACATTTTTCATGTAGTATTGATAATTTACATTTCTTATCTTTAAAAACACTTCATTCATGTTCTTTGAATACTTATCTGTTAGGGAATGGCTCTCAGTCTTATATATTTATATCAATTACCTAAGTATTCTGAATATCACCAGAGATAGTTGGTGAAAATATTTTTTTTCTCCCAATTAATAATTTCTCTTCTTTTTCTAGTTACATTGACTTTGTTTTCATACAAGCTTTTAATTTTCATATGATCAAAATGGCCTCTTTGGGGTTTTTTTGTGATCTTTTCTGTATATCATTTGATTATGAATTTCTCCCTCAAACAATGGAATTAAAAGGTAACTCCTCTCATTCTCTTCTGGTTGTCATCAACCCATTGCTTTTGTTTTAATGGTGTAACCTTTTATACAAAGGCTATTTATCTACTTGTGACATTTTAGTACATGGTAATAAGATGGTTATGGAAACCTAACTACTGCTAAAATGCTTTCAGTTTTCCCAACAGTTTGAGTCAAATAGGGAATTTTTACCCTAACAAATGGTGCAGAATTACTCTTTGGTTTATTGGGGGAGAAAAGGAAATAAGCATTTATTTAATGCCTATTATGTGTCACTGTGCTAAATGTTTTTTTTTTTTTTTTTAGTATTGTCTCATTTGATCCTCACAACAACCCTTTGAGGTAGATACTATTAACATCCCACTTTATGGTTGAGGAAACTGAGACAAACAGAGGTTAAGTGACTTGTATAGGGTCACACAGCTAATAAGTATCTGAGGATAGATTTGAAGTTAGGACTTCCTAACTCTAGGCCCAGTGCACCACCAGCTAACTGTTACTGAGCACTGAGATACTCTGTTTGATTGATTCTGGGTCTTGCTTATCTAGTCTGCTTCACTGTTATACTTATCCAATTTCAGCCAAATTTTGATAATCATTGCTTTGTAATAGGTCTGGAAATGCTAGGTCCCCTTAATGCCTATTTTTTTCATGATTTTCCTTGAGATTATAGATCTTTTTTCTCTTCAAATGAATTAATTTTTTCATTTTATAAAGTAACTGTCTGATCGTAGTCTTTTGACTAGTAGAACGTTAAGTCTGTAAAGCAATAAAGTAACCCCTTGATTAAAGTATTTGATAGATCACAAAATAGATCACAATCCATACTACTTTAAGTATTATACTTATTTTTATTACATTGGTATGATGAAAACACAAACAATAAATCTGATTTCATTTGATTATCTTCCTTTATTTCCATAAAGAACATTTTAGTTGCTTGTGTATATATTTATATACATGTGTACTATATGTGTGCATATATATGTGAATATATACACATATATGTGTTTATATGTGTGTGTGTGTGTGTGTGTGTGTATCATGAGTGTGTCTTGGGTTAAATCTCAGATATTTTAGAGATTTCATAGTTATTTTAAATGGGTTTTCTCTTTCTATCTCCTCCTGGTAAGTTTTGTTAGTCTGATAATTTTGTGGATTTATTTTATGTTCCACTATTTAAGTGAAGTTAATAACTTTTTCAATTTTTATAAGGTAAACCATAATATAATTTTTTAAAAATAGAGATAACTTTGCATTCTGTTTGTCTATCCAATTTGTTTTTCTTGTATTATTGAAAGATAGCATTTGGGGGTGTATCAGCAATGCAGTATTCACAATACCCACAGTAACTATAAATATGCTGATATAGTTATTAATCACAAAATGGAACAGGCTCTCTACATAAGAAATATAGATAGTGCATTCATTTAAATACCAGAAGACTGAGTCCCAAAACCAGAAAGTCAAAGCCAACCCAGTAGTGATGAAGTTGGCACCTGTGATCAAAGTAGTAAAGACCCACATCCTCAAGCCTTCAAACAGGACAGGCTACCTCAGGCAACGATCCTCCTCTCCTCACACACGCAACTGCTCAGCGTCCAGGCAGCTTGGTCCCAGCAGCTCCGGCCCCTGGCAGTTCCTGCCCCAGGCAGTCCTCAGCAGGAGTCCTTAGCAGAGATTCTGGCCCGCTCAAAGCAAAAAGAGTTCGCAGCCGCAGCCACTGCCTCTGACTCCGCTTCCAGTCCGCACCCGCACGGAGACTAGCTTGGTTCCGGCATTCTCTTGCTCCACCCCTTCCTGCTACGTCAGCAAGCTCAAGGGGCATGGAAGATCTTCAAATCCCAGTATTGTTACAGGGGGCTACAGTAAATTCCTTCCTTAAAAATATGATATGCTTGGTTCTGTAGAGATACTGTTTACCATATTAAGGAAAGATCCTTTAATTTCTGTGTTGTATTTTTAATACAAATGTGTACTGTCTTTTTCAAAGATCATTTTTGTCATCTATTCATATAAATGTTATTTTTGTTAATTTTGTTTATATGATTTATTATTTTTATAGATTTACCAATGTCCCTTCAATTCTAATATAAATGCAACCTGATAATATTAAATAATTTTAAGTACATTGCTATCAACTTTTCTCTAATAATTTAATAAATTCATTATTTTTGCTTCAATATCATTTTTATATTGGCTTATAGTTCTCTTTCTCACTTTATCTCTCTCTGGATTGGTTTTCATGATGACATTTGTCTCACTGAAGGAATTTGGTAAGTTTTCTTTTTTATTTTTGTAAATAGTTTATCTAGCACAAGAGCTAATTATTCTTTATATGCTTAAAAAAATTCAATTGTTAATGTTAGAAAAAGTTAGTAACATAGTGGATAAAATATTAGACCTGGAGTCAAGAAGACCTGAGTTAAAATCCTACCTCAGACATTTACTAGCTGTGAGACTCTAGGCAAGTCTCCTAACCTATCTCAGACTCAGTTTCTTCCTCTTAAAAATAAGGGAGAATAATAACATCCATTTTCTGACCATGTGACTCCCCTAATCAACCAACTCCAGTGATTTTATGTTACCTGTAAAACAAAATATAAACTTCTCTATTTAGCTTTTAAAGCCTTAGACAACTTGGTCCCAACCTTCTGCCTTCTGACTGACTTTATATCTCTTCTATATATTTTTATATTAACTTGCTGTCCAAACTATTAGAATGGAAGCTCATTGCGAGTAGGGATTATCTCATTCTTTGTACTCTTATCCATAGCAAATGTTTAATAAATAGTTATTGATTCATTGACTGAATGAATCTGACTCATAGAATTGTTGTAAAGACCAAATGAGATAATATATGTAAAGTGCTTTGCAAATCTTAAAACATTATTAATGTAAGGGTAGAGTTGATTGATTGTCAAGTCAATTAAGTCACCCCACTCCACATGAAATGAACAAGATGCCCAATCAACCCATTTCAATTATAACCCTTAGACTAAATGTGAAAAATCTTTTAAATTTATTTGATGAAGTCAAGTGATACCAGGAGGTATGTTCTAATTGTCTGGGGGATTTTGTCATGCCCTTGAAGTCCAATATAAAAGCTTTGAGTTAGCTGGAATCACAAAGGTCCAGAAAGAGGAATAAGCATATGTTTCTAGCACATCTCTGAATAGGGGGAAGAGAGTCTTTGTCTTTAGCCTTGGCCAGGTCTTTTCTCCACCTACCTCTTCCCCCCGCCTTTGGCAAGAGGAAAACTTTGAAAACTTCAAAGAGTTCAAAAGATTTTGGACTTCTCATTTTCTTATCAGTATTCTACCATCATTCCCTGAGGAAAGCAATAGCTGGTGGCAGTCTTTGTATTGGGAGACAAGGACAGATAGGTGCAGATTCAACATATTTAGGGGAAAATTCTTGTGTACCTCACAAATGGGAGAAAAGGACTTCTAATATCTGGTTATTTATATTCCCTAAGCTTGAACCAATTTCCCCCTGAATTCTGTATGAACTTGTAGGAGAATAAGAGGGTTTCTCTCTTAGTCATTGCTGGCAAGATTCTTGCCAGGCCTCTAAATAGCTTAATCCATCACCTGGAAGGTGGTCATCTACTTGAGAGGCAGTGAGGTTTCAGAAAGATCCAACGAGGAATGGTTGATATGGTATTTGTTGCCCAACAACTCCAGGAGAATTGCGAGGAGCAGAACAGAGGTCTGTATACAACATTCATTGATCTGTCCTGTGATGCTGTCAGTTGTGAGGGCTTGTGGAAATTCATGGAAAAATTTACCCTGAGGAGTTCATCAGTATTGTATATCAGTTTCATGATGGCATACTTGCATGTGTTCTGGATAATGGGCTATGCTCTCAAGCTTTCCCAGTCACCAGTGGAGTGAAGCTGAGCTGTGTGCTTGCTCCCATGCTTTTTAGTATGATGTTTTTAGCCATACTGTTAAATGCCTTCAGTGAGGACAAACATGGCATCAAGGTCAGCTACCTCATTGATGGTAAATTCTTTAACTTGAAAAGGCTACAAGCTAAGACTAAACTGGAGGGGGAGTTGGTATGTGATTTTTTTCTTTGCAGATGATTGGGCACTCAATGCAACCTCTGGGTTTGAGATACAACAAAGTATGGATTGATTCTCTGCTGCTTCTGCTAATTTTGGTCTAACAATTAACACCAAGAAAACACAGGTTCTTCACCAGTCAACACCACATCATCTTTATGTGAAACCATCAGTTACAGTGAATAAAGAAATTTTGAATGCTATGGGTAATTTCAGTTATCTTGGTAATATACTTTCTAAAGATGTCCACATAGATGATAAGGTTGACACACAGATTGCTCAGAGCTAGCTCAGTGTTTGGGAGGTTTCAAAGAACAGTGTGGGAGAGAAGAGCTATTAGACTGCCTACCTAACTACAGTATTGACCTCCTTGCTGTATGCCTATAAAACACTGGACAGTATACTAGTGTTGTACCAGAAAACTGAATCTCTTCCATCTGAATTGCCTTAGGAATATTCTAATAATCACCTGGCAAGATAAGGTACTGGACACTTGGCAGCTAACAAACTCTATTGCAAAAAGTGCAACTCTGATGGGCTGGTTATATTGTTTGAATGCCAAACATGTGTTTGCCCAAAAGACTATTTTGAAGAGAAGTCATACAAGACAAGGGCTTACATGGAGATCAGAAGACATGATACAAGGACACTATCAAGGTCCTTCTGAAGAACTTTGGATTCGAATGTGAAATATGGGAAACATTGGCACAGAACCATACAACATTACATGCCCCCATCAAAGAAGGGGCTGTGCTCTATGAGCAAAGCATTATTGTAGTAGCTCAAAAGAAACACGAGATGTGCAAATTTCAAACCATCTCCACTTCAAATGCTCATATGGACTACTTGTGCCCAGCCTGTGATAGAGACTTCCAGGCTTGTACTGGTCTGATCAGGCACAGTCAGACACATCGTACCTTAACTCCAACATAGTGATGTCACTTAGGTTCTCTTCAAGAACAGAAAATAACAACCACCAATGAAGAAAATATGTCACAGACTTCTGGGGAGGGGGAGGGAAGAGGGGGAAGGTTGTTTTGTATCAAATGCACTTAATGTACTACCTTAGTAAATACTCTTAGTAAATACTTCTAAAAGTTTCTTATGACTGGCTGACTAAATTGATTTTTAACTGATAATTTTTTGGGGAAATACACAAATAAGAGCACAAACTTATGGCATTAGAGACTCATTCCTTGACAAGATACTCCTACAATCCTGATATATAGATGTCCCCAGCTCTGAGGACCTGAATAATCAGGGGAGTAGGAATCAGAATAAGATTCCTTGGATCTCATATGGGCAACATTTACATTTTAGCTATTATTGTCATCATTGTTGTTATTATTTAGTTGTGTTTCCAATTGTGTGCAACTCTTTGTGACCCCATTTGGAGTATTCTTGGCAGAGACTGGAGTGATTTCCCAATTTCTTCTCCAGCTCATTTTACAGATGAGGAAACTGAGCTAAACAGGATTAAGTGACTTGTCCAGGCTCCACACAGAATAACAAGAGTCTTAGGCCAAATTTGAACTCAGGAAAATGAATCCCCCTGACTTCAGGCACGACACTCTACCTAGCTATTCCTATTATTATTATCATTAGTGTCATTAATTCCTCTGGGCCCCCTGGGTTTTTTTTATTCCTTTGTAAGTTATTTCATTGATGGCTTGCTTAGCTTCTCTTTCTAGGACCAGGTTGTTTAGACTCTCTTCCTTTTTGTTAATCTGTGTATTATATGTTTTTGTAAATATTTGTTAATTTAATTTGATTTTTTAGTTTTGTTAACATAAGATTTAAACATTTTTTCTCTATTTGTTGTGAATTGTCACTGTTCATTTATCATTTTGGTACCTTGATTTTTGTCTCTGTCTCACTGTTAAGTTGGCTCTTGGTTTGTCTATTTTATTGAAATTTTTATAAGTCAGCTCTTAGTTTTGTTGATTCTCCAATTAGTAATTCTGTTTCAATTTTATTTCTTTCATTTTGGGGTTTCTATTTTTATATGTCT
>CM053586.1:90813388-90843768 GCA_028646515.1 Pseudochirops corinnae
CGGTTCACAGTGCTGATATGGTTCCTCGTAGCTGAGCTGACTTTAGTGGGAAGTATCTTTGTGTGCGTTTTGGAGTTCTAGGATTGGTTTAGAGTCCTATTTTATGGTATTTTGGGGTGGCTATGTGAGAGCTGTGATATGTTGCTGCTGCTAGGCTGCAATCTTGGCTCCGCCCCCTTCCCTCTCTCTTAAAGGTAAAGTAACAATATCTAAATTCTCTGTGAAATGGGCGCTTGAAGTTGAAGTCGCATTATTACCAAGCTGTATGGGATATTCAGGGAGGAATAGTGCCCCTGGTGTGAGGGCTTGCTGAGCCCTTTTTAGGTCTGTTCATCTACCTTTGGTATCTACCTTCACTCAACTCTCACCTGTGGCTCCAAGAAGCAGGAGAGTGTGTAGTGGCCAAACCGTCTTGGCAGACAGTCTAAATCAGGTTGGGGGCAATCAATATCCCTCAAATCCACCAGTGAGTTAGGGGGATGTCTGCACTATGCATGTGAAGACTTCCTGTGGCAGAAGAGGTGGATGAGAACAATTTGTTCCAACAGCCGCAAAGGTAGCAGAAACGGACACTGTGGAGTGCTTAGAACTCAGTCAGAAATTGAAGACCTTATGATCATCCACCACATCCCAGGCCATCACCAGTCATCCTGACTTCTGTCTTGCCACTGAACTGATGACTCTGGAAGACACAGTGGGGCTGACAACTTTGTGCAACTCTGCCTCACTTAAATTCAATTCATGTACAAGTCAAGACATACTCTTTGATGTCACTGGTCATTGATAATAATGCATTATTATCTCTTTGGGAAACTTGTGCCCTTCATCATTCTCACTTTCTCTTATCTGCAATTCCTTCCTTTTCACTGACCATTTTCTCTCCACCTAACGAATATGTCCAGGTTTCTCCTACTCTTAAAAATGTTTATTTGACCTTATCATTTCCTCAAGCTATCATACTACATCTTTCCTCCTTTTCATAATGAAACTTCTAGAAGAAATCATCTATACTCATTGCTTCATCTTCCTCAATTCTCACTCACTTTTCAATCATTTGAAGTTTTTCTTCTGATCCTGTAAGTTGACCAATATTTCTCTCTTCATGGTTAGCGACAATCTCTTAACCACAAAATCCAACAGCCTTTTCTCTGTCCTCATTCTTGGAAATTTTTTACACTTTTGACTGTCCCCTTCTTCTAGACATTTCTCCTCTGGCTCTCACGACCCTCTTCTCTTTTAGCTTTCCTTCTTTCTTTAGGACTATTTATTTTCATTCTCCTTTGCCAGGTCATTATACTTTTCTAGTCATGTAAGTATGAATGTCTCCAAATGGTCCCCTGTCTCTTTTCTTTCTATGCTCCCTTTCTTTATACTTGCTTTAGCTATCACTAAGTTTTTCCACTTCAATGCAGATGACTCCTAAACTGATACAGCTAGCCTTTTTCTCTCCTGAATTCAACCCCTCCAGTACCAACTTCTTGCTGAGCATCTCCCCTCTAGAAGTTCGATAGGCATTGCAAAACCAATATATCCAAAACAGAACTTATTAGATTTCATCCAAAATCTAACCTTTCTCCAAAGTTCCCTATTTCTGTTGTTGGTGTTATAATCTTTTTTCAGTTACACAAATTCACAGCATTGGAGTCATTCTTAATTCTTCTGTGTCTCTCTCGATGCGATACTTAATGCAATCTCTTGTGAAGTCTTACTGATCCTGTCTCCATAACATCTCTCATATCTATCTTTTCCCTCATACAGCCTCTGCCTTAGCTCCCACTCTCATCACCTTTCCTTCTGAACTATTACCTTAATTGGTCTTCCTGCCTCCAGGCTCTCCTCTATCTATCCATCATAAATTTATATTCCTAAAACAAAGATTTAAAGGTGTCACCTCCTAGTCAAGAATCTTCAGTGGTTCCTTATTGCCTCTAGGCTAAAATACAAATTCTTCAGTTTGACATTGAAATTCTTCCACAACCCAGCTCTCACCTTCCTCTCCAATCTTATGTTATATTATTCTCTTTCATGAAGTGTCTGTTTCAATCAGACTTGCCTGCTAGCTGATTTTGTTATATGACATCCCTTCTCCCACCTCTGGGCCTTTGTACAACTGGACCCTCATGTTTGAAATGTACTCCTTCCTTATCTCTGCCTCATATGATAAATTCTTTCAAAGAAGTTTAGGAGGCATCTCCTACATGAAGCATTTCATAAGCTTCCATAGTTTTTTAGTGTTCTCTCCCATTGTATATGTTTTACTTTTAATTGCTTTAATAAATGTTATATTCTCTCAGTAGAAGGTGAGCTTTTTTGATGTTCTTCACAATGCCTTACAGAGTATGTGCTGAACAAATTTGTGTTGGAATGAATTGCCTTGAATCATTAGATTTATTCCATCATTCTAGCCTGTCGATGTATCTTTATGTGCTGTCTCTGTCAGTCAGTGTGTTACATGTGCCTTCAAGCTTCATGTCATTTGCAAATTTGACAAGCATGACTTTTTATGACTTCACTCAAATTATTGATAAAAATGTTAAAAGGATAGCATAAATCCAAGATAAGTAAAAAGATGGAAATGCAAAGTGAATAGTGACTTTTTGTTCTGGTGGTAGGAATGTAGGCCAGTGTTTACCAATTCCACATTTCCTCCTCTGGGATAATTAAATACCTTTTGAGGATTTCTACCATGTCAAGACTATTTGCATGGCCATGATCCTACCTGCCAAGGATATGAAAGGGCAAAATGCAAAGGTAGGGGTGTGTGTGTGTGTGTGTGTGTGTGTGTGTGTGTGTGTGTGTGTGTGTGTATGTGTGTGTGTGTGCCTATTTCCAGCTTCAGACAGAAGCTTTGGGGGTTTTAGACTATGTGGAGGTCACATAACCTGCAACCTGTGGCAGGAAAGAGGTCAAAGGAATTTATCTGCCTTGATGGACTTTTTTTTGAAGTGAGCAGAAATGAAAAGGTCTTGACAGCTACCTGGCTGATTCTTTTGTGTTTCCATTGGGTATATTATAGGACTTCCAAAATAAAAAGGCCAAAAATGTGTTGGTTGAGTTCTAAGGCCCTGAGATAGTATTTTTTTAAAAAATGTTTGAGGGGGAAGCAATCAGGGTAAAGTGACTTGCCCAGGATCACGCACTAGTGAGGCTGAATTTGAACTCAGGTCCTCTTGGTTCCACAGCAGATGTTCTATCACTGATCCCTGCCCCATAGTATTAAAGAAGAATGATAACACTTCTAGTAAGGAAACAGGTGACAGCTCTGAAGATGACCAGCAGCAGTTTGATAGAGAAAGTAACTGAAGACAGAGAAGAGGAGGGAGAAGAGAATAAGCATTTATATAGCACCTACAATGTGCTAAGCACTTTATAAATATTATCCCATTTGATCTTCACAACAACTCTGAGAGGTAAATGCTATCATTGAGGAAACAGACAAAGATTAAGTAACTTGTCCAGGGTTGATCCACAGATCATAAATGTCTGAAGCCAGATTTGAACAAGGGTCTTTCTCACTCCAGACCCAGGGCTCTATCCATTGAGTCACTTATATATCTCAGAGAAGAACATTATACTTTAAAGATTTGTAATATCAGCAGCAATGGCAGTAGAAATGAAGAATTCCCAGGGGAAAAAATGCCTCCTACATGCAGATGAATGTCTGATCTAACCACGACAGTTCTTTTTGTGAATGTCTCTAGAAGTAGAGACCCCAGATTATTCTGGTAGCCCCTTGCAAGCAAATGAGGAATTAGAAAGCACTTATTGAATCCCTATTCTAAGTAAGGCTTTTCTGGGTGTGGTGGAAGAAAGAGAATGTTAAAGAGAGGACATATTAGCTGCCTAACTGAGAAAGTCAAGCTTGAGTTCCTGTGGCAGGGCACAAAGTAAAACTTCAGTGACTAGATACAAGGAGATCCCCTGTGAAAGTCAATCAGGCAACACTCATTTATTAAATAGTTACTGCATGTTAGTCACTGTGCTAAGCATCGGAGATAAAAAGAAAGGCAAAAAATACTGCTTCTGTTCTCAACGAGTACATGTGCCAGTGGGGGAGACAACATGTCAATAGCTGGATCTATGTAAAATATACAAAGACAATATGGAAAGTAACCTCAGAGGGGAAGGCAACTATTGACTGGGGAACCAGAGAAGGCCCTGTGGAGAAAGTGGGATTTGAGTCGAATCTTGAAGGAAACCAGAGCAGCTAAAAGGTGGAGATGAAGAGAGAGAGCGTTCCATGGGGGACAGCCAGGGTAAAGACAAAGAGACGGGAGGGAGTGTTATGTTTGACAGAACAGTGAGTGGGTCAGTATAGCTGGATCACAGAATGTGTGCAAATGAGTCAAGTATAAGAAGAATAGAAAAATTGAAAGAGGCTAGGTTATGAAGAGCTTTAAATTCCAAACACAGGCCTTTATATTTGATCCTGGAGGAAAAAGGAAGCCACCAGAGATCAATAATTAGGGAGATAACTAGATTGGACCTATAATAGAAAAATTACCTTGACAGCTGAGTGAGATATGGAATGGAATTGGGAAAGGTTTGAGAAAGACCAGTTAGAAGGCTATTGCAATAAGGCAAGCAAGCAGTGATGAGGGCTGGAACTAGGGTAGTAGCTGCATGAGTGGAGAGAAGTAGATGTATATGAGAAATGTTATAAAGATAGAAATGAAAAGATTAAGCAACATATTGATTAGCTTTGTGGGATGAGTGAGAGAGAAGAGTTGAGAATTACACCAAAGTTGAGAGCATGGATGACTGGGAGGAATAAGGGGTCATTTTGGAGATGGTGAATTTGGGATGTCTATGGTTCATCCAGTTGGAGATATCTGAGAGGCAAATGCAGACATGCAAGTAGCATAGAGGAGAGATTAGGACTGGATATATAGATATGGGAATTATCTACATAGAAAGATGATTGAACCAATGGGAACTGATGAGATCATGCAAGAGAGTATAGAGCAAGAAGATAAGGGTACCCAGGATAGAGTCTTAGGGGATGCCCATGATCAGTGAGCATGAGTTGGATGAAAAACTGCCAAAGGAAGGTGAAGAACAGTCAGACAGATAGGAAGAGAGCCAGGGGAGAGTAGTGTCATAAAAACCTAAAGAGTAGAAAGTATCCTGGAGAAGAAAGTGATCAAAAGATTTAGAAGAGGTCATTAGGTTTGGAAATTAAGGGACCATTGGTAATTTGAGGGAGGGCAGTTTTGATTGAATGATGAGGTCAGAGTCAGATTTAGAAACTAATGAAAGGAAAAGAAATGGAGGCACCAGGTGTAGATTGACTTTCTTAAGGAGTTCAACCATTAAGGGGAGGAGAGGTATACGTTTATGGATGGTGGAAAACTGGATCAAGTGAAGATTTTTTTTTTAAAGGTGAGGGAGACATGAGTATGTTTTTAGACATTAGGAAAGAAGCCAGTAGATACAGATTGAAGGTAAGTGAGAAAATGAAGAGGTAGTGGGAGCAATTTCCTGGAGAAGTTGGGGGGATGGTATCAAGGATGTAGACATGTTGTCCTTGGCAAGGAGAAGAACAACTTACTGTCCTGAGACAAAAGTGAAGGAGAAGTTATTGGGGGGGAATATATCTGAGTGAAGTGAGATGAGGAGATGGGAAGAAAGCAGAGCTCTCCTAGAATGTTCTCAATTCTTTTCAGTTGAATTATGAAGTAGGGTCCTCCACTATGGAAAGATTGTGCCATGAAATACTTGAAGCAATGTAAGAAGGTTTGTAATAGCCACTCTGAAAGGTGGTATGGTGAAACAATTAGGGAGAAATATTTTCCTGGCCGCAAAGAGGGTCAAGTTACAATTAGATAGTGTGAATTCTTAGTCAAAGTTGTTATCAGTGGTAGGAATAAAAAAAAAAAAACCGTCTTCAAGGAGCTTGTTACTTTAATCCATTTGTCTTTGAATCAGCTCCTTGGGACAATTAAAAGTCAGCCTGACTCTTTTCATATCTTATCACTTGCTTCTATAGCACCCTGCCTAAGTAAGTATTTCCCTGATGGACAACCTTTAGACAATGTGGGTGAAATGTGTGGTGAGAGACATGATTTCTAATGGGCTGAAATATTTCAGCTTGAAAAGAAAAAGGAGAAGCTGAGGGAAAAAAGAGAAGAGTTAAGAAGAGACAAGGAATGAATTTTGAATGACTAAAGTAAGCCCTTGGCCTGTGAGGAAAGTCCATACTGTAATATATCCTTTGGTTCCCAACACACCTGCATTCCCAGAGACTGCTAAATGCAGACTTCTTGGGTAAGATTGTTCTCTCCCTGATTAAGCTGAGATTTGCTCTCATACCTGAGTCATAGAGGAATGACCACAGCTATTCTCAGACTCCTGCATGGTAAATTCCTCTGATTATGGTTTTATTGTTTGCTTTGATAAACATTTACTCACTATCCATGATTTTTTTTTGGAAGGGGGAGGCAAGGCAGTTGGAGTTAAATGACTTGCCCAAGGTCACACAGCTAGTGTCAAGTGTCTGAAGTTATATTTGAACTCAGGTCTTTCTGACTCCAGAGCCAGTGCTCTATTCACTGTGCCACCTAGTTGCCCCATCCATGATTTTTGTCATAAGTATTTGGTGAAAGAGGAGTTAATACAGCTGTTATTAAGCTAACTGGTACCTCCCTGCCTGGGGTGAGGCCACTTAATACCCAGAATGACCAGGGAAAGTCACTTTTATCCCAAAGCCCCAAATAACAACATATTCCTAGAATGCAAAAGTCTGATGTGTAACAGCCATCATTCCATCACTAATACCACACCCCTCTAGAAGATAGGAGAGTAAAGGAATGATTATCCTATCACAACCACATTTAGCAAAGGTGGAAATCAGTCTCACTTGGAATCATGGAGTGTGACATTCTGGTTTCCCATATCCTTCTATAAATCCATGCTATGCCTAGGGTCCCTGATGCCCAGTTAAAACTTCTCTTTAGTTTTTTCCTTCTTCCTGTCCCTTCCAAATATACACAGTTGATGGTTACCCTAAATGTCCCAACCCTATACATTGTCTTCCCTGTAGATTCAGGGCATTGGAATGTGATATTAAGAATCCTTTCCAATTGCCTTCTCCCACATTCATCTCTGTACACACTCCCCAAAGAAACAATAGATTTACTTTGAACATGAAAATGAGAAGTAAGAAAAGTGCATGGAAAAGAAGAGAATAAGACTTGAAGGAGCATCACCTTATTCCACTGACTCAAAGAATAAGGGTAACAGTGGAATACTGGAAAAAGGAGGTTTGGAGGCTCTTTCTCGTCTCTACTTTGCCATCTCCTGATGCTCTCTCTGTATCTTCAATTGAAGGTGTGGCCCATAGGGCAACCCAGGACCTTGACTGTACTATCACCACAGGTGTGGGGATGCTGCCACATTGACCCATCCCCTTCCCCTTAGGGAATCACTGAGAGCATCTCTTATCTTAGACCTAATTCTGAGAATGGCAGAGAAATGGATTGTTTTCATGCTTAGAGAAAAGGCTAATAGAAATGCCCCCTCTCCTCAGTATGTGTCAACAGATACCCAGCCCCCTCTCTATGCACGGCCTATGTCTATCCAAAGCATCATCATCTCCTATTAAAGAATTTTCACTTCTCTCCTCAATTGCCCAGTTTTTCTGACTATGCAGTCCCAATCTTAGATAATGATCCACTCCGTACTTCACTTCGTTCTGCATAGCCCTAGCCAATGTTGTAAAAATCTGCAGGTTGAGTGATTGATTCTTTATAAAAGGAAGTGCCCTCTTATATGAAAAAAGTATTGTGGCCTGAAAGGAAACAGGTTTATTTCTTGATTCTATAACAATTATTCAATCCTTAGCCCCTTCAGAGTTTTAGGCAACTTTAAATACATAACGAATAAATTATGAAATGATACCACAATGGTATCAGGTTTTGTTGTTGTTGAGTTATTTTCCATCTTGTCCAACTCTTTGTGACCTCAGTTGGGGTTTTCTTGGCAAGAATACTAAAGCGTTCTGTTATTTCCTTCTTCAGCTCATTTTACAGTTGAAGAAACTAAAGCAAACAGGGATAGGTGACTTTCCCAGGGTCACACAGCTAGTAAGGGTCTGAGAACAGATTTGAACTCAGGAAGAGGAGTCTTCATGACTCCAGGCCCAGAACTCTATTCACTGTGCCACTTAGCTACCTGGTATCAAGAGCAGAGGCAATTGCCTTGGATCTTCAGTTATTCTGACTAAGATGTGTAGTGTACAATGCAGTGAATTTAGCTGGAGAGTATATTTTGCCAAGCAATGATGTATCCAAATTCAGAAGATACTATGTTGAAAGAAAGAACCAGTAGTATTTGCTAAAAAAATCAAAATGCCAAAATATTTTATAATCGTCTACACTTCTCTTGCAACTAGAAATGATGTACTTGTAAAATGTTTGATCTGTCTTTGACTTAATCATTAACTGAAAGTTAAACACCCCACTTTGAAAAAAATGATTTTTCTTTTTGCAACTTAGTGAGAGCAAAATAATGTCTTGACCTGAACATTGAAATATTTTATGATGGTAATTTTTAAATTTCTTTTCTTGTTCAGAAAGAACCATACCAGCCTCTAATTAGGATTACTTATGTATTTAAATAGATTTTTGAGTTAAAAGCAGCTGCCACTAGGTGGCAAACAATCTACACATAGGATTGCACACGCAAAAAAAGAATTTATAAATCCATTGTGTGTCCTGTACATATGTTGGCTAGGCCTAGATATTGAAGAATAGCTCTATATGGTAGAAAATGATCTCCCATATATAAATTATGGTATGAGCACTCGATAACCCAAATGTAACAATTCAGTTCTGATGAGAAATCTCCATGTGTGGTAAGCATAACTTTTGTTTGTCTCAAGTGAATTCTTCACATTTTTTGTAGCTCGTGGGGGTGGTAGACATTTGGTTCTAAGAGCTGTGCAATTACACGAAATTTATCGAGTGTTATGGTTGGACTGGGGCATAGATCATGATAGCATTTTCCTGATATATCCTCTTCAAGAGGAGCCTATCTTCAGGGTTGAGACAAGAACTGGGATTGAAACATTTTAGGATTCAGAAAGACCCTCAACATGATGCCCTAATCCCTCATTTTGGAAGAGCTAATTTTTTTGCAGGATCGTTATTCTTGTCATTTCTTCCTTCCCTATATCTCTAACCTTCCTCCCCTATTCTACACCCACATAGCAATCACACTCATCACCTAGTTCCTAGGCTATTGCAATAGACTTCAATTGTTTCTAGTTACTCTCCACTCCAATTCATCTTCCATATAATGCCAAAGTGATTTTCCTTAAGCACAGATGTGACGGTGTCATTCTTCTATCCAACAAACTCCCATAGTTATATATTAACCCTAAGAGAAAATATAAACTCCCCTGTTTGTCATTCAAAGCTCTACACAACTTACTTTCCTTTCAACTTTATTACATATAACCTTTCTATGAACCCTGTGTCTGGTCAATCTGGTCTTCTCGCTGTTTCTCATGTATTTTCTAGGCCTTTATATTGGATATCTAGACATGCTACCATACTTCTTCCTCTTAGTTTTCTTCGAGATTCAACTTAAGAACCGCTTCCTACATAAAACTTTTATTAATGCTCTTTAGCAGTTTGTTTCCTTCTCCTCAAGGATCTATTGTACCTATTATATCTATTGTACCTATTATATCTATTATGCAATCTTGTATCTATTATAACTATTTTGTGTCATATATCCTCTGGAGTTATTCTCTTAAATCTCATTCCCACTGATATCTGGAGTCATGAGAGGGATGACTGTTACCTTGGATTATAGGGTTAACCCTGTGGTGACACTGTAGATAATGAGCCCCCAACAGTGTGCTTACCACTAATAATCAGCTAGTAGACTAAATTTGCTCTTTAAAAATACATTGCTCAAATGAAGTAGCAAGAACAATTGTTACAATGCATTATCCCTCAAACATGGGATACACTTTTTTACAAATCCATGTTCATGGTGGGGGAGTCAGCACTAACTTAAATTTGTAATGGTAGAGAGGCACATGGGTAGTAGAAACATGTGGGTGGCCAAGGCAATTCATAATACCATAACCTTAAGCACCTTCTAGAAGGTTCTTAAGAATTTTACTATGGCATATGATGTCAAAGTTGGCAATGGATGGGTGGCTCCATGTACTAGTATGGACTGACTACATGATCAAATGGGTTTTAACATACATGTTTATATATACAATCAGACATAGGAACAGAGAGAGACCCAGGAGATCTGGTCTCTCAATGTGGATACTCATGCCACAAATGACCAAATCACTGTTTCTTTGGGTGCCAATGGGGACTATAGTGCTAAGGATCTTCAAGTCTACATACGTATATGTGTGTAATAAATTTCCTGACTTGTGAACCTTTGAGCACTTATGTTCCTTTTTGGTACTCCACCAAATATCATCTCATAGTAACTAATTCTAATGTTATAGGGAGAGCAATCACCCTTTCATGGAGGGCCTGTGTTTCCCTTAAGATATCATGTGTAGTCTACAGTCAGGTCCTGTATTTCTTGGGATCCTGAATACAGAATTCATATAAAAGGAAATCTAAACAGGACTGACATGTCCTACAGATTTGGCCTCAGAGTCTTCTGTCTGATTGTTCATGTGTGAGCCTAGTTTGTTGTTGTGGGGAAGATTGCCCAGAGGTGGATATTTTTATGACAGAATATGACAGTAGGTTTAAGGAGGCCCCTTTGGGCTTGAGCTGGGAGGAGCTGGTATAAGGCAGAGACCTGCCTCCCTCCATTGCTGCCCCCAGATGAATCAGTTTGGGCTGGAACCTTTTTGTTGACTGAGTTCATAGAACCAGATGAAAATGCACTGACCAAACTATGGAACTAAAATGGATAGAAAAGAAACTTCATGATTTGATGCTTGGCTATGTAGCAAGTGCTATGAGAGTCTGGTGGGGGATGACATTCTATTGTCATTATGAGATGTGATGACAGTCAATATCAAGGTGCCCTGTTCTATTTTGACAGTTCATTTTCCTGCAGAGTATCCTTTTTAGCCACTTATGGTTACATTTATAGCAAGAATTCATAATCCAAATATTAACAGTAATGGCAGAATTGGTCTCATTATTCTATAACATCCTAATGGTGTCCTGCCTCAACATTATTATAGAAATTTCATTTTGAAAAATAACTCAAAATTCTCCCAGGATAATTTTCCTTTTAGTATGGAAACTGTCTGCACAGTCGTGTGTGTGTATGTGTGTGTGTGTGTGTGTGTGTGTGTGTGTGTGTGTGTATGAGAGAGAGAGAGAGAGAGAGAGAGAGAGAGAGAGAGAGAGAGAGAGAGTGCGCATGTGTTTTGGCAATTATCCCATTAATTTGTGCCTGATTTATTCCTCGTGGCTATCTACATTGATCAATTGTCTGTTTTACTTTGAAATGCATAGACCAAATCTTCTTTAGTGAGCACTTATCTGATTCTACAGTTTTCCACATACCAACCAAGCATCTCAGCATCCTGCATGTTTTGGTAATTATTAAAAATATAGTTATTAAAATAATGACTGCCCTCATCCTTCTAAAAGAGCTTTCCTATTTCCCTTTCAGGTATAATTGAGGTCTGACTTAGGGATGTAGTGGTGGGTTGTTCTTGTGGGATCGACTAATTCTGTATTGCTTAGAATATTCTTGGAAATGATGGTAAGGCAAACCAAAATTGCTAAGTAACTATCGTCTGTTTTCATGCAGAACCTGATTTAGTGTTTGACTTTAGTTGCTTTTTTTTTAAAAAAAAGGGAATCTAGATGGATTCTCTGCCTATGTTTTTAAACTTAGAATACTAATGATTTAGAACATTTCTCTTTTCCTCATTAATATTATTTATATTTTGTATATCACTTAACAAGGCAGTAGAACCAGAAACCAGACTTCAATAAGTTTTAATCTGCTTTTCCTTCACGATGAGTCAGTGCTGGGTGAGTAATGGCTGTATATCATTTTTTCAAGTACTCTAAAGCTATGCTTAAAACACACACACACACACACACACACACACAACTGCCCTCAGGGCTAATACCTTGTAGAGTGTAATCTTTTTGAGACCAGGTGCTGATTTTTGTTTTGTCATTGTATTCCCAGCACTCAATGCCATACCTTGTATATGGTAGGTGCTTAATCAATGCTCCTTGCATTGTTAATGGATCATGTTCTTTTATACTTATGTCTTTATGGTATTATAAGCATAGAAGTCTGATCCAAGAAAAGAAATTTAATGGAATGGAAATAATATTTGAGAAACAAGAGACAAGGGTTTGAGTTTTGACAATCACCTAATCATTGTATATCCTTGGGAAAATCACTTAATCTTTCTGGGTCTCAGTTTCCTCATCTGAAAGATGAGGGGGTTGAACTAAAGGATTTCTAAGGTCTCTTCTAGCTCCAAATATTCTTAATGTTCTGGGATTCTCAAATAATAATAGCTAACATTTACATAGTGCTGCATGCATATAATCTCCTTGATCCTCAAAACAAGCCTGTGAGCTACATGCTATTATTATTATTATTCCCACTTCACAGATGAGGAAACTGAAGGTCAGAGAAGCTAAGTGAATTAATTGTTCATAGTTATATAGCTAGCGAGTATCTGAGGGGTTATTTGAACCCAAGTGTCTCTTCTTGAAACGCTTCTAATTTACTAATGGATCCATAGTTTATAAAGCTCGGTGTTGTTTTATAGCAAGACTTCAGAGTTTGTGTTGAAGTTAAAAGCTAATAGTGTGTCTTACTTTAAGACCTATCACAATGTTTTCTTCTAAAACCTGTATTTCAGCTATAAATCACATTTATTTTATTTACAGGCTCTAGGCACATCTGTCTATGACACTTGAATTAAGTTTATACATTTTCTAAGTTAGTCTTCTTAATACTGTTTTGGTTGGGTTTCCATCATTGATGACATTTTTATTTAACCTTCATGAAGTCTCTGTCCCTTCTCTGGCTTGTTAAATGCTTTACAAATAACATAAAGAATGCATATGATGTTATGGACAATTTCTAAAACTTTAGCCACAGTAATCTTTGGATTTATAGCTATGCGGGCTGGTCGGCCAGAGGCCGCGTGTCGACAAAGATAACAATTTTCAAGTGATTCTTTCAGTAAATGGTGCCTGTCTGGACACTTGCTGGGATATCATTCTTCCCAAGCTTTACATTTTTACCTTTGAGCACACAGTAAAAGTGGTCAGAAAGCTTGAAGGGGGCAAAGTATCTGAATTTGGCTTGAAAACAAAATCAGCTAGCTAGACTTTATTTCTACTGTTTTCATATAAATGTAATAGGTCTAAGTTTCATTAACTTGTAATGGTGATTTTTAACAGGAGTCTGTTCTTAGTAGTATCTTTTTGTTGTTGTTTTGTTATTGTAAATTTTAAAATTTATTTTAAACTTAAATTTGCCATAGTATCTTAACAAATCCCTTCCCTTGAGTCTCTCTTCTCTCCCATCCATTCTACACCCTAATGCCAATAGAACCCTACCTTCATCATGTAAAAGCTCTTCAAATTATAGTTCCAAGCTACCTTTACAAAATTATCTCTTACTACATCAGTCTGCTTGCTGTACCTAAACATATATTCATTTCTATTAAGAATGTCTTCCATGTTGATTTATCTATTTATGCTCAAGGTCTTTAAGTTTTCTTCCTCCTGAGATCTTTGATAATTTCAGTATTGTTTTCCCTATATATTCCCCAACTTCTCTTTTTGGGTTTTTTGATGGAAGTTTCTCTGGGGGATAGACTTCAAAGCTGTGTCAATCTCCCTGACATTGGGGAATTCACATTTCACCAGCTCAGTCTCTGCCCTAACTGACTTCTGGTGAGACAAAACTAGCCACAAGTGGATGTTAGGTCTCTTTCCTAAAGACTCAGTGGAAGATCACAGATACTTTGGTGCCCTCCCCCAGCTACCTCATATTCCTCAGGTATCTTACTGAGCTCTACTGAAGTATAGGGTATTGTCACACTGCCATACTGCAGTCCCAGTTAGAAGAAGATTCTACCTTTAGATCTTCTGCAGTACAGAGCTTAGAAAAAGGCAGAACTAAGCTCTGTTGTAAGCCTGTGGATTTGCCTAATACAGCCTGGTGGCAGTGGTGGAGGAGTGCTGATTATAAACACTATGCTTATCATTAGTTCATCAGGTTCTTACCTCATTATGGTTCTTAGCAACTTGGACTGTGGGAAAAACTGAAATTGCTTTCTCTCTTGTGAATAATTCTTATTTTGAAGAGATTTGAGAGGTCATGAGGATCAGAGGAAGTGTCCAAGTCTCTATCTTGTTGCTCACATGATCAGGGGAGTCCAATTTGATAATTGTTTGAGTAGATGCTATACACTGCTGCTCAGAACTCAGTCTCTGAAATTATCTTTCCCATTTCGTACTGAGCACTAGTCATGGATTTTTAAGAATCTGATAAAAAGCTATTGATACTACAGTAATTTATTGCTTATTATAATTCAAAGTGCTAAGATTTAAAAATTCCCGTGCTGCAAATGAAATTAACAGGCACATTTATTCTATTAGTTACAAGATTTCATTTCCCAAGGCTGATAATATGACATTTTCCCTGAAGAATCATTATCATGCTTATCCTCACATTATCTACCATTTTCTACCTTTTGACCTTCAGGGAATAATGTGGAACACGCCTTTTTGTTTTGTTTTGTTGTGTCTTTCGCTAATGGATAGGTAGGATTCTGTGAGGCAAGAATAAATTATAAACTTGGTCCTTTAGACTCTCTTCCTTTGTGACTCTAGGCACCAGCTACTAAAAAGGTTACCTTTTAAATAAATCTCCAAAGTAAGTAAATGTAAAACTCAGTTATCCTTTCTTGCCAAATAGCTTCAGGTAAACAGTGACATGTCTTAAAAGCTCAGTGACCTCCAAGGAGCCAGCCATAACACTCAAATGCTTAATTGTGCTGAACACATCTTGCGCTTGGCTTGTGTCAGTAATATACTGTCCAAATATCTTTTAGATTGGGGTTAAAAGAGCAAATTAAGCTTGGGAAAATATAGACAATTACTTTGCTGCTGGGCTGTCATATTGCTGACTAAACATGGCCAGATGATAGAGACCTGGATTTCCATTCTCCTCTACCATTTATTGGCAATGTGATCTTAGGTAAGTCACTTGACCTCTTAGGATCCCAATTGATCAATTGTAAAATGAGAGTAAGAATACCTTCTCTATCTGAACAGGGCTCTGAACCAGATGATCTCAAAATCCTTTTCAACTCTAATATCTGTGATTCTTATTTAAATGTAGCAAAGGTTCTACACGTCTCAAAAACTCCTTGGCAGGTTAAAGGTAATTGTTTGGGTTATTCAGTCAGTAATGGAACTTAAAACTGTTCTAGATGTTCTCTACAGCTAGACTTTACAAGAGTCACAAAAACCTGGAAGTAAAAGTATGTAATTAAAATATGAAAGGCATGTAAATAAGAACAGAATCAAGTGGTAGTATTGCTCCCTGACACATACACAAATAAATGCAATTTCCTGAACCTCCCAAATGGAGGGATGGGATAGAAATCTTCTGGAGAACACTTAGTAGAAGGAAGGGCAGCTGTCAAATAGTCCTCATCTTCTCTCAGCAGGCGCTTAGTGGGCCAGTATAAAGATTGACTAACATGTTGGGGTGGTATACTGAAGACTTTCAGTTTGACTCTAGGGCCCATGGTCATATCATTGCATTGATTTATATAATTCTGGGAATTTTTTCCTTTTTCTTTCTCTCTCTAAGTTCAGCTCATGTTCCCTGTTAAGTAGCTCCTCAGAATTCTCTGGATACTGAGTCAAGATACTGCTCTATTTCCCTATCTGATACTTCCTTTTCTTTGGTTCTTATTTCTTCCTTTCTTCCCTTCTTTTCCCAACTTCACTCCATCTATGTGTCTTCAGTAGACACATTTTAAAACCTCAGTCTAATAGAATATAAATTCTTTAAGGGCAGAGGCAGTTCTATTTTCATATATAACCTATGCCTTATGCAGTGCCTGGCATATAATGAGTGCTTAATAAATGTTTATGGTGGTGGTGGTGTTTGCTCCACCTTGTAGAGCACTCCATACCAATTAGATGCCTCACCAGATGATATCACCATTCCGCAACCCACCATAAAATATTTTGGAAAACATTATGAAAAATTTCCATTAATTCTCTTGCAGTCCCAAGATTATTGAGTCTTAGGGATGTTTCTCCTTTGTTATGCCTGTTACATTCTTGCAACAAAAATTTGTCATCCTCATAAAATTCACCATGTGCACATGTTAAGGTTACATGTAAAGTATGCATTTTTGAATGTGTATATTATTCAGAATATAGTATTCAATTATGTGCATCAGCTGGCTACATGCAAAACTTTTTATCCCACTCATCCTGGGGCCCGATCACTGGTCAGATGCTCTGACTCTTCTAGTGACCTGCTATCATCTATGTGCCATTGGTATTCTCCCACCCTTTGTTTTGAAATCTCAATTCTGAGCCTGTGGATGGCTCAGGCTATCTATGTCTTCATCCCCTAATAAGTCAGGCTCTATAGGTGGATTCTAATTCCTTGGCACTTCCACACCTAGCATATTAGGTAGGCAAGAAGATTCAGCTGTCCCTCTACACAATCTTGGACAGAGATACTCTACAGCTTGGCAGGCTTCCATTTTATTCAAGAGGATGCCAAAATGCAGTCTCTTTATCATGTGAATAGTGAAATAATAAAATGTAAGCTCCATGAGGGCAAAAAACATTTTCACTTTTGTGTTTACATCCCCAGCACCCGGCACAGTGCCTGCCACACATTTATTCACTGGTGGAGCTGTGAATTGGTCCAGCCATTCTGAAAAGCCATTTGGAACTATGCTCAGAAAGTTACAAAACTGGCCATAGCCTTTAAAAAAAATTCAATTTCATTTTATTTTCAGTTTTTAATTCTCTCCCTCTCTTCCATCCATTGAAGGCAAAAATAAAAAAAATAAAAAACATTATGAAAATGAATAGTCATGCAAAACAATTTCCTACATTAGCTTTATCAAAAAAAAAATAAAGAATAAGAACAAAATATGCATCAGTTTGTAATCTGATTCCATCAGTCTTCCATTGGAAGGTGGGGAGCATGTTTCATCATGAGTCTTTTACAATTGCGATTGGTCATTATGTTGAAAATTTCCTAAATCTTTATTTTTTATTGTATAAATTATTCTCCTAGTTCTCTGCTCACTTTACTTTGCATCAGATCATACAGGTCTTCTCTTTTCTTTCTGGAACCATTATATTAATCATTTCTTATAACACAATATTATTCCTTTAAAATCATACTCTACAATTTGTTCAGCCATTCCCCAATTTATGGGCATTCCCTCATTTCCCAATTCTTTGCTACCATGAAAAGTTTCTCTTAATATTTTTGTACATATGGGTCCTTTTCTTCTTTCTTTCATCCCTTTGGGGTAAAGATCTAGTAGTAATATCTCTGGGTCAAATATGAGCATTCCCTTTTCCCCAACTATACCACTACTGGGCCTGTGGCCAAAGAAGGTTAAAGAAAGTGGAAAAGGATCTATGTGCTCAAAAATATCCATAGTAGCTCCTTTTAGGGTAGTCAAAATTTGGAAAGAAAGGGACTGACCTATTAGAGAATGGCTAAACAAATTATGGTATATTAATGTAATAGGACATTATTATGACATAAGAAATGCAAAATTTTAGAGAAACTGAGGAGACTTTATGAGCTAATG
This sequence comes from Pseudochirops corinnae, assembly GCA_028646515.1. Lineage (NCBI taxonomy): Eukaryota > Metazoa > Chordata > Mammalia > Diprotodontia > Pseudocheiridae > Pseudochirops > Pseudochirops corinnae. The sequence continues at coordinate 90,831,189 of CM053586.1, forward strand.
CAGAATGAGATGAGAACTAGCAGAACAATTTATACACTGATTACAACTTTATAGAGAAAAGCAACTTTGAAAAATTTTAGAACTCAATCAGTCCAATGCTAAACACCATGAGTCCAAAAGAATAAAGATGAAACATGCTACTTACTTTCTGCCAGAGACATGATGACCTTAAAATGCAGGAAATTATTTTTTGGACTAAATATATATATATATATATACTAAAAAAAAAAAGCATTGATTTATTAAGAACCTTTTCCATTATATGGTCACCATGTGGTCCATGTGTGATACAATGGAAAACACTGGAGACAGAAGTCCAGGGACTAACTCTTGATTCTGACTACTTCCTGATTGTCCTTTGGCAGATTATTTCACCTTTCTGAGTTTCTTTGTTCTCATATATACAATGAGGAGGTTGTACTCAATGACCTCTGAGGTTCCTTCTAGCCTATGATCTTAAAACATCTCTCTGCAGCTGGAGAACAAGCCCTTCTTACCACTTGTATCCCCAACTCTCCCGATTATTATATCTGGTGATTTTGCTCTAATTCCTATTCTGGCATTGAAATACTGAGTTCTGCTTCCTCCATTCCATTTTTTGAACATCTTTACTTTATTAGACTTTCCTACTTTTTTTCTCAGCTGTTAATTTCCTTTCCAAGTTTTTCCTTAATAGTTATATATGACTTCTAATCTCTATTTTCTTTTTTTACTTCATTTTCTTTAGTAGTCTTTCAACCCACTTTTGGGATACCAAGTCAATCCATTGCCTTTTCTAGTGTTCTATTTGTAATTATTAGACTTTTCCATAATTTTATCCTGGGTTTTCTTAACCTAGAATGTTTCCTCATTGTATTAGGGATTTCTGGTATGTGTGTGTGTGTGTGTGTGTGTGTGTGTGTGCGTGCGTGCGTGCATGCGTGTGTGTGTGTGTGTGTGTGTGTGTGTGTGTATGTATGTGTGTGTTTTCTTTAACCTCTCCACTACGAATGGCTAGTGAAGCTGCAGTTGCTGGAGTTACCATTAGGCTGTTCCATCAGAGTAGGAAGAAAGCTATAGCCACAAAAGCTTCTCAGTCTTCAGCCTAGAGTAGGCCATACAATATACCTGAATACTTGTAGATTCTAGGTCTCTTCCTTCTCACAGTTCTGGCTGGGGATGCTGAGTCAGAGACTGTAGTTTCATTTCCTGCCCTGTTCTACAGTCCTAGATAGAAATCTATCTCAAGATCACAACTTCTTGGTACTGCTCTCTCTGGCAATTTTGGTTTGAACCACTGATTACTTCTTCCTTCTTTGGCTTACCCTTCATCCTTACTCATAATTTCATTGGTTCAGAGTGAGACAGTAATGATCTGGAGCAAATATAGTGGTCCTTTGTAATTTCATCCACCAGGTATATTGATTACCTTAGTGGAGTTCCTTTTTATCATCTCTTTTGATCTTTTACTTTTTGTGATATAGTTTCTAGTTATTCTTAACATAGTTTTAGACAAGGCACTGGGTTTGTCTGGAACCTCTCAACTGATGGTGTTTCCCAGAATACTCTTCCTTATTTATCCAAACAATTAATCCTCAATCAACAAACATTGTTTTGGTCCCATGGGGCATAAGGGAGACTGCTGCGCTCCTCTATGGTCAGCAGGTGGTTTCAATGAATGATCAAGGAGGTAGATTGTTATCGTGGAAAAGAGTCCCAGTTGTGTAATAAAAGTGAAGGTTTGTGCTCTTCTATTGGTTGGTTTCTGATAATTTGCACTTCTACCTTTATCAGTACTATACTATCACCACTGGAGTATAGCATGTGTTCAGGGAAGACTAATGCCTCTGGTGTGAGGGTTGCTGAGCCTTCTTCAGGACTGCTTTCCACATTTAGTGTCCACCTGTTCCACCTAACTCTCAATTGTGGCTCCAAGAAGTTGTATCATGCACAGGGGTCACATCCTAGTAAAGCATTTTGTCAGATAGGCTAAACCAGGGTGAGGATAACCAAAGGGTCTCAAACCCATTGGTGAGTTAAGGGGGTGTCTACCCCAAGCATGTGAAGACTTATCCCTGGTGGAAGGGGCAGATAAGAACAATGTGTTCCAATGGCCAAGAAGGCAGCTAAAACAGGTGCTGTGGAGCACTTAGAGGTAGGTTAAACATTAAAGACACTGAGGTCATACTCTGCATCTCAAGCCATCACCAGTCATCTTGACTCTGTCATGCCACTGTACTGTGATGACTCTGGAAGAGAGAATGAGGCTGATGACTTAGTATAACTGTGCCTCACTTAAATTACACACAAATCAAAAGATATAACACATACCATATTATTTTTACCTCAAAGTCCTGTGGTGACAGGCAAGTGATGAAAAAGCAGGTGCAGATACACTGGGTGCTGAGGCAGCCTAGGCTATAAGGTCATCTTCTCACTGGAAGCAGCAGTGGGATTTGGCATTTGCCTTAGTGTCTGAGAAGCCTTTTAAGAATCACACTGCTTACTTCCTGGTATGAGGAAAGGTCTAGAAAAGGTGCCCTAAAAATTGTCTGCTTATCCAACTCTGGCCTGATTACTGCAGCAAGTGGGGAATGTATCTTCTGGTCAAAAGGCACAAGAAAAATGTACAAAAACTTCCTCAGAGATGATTCCACTCACCATTGGTATATGGAATGTGTGCACATTTATATGCACCACAAAATCCAGTAGACCTGAAAGACAAACAACTCTTGTGAGAGAACTCAGCAGGTATCACATCCAAATAGTAGCCTTGAGTGAAACAAGGCTGGCAAATGAAGGCCATCTTACTGAAATCAGAGCTGGATACGTGTTTTTCTGGACTGGCTGCAGTGAAGGAAAATGCCATGAAGTTGGTGTAAGTTTTGCAATCAAAACGAACTTAGTCAACAAGCTTGTACACTTACCAAAAGCAGTGAATGACAGGTTCATGACAATGCAATTGCCACTAGCAGGAAAATGCCACACCACGATCCTCAGTGCCTATGCTCCCACCATGATGAGTCCTGATGAGGTCAAAGAAAAAAAATTATGAAGACCTGGAGACCCTTATCATCAATGTGCCAAAAGAGAACATACTTATAATTCTGGGTGACTTTAATGCTAGAGTAGGCTCAGACTACTAGACATGGCAGGGAGTCTTAGGGAGGAAGGAAGTTGGAAACAGCAACAGTAATGGTCATTTACTACTGAAGACTTGTGCATCCCATGACCTTCTCCTCGCCACACTTTCTTCTGTTTACCTAAACTAAATAAAACTTCATGGATGCACCCTCACAGAAAACATTAGAATTTAATAGACTATGTGATTATAAGGAAAAGAGACAGATAGGATGTGAGAGTGAGGAAGGCAATGTGTGGTGCAGAGTGCTGTACTGATCATAGACTTATCCTTTCCCAGCTAAATATTCTCATTCAACAAAAGTGGCAGCACCAAGGCAAAATGACTACCTGAAGAATTCATGTTAACAGATTAGAGCTGTTCTCTGAGAATGAACAGTTTGTTGCTAACTTGTGGGGAAAATTGAGCCAACACACAATTGGCAACAGTGGAGCAGAAAAGAAGTGGGCAGCTTTCAGAGATTTTGTGTACAGCACTGCATTTGACTATCTGGGTCAGAACGCATGCAAACATCAAGACTGGTTTGACAAAAACAATGGGGAAATTCAGAAATGAGATGAAATGAAAAACAAGAACTCCCCAGGGTTTACCAGTAGGATAACTCATCTATCTCTAAGAAGGAGGCATTTAATTTCATCAAAAGTAAAAGAGAGATGCAGAATTATTGGCTCAGTAAGAAGGCATAATAAATTAAGTTTTATGCTGAAAGTAACAATCCAAAAGCATTTTTATGATGCCCTGAGGGCTATATATGGATCAAAGGCTTATGGTGTATCTCCACTATTCAGTGCTGATAGAGTCACATCGATTCGCAATAAGGACGTGATCCTAGAAAGATGAACTCAACATTTTCATAGTGTTCTCAACAGACCATTATCAATCTATGCTTAAGCAATTGACTAATTATCTCAGGTTGAAGTCAACTCTTCCCAACTGAAATTCCAAATGAAGAAGAGGCTTTGAAAACCACTGGCTCCTTTTGTGTGGCAAAGCACTTGGTGCTGATTCATTTCAGGTGAGATTTATAAGGTGGGGGATTCATTGCTCATACAAAATTTTCTGAGTTATATGGCAAGAGAAGGTTATCCCCTTGGGAGTTCAAGCACTCCTTCATTGTCCATCTCTATAAAGGTAAAGGTGATAGATTGTCCTATGACAATCATGGGGGAGGGGACCTCTCTATTAGTCATTGCTGGCAGACTCTTGCTAGAGTCCTCCTTAACAGGTTGATCCTTCACCTGGAAGATGGTCATATATCTGAGAGCCAGTGTGGCTTCAGAAAGGGCTGAGGAACAGTCAGTATGGTGTTTGCTGCCTGAAAACTCCAGGAGAAATGCCAGGAGTAGAACAGAACAAATATGTTTGTAGATCTGACCAAAGCATTTGATATTGTCAGTCATGAGGGCTAATGGAAAATTATGTCAAAATTTGGTTGTCCAGAGAAGTTCATTAGCATTGTATGTCAATTTCAGGATGTATGCTTGCCCAGGTTCTGGATAATGGACAACTACTACTTTTCCAGTCACCAGTAGAGTGAAATAAGACTGTGCACTTGCTCCCATACTTTTTACAGGATGTTTTTCAGCCATGTTGGCAAATGCCTTCAGTGAAAACAAACATGACCTCAAGGTCAGCTGCCCCACTAATATTAAATTCTTCAACTTGGAAAGGCTACAAGCCACAACCAAATTGGAGGGAATGTTGGTGTATGAGCTTTTTGTTTGCAGATGGTTGTGTGCTCAGACGCTGGGATGCAACAAAGTATGGACTGATTTTCTGCTGCTGGTGCTAATTTTGACCTAACAATTAACACCAAGAAAACACAGGCATTCCATCAGGCAGCACCACACCATCCATAGGTGGAGCCACAGCTTGGATACTATGGATAATCAGTTCCCTTACTTTGACAGTATACTTTCTATACATATTGATAATGAGATTGATGCACATATTGCCAGAGCTAGTTCAGTGTCTGGGAGGCTCTGAAAGAAAAAATGGGAAAGAAGAGGATTGACTACCAAACTGAAGGTCTATACAGAGCCATTGTTGTATGCCTGTGAAACCTGGACAGCCTACCAGCACCATGTCAGGAAACTGAATCACTTTCATTTGGATTGTCTTAGGAAGATTCTGAAGATCACCTGGCAGGATAAGGTCATGGATACTGATGTCCTTTGTTGAACTAAACTGCCAAGTTTTCAAATTACTGCAGAGTACAACTCCAATGGGCTGGCCAAGTTGTTTAAATACCCTATATACACTTGCCTAAAAGACTCTTTTATGGAGAACTCACATAGAGCAAACACTTATATAGTGGTCAGAAAAAGTGATACAAAGATACTCTTCAGATCTCTCTTAAGAACTTTGGAACTGATTGTTTGACATGGGAGACGCTGGCACAGGACTTCCCAGCATGGTGTGCCCTCATCAGAGAAGCTGCTATGCTGTATGAGCAAAGCAGAATTGAAGTAGCTCAAAAGAAACATGAGATTGCACAAATTTAGAGAATCCACCCCAAATGTTCACATGGACTATTTGTGCCCAACCTGTGATAGAGCGTTCTGAACTTGTATTGGTCTGATCAGCCACAATTGGGCACAATATAACTTGACTCTAACACAGTGATGTCATTTTGGTCCTCTTGGAGAATGAAGGACAACAACCAACTACTATTATTACTTCTATTAAGAGCTAACTTTATTCCTTAGTTTAGCTATGTAGCATGATTTCAAAGGGTGAAGAAAGGGGAATAGATGGGGGAGGGGAAACTTTATTAAGTACCTACTATGTGTGAGGTGCATAGTGCTAAGCACTTTATGAATATTATCTCATTTGGTTCTCACAACAACCCTGGGAAGTAAATGCTATTATTAAACCCATTTTACAGTTGAGGAAAATGACTCAGACAGAGAGTAAATGACTTGCCCAAGTTATACAGCTAAGGTCTGGGAATACATTTGAATACAGGTGTTCCAGACTCTGCACCCAACTCTATCCACGGCTCCACCTAGCTACCTCTAAGAGACTGTTTCTGTAGTCCCTAATTCCCTTTGCAAACCTTCCCTACCTACTTGTGGATTTTTGAAATTCTACTGTTAGAGATTCATATCTTTATCTTAACATTTTAATCCCCTTTAAAATGTTAATCCCTCAGAGAAAGCTAACACTTTAAGTTATTACCAACCTTCATATCCAACCTGCATAACTTGGCAGTAGGTAGGTCCAAAATTAAAACAGGCTAAACTTTCAGTCACAAATACGTTTTTAGTTGCTCTTTCTAAGTAAAGGTATAATGAATGAATAAACTATTTTGCAAATAAACCATATTTTTTTTAAAATTAATATCAATTAATTACATTTATTAAGATTTTTATTCATCATGAAACCACATTAATGTTAAAAAATTACTTTGCTAAGCAGTACAAGTTTTAATACATTTTTCAGGTTTTCTTACTATTTACATTTAGTAACAATCGAAAACGCAGCCAAAAGATACAACTCTTGTTCCTTTCAGACTAGCAACAGACTGATGATGGTCGGTTGTCAGGGGTCCTGTGACAAACAGGAGACCATGTGCAATGGCAATCCACCCTCCAGATTGTATGATGGGCACAATAGTGACTAATAGAAGAAGGGTCTAGCGCGACCCAGGTAAGCAGTCCTTGTATCTTGGCTTTCTTTTACATCCTCTTTTTTTCGTGGGCCTTTGGAAATCCTTTGGTGGACTGCAGGCAGCCCACAGGCCATATGTTGTACAGGCCTGCTTTATATGAATGTCATTTTAGATCTTTGCTCTAAAATTAATGCTTTGTTATCAGTAAACAGGAAATACTATGCACATATTTGTTAAGCATTTACTCTGCTGCAGGCTAGCTCTGAGGATACAAAGAAAAGCAAACCAGTCACTGCTCTCAAGGAGCTTTCGGTCTAATGGGGAGACAACCTGCAAATAGTTATGGGCAAATAGTTGTATACAAGCTAAATTGGAGATAACCAATAGAAGGAAAGCATTAGTGTTAAGGAGATCAAGAAAGCTTCCTATCAAAGGTAGAGTTTTAGCTGAGATTTCAAGGAAGCTGGGGGGTGGTGGGAGAAAAAGAAAAAATTGAAAAAGTTCCTGAGTTCTGTGTTTCAACAGTGGTGCTGGTGCTGATGAATGATAGAAAAGGGCAGCAGCAAGTGCTAAGAATAATGGTTTTTAGACCATTTATAAACATTAATTTAGCCCATCCAGGAACATTAATTTAACTGCTGCTATTCGAATGTGCCCAATGTCCAATGACAATATATATATTGGAGGAACTGAACCACATCACTGCTGACATTCTCACTATAAAAGGAATCAGAAAACATGAAGAAACTGTATCTCTATTGAAGGATGTCTTCCAAGCTCTCTTACAGAAAAAAAAAAAAAACAAGCAACAACAAATTAAAGAGGTGTGGAATTGATTTAATCTTGTGCCCATAGGCACTGAGAAGCTTTATTTCATGGGTTATCTGGCCATCATGATTAGCAGTGGTGCTCATGAGATGCATAAGGAAATGACCACTCTAAAGATAACTGCAGCCTATATACCAATATAAACTGCTGTGGATAAATTAGTAAGATCTTTCACTTAAAAAAATTAATTAAGTGATACCTGTTGTTTTTATATCACATTCATTTCTAAATACATCCCTCCTCTCTCACTACCCAAGGAAATTTTTCCTTATAACAAGGATTGAAGAGGGAAAAATATTCAGCAATACCAACTATCCCAAAGTATATCACCTCTATCTGCAACAAAGGGAAGAAAATCCAATTTCTCAACCCTTCTCTGGGGAGTGGAAGTAAGCTTAGTCATTATGTTTATATAATTTCCAGTTTTCTTTTCTTTTTATTTTATTCTAGCTTCCTGAGTGAGATTGTTTTTCACGAACCTTTACCAATATTATACCCATTGAAAATCAACCAGTTGAACCACATTAGTTTTTAGAGAATAGATTTTCTGAGAATGTATAGCGAGAATAGTGGTTACAAAAACATTCCTTTCAACCTGGGGACCCCCTCTTTTCCCATATACTCAAGTCCCTAGGGAGAGTACACTCAAATTTAAAGTTAAGAGGGAGTAATGGAGGTAGATAGAGAACATATGCATCAATTCATAACACTGGGAGTCTCTTTCTTCCTTTGTGGAGTCCTCAGGAAGTTCCCCAGTTCCTTGGATGAGCAGATGTTGTGTTACACCTTTTCACACACATTTCTTAAATATGTACCTTACTACAATTATGGTGGTCCAAGTTTAAGCTTCCTCCTCCCATGGAGGCTATATTTATCAGAAGGAATGAGCTAGGTCCTTAGGAGAATTTTTTTTTAATTAATTGTCCTTACCATATTATCTGAGAGTAATAGTCACTGCCCTCTGGGGACTCAACCTGCCAATTTGGGCAGAAGTCTGGGAAAAACAAACGCCATTAATCCATATATGTACAAAATCTTTATGAGAATGATTTCATGGACAGCATACTAGACTAAAAGTCAGGAAGACCTGGGCGAACTTTCTTTTTCTTCTTTTCTTCTTCTTCTTCTTCTTCTTCTTCTTCTTCTTCTTCTTCTTCTTCTTTCTTCTTCTTCTTCTTCTTTCTTCTTCTTTCTTCTTCTTCTACTTATTATTACTTTTCCTTTTTTTCAAAAAGCTGGGACAATTCATGTTTGTCCTGTGTGGTGGTTTTCATTTTTGATTTTTTGAAATATAGCTCTTGAAAAACAAGCTTTTAAAAGCTCAATTGTATTTTACAGCTTCAACCCAAACCTCTGTGCTTCATTCTTTAGAGTCTGATGGCTTAGAAAGAGTGTAAATACCAATTGTCTTCTGTTTTGTCCAGAAACTCTGGGGACCTTCCTCTTCCAGAATAATATCTTTGTGATGATAAATTGAGTCTTCTTTCGTCTCAGTTCTTACCTAGTCCTTAGTCATTGAATGTGCATGGTCTCAGACAAACTGAGACCTGGGAAAAACCTTAACTTAGAAAGGCAAGGTCATCAACTGAGCTATCACCAACTTCTTGACCTTCATCTGACCACTGAACTTCAATGACTCTGGAAGAAAGAGTGAGGTTGATGACTTTTCTCATCTCTGCCCCACTCATATCTAATTCATGCCCAAGTCAAGATATCACCCGTTTGATATCATTGGTCCTTTTTGAGAATGAAGGACAAACAACAACTGCTCTGGATACAACTTTTGTTCACTAATGAGACTTCTAATGGCTGTTATAGATCTTCCAAGCTCATATGATCTCCTGCCAACTGCCCTGTTCCTCCAATAGTGGCAGAAATACCCCCCTATTCACATAAGATCAGGAATTAATAAAAAAAAACAATTAAATGAAAAGTTTGATGGGTTCATGAAAACATAGTAGCTTCATAGGCGATAAGGTACCCTTACCCTCCTCCCCCCAACTCCCAAAAGTCCTTCCCTTTTTCTCCACCAGAAAGAAAAAGGGACTGAGAGATTAATGGGTTGTTCCTTTTGTGTGGGCGCTCAGTTCCATCTCAGAGATGTCTGAGTCATTGTTTCAGCTCTGTAACCAACCAGAAGATTTTTCATCATCACAAAGCGTCATTCACTCATCCCTACTCATGACTATAAACAGACTTCCAAAGTTCCACATGATGAGTTGGAATAAGGCAGGAAATATCTGCTCATGCTCTGTATAATGTACCAGAAAGCTTAAATCTATACATGCTAAGACCAGACCCTCACCGGCAAGCCCCACTATTGCTGTCTGGCATTCACCACATCTCTTACGTTTTCACTCTCCTTACACAAGAAAAGAGTTATGCTAGACATGGCAAGCACTGAAAATTTTAAAAATAAATCTAACTGTATTTTAGAAGGAAAGAAGTAATTGGTGACAAAGGAGTCATTTCAGAATTCATGTGTGTGTGCAATCAAACTATTGACTACTTGGAGCAGAGGTCAAACAAACATAGGCTTGGAGGAAAAGATAAAGATGAGAAGATATTGTGGAAATTATAATACCTCCAACTCAACCTATTTAAGTGAGATGTTGATTTTGAAAAATTAGAAATAAATAATAGAAGATATGACTCTGAATATTATCTTTTCTCAGAGAAGTTAAACTGATATAAAACAGTTGCCACAAAGAAGAGACCTAAAGAATCCAGAAACTGAGTCAGCAAACATTGCCTTGCCAAGGACAGAACCACTATAACCAAATGAAATAGTCTTACAGTAGAGGCTCATTTGCAAACTACTGCAGAGGAAGATGGTTAAAGATTATGATCACTATTACCTCATAAAACAGAGAAAAGTGGTGGCAGGGAAAATGAGTTTGCAAAAAGGTTGGCAGAGACCCAGCTAAGAAAGGTAATTCTAAGGATATTTCTGTACAGGTGAAAATGAAAGGAGTACCAAAAATAAACACAATAAAGAGTGGATTTTCCAGTTTCTAAGGTCATCTATTGTCATTGATGGTGATGGTTGAGTCACAACATTTGGACTATAACATCTCAATAGACAATATGCTTCATGAGGAAATGGAAATGTCATGTAAGATAAAATTTAGAAATATAACATGTTCTAAGCAGGTATACACAGGAGAAACCCATGATGGAGGTGACAACAGTTTTGAAAGCATTCAGAAATTAACTTTCAAGACACAGAATATTAAAAAAAGGTAAGGGTACCAACTGAGTAGAAAAAAGGGTTGACAATATTGTCGTGGAATCACAGAATAGCAAAATTGGGATAATCTTAGAGGCCAGTTAGTCCAACCTGTACCTGAACAAGAATTGTCTCTACAACCTAGCTGAGAAGTGATCCTCCAGTGTTTGCTTAATGACCTCCAGTGAGGAGTAACTCACTAGCTATGAAAATAGTCTTTTCTACTTTGGGGCAACTCTAAATAATAAAAACATTTTTTCTTATGCCAAGCCTTAATCTCCTTTGAAATTTTTATCTATTGCTCTAATTTCTACCTTCTAAGGCCAAATACAAGTCTAATTCCTCTTTTATAAGACAGTCTTTGAAAAAATTGAAGACTGTTTTCATAGTCTTCCTAGTTTTTTCTTTCCTCCAGGTCAAATATTCCCAACTTTATGAACTATCATACTTTATCCTTTTATCATCCTGCATGACTTCTTACTAACTGAGTCCAGTTTGTTTATCCTAAAACTTAGTACCTGGCACTGAAAATAATGTTTCAGATATGGTCTTTCCAGGGCAGAGGGAAAGGGCACTATCAATTCCTTCATTTATGACACTTTGGCTTTATTAACACAACCTGGGATAGCAGTAGCTTAGTTGACTGCTATGTCACACTGTTGTCTCATATTGAACTTTTAATACACTAAAATAATGAGATTGTTTGCATAAAATGTTCTATTCTTAGATGTCCCTCTCTCCTGTACTTGTAAATCTAATTTTCGAAAATTCAAATGTTAGAGGGGGCAGAGCCAAGATGGTGGTGTAGAAGCAGGAAAACTCCATGAGGTCCCCCCATAATGACCTCAAATACCTATAAAATATGACTCTTAACAAATTTTAGAGCTACAGAAGCCACAAAGTGACAGAGAGAAACAAATTTCCTGCTGAAGGCAGCCTAGCTGGTGGACAAGAAGGGTCCAGTGCAGCATGCTGGGAAGCAAGCCCAGTCCCGTGTGAGAGCGTGGTTTTAGCCCCAGGGCAGGCCCAGCCAGTTCAGGAGAGTGGATCACCAGCAGCTGTAGCAGTTTCCAGAAATATCAACCCATAAATGCCAAAGACAAAGTAAAAGGTCAGTGTGGATGTCTGTTGGAACTGGGTACAGAGCACTGTTTGGGTTTTACCCCCAGAGCAAGAAGCAGCAGAGGTGCCGCGGCTGTGCAGCTGCCTCCACATGGCTGCTTCAGAGCTCCTGGCCTGCAGTTCATAGGGGGACCAAGTGACCATTCAGAGGGTAATTGCTCTTGCCTTAACCTTCCTGGATCTGGATTGTGGTCTTGGGTGGTGGTCCTGAGGTGTGTGACCAGTGAGCCAGAGCTTATGGGGGCAGCAGGGAGGGCACCCAACTAATAGCTCTGGCAGCTGTGAAAATCCCAGCAATTTGGGACAAAGCTCTCCTCTCAGGAAGCAGAATCCTACTGTGGCAAAGAGCTCAAAAGTCAAGTAATTGAGTGACAACATGAGCAAGCAAAGGAAGCAAAGCAAGCACAGCAATTTAATCTTAGATTAATTTTTGGGGGACAGAAAGGATCAAAGCATGGAACGGGAGGAAGACAACAAAGTCAGCACTCCTGTACCAAAAGCTTCTAAGAAAAACATGAACTGATTATAGGCCACAGAAGAGCTCAAGAAGGATTTTGAAAATCAAGTAAGAGAAGTAGAGGGAAAATTGGGAAGAGAAATGAGAGTGATGCAAAAAAATCATGAAAAGAGAGTCAACAACCTGACTGAAGAAAATAACACCTTAAAA
>CM053586.1:90844268-90885610 GCA_028646515.1 Pseudochirops corinnae
TCAAAGCTTTAAAAATGAATGTTAAAAATTATTTTTTGCATGTAACTGAGAAATAAGATGTACAGATAATGGGGTACAGAAATCCACCATTCCCTACAGGAGAAAATTTGGAATTAAAAATCTTATGGAAGTGAACCTTGAAAACTGAAAAGAGAGACAGACAGACAGAGACAGAGAGAGAGAGAGACAGAGAGGAAGGAAGGAAGGAAGGAAGGAAGGAAGGAAGGAAGGAAGGAAGGAAGGAAGGAAGGAAGGAAGGAAGAAAGGAAGGAAAGAAGAAAGGAAGAAAGGAAGAAAGAAAGAACCTAGGTGAAAGAGATCAGGGATCCTCTGAAGGGTTGAAATATCAGCATTACAATATTCTTTGAATACATCATTTCTTCTGACCTACACAATAGCCCTGTAAGGTGGATGGTACAGATCTTATTCTTGCCATCTCATAGATTTGGAACTGAAGTTCAGAGAGGTCTAGTGACTTTCCCTAGTTCTCACAGCTGGGAAGCAGCAGAGCCAGCACTAGCACTGGGGTCTTCTGATTCCCAGGCAAGGGCTCTTTCCTTCAACATTTGTTCAAGCTCACAGTGTTTAATCAACATCTGTCTACAGGTCTAGGGCAAAGCTGGAATATTCTGGAGTGTCATATTGTCCATAGTCCACATAAATCTTCCATCTTAATCACAGAGACAACCATGTGAACAATTTTCAGGGGAAAGGAATGTATTCCCTCCTGTTTGGCTGGGTGGACAGAAAAGAGAGCCATCATATCAGAGAATCACAGCTAGGTCCAGCTGGAAGTACCTCCAGAGAACTTATCGGTCTGATTTATGCAACACCTGCCTGGAAGTAAGCAAACTTGAAGCATGGCTATTGAATCTTTCCTTTCATAAACTTTAAATATACTCCATTCTGTAACAGCATCCATTCCAAGCCCAGTAGTAGTTTGGGTTCATTTATCTCCAACTAGTTTTCAAATACTCTTGGTTTGGCAAAACTCAAAATATCCTTTGCCAAACTTTTTTTCCTTCTTTTTTAAAAACATGCATACCCTAAGGGAGAACTGAATCCCTCCCCTGTATTTATGATGAATTTACAATTAAGATATGAAAACATTATTTCATGTGAGTTGTTTCACATCCAAGTTTCTGCACAAGGCATTTTAATGAGCCTCCTTCTTAATTTTTTTTATTGAAGATATTTTTTCCAGCACTAAACAAAATTAAACCTGGAAAGATTTGGAAAGAGTTTAGTACCTTCTAAACTTAGAGCCCAAGAGACTTTCAAATGGGTTCTAAATTTGGTAAAAAACCTGTTCCCTCATCCTTACCATCAGCTCTTTTTGAGGCATCTGGTCTTAATTTTCAGAGCATAGGGAAGGAACTGAAGGTCAGCATTTAGATATTGAACTCATTGCCAAACCATCACTTACCATGAGTCTGCATATATTTGACGGCCTGTAGGGTTGGTTCTTCTTCTTTTTTTTTAAAACTCAAAAACAAGCTGAACACTCAACCTAGCAATTATTCAAATCAAGGCTAAAATCCTTTCACCCCCCTGGTGTTGACTGTGGGTTTGTACTGGAAGGAACAGTGGAAACCTGTCAGGAAATGGTTCAAAATGTTCCAAACTCTTTTTTGGAGTAACTTTATTTATTCATGTAGCAGTCTATGGTAAGCATTATGACTTTCTAAAATTTCTTGGTTAAAAAAGTAATTATTCTTCATATTTGTTTTGAACATCCTTGATACCCTATAAATGCTAGTTAATTTGGATTTTAATTTAATGTACTTTAATTTAAAAGTAGATAACCAAGTGCAATAGATTTCTGATGTATAGATTATCCAGAGGACTTAGAACAGGGGTGTGGAACCCACAGCCTCAAGGCCATGTGTGGCCCTCTTGGTCCGGAAGTGCAGCCTTTTGACTGAATCTAAACTTCACAGAGCAAATCCCCTTAATGAAAGGATTTGTTCTGTAAAACTTAGACTCATTCAAAGAGCTGCTTTTGAGGACCAAGAGGGTCTCGTGTGGCCTCAAAGTTGTAGGTTCCCCACCCCTTGATTTATAATTTTGGGGTTCAGCTAATATCATCATAATATATTCTGAGGTATTAATTATAGACCTTGTTTGCCAAGATTTAGGATCATAGAGACTTTGGAAGTAATTCTTGGGCATAGAGAATACCTAGGATCACAGACAATTTTGGCACATCTCTGCCAGGAGAGTAGAGGATACTTGAGCTAAACTGTTCTAAGGTATTTCAGGAGACTTCAATTTTTTGGCTTCTATTAAGGGACTTATATGCAAGTTTTGGGAAACCATGAATGGAGGTAGGGAGGCAAAAGTGAGATGCCAGTGGATGAGCTCATGAACTTGAAAGTATACAGAGACCAGGGAATGAGAGAACCAAAGACAGGCATGTGGCCTGAGAAGAAAGAAGCTGAGACCAGACCAAAGTAACAACTGTATAAATTAAGGTGGTTGGTAAGAACATTCAATAATTGTTCATACCCACGTGAGTTACTTCCCAGGTTTCTATATTGTATTTAAATATTTATCTTCATTTTTGTTATTTAATGTTGGTAATGTTAATACCATTTCTTCCTCCCTGACACTCTTCTCTTTTGGCTTAATAAAAAAAATTTAATTAAAAAATGTTTTTGTGCAAAACTTTAAGTTAATGGTTCAGGACTAAGAAGGAAGAGACCAACTCATGGAAAAAGAGATTTCCCTGGTTTTAGATGGGGTAAGGGATGAGATGATTAGAGAGTTTCTGTTTTTATGCTAATTTCTGAGATTATTCCAGAACATACCCACTAGTCTGGCTTTGACTCTATAGGGAAAAAAAAAAAGAGAGAATGAATAAGGAGCTGAGCTAGTCACAGATAGGCATGAGATTTACTATGGTAGTTTATAAGGGAACCTGCATAAAACAGTCACACCCAAAAGTCTCTGTATTATCAGCATGCTTTCAATGATCAGATAATAATTCTATGATATTCTATCCAGTCTCATTAAATAAACTGAAATGGGGGGAAAAATTGCATTTTTTCTGACCTATAAAACAATTTGGTTATTTTACCTGTCAAAACTACCATTATTTAAAGTTTATATGTACCTAGTAACAAACTTTAATGCTGGAGCATTGGACAAAGCTTTTCCTTTTAACCTTGCCACTGAGAGAAATTTGTTTAGGAAGGGAGAATTGATAATGATCCTTAGGCTAACTAGACACCAGATAACTAAAGAATCATCTGATAGATTTCCTCCTACAACTGAGACAAGGGTGGGGAAAAGAATCCTTGACAACATTCTTCTTGTTGGTTGTTCAGTTGTCTGACCTTTTTGACCCCATTTGGTGTTTTCCTAATAAAGATACTAGAGTGGTTTGCCACATTCTTCTCCAGCTCATTTTACAGATGAGGGAATTAAGGTCAATAGGATTAAGTGACTTGCTCAGGGCCACATAGCTAGTAAGTATCTGAGGTCACATTTGAACTTGGGTCTTCCTGAATCCAGATCTGGTGCTCTATTTACCACACCATCTAATGGGAAAAATTCACTTCTGGGCTATTTGTATTACTTATTTGGCTCTTACAGACAGAATTGCATTTGATTTTAATAAATCTTCTGGATCTTTCTAGAGAAAAGATATCCACTTTCCACAGTCCATTTCCTTGAGTTTTCTTTATCATTCAACAATACTGTTTACCACTTCTTCTTCCTCCTTTGAAACTCTCCTCCCTTGATTTTTGTGCCACTACTAGGTCAGTAAATCAGTTGCTAACCAAAAGCATTTATTAAGCACTTATTATGTTCCAAATACTGGGCTAAGCCCTGGGGATACAAAGAAAGACAAAAAAAACCATGGTCCCTGATATCAAAGGAACTCATTATAATGGGGAACACAATATGCAAGTAACTTTCTATGTACCAAATTTATAGACACAGATTTGTTTATATGGGTTATGTGTTATATATATAATTTATATAGGTTTATTTACATGTGTAATATATTACATATGTGATATTCTATACATACATATATTCACTACATATAGTGAATGGAAGGTTTCTCAGTGAGAAGGGATGTGGTTAGGGGCTAAGGAGAAAGAATTAGAAAAGTTCTCCTGCAGAAGGTGAAATTTGAGCTGAATCTTGAAAAAAGCCAGGAAAGCCAGACAGTGGAGATGAGCAGAGAGAATTGTCCAAGTATGGTGAACAACTGATGAAAGCCCCAGTTAATCTACCTGTAATAATTCCCTTTATTTCCTTTACTAGCTTTTTTTTTGCTCTTCCCACACCCTAAATGCTGAAAGTTGATGTCCTCCAAAACCTGGACTTTGGCCCTCTTGTTGCAACATCACTCTGAAAAACTTAAAGCACAGTAAAAAAAACTCACAAAGTGAGTTTTTACTATTGTTTTTATTGGTGATCTCACAAGCTTCCATGAATAAATTTTTTTAAATCATTCATTAAATGTTTAGTATGTGCCATACACTGTGCTAAGCTGTGATGATACAAACACAAAAAACAAGATATCATTTCCTTCAAAGTGATTACATTCTAATAGAAAAAGACAATACATGTATAGGAGTGGTGGCCAGGAGTGGTGTTTTGGCCTGGGATATCACAGGGATAATGAGTAGAGCCAGGGGAAATTGATGGACTTGTTTGTTGCCTTGATCACTTTTAACAGAAGTAGAGGTATTAAAGTAGTGGGGGTAGGGTAGTGAGAGAAAACAAAGGAAGGGTCTGCTCCTTTGGTGGCATGGGATAAACATGGCCAAAGAGTAGCATGGCAGGTCAGGAGCTAGAGTACCAAGAGGAGGTAGAGGCTGGAGCAGTGAGGCATGGGATGAAAATGGTGAATTAATGGCATAGTGGGTATGGGCCTGGGCTAAATAGGGAGAACTCCTACCAATCTGGAACCCAAAGTTCAAGGATGGGAAGAGTACAATTATTACCTCTATGTCTCTGGCGTGAAGCTGCTTAATTCTTATTTTGCTTCCATTTCTCTGCCAAGGAGAATGATCTTTGAACTGGAAAGAACAGAACAAAAATAGGAATAGTTTTAATAATAATTTACAATATTTAATAGAGATACATAAGATAGGTAAGGAAAAAGAGAGTATCTAACTATCTTTGATTAATCCAAGACATATGGTCCAAAGGTCCATCTTACAGTGCTAAAAGAACTGGTAGCTATGACAACTGAGCCACTGTCAATGACCTTGAAAGATCATAGAGAGTGGGAGAGGTACCATAGGACTGGATAAAGATAGATGTTCTGATTTTTTTAAAAAGGAGAAAGAGAATGGATTCTTATAACTACAGGCTAGAATATATATATATGTATGTATGTATGTATGTATGTATGTATGTATGTATATTTGAAGGGTTGATCAATACAAAAAGCAGTGATCACAGAGAGCCACTATTGTATCAAGAATAGGTTGTGTCAAATTGATCTCATTTCTATTTTGGACAGGGTTACTAGATTGGCATTCAACCCATAAGGGTTGGGTCCATTGACTATGATGAAGGCCTCCTTTGCTGGTAATTGTCAGTCTCCCCAGATTGTTACATGTTCCTCTTAACACCAGAGGGCATTCCTGGTAAACGGCAAACTTTCTGCCTCTATGTAAGCAACTGCCTCTATCCCCCAGCTCTGTCCCTCCCTTGATGACCATATTCCCTTCATTTCTCTAGGGGTATGGATTGCATGGATTTATCTAATTAGTCTTTTGATTCATGTCCCCATCCACTGAGAAACTCCTTCATCTCTCTTTTCTGTTTCCCTAGACCCCAATCACATAAACATGTTATAATGAAGACAATCATACTAGTATGATTGAATTATAGTCTTTACTTATACCTACACAAATACTTACATGATTTAATTATATATATATATTAAAATTTAACACTTCTATGTCTTCTCTTAGATGTAGTCTTTAATCAGTCTATAGGCATGTCCCAAATTCAAATGTTTCCTAATTCAAGTGCTTAGACTCATCCTCTCCATCAGGCGCTCCCATCAAGCTAGCAGGTGTTCCCAGTGTTGGAGTTAATTACTGTGCCCTACCCATTAAAAAAAAAAAAAATCTGTTTTCATACTTGTGGTCCCCTAAAGGATCCAGTCAGACTAGAGGAGCTACAAAAATCCTCCACTATTACTGTTTCTGCTTTTCACTTTGCTGGTTTGTCTTCTGTCCCTCCGTGCCATTGGCTAATTGGTGAGCTTAATGGAACTTCAATACACACTTGCTGAGTTTTCATCCTCATTGGGGTACTAGAGTGGAGCTGAAGGTAGACCAGGCATGGGGAGAAATTCTCCTGCATTCCCTCCTCACCAGCTTGATCCTCTGCTCCCAGTATTTGACATCATTTCTATGCCCTGGCAAATCTTTAGCTCTTTCTCTATGGTCTCAACTTCCCTGGTGGGGCCAATCCTAAACACAGGGCCTGTGGCTCATCAAATAGGGCATAGAAATAAGCTCTGTTATTGGCCAGTCAGAGGCATGCTGTAGAGCAGAGGTGTCAGACATACAGCCTGTGAGCCTCATGTGGGCCACAACACTCCACAGAGTGACCTGAACCAGACTAAAATGTAATTGGGAAATATTCAAATAAATAAAAATACAACAAAAGATAGATAGATAATGGTATTTTTTTTAAGTCAATGTGCTATCTGTAGGAATCCTTATGTATGGTTTATAAAGTTGCCTCTAAGTCTGACACATGATGATTTTGCCTAGATTTTAGCAAAGTCTCTTTTGTCAAAGTCTCTCCTATGGGGGAGGGGCATGGCAGGGAGAAGGAAGCTAGATGTGCTAAATGATTAATTTAAAACTAATTGAATGGCTAGACCCAATGAGTAGTCTTCAATGTTTGATAGCCTGGAATGTGGTCTCCAGAAGACTGCCCCCAGGAATCTACGTTTAGTCCTATACTTCTTAGCAATTTTTTAAGTGATTTAGATGAAGATATGCATGGCATCCAGATCAAATTTGCAGAGGATACAAAACTGAGAATATTAACTAGCACCTTAAATGACTGAGTCAGAATTCAGGATCTTGACTGACTAGAATACTGGGCCTAATCCAACAACCTGAAATTTAATAGGAATAAATGTCTTACACTTGGATTTAGAAAATCAAATTCACAAGTACTTATAGTTGTTCCTTCAGTTTAGTCATGTCTGACTCATCATCACTGCATTTGGGATTCTCTTGGCAAAGATATTGAAGTGGGTTGTCATTTCCTTCTCCAGCTCATTTTACAGATGAGGAAACTGAGACAAACAGGATTAAGTGATTTGGTCAGGGTCGCATAGTTAGTAAATTTCTGAGGCTGGATTGGAACTCATGAAGATGTGTCTCTAAGCCCAGGGCTTTATCCACTGCACCATCTAACTGTCCCCTAAGTACTAGACCAGTACATCTGAGAAAGATCTTGATGTTTAGGAGGATGGAAGTTCAATATGAGTCAGCAGTGGGATAGGGCAGCTAAGAAAATAAATGTCATCTTACACTGAATTAAGAGAGGAATATTTTCTTGGACTAAGGATGTGATAGTCCCACTGTACTCTCTTCTCTGACCAAAATGTGTCTGGAATATTAGGCTTGGCATTTGGCACTACATTTTCAGAAAGACATTGGTAAGCTGGAGAAAATGTAGAGGTGGGTAATCAGATGGGCTAGAGCCTTGGGTTCATGCCACACGACAATCTGTTGAGAGAACTGCAATTGTTTAACCTAGAGAAGACTCTTGGAATGAAAGAGAAACATGATAACTATGTTTGCAGATTAGAAGAGTTGTCATATGGAAGAGAGACAAATTTACTCTTCTGTGTCCCCTGACTACAAGGCTAGGAGCAATGGGTAGAAAATGAAGAGTTAGATTTAGGCTTGAGGTGGGGCAAACCCTCCTAAAGTTAAAACCATGGGTGTGTCAGAGTCAGCTCTAACCATCTTTCTTAAGTTGTCACTGTGGAGCTTTACACCTCAGAAATTCACAATAGCTACAAATCAGCTCTTGAGTGATTATTTTGTTGATTGTCTCTAGATTTAAGAAAGTGGTAGTTCTACAGCTTAAACCTAAAAGTGTGTGAAAACATTCCCACTTGTTAAACATTTACCAATACATTGGAAGTACAATTGATCATCTTGGGAGATAATTGGCTCTTTATGCAAAGTCTGGATGAGTACATAAAAGGTATATAATAGGAGAGATTCTGGAAATATATAGACATGGATTTAATAAGACATTTGTATGAGCAGATAGTTGACCAGACAGACAACTTGGAGAGTCTATGGGACTTTCAAATATAAATATCTAGCTCCGATTTCTCCTGAGTGCCAGGTTTCACATGCATTCTCTACATGAGTCCACTCTTTCTACTCACTGTGCTTGTGGTTGTGGGAAAACATATTAGAGAGGTGTTTTGCTGATATTTTTCTTGCTATTCTAATTCATTGTCACTTAATCATTTTAGTCAAGTCAGACTCTGAATGACCTCATTTGGGGTTTTCTTGGCAAAGATATTGGAGTGGTTTATAATTTCCTTCTCCAGCTCATTTTACAAATGAGGAAACTGAGGAAAACAGGTAATTGACTTGCCCGGGGTCACCCAGATAGTAAGTGTCTGAGGCAAGATTTAAACTCAAGAAGATGAGTCTTCCTGACTCCCATGCTATTCACTGTGTCACCTATTTCATTAAATGTCTTTATTTTGAACGGTGTCCTCCAGCTGAAAAATTAAGGTGAATACCTGGGTTAGGGCTTATGATTTATGATTTTGAGTGGATATAGACCCATAGTATACCTTGAGCCAACCTGAAATAATGGTGTTTGAATCGGGAGGTATTCAATGGTATGCTGATAATATTTAACAATAAACTCATTGAGAAGCCTGACACAAGTTTAAATTTTAATCTGCATTAGTAATATTTTCTCCTTCCTTTTCATAAGAACAACAAGCTGATTGAAAAGTTGACACACTTTTAAATTTAATCTGCTTTATTAATATTTTTCCATTACTTTCTTAATACTAGACAATCAACAAAACAATAGATCAAGTCCTGATTCATTAGACTTGTTGATTTCCAAGGTATACATGTTCACACTGAAAATTTAATAATGGGCTCTTGTGAACTGGTAGGAACTACGTAACTATGTTTCCAGTAACTACGTTTGTTATAAAGGAATTTTTCTATTGGAAGGAGTGGGAGGAGAAGGAGTCGGTTAGTGAGAAGTGATAGGCTGTTTAAAAAATAAGAAGGCATCAACTAGTAAAAATAATAATAATACCTAGCATTCATATTGTGCTGTAAGGTTGTAAAACATTTTACATATATGAACTTATTGGATCCTTAAAACAACCCTAAGCTACAGGGTTGTATATATAATATATACAATTATATATACAATATATATAATATAATGATTATATACAATATACAGAATAATATATTATTATACCTATTTTACACATAAGGAATTGAGACCAAGAAAGGTTTAAATAACTCACTCTGGATTACACAGCTAGTATGTATCTGAGACGGTATTCAAATTCCAGTATACGTGTCTCCAAAAAACAGACACAGGAAAAGGTTTCCTTCTCTTTCGTATTAAAATTTCTTTAGTGATCTAACTTTGTTTAGCCTAGTTAGGATTGTGGAAGTGGGCTGTCTTTATTTTTTTAGTTTATGTATTGCCCATTTAAATCATAGTGCTTACTAAAGATTTTTCATTTCTATGTAAACGCTCTTGAAACTATGAACTGGAGCCTGGCCCTAACTCAACAACAATAACAATAGCTAACATTTCAATAGCACCTACTATGTGCCAGGCATTATGTTAAGCACTTTTTTTTTTTTTTGCTTTTTGGAGGGGAGAAGGCAGGGCAATTGGGGTTAAGTGACTTGCCCAAGGTCACACACCTAGTTTTGTGTTAAGTGCCTGAGGCTGGATTTGAATTCAGGTCCTCCCCACTCCAGGGCTGGTGCTCTGTTCACTGCACCGCCTGGCCGCCCCCAGCATTTATAAATATTGCCTCATTTGATCTTCACAACCCTGGGAGGGAAGTGCTCTTATTTTCCCATTTTACAGTTGAGGAAACTGAGGTTAGGCAGAGGCACAGAATTTAGTTTCAAATAGGTCCATTTTTCTACCCCATCCACTGGAATTTGGTTACTGGGTGTATTGGAAGAGCATTTTCAGACAATCATAGATGTCACTTCCTTTCTCTGAGCTCGTTTCCTCATCCATAAAACGATGAAGTTGGACTTCTCCAGCTCATTTTTACAGATGAGGAAACTAAGGCAAATAGGGTTAAGTCACTTGCCCAGGGCCACATAGCTAGTAATTTTCTGAGGCCAGATTTGAATTTAGTAAAATGAGTCTTCCTAACTCCAGACCCAGTACTCTATCTACTATAGCCCCACCTAGCTGCCCCTGAGGTTGAGCGAGATGATCTCTGAGGGTGTTAATCTCTGGTCTTACTGAGCTGCATGACACTCTCAGATCTAGGCCTGTTGCTACATGTCTAATCTTAGCCAAGTCATTTAATTTCTCTGGGTCTCAGTTTTGTAATAAGTAAAATGAAAGGGATGGAATTAAGATCACATTTGAGATCCTTTCTGGGTTTCAATCCTATGATCCTATGAATTTCAGATATAAAAGACACTAATCCAGTGATTCACAACTTTTCTTTTTCCATATAAAGACCTTTTTTTAACATCCCAAAATGTCACAAGCATCACAATAGTTTCATTCTCTTTGCATATTTTATGACAATGCTTGGTGGGCATACAGATTCCCAGACCCTTTGCAAAAAAGGGAGCGGCTAATCAGTTGTAATTTCTTTATTTTATAAATAAGAAAGCTGAAACCCAGAAACACCAAGTGACTTGTCCAACATCACACAGCTAGTTAGTGACTGGGTCAGAACTAGAACTCAGGTCTCCTTCCTCACAATCCAGTGTTTATTCCAGTATTTGACTCAGTCAGTCTCAAGAACAGAGCTCTGGCAGGGACCACAAAGGCAGCATCACAGTGACACACCCATGTATTTAAAAATCTTAATAATGAATAGAGATAAATATCATAATGTATTTTCCACAAAACAGCATTATTAGCTTGGGGGAAAAAGGGGGCGTAGTTTCCTAGACCATAAAACATTTCCAGAATACTACAGTTGTGATGCTGATATGTCTAATGGCAAGAAGCCGTAGTAGCCTGAAGAACTCTGGTGCTAGTTCAGCTTATATTATTTATTCTTAGCTGCCCACAGCCTGATTACTTGCAAAGCTGGTCTAATTTCTTTCAGGTGCCAAGTAGAGACTTATACTTCTCTCAGAGCTAAAAGCACCTAGAGCTCACTGGTTGCTGTATAAGAAACATTTCATTATTTTAATTCAGTAACCATTAGACCATGTATCTCCCCCTCCTCCTTGCCCACTGTGTGTGTGTGTGTGTGTGTGTGTGTGTGTGTGAAGAATAAGTGATTCTGGCAGAGTTTAGTATCCACCAAAGCACCTCAAACTATTTCTCAAACATTTCTGGTTCAGTAAAATCCCAAATGGATTTTGCCAAGCACTTTTTCTCCATTAACTTCTAAATCCATGCAAATTTCAGGGGGAAATTTAATCCGTATGTTTCTGATTCATTTACTCTTAACTCATCATATTGTTTTGAAAGAACTATTTTTCATCCAAGAAACCTTAGGGGCCCTTTTTATAATCTGTTTTTAGTCTCATTTCCCCCACCCCTCCCGGAACCAGGAAGTTACATTTTGTAAGTATTAAACAGTATCTGAACCTCAAAAGATAATTCACTGAGGTTTCTTTTCTCCTCTCTCCTCAGTTTAGTTTCCAAATATTCCAGTTAGAAGCAAGCCCCAATCAGAACATAAAGAATGTAAAATGACTGCACATTTCTGTCCAGCAGCTGTCTTGCCAGAAATAAGGCTGACTCAATCAGTGAGAGCCTGCTTGACAAAGCCAAACTCCTCTCAATCCTCCATCCTCTCCGTGAATTTGTAAGCAAACTTGCCTCCATGTGAGGAAACTCCTTCAAGGGAGTTTGTCCTACAGTCGATCTGAACCTGCCATTTTCAAACGGCTACAAGCTAAGTCATGTCCCAAGACCTTTCTAAATGACAGTGGTGGCTCTCTGGAAAAAAAAAAAAAAGATCTTCCTGGGAAAGACTGTGGCTCTATCCAAGTCTTGAATCGTTGTGATGTGTTCAACAACATCGTGTTCATGCATTTGTCATCGTTCTTTTTTAAGAGGACCTTCACAGCTGTAACTATTAAGTTACGTAGACCTCTAGTGTTCAGGAAAAAGCCTGCCTATGCAAAGATACCACACACATTGACAAATCACAAATACAGAGAGAGAAAGAAACAGAGACAGAGACAGACAGACAGAAAGGACGTATTCATGCTAACTTCTAACTGAAGCAATCTGGTGGGCATTCTCTCAAAAGCATTATTTAAATTTTAAATGGCAACCACTACTCATTTAGATTTTGACAAATATGCTAAGGTAGAGAAATAATTTGTATCTACATGGAAATCCAACACTTCTGCACCTGGGTACTTAACAATAATTAAGAAATAAAGTCTTATCTTTGCCAGTGAACTTTCCACCTCAGAGATTGCTCTTGGAAAGCAGTGGATTTATAGAATCAGGTACTAACCACTTCTTGATCCATCTTTGCACAAACCTGAGTCCCATGTCAAGCATACTGTCTACTTTACTCTCTCTCTATCTTGCTGGTAGAGATAGCCATGCCCTGCCTTCCTCTTGTTTCCTATCTTGGGGATCTGACAGTTTTTATTTAGAAAGTGCTCAATATGCTTCCCATTGCCAGAAACTGAGAGGAGAGTACAAAGACTCTATAAATGTGAGTTATTATTATTTTTTATCTGATCCTTTCACAAGTTAAAAGGATTGGGAACATGGGGTATATAAAACATAATTTCCAAATGCGGTAAGGAATATTGGGAAGAGTATAGGACTTTTAATCAGTAGAAGAAAAAAAAGGTTGTAAAGCAGTACAGCACGTGATTTTCATTCTTTTCTAAATTTTTTAATGAAATCTTTTAGAATTAAAAAAAAAATGTTTTTCTTATAAATCTCCAGAGAACTCAATCAATCAATCAATAAACATTTATTAAGTTCCTAGTAGGTACCAGGAACTGTGCTAAGTGCAAAACCCTGACACGAGACTTGTTTTTTTTTTTTTTCTGATAATATATTGTGACATTCTGCTTCAGCAGTCCTCTACCTCCCTAATGAAAGAAGAGAAGTATATTTCATCACCTGTTCCCCAGGACATTGCAATTAATCTTAGGTCAGCTATATTTTATTGTTATTTTCTGCATCGTTGTTATATATATATTGTTCTGGTTCTGCTCACTGTGTTGCATCAGTTCATACATGTCTTCCCAGGTTTCTCTGATTTCTTTGCATTTCTATTTATTTAATTTTTTTCATTATATTTCATTATATTCATAGACCAAATTTGTTCAACCTAAAAAAGACATCCACTTCATTTCCAGATTATGCTACCACAAAAGTACTATAATTGGATATTTAGTAAGAATGGGGTCTTTGAGTGTTTAACCCAGTGGTTCTCAACCTTCCTAATGCCACGACCCTTTAATACTCATATGTGGGCGTATCTGCATGTGGGTGGACCTGCCTGGAGACAGATAGAGAAGGGGTGTCTCAGTTCCTAAGACCATCAGAAATATGTGTTTTCTGATGGTCTTAGGCAACCCCTGTGAAAGGGTCATTCAACCCCCAAAGGGGTCATGACCCACAGGTTGAGAACTGCTAGGCTTTAACCTCTTTGGGATACATGGTGGTATTGCTAGGCCAAAAGATAAAATTTAGTAGGAGTATGAAGTTTTTATATTTTATTTCTAAATGCAAGCATAAGACTCTAATAGGGATGTATGGCTAGAAAACAGTTTGCTTGGGGGAAAAAAGTGTGGAGTTAAAAGTCATTATTAGTCCACAGTATTACTTAGCAACTAGAAAAGGTTAACGTGACCTAGCACTTCCAGGAATAAGGAGGTGATAGTTCTCCTCTATTCTGACCTGGCAAACCACATCTAGAATATCATGTTGCTGAATTCTGAGTGCCACATTTTAGGAAAGCCATTCACAAATGAGAGAGCACACAGAAGATGTTGATCAGGAGGGAGAAGAACTTCCAGTGGATGTCATATGAATGATTCAATTAAAAGGCATTTATTAAGCACTTATTATGTGCAAAACACAATGCTAAGTGCCAGGGACTTGGTTAGAAAAGCAATGCAGTAGCTTCAAGGAGCTCACATTCAAATGGGAGAGACAACATATTTAGGAAGTTTCTGTAAATCAGATGGGAAAGTCCCATAGTCCTTAATGTATTGAGACAAAGCAGATGGTAATGCATCTTTTTAGCATCACTTTCACTAATAGAACAATATCATTTTCTGTTGTTGGAACATTTGAAAATACCAAGGACTTTGGTGGCAAGAACTTTCCTTTCTGGGTCTTAGTAATAATAATAGCTAGCATTTATAAATAATACTTTAAGACTTACAAAATGCTTAAGAAAGTTGGTGATCTAGTGGATAGAGAGCACTGTGCCTGAAGTCAGGAAGTCCTTAGTTCGACTGTGACCTCAGATACTTACTACCTGTGTGACCCTAGATAAATCACTAAGCCTCAGTTTCTCAACTGCAAAATGGGGATCATAAGAGTACCTACCTTGCAGGATGGTTATAAGGGTCAAATAACGTAATGTTTATAAAATATATAATAATATATTATTATATTACAATGTTTATTTTAATGTTTATCATATTATAATGTTTATTTAGCATAGGCATGGTACATAGTAGGTGTTATATATAAATGTTCATTCCTTTCCTTTTACATAGTTAACTCATCTGATTCTGACCATAACCCTGTATGGTAGGTACTATTATTATCAGCCCCATTTTACAGATGAGAACATGGAGGTTGAGAAAGGTTGAGTAACTTTGCCAAAGGCCAAAGAGCTAGTGAGTATCCAAGGTGGGATTCTTGACTCTATTGCACCATTTAGCAGGCCTGGCGGTGGGGTGTTGCTGCCATTTCAAGGACTCTTGGACTCAGGTTTCTGGGCTGTCTTCATCAGGTCTGAGAGGAGGTGATGAATAGTCCAGGTAGTGGGGTGGTTTAACTTGCCTGGCACACACAGCCTACTGTCTCTCCTCAGAGTGCCTTGCTGCTTTAGCTAAGCTGACTTGCCTGTCCTTTGGGGGGCTATCAGTTGGTAGCTGTTGGCAGTTACTGGCCCTTTCTCCATAGGAAACAGTTGAACCAACTGGGGACTATTATCTGGAGAAGAACAAAGAGTAGGGACAAGATAGCTACTTTAAGTATCCAAAGCACCCCCAAGTAACAGAGGAATCAGACATGTTCTCTTTGGCCCCAGAAAGGGGCAAACTAGGAGCATTGGAAGGAACTTACCAAGAGACAAATTTCAGCTTGAGGTCCGGAAAAAGCTTCCTAATGATTACAGGCTATCCAATTGTCTAATCAATATTTCCGGCCATTGTTTCATTGTGTTCTGAGGTTGTTCTTTTTTTTTCATAATAAATCTATTAGACTTCCAAAGTGGTTAGAAAATGACACTATTCCGTAAAACGCTTCTTGGCAGATTTGCTAACTCCTAAGAGGATGTGGAGAACTCCTAAATACCCTTAAAGAATTTAAGATTAGGTGTAAAAGCAAAGGAAAGGCAACTCAATCAACCACTCATCAAGTATTGTATAGCACTTCTAAGATCTTCAGAGAAATTTGCATACTTAGTGCAGATGAGTGTCATAGCAATGCTGTGATACAGGGTTATTGTTGTTCAGTCATTTCAGTCGTGTCCAATTCTTTGTGATCCCATTTGGGGTTTTCTTGGCAGAGATACTGGAGTAGTTTACCATTTCCTTCTCCAACTTATTTGACAGATGAGGAAACTGAGGCAAATAGGGGTAACTGATTTGCCCAGGGTCATACACCTAGTAAATGTCTGAGGCCAGATTTGAATTTAGAAGTGGAGTCTATCTATCCACTGTACCACATAGCTGCGCCTTGTTGCCTCTAATGCAACAGGTATTTTTTCATGTACAGATGAAGAAACTGGGGGTTTGAGAGGGAAAAGTTAAGTGACTTGCCAACGCTTAAACAGCTAGTAAGTGTCAGAGGTGAGATTTGAACCCACCTGATTCAAGGGATGCTTACATTTTTATTCCTTACTTTAGGTAAATAAAATTAGAAATTGGGTGGTTCCTGCCTCACGTAGAACTGGAGTGGAGAGGATAGTCTGATACACAATTAATGTAAAGATATGAGCACTATCACTATGTAAAATAATATATTATTATGAGTAATCTTAGGGAATAGATCAGGAATTATGCGGACAAATAGAGTTATATTCATTGTATTTGGAGAGTTATATTAGTCATATTTGATACAGATTTTTGGTATTGCAAAAAGTATTGCAATGAGTACTTTTGTCAATATTAGTAAGTCAGTAAACATTTGTCAATCACCTAGTATGTGCTGGGCAATATGCTAAACACTGTGGATATAAATACCAAACAGACAATTACAATCCACAAGGAGCTCACAATTGAATGGAGGAAAACAACAACCAAAAGGAAATGTGTATGATAAAGAAGTCTAAAAGAGTATAGCCAGTTGGACAATGAAGAGGTAAATTAATGAAGCCTCTTCTTAACTGGAGACTTTGGGAGGAGCTCTGTACTCCTCAAATCAGAGAGCCAGAGCATTGAGACTACTGATATCTTCTACTATAGATTATCAAGGTTGATAACAATCATGCAGGATGATGAGGTTGCTACAGATGAGGTTCCTAGGTGTATCAATGAAGGAGTCCAACGCAGTGTAGTGGGAAATGAACATGACACCGTTCTTCCTAACTTTGCTCTCTTTGGGCTAGATGCTCAATAATGGGATCTTCAGGTCAATAAATTAAGCAGCAAGTATTTATTAAGGATTTACTATGTGCCAGGCACCAGGATAGGTATTGATCATATAAATATAAAAGTAAAACTGTCCTCGCCCTCAAGGATTTTACAGTCTGCTGGTGGCATATAACATATTCGTAGAAAAGCAAATAGAGGATATATACAAAATAAATGCAGAATGATGAGGGGGAGGGGAAAAGATAACACGTTGACAACTGGGAGAATCAGGAAAGGCCTTTTGAAGGAGATGATGCTTGAGCTGAGTGTTGAAAAGAATTAGAAGCAAAGATAAGGAGATAGAATGTTCCAGACATGGCAGATACATCCAATATGGAATGTTGACTATGAAAAATAGGAAGCAGGCAAGTCTGGCTGAAACATAGAATGAATGAGGAGTAGTAATGTGTAATCTTCTTGGAAACAGGCTGGAACTGGATCAGAAACAGTTTTAAATGCTAAACTGAAGCATTTGTATTTTAGCCTAGAGGCAATAAGGATGTTTCTTGGGGAGTGACATGATCAGATCTATGTTTTAGAAATATCAGTTTGGCAACTGCAATAAGGAGAGAGTAGAGGAGGGAAAGTGGATATAAGAAGGCTAACTAGAAGGCTACTGTAATAGTCTAGGCAAGATATAATGAAGGTCTGAACTGGAGTGGTTGTAGCATAAGTAGATAAGACTATAGATGTGAGAGATAGAAAATATATAAACACATTATAGACATTTCTTTCATAACTTTATATTGTTTTCCAAACCTGTGGAACCAATGCAGCCCAGAGTCTAAGTTGAAGATTCAGCATAGAGTCCAAGACAGGGATTCCCTATAGATGATATGGTCCTATAGATGCTCTTGTTTGTGGATGACATTCTGCTGGTTACAGCAAGCTCCGGAATATCAAAGAATCTTTTGCATGAGATCCATAACCATTGAAAAAACCTGGGCCTATCCATCCACATAGGAAGAAACAAGTGGATGAAGTATCCTTCTCTTCAGATTATTCTATGCAGTTAAATGGATAGTGTTCATCAATATGTGTGTATACGTATACATTGATGGATACCCATATATTTACCCCACAAATATTTAACACATTCTCTCTTTCTGTGGGTAGATCACTTTTCTATGATACATCTTAGTTTTTGAATCTATAAATTGAGAGGGTTAGACTAGATAATCTCAAAGACCTAGCTTTAACTTGCAATTGTGATTCTTTGATCTTCTTTTCCTTGTATCGCCAAGTTTTATCTGTTCTATCATTAGGGTTTTCCTTAACTTCACTTATTCTTATTATTTCATAGATACTAATAAACCAAGCCCTCATAAAATGCTTGCATAACATGTCTTAATTTCTAGACTATTGCAGTAGCCACATCACTAGTCTTATTCTAAATATAACTCTCAATTATCTAAGAAAAATGCCACTTTTGTAATTTTGATTCCCCTATTTAACCTACGTGTCAATGTATTGTGTCAAAATCAAATTTCTCTGTTCACTATTTGAGATCTGACAAGTTTTCATCACCCCTTTCTTACCAATATTTTCTCACTATCACTTGGCCAAAAAAAAAAACCCCAAGAAACAAAAAACAAACTGGCTTATTGGTTCCTACCTTCCATAACTTTAGCCGTACAATTCCTCTTACCTAAAATTCAGTTCTTCTTCCTTTCCAAAAAAGTCCATTTTGCTTCTTCCTTTCAAAATTCAGCTGAAAATTCACCCTCTTCATAAGTCTTCTCTCATTAACCTGGGTCCTCTTCCTACTTTCATCTCATAGTTTTTACTAGTAGGCCATGTTGAATACTTACTGACTTATTCAAGGAACCATCAAATATTATAGTTCAAATGTATCAGAAAGAACATCTACAGCACCCTTGTTTTAAGAATTAAGGTACTTCTAAGCCTCTTTTTCATATGGGCATGCTATTTATCTCCAACTAGTTCCATGACAGAAAGAAACAGAATATTTCCAGGTCAGCATGACTGAGTCTTAGGGGAGGAAGAGAGGAGTCCCTAAGGTTGAGCCCCTGGACAGAATTTAGGAAAAAAAAAACAGTAAGAAGGACCTGATGTATAGGACAACATTGCCCACAGCTCAGGATTAATACCTGGTAATAATAATATTAAGCTGCTAAAAAATAAAATGAGGCAAATTTAAAATAAAAAGGAGTAAGCAAAGGAAAAAGAACCTGACTACAGACAGATACTTTGGTGTAAAAGAAGATTCGAGTTCATATTCAAAGGAAGATAGTGAAATAAAATAAGAAGCCACTCTAACTCTTAAGAGGAACATCAAGTGGTCAAAGGTCCCCTAAAAATATCTTGGAAGAACTTAAAAAAGAATTCAAAAATCAAATAAGAGAGAACAAGGAAAAAAATAGGGGAAAAAAGCAATTCAAGAAAATTATGAATTATAGCTCTTTCACATCAAATCTACTCTTCCCTATGCCAAACTTCTCTTTTAAGGCCTTTTGCCAAGACCATGCATATGATAAATAACAGTCACTGGGAAACCTGATTCCCCAAGTGGCACGTTGTCATATGACTAAACTAATCATGTGATTTTAAGGGACTTGAAGTATGTACCACTAAATAGGTTACCCAAAAGGATATGTAATCATTCTAGATTAAATAAAGAATAGTAGTAATGTTGATGAGACTATTGTACTAATATCTGGTACCAGCTCCTTAGTAGGCTAGATTATAGACTGGTGACTATTGAACTTAATAACCCAGTTCTTGGAGCTAATAACCCTGAATAAATACAAAAATTCAAAATGACCTTTAGTCTCCTGTAGCTCCCTTCTACTTCTGTAGTGATGGTGGCCTAATGGTAGAAAGGGAGCAGCTTTTAAACCATCAGTAAACTTTAATTTGACCAGTAATGCTCTAAATTTAAGATCTGTCTCCAATGACCAAGAGAATATACTGTTGGAGAAGCTGGATCATACCAATCTTGACTTTCTATCTATAAATGAAACCCAGAGGGAAAAAAAGGAAATTACAGCTAAATGGAAAGATAGCATAGGATACTCTTTAGAGGAGCAAAGGGAGGAATTGGTATAGTGAGTTTTATCATACTACCAAGGGCAATAAGAACCATTCTTTTATGGGATTTAATCATAACTTATTTTAGTACTAATGATAATTATCTGTGAAAAGACCACCATGAAAATAACCACAGCTTATAAACCAACACTGGTTCGTGAGAATTAAGTGGTAGAAAAATTATATGAAAACTTCATAAAACCCCCTAGATTAAATCAACATACAGTCTAATATTTGGTGACTTAGATGTAAAAAATGGGAAGTGCAAAGGTAAGGATAGGAAGAAATATCTAGGAAAGCATAAATCAGGAAAAAGCAATGTGATGGGTCAAAGACTTGTATAGTATACAAAAGCCTCATGATTCTATATCATGAGTACATTCTTCATGAAAAGAATCGATAGATGCCTAACATGGTAAGAATTCAATATCCTGAATAACAAAGTAGATTGCATTTAAATATAATGCAAAGACTTGTTTCTGATGAGAGAGCTACCCCTGAGTCAACCGTATACAGTTGGACCACAGTCTCATCAGAGCTAAGATCAGTAGTAAAAAGAAGACAAAAGAAAAAAGAAGGAAGAAAAAGCTGGAGGAAAAAGGAAGAAAAAAAGGAGAAAGAATAAAGAAAAAATGAGAAAAGGGTTTGGTATACAAGTGACATAAACCTGAACTTTATAAACAAATAATTGAAAATTGAAAATGGGCAAGAGGAATTACATCAACACTAATTCTATTAATTTTATCCAAAGTTTAGCCAATATAAATTAATTGCTGCAACAAGGAGTCCAAAAGAGTCCCTAAAGTACCTTAGTCAACAAGCATCTGGCTTAGTTGCTAAATGGAGAGTGATAGCTCCCAAAAGCAACACTGAGTTAAAATATAAATGTATTTGTAAAATCTTATAAAGAAGAATGATGAATGACTATGAGTAGTGTTGACTCATAAAACAGAGAAAAGCAATGGAGGGCAAATCCCATTTAAGAAAAGTTTTGCAAGTTATCCAACTAAGCAAAGGCATTCTAAATGCTTCTAGGATGAAAATGGAAAGAGGACTACATCTAGAAGGAATTTGCAAAAATTATTTTAGCAAACTTTATTCTGTTTTAAGGACAATGGAACCACTACATTTGCATCCTAACTTCACAGTCCAGGATGTGGTAATAGAGAAGGCAAAAATGCCATTAAAAAGAACAAATACGGGAAAAACAGCCCGACTGGATCAAATCTAAAAAGAAAAGATCCATGTGAGAGTTGAAATGATTGTGAAGGTGTTTAGGGACTAATAAACAAGGGAGGAAAAAGATTTCAATGGCATGGAAAAAAATCTCAGACTTTATTAATACTGAAAAAGGAGACCAAGCTAACAGCAATAACTATCAACAGCTATGTCTGCCCTCCCCTCTATATAAAGTCTTTTTAAAGTCCCAAATAAAATCCTACCTTCTACAAGTAGCCTCCCCTAACCTCCTTTATTCCAAAACTTTTCCTCTCTTATTTCTTATTTATCCTTATTTAAATTGCTCTTAATACATATTTTTCATGTTTCCCCCCCATCAGATTATAAACTCCTTGAGGACGGGGATTGTCCCTTGCCTTTTTTTATATCTTCAGCTCTTAGCACAGTGCTTGGCACATAGTAGGCATTTAATAAATGTTTATTGAATTGAATTATATAGGAATCAAAGGCATCCTTGATGAAGGTATTAACATGGAACAAATAGATTTCCACAAGCAATAGTCAGTCAGTCCATATGAACCCACAGTTTCAGCAATGTGCTATAGGTTAGTAAAGATATGTCCCCACAAAATTTTTTGATCAACCTTATGTTTTTGGCACCATCCATGGGCATTAAAAATTATTTTCAAAGATAAAAATAATCAGTCAACAGTATGCAAAAATGAACTTTGCCACTTCACAAGTAACAAAGTTGTTAATATTATGTTTTGTTGTTTGTTGATTAGGAAAAAGAATTTGATTCAGCAGACCAAAATACCACCTTACAATTTCTTTTCCAACAATGTTATCTCCCATCCCACACATGAATATCACTCAATATTCCTTGAAAAATGTAACAACAGAAATATCCTGTTCGATTGATCTCTGACAACAGCATCAGATAACTCATAAAACAGGGAGATGAATGTTTGCCAAAGTTATTTATACCTGTGTTTAGGAGATGCATCACAGAGTTCAGGTTGAAGAAGGATTCTGAATGAATGTTGAGATCCTCCAGATGCTCCTGTTTTGGGACATTGTGCTGATTACATTAAGTCCCAGAATTTTTCCAAACCTCATAGATGTCTATAGTCTCTCAAAGGAATTTGGCCTATCCATTCACACAGGAAAGACTAAATGGTGAAGAATATTTATTGCACAAATATCCATATGCATTCAGATGACCACTCTCTGGAGTTTGTCCATAACTATATACTAAATACTGTATCTACTGAAATGTATAAATAAATGTCTATCTATCTAATCTTGTCACCAGCAGTACAAATAGACAAAAACGTGGACCTAGAATTTAAAAAGAATTTTCTTCTGAAAATATCAAAAGTCCTTTTTACTGACTACAAGTTACCCATGGAAGCAAAGGTCCAGCCTTTTATTATTAACATTCTCCTAGTGTTCCTATGTGGTAGAAAGGCAGGGGAATAACTGCCTCTTCAGAATTAAAAATAAATACCACACAGCGGGCAATGCAAAGGCACATGGTGGATATGAGGAGGTTACAACACAACTAATGAGGAACCCTGAAGAATAGGAGTAAAAGATGCCATCAAGGAATTGGATGGTAGGTTGGTCATTTGGCAAGAATGAAAGTGAGGGCCCACTGGGGCTCTCACAGTGTCAGCAGAAAACAAAGTGGTCTTCCAGCACACTGAGAGAATGCCCTGGCAAACTTGTAAGAGGACAAAGGCAAGTGTTGTACAGGACAGGCAGGCATTAATGGGTTCTTAATCATTGATTTGCTTTGGAAGAAACTCCTGAGTCAGTGAGATAACAGACCCACTTGAATGTTTAAGAAGACCACCTCAATGTACTAACTTCCCAATCACACATGGGGCCAATACACATTTTTCATAGAGTTACTTTTTTTTCTGTATGTATTGTTACTCTTTTGAGTATTATGTAACTTGCTAATGAATTCCTGTTGTGGAGTTTAATTCAGTCAGTTTAATTCAATAAATATTTATTGAGAACCTGCTATGTGCCAGGCACTGTGCTAGTAGAAAGAAAGGGGGAGGGAGAGAAGAAGAAGAGGAAGAAGAAGAAGGAGAAGAAGGAGGAGAAGAAGAAGAAGAAGAAGAAGAAGAAGAAGAAGAAGAAGAAGAAGAAGAAGAAGAAAGAGAAGAAGAAGAAGAAAGAGAAGAAGAAGAAGAAGAAAGAGAAGAAGAAGAAGAAGAAGAAGAAGAAGAAGAAGAAGAAAGAAGAAAAAGAAGAAAAGAAAGAAAGAAAGAAAGAAAGAAAGAAAGAAAGAAAGAAAGAAAGAAAGAAAGAGGGAGGGAGGAAGGAAGAGAAAGAGTCTCAGCCCTCAAGTAACTGACAATCTAATAGGAGAAGACAAAACATGAAAGAGAAAGCTGAAAAGCGGGGATTGATACCTGAGAGATATCTTATTTGAAAATAGTAGAGAAGTCAGTCAGAGAGATCCCAAGAAAATATATCCAAGTGAGAAGTGAGTGGAATTCTGAGTTGAGGTTTCTCCTTTAATGGTGTTTTGGAGTTCATGGTCCCCCTTTATAATCAGAGAAGCAGAGGGTATGAGATCTTTCAGGATGATGAAATTTATCCTAGGGCAGCCAAGTGAGATGGTGACAATGTCATATACAAACAGGAGTAGTTAGAAGTCCTCAGTATTATAGGGAACCACTCTTCTATTTCAGTTCTGTGTAGGACATCTTTCATTACAGTGACAGACTTTTTTGTCAATTATACAATGTCCTGTTTCATGACTTATTTTACCTTAATAATTAGAGAGTAACTAAACAGTTACCTCCAATGTTACGTTTATCAAGGATTCTTATGAATAGCTCTTAATATTTGAATGAGAGACATTTAATAGGACCTTTAAGGCTGATTTTTACTCTACCAAGGTAAATAGCATTTTCATAATCAACAAACAATAAACACAATGCAATCTTGTATTCTCTTCACTTTTTAGTCCTTTGCACAACTGTAAAGATGTGATCTATTATAGCAAATTGTGAAAGCCTAGCTGTTCTCATATTTTCTTCAATGATACATAGATAATTCTCATTAAGATTTTAGAAAGATTAAAAAGTAGGTAAATGAGTTAGTAGCTATTGATGCCCTCTCAATCTTTTAAGAAAAAAATATTATGTCTGATTTTTTTTCCATTCCTTTGGCAATTCTCCTCCCTGAGGTATCTTGTAAAATAATCGCTCAGAGCATTCAAAATGGTGTTGTCATAGCACAGATTTCCTTAGTGTGTACTTGGTCTGCTCCAGCCACTCACTTTTCCTGACTTCATCTTCTTAAATACCATTTCAACTTCTCCCTATAGCACATAGGGGAATGTAAAAGTTAGATTCCAAATGTGTTGGTTTCATTGTTATCAATGATTAAATCAGATCATTCTAGAAATGGTGACAAATCTGCTTCATTTTCCATTTATGTTATCTTCCTGTCAGTTTATTTATTTTTTATGTTTGTGGGATGATGCGACTCAGTTGTGTTTCATGCCATGCTTTCCATAAATTTGTTTTGTTTCCACTGGATTTTTGCTGTCAGATCAGGCAGCATCTTTTCCACAGGGTTTTACAAACAAATTTGAACTTAACTTCTACGTCTTGTCTCTTTAAAAGAAGATCAAATGTTTATTGGCTAAGGCATTTTCTGGGTTCTTTTGGCCAGATCAGACAGAGATTATGATCAGAGGATCACAAATTTGGGGCCCTTCTAGTCCAACTCTTTCATTTTTATGGATGAGGAAACTGAGGCACATCAGGTAGATCTGGAATTGAAACAAAGGTCCCCTGATTCCAAATCTACTGCTCTTTCATAACAGTTGCTTTATATGAGCAAGCTTCTTGCAAGACATGGTGATAATCAAGGTTAATATCTTTGCCTTTTTCCATTTTTCATTTTTGAACACCAGCAGCTCATTTGATAGCATTGCAATTGTTTCTAATATCCTTTCTTCTAACTATTGTAGATCAGCATGGCTGATTTGCAAGGAAAAATTTCAAGATCTGTTAATATTTTTAAAAATATCATTTTGCTCATTTGAAGTGGGAGACATGATTATACACACAATCACAGGAAAACTTAAAGTCACTACCTATTTTTCAGTCTGTTTCAAAGTAATAGTCTTATTATGTCTATCAATTGAGGAATGGCTGAATAAGTTGTCAGTGGAATGTGATGAAATACTCTTTGCTATAAGAAATGAGGCAAGAAAGAATTTCAAAGAGACGTGGAGTTACATGAACTGATGCAGAATAAAGTCAGCAGCACCAGAAGAACAATATATTTATAACATCGACACAACAAAAATTTTGAAGATTTGCACAAGCCAATGAAGAATGAAAGGAAGAGAACCAGGAGAATAATCCATACAATAAGAACATCACTATACAGACAAACAACTTTGAAAATTGTAAGAACTATTACCTTCACAATGACTATGCATGATTCCAGTGGACCAATGATGAACCATGCTATCCTGCCCCAACAGAGAGATTCAGGGATGTGAAATGAGATAGATTTTTTTTTAACATTTTTGTCTTTTGGGTCTTGCACGCTAGCACGCTCAGCTTATTATAATAGTGATAGAATAAAAGAAACAATTGAAACTTATATCACTGTGCAGCGTGTGTTTGTGGGGGACATTCTGTGATTGCAGCCTGTGCATTCACTGCCGAATATTTATTCGAAGAAGCGGCTCTCAGAGCGGAGAGGCTTATAGACCAGGAGTTGGAGTAAGTATAAGATAAGGTAAGAAAAATCCCTCAACAGAGGAAATTTGATTTTCTTGATTATGTCTATTTGTTATGAGGAATTTGTTTTCCTTTTTATCCCCAGTAGAGTGGAGGCCAGGAATGAGAGAAAAGAGATTTTGGTTCAGGAAAAAAAAATGGCTTCAATGTGAAAAATAAATTTTGCCATACCTACAAATAGTATGAGAACTTAGTTGTCTAATAATGATGTTAATGCAACATTCGGCAACTTAAGCAAGACTCCCAGATGGTTTCTGCTACTGCTAAGTATAATCCTACCAAACTGAATATCTATAGATCCTTTGTGCTGACCTCATTGTCATTTACCTGTGAAATCTGAACAATCTACCAGTGCCATGCCAGGAAACTGAATTGCTTCCATTTGAATTGTTTTAGGAAGATTCTGAAAATCACCTCACAGGACAAGGTACCAGACACTAAAGTCCTTTCTTGAGCTGACCTTACAAGCATTCAAATTGTACTGCAGAGAACACAACTCCAATGTTGTATAAGTCCACATTGTTAGAATGCAAAATGTTTGCTTGCCAAAAAAATTGTTTTATGGAAAACTCATACAGGAGAAATGTTCACATGAGGTTAGAAGAAGCAATACAAGGACACTCTCAAGGTCTCTCAATGTTGTTCTCTACAAGCAAAGAAGAATTAAAGTAGCTCAAAAGAAACACAAGATGAACAAATTGAGAGAATCCACACCAAATATTCACATGGACTATTTGTGCCCAACCTGTGATAGAACATTCCAAGTTTGCATTGGTCTGATAAGCCACAATTGGACACATTGTAACTTGACTCTAACATAGTGATGTCATTTTGGTCCTCTTCAAAAACAAAGGGAAACAACCATAACTATTGATAAGAGAACTATAGCCCCATCAATCCCTTTATATAAGAGGTATACATGGCCTTCAAGATCAGAATTGATAAATGTAAGGTAAGAAGAGATTGTTTATCTCAACTGTCTTTTATAATCCTGGACACATTAATTAATATCACCCTATTAATGACCTGTCAACCAATTGGTGACCTACTTCCCATTTAGCAGTATGTTGAGCAAAAGCATAAATAATTGTACTATTTTTGTGAAGCCAAAGGGAGAATCTTAAGTATAGAGATATTTAGTAAGGGATTTTCTAACACTTCAAAGTTGCAAAGTTTTATTTAGCTACCAACCCACAAACTTTCTAAGTTAACATCTCCACTTCTGCCTTCATTTCCTGAAGGTTTTGTACAAATAAACTTACCATCATTGCTCCTCTGGATTGATTGATTTATTTTTTGCGGGGGTAGTTGTTTATTATTTCTAAAGAACAGAGGAGAATTTAAAGGAAAAGTATTAAAATATTTAAACTGTAGGTTTGATGGTCTATATTTCCCTGAGGTTCGTGTTAAAAATTGCATTTTATTTGAGTGTAAAAATACCTTCTTGTACATCAAAGTGCTGAAAATATTTGGAAATATCCAATGCCTTAAAGCAGCTGTGTAAATTAGCAAGGCTTGAGGCCTAAAAATTCAGATGAAGCCTCTGAGAAATTATGTTCTGGGAAAGTTCAATTTTTCCCAAAAACTTAAATTTTAACTTCTTATGATTACTGTGAAAAGCAGCATAAAACTAATATAGAGAACCCTGTAATAAGAAACATCTCAGCTTTGCTTCTGACATACACTAGCTGTGTGACCAAAAGCATATTCTAGCATGTTTTCTAAGACAGTAGTAGGATAGTAAGAGTCTTTGCAGAGAACACAAGCTCAAATCCCACCTATGATACTTTTTACTTCTATGACCTTGGGCAAGTGTAAAGCCATGCATGAGCAGCTTTCCAGAGGAAAGCTGTGAATAGCTTTCAAGGTTCTGATTACATACTATAGTGAACTCTCTACTTATTTAATAACAAATCAGAGCAAAACATTTCCAGGAAATCATGGTACAGCATTCAGAATGTTACAACTTATCCCAGAAAATCAAAATACAGCATTCACCATGTCACAACTCAACAACTTATCACTAAAATGGCTACATAGTTTTCACCAAAGTGGACACATAGTTTTAAACAAAGTACAATCATTTAGTAACTCAATCATTCAATCATTCTTAAGGAGCCTTGCCTCATTAAGGGACACAAAGTACAAAAGTCAAAGTTGTCCACCCATGGGATGCAATTAAGTTACAACTTCAATAGTCACTACTCATCTTAAAGTGTAGTGGAAAATACAAAAGCCATCCACCCCTAGGTCACAAGTAAATTACAATTTTATCAGTCACTACTTAATATCCTATTTCATCAGTTACTACTCAATTTTATCAGTCACTACTCAGTACCCACAGAGAGGTCTTTTCATCTTGACTTGGGGCAGGCTTTCAGCTTCCATGGTTCCTCTTCCATGATTCCAGCTCCTGCCCAAATCTAACCAACTGCCACCTGAGTTCAAAGTCAGACAGCTCTCAGTTCCTTGTCCAGCTCTTCATGCAGTTTCTGCTCCACACTGAAGCTCACAATGTCCAGTCCACTTCAAATCCTTCACAGTCTCTGTTTCTGGGAAGACAAGGCTTAACAAAGCCACAATAACATCAATACACATGAACAAAGCCACAACGACATTTGTACAAAATACTGACACCACAGTCATGCTTCCCCAGTCTTTGGCAGCTCCAGCTGGCCCTTGGAAGTCTTGCTACCACAAGAACCAAGTTCTGTGTCAGTTCTCAGTTCTCATTGTTATTCTCAATTCTCAGTTTAGTCCAGCAGTAGCAGCCCATCCTCTGGATGCTCACTGAGAAAAATTCTCTCTCTGTCTCTGTCTCTCTGTCTCTCTATCTCTCTCTGTCCCTCTCTCTCTGTCTCTCTCTGTCTCTCTCTCTCTGTCTCTCTCCTCTCTCTCTGTCTCTCTCTGTCTCTCTCTGTCTGTCTGTCTGTCTGTCTCTCTCTCTCTCTCTCTCTCTCCACCTCCACCCCCCAGGGCAGCAGTTGCTCTGCCTCCACAATGCTTACCCCAGGAAATTGTATCTGTCCAGCTTGTGCTCTTCCTTATATAGGGATTAGCTCCTTCCTGTTATGTCAGCAACAGGGGTTCATACATCCTGTTTCTTTACAGAGGCTTAATTTGAAGCTAGGTGCTAAGTACATGTCAGCATGGCAATACAAAGGGATCTTCAAATTTCATTACTATTACAGCAAGTCACTTAACCTTTTTTGAACTGTTTCTTATTCTGTAAAATGAGGGGCTTGGGAAAGGCAGCCTCTATGGTTCTGGGGTCCTGTGAAGTTGCTTAGGAATTGGCATACCACAAAATTCTCCAGGCTTATGAAATCCCAGGTCCAGACAATTAGCATTTTATCAGTTTTAGGATTTAGGAGACTATCACAACTGTATTGCCTTCTTCATGTTTCTTTTTGTTGCCATAATGAGCTACCTCATCTCCAGGAATTCATGAAATGCACAAAAGGCTAATGAAAAGTTTTTAGACCAGTTTCAACATAAAGCAGGTCAGGAGATTTTGAAAAACTTAAATGTAAGATTAAAATATACATTATCAATTATCTACAATGATAGAGGGCCAGTCCTGAATTCAGAATGTCTTGGTTTCAAATCCCACTTCTGGCACATCATGGGTGTGGGACCCTTCTTGAAGAGTTATCTATAGAGGGAGTTTCCTCCCTAGAAAATCCCTACACAGAAGAAATCATAGATACAACAAAAAAAACTTATATATAAAAACATGATATAGATATGTAAATATATATGTAGATAGAGTAGAGTATACATGTCTATATAGTGTATTTATACTAAATGTCTACAGCAATATTTCATTGTACCATGAAGATGACCTTAGGTTCACAAAAATTGGAGTCTGGTAGAATGCTAGGTACTACTAAGGAAGAAAGATTTCAGAGATGGCTCTGGAAAATGTCATTAGAGTACAGACTTAGCTCAGTGTAAAAAGGCTCCATATCAAAAGGTTGGGCACCAAGGAATGATTTTTTTGTTGTTGTTCTCAAC
Organism: Pseudochirops corinnae; assembly: GCA_028646515.1. Classification (NCBI taxonomy): domain Eukaryota; kingdom Metazoa; phylum Chordata; class Mammalia; order Diprotodontia; family Pseudocheiridae; genus Pseudochirops; species Pseudochirops corinnae. The sequence continues at coordinate 90,874,333 of CM053586.1, forward strand.
AGCTCATGAAAAAATCTATCAGGGGAGGGGTTGTACTTTGCAGCAGCTAAAGAAGGTGCCACATAGATGAAATTAATTATTTTTTAAAGTGTTGTGGAGGGTGTGTGTGTGTGTGTGTGTGTGTGTGTGTGTGTGTGTGTGTGTTTGTGTGTGTACGTGCGCATATAGAAAGGTATGTCAGACTTGGGCACTGAAAAAAAATGTACTGGTTTTAACTTTTTTTTTGAAATTGGGTCAGTGAAACAATAAATTTGTATTGAGAACCTATTATGTGCCAGGCATGTCTTAAGTGCTAGGGATACAAAGAAAGGCAAAAGACAGTCCCTTTTCTCAAGGAGCTCACAACCTAATGGGGAAGACAACATGCAAACTATATATAAATAAGGTATATCCAGATTAAACTGGAAATATTCAAAAGAATGAAGTGGCTGGGATTAAAAGGAATCAAGAAAAGTTTCCAGTATAAGGTGGGATTTTAGCTAGGACTTGGAGAATGCCCAGGAAGCCAGTAAATAGGTAGAGAACCAGTGAAAATGCCCAGTGCCAGGAGATGGAGTATCATGTTCAAGGATTAGCAAGGAGACCAGTGTCAGTATATCCAGAGTAGGGTAAGAGTGTAAGGAATAAGAAGACTGGAAAAGTGGAGAGGAGGGGGCAAGGTTATGAAAGGCTTTGAACACCAAAGGATTTTGTATCTAATCCTGGAGGAGATAGAGAGAGCATTGGATTAAGAGATTAAGAGAATAACATGTGTGTTAGGAAGATGACTTTGATGACCGAGGGGAGGGTGATCTGGAGTGGGGAGGGATTCACATCAAGGAGACCAACCAGCATGTGATTGTAATAATCCAGGCATGAGTTGATGAAGGCCTGCACCTGGATGGTAGCATGGTCAGAAAAGAGAAGGGGATGTGTTTGAGAAGTGCAAATCTATAGACCTTGGAAATAGGTTGGATCTGAAGGGCAAGAGAGGGTGAGGACAATATCTTAGTTGCTGGCCTATATGACTGGGAGGATGGTCATTGACTGGTTGCTGTCCTTCATTCTCAAAGAGCACCAAAATGACATCACTATGTTAGAGTCAAGTTACCTACAAATGCCTGTGGCTGATGATACAAAGGCCTGTGCCTACCACAGGTTAGGCACAAATAGTCCATGTGAACATTTGGGGTGTCTCACATTTCTTTTGAACTATTTCAATTCTGCTTTGGTCATACAGCACAGCACCTTCTCTGATGAGGGTACACTGTGCTGAGTGTTTCTGTTCCAGGATCTCCCTTGTTACATAATCGATTCCAAAGTTCTTCAGAGAACCTGAGAGGGTCCTTATTTCACTTTTTCTGACTACCACATGAGTATATGCCCTGTGTAAGTTCTCCATAAAATAGTCTTTTTCACAAACATACATTTTGCATTCAAACAACATGGCCAGCCCATCAGACTTGTCCTCTCTGCAGTAGAGTTTGAATGCTTAACAGTTTAGTTTGAGAAAGGACCTAAGTGTTTGGTATTTTATCCTGCCAGGTGATTTTCCAAATCTTTTTTTTTTTTTAATTCAAATTCAAGTGGAAGCAATTAAGTTTCCTGACATAGTGTTGGTATACTGTCCATGTTTCACAGGCATAAAATAATGAGATCAACACAATGGCTCTGTGGACCTTCAGTCTGGCAGTCAGTCTAAAACCTCTTCTCTCGCACACTTTCCTTTGGAGTCTCCCAAACTCTGAGCTAGCTCTGATGAGGTGTGTGTCAATCTCATTATTAGTGTGTACATCCCTAGAAAGTATATTGTCAAGGTAACTGAATTTATTCACAGCCTTCAAAACTTCTCCATTTGCTGTAACCAGTGGTTCCATGTACAGATGATGTGGTGCTGGCTGATGGAGCATCTGTGTTTACTTGGTGGTTTTTGGCCAAAATTAGTACAAAGAGAACTGATCCATACTTTGTTGCAACTCATCTTCAGAGTCTATATTGAGTGCAAAATCATCTGCAACAAAAAATCATGCACCAACACTCCCTCCAATTTGGTTGTGGCTTGTAGCCTTTTCAAGTTGAAGAATTTACCATCAATATGGTAGCTGATCTTGATGCCATGTTCATCCTTATTGCAGGCATTTTATAATATGGGTGAAAATATCACTCTAAAAAGCATGGGAACAAGCACACAGCCTTGTTTGACTTCATTGGTGACTGAGAAAATAGGAGAGCATCATCCATTATCCAAAACACACAAAAACATGTTGTGAAATTGATATACAATATAGATGAACTTCTCCAGGCAACCAAATTTTGACATAATTTTCCATAAGCTCTTATGACTGGCAGTATCAAAGACCTTGGTCAGATCTACAAACATTCTGTACAGACCTCGTTTTGTTCCTGGCATTTCTCTTGGAGGTTTTGGGCAGCAAACACAACATCAACTGTTCCTCGACCTTTTCTTAAGCCACACTGACTTTAAAGTAGATGACCATCTACTAAGTGAAGGATCAGTCTATTAAGGAGGACTCTGGCAAGAATCTTACCAGCAATGACTATGAGAGAGGACCCCCCCCCCCCCGTGTTTGTCACAGGACAATCTATTTCCTTTACCTTTAGAGAGATGAACAATAGAGGAGTCCTTGAACTCCTGGGGGATATTTTTCACATAACACTCCAAAAATTTCAGTCAGCTTTTATATGAGTAATGGTCCCCTGCCTTGTAAATCTTGGTTGGAGTAGAATCAGCCCCAGGTACGTTGCCACATGAAAGGAGCCTAATGGTTTTCAAAACCTCCTCTTCAGTTGGAACTTCAGCTAGGGAGAGATTGACTTCAACATGAGGTACATGGTCAGTGGCTTTAGCAGTGATTGATGACGGTCTGTTGAGAACACTATGGAAGTGTTTAGCCCATGTCTCTAGGATCATGTCCTTATCACTAATCAATGTGGCGCCATCAGCACTGAGTAGTTGAGATGCACCATAGGTCTTTGGCCCATAAATTGCTTTCAGGACATCATAAAAGCCCTTTCAATTGTATTTCACCTGCTTTCTTACTGAACCAAGGATCATACATCTCTCTAAGCTTTACTTGTGATGAAATTAAATATTGCCTTCTTAGAGATGGAAGAACTAGCTTGCTCATAAACCCTGTGGAGTTCTTGTTTTTCATTTAGCAACTTCTGAATTTCCCCATCATTTTTGTCAAACCAGTCTTGATGTTTGCTTGCATTCTGATCCAGAAGAACAAATGCAGTGCTGTATAACAAATCTCTGAAAGATGTCCACTCCTTTTCTGCTCCACTGTTGCCAGCTTTCTGCTGGCTCAACTTTCTCCCCTAAGTTAGCAACAAACTTCACCTGCTCAGGTAAGTACTTTAATCTGTTGACATTAATTCTTTTGGTCTCCATTTTGCCTTGGGGCTGCCACTTTTGTTGAATGCAAATATTTAGCTAGGAGAGGATAAGTCTATGATCAGTCCAACACTCTGCACCACACACTGCCTTCATTGCTCTCACACTTTGCCTGTCTCTTTTCCTTACAATCACATAGTCTATTAAATGCCAATGTTTGCTGCAAGTGTGTATCCAAGAAGTTCTGGAAGACAGTGTGGTGATGAGAAGGCCATGAGATACATAAGCCTTTAGCAGTAAGTGACCATTGCTGTTGCTGTTTCCAACTCAATTCCTCCCTACGACTCTCTGCTATGTCTGGTAGTCTGAGCCTACTCTAGCATTAAAGGCACCCAGAATTATAAGTTTGTCCTATTTTGGCACATTAATGATAAAGGTCTCCAGGTCTTCTTGTCATGGTAGAAGAATAGGCACTTATGATAGACATTTTCCCTGCACTTGTCATGAATCTGTCATTTACTCCTTTTGGCAGGTGCAGAAGCTTGTTGACTAGATTAGTTTTGACTGCAAAACCTACATGGCATTGCTCTTAGTAGTAGCTACTTCAGAAAAATGTGTATCCAGCTCCAAATTCGATAAGTTAACCTTCATTTACTAGCCTTGTTTCACTCAGAGCTACTATTTGAATACATGTGAATTTTCTCACAATAAGAGCTGTTTGTCTTTCAGGTCTACTGAGTTTTTTGTTATCTTTGAGTGTACTCACATTCCATGTACCAATGGTGAATGGAATCATCTTTACAGAAGTTTTTGTATATTTTTTGTGTGTTTCAACCACAGGGTGGGATCCCCATTTGCCAGAGTAATCAGGTCAGGGCTGGGTAAGCAGACAACTTTAGGGCACCATTTCTAGCTCCTTTCTCACATCAGGAGATGAGCAATGCAATCCTTAAAAAGCTGCACAGACACTGAGGGGGCTGTCAAAATCCACTGCTGCTTCCAGTGGGAAGATGACCCTATGGCCTGGGCTACCTGTTTGTGGGGTTGGTACTACAGCTCCCAGTATATCTGCACCTGCTCCTTCATCTTTTATCTGGTGCTAAAGGACTCTGACATAGGTAAAAATGGTAAAATGATATGCGTGATTTTTTTTATTTGTGTGTAAATTAGATTTAAGTGAGGCAGAGTTGCACAAAATCATCAGCCTTCACTCTCTCTTCCAGAGTCATCACAGTCCAGTGGCAGGACACAGTCAAGACTGCTGCTGATGGCTCAAGATACAGTGGATGACCTTGGTGTCTTTAAAGTCTAATCTAATCAAACTCTAAGGAGTCCATAGCACCTGCTTTAGCTGCCTTCATGGCCATTGGAACAAATTGTTCTCATCTACCCATTCTAGCAAGGAAAGTCTTCACATGCTTGGGGTAGACACACCCCTAACTCACCAAGGGGTGTAAGATACCTTGGTTACCCTCAACCTGGTTTAGCCCATCTACCAAAATGGTTTACTGGTATGTGGCCCCTGTGCATAGTACAGTTTCTTGGAGCCACAGGTGAGACTTAGGTGGAATAAGTGGACACCAATGGTAGAAAGCAGCCCTCACAGCAGAGGTACTAGTCTTCCCTGAACACACCTACATCCCAGGAGGATAGTCACACATCTACAATAATAGGAAAGTCAGGAAAAAGGATAGGTTTGGGGAAACGTTAATAAGTTCACTTTAGGACATGTTGAGTTTTCTTAAATAATGGGAAATATATATAATTATGTAAATATACGTTTCTTATTTCTACAAATATATAGGCTCTCTCTTTGAGTATATGTATATATGCATATCGTTAATTAGTTAGTTAAAAGACGAGATCATCAGAGAGATTAGAACTCAATTAGTAGATTTGAGCATCTTCAGTCTAGAGATGATAACTGAATACATGGAAGCTAATGAGATCAACAAGTAAAACAGTATGAAGAGAAAAGAGACAGAGTCCAGGACAGAACTTATGGGACACCTCCCCTTTTAGCAGATATGACCTAGAAAAAGATCAAGCAGAGGATACTGAGAAGGAGAAGTCATATAGATAAGAGAAGAACTAGAAAAGATTAGTGCTCAGAAAACCTAGAGAGAAGAGATGACGGTCACCCTCTCTAGGTCAGACCCAATGTGCAACAGCCACTCATGGGCCTGACCCCACTACTTTTGACTTGGGAGCCTTGACATGCTCTGTTTTGCACTTGGGTTGGTTCATTCCTCCTTAATCTGATGGCTCCTGCACCCAAGGAGCTCACCATATTACTGCAGGACCTAGTTGGATCACCCAATCATTTTAGTCTACTGTAGCTCAATACTCCCAAACTCAAACATCAGTCTGAACTGCGGCACTGATTGCAGCTACAAAGTGCCACATCCACCTGCTCTTAACTTTTAAGTAGCTTACACCAAGATAGCGGATTCTATATTTAGACTGCGTTTACATGCACAAATGGGAGTGGGAAATTATTTGAAAAATTAGATCTAAAAAATTTTTCCATGAAAATTATTTCCTTAGTTGTAAGTCTCATAGAATCTTTCTCAACATTTATTTTATTTTTTTCACTAATAAGCATTTATTTGCCTTTTCCTTATCATGCAAAGGAAAACAAAAATCAAAACCCTTGAAACAAATAATGCAGTCACACAAAACAAATTCTTCCATTATCTAAAAATGTATGTCTCATTTTGTATCTCTAATCCATCACCTCTCTGTCAGGAGACAGGAAGCATTTGATCATCACTGGTCTTCTGGAACTGACACTGATTTTTGCATTGATCAGAGTGCTTAAGTCTTTTAAAGCTATGTTTATGATATCATTGTATAAATTTTTCTCTTGGTTCTGCTTACTTCACTCTGCATCATTTTATACAAGTCATCTCATGTTTATCTGAAGTAATCCTTTTCATCATCTCTTATAGCACAATAGTATTCCATTGCACTCCTATACCATAGTTTGTTCAGTCATTCCCCAATTGATGGGTATCCTTTTTAGTTTCCAGTTTTTTGCCACCACAAAAAGAACTGCTGTAAATATTTTTGGACATTTGGGTCCTTTGCCTTTTTGGCTCATAAAATCTTAAAGATCTGTGCATGTGGTATAGAAAAAAAGAGAATGACATGAGCTATTGCTTGGAGTATTAGTGGTGACTCTTGATAGATCACTATCTCTGCAGGAGAATGTATGCTCCTTTGGGGCAGGAGGAGTTTCATTTTTGGTTTTGTACCTTACACATAGCAGCTGCTTAATAAATCCTGATTGAATTTGATCTAGTCTCAAGTTCTTTACCTGGATAATAATATTTCTATTGCCAATCCCAAAGGGTTTCTATGAAGGAAAATGTGTATGGAACAGTAGAAGCAACATTGGATTTGGAGCCACAGATTAGAGGGTCACAGGTGGTTTTTTTTAATAGTTGAAAACGACTCTGAGGGCATCAAGGCCAACCCACACTCACTTTTCAACTGAGATAACTAGAACCCAGAGAAACTATTAACTTGTCTAGTGTTACACATTTAATAAATATCTAAGGAAGGATTCAGACCCAGGTCAGCAGATCAGGTTCTCCTGGCTTTGCTACTTACTATTTCAGTGACCTTGAGTAAGTCACTTAATTTCTTTGGGCCTCAATTTCTTCATCTGTAAAATGAGATGGATATGATAGATAACCTCTGAGGTCCCTTCCACATCTAGGTAGCACAGTGAATAGAGTGCTGGCCCAAGAGTCAAGAGGATTTCTCTTTCTGAATTCAAATCCAGCTTCAGACATCTACTAGCTGTGTGACACTGGGCAAATCACTTACCCCTGTTTGCCTCAGTTTCTTCATCTGTAAAATCAGTTGGAAAAAGAAATGGCAAACCACTCCAGTATCTTTGCCAAGAAAACCCCAAATGGGGTCACAAAGAGTTGGACACGACTGGAAAATAACTCAACAACAACAACAGTATCATCCCCAAAGCACTATAAAAATGTGAATCATTAGCCCCATCACAGCCATAACCTATTTCAGAATTTAATAGCTAATGTAACCTAGTCATATTTTTTTAAAAAAACAATCTATGTTATATCTCAAGTATGAATTCTAATGCAATCATTTAAGTTGTAGGCCAGGTTTTCTACAATTCCCCATACTATTTGCTTTTCCTTTTCTGTAATATAGATATATTAATTCTGGTACTGTCTACCTCATGGGGTACATTTCTTGCTCTGGCCTTGTAATTCCATTGGTATGTGATTCCATTGGTATAGGGAGTTCCCAGTATAGAACTTCCTCCAGTAGCAGATCTATAATTCCTCTGTGACTGTTATTCTTAGAGAGTTGTCTGAAATTTCCTTAATCATTTTCAGTCAGAATAGTTTACCATTTCCTTTTCTAGTTCATTTTATAGATGAGGAAATGGAGGCAAACAGGGTTTAAGTGACAAGCCTAGTGTCACACAGCTGGAAAGTACTGGAGGCTGGATTCAGACTCACGAAGATGAGTCTTCCTGAGTCCAAGGCCAGTGCTCTATTGACTGCACCACCAAGTTTCTCCTAGTTGTCTGAAACATTGATTTGCCTAGGATCACTTGTATTGTATGTGTTGGAAGTAAAACTTAACCCTAGACCTTCCTGATTCCAAGGCCAGGCGTCTGCTGACAAGGCCATGGTACCTTTCATTTACAGGCCCAACACATCACACAATGCAATTGCTGCTGGCATCAAATAAGATAGCACATATAAAGCATTTTGTGAAACATCAAGCATGACAGAAATATCAGCCTCATTTCTATTATTCTCCATATAAGAACGTCTAAAACTCTATCCTGATATTCATAGACTTATAAACTAGGCATGATAATGATCGTGACTTTCTTGGAGGACTCTGGTGTGCTCCATAAACATCCACTGACTGCATCCTGTCTCAGGATGGGAGAGAGGCTGGGTAATTCAGGTGGAAACATTCAAAGCCACAAAAACGTTAATTAACTTGTCACCTGGTGAGTCAGTGCCAGAGCTGGGAACAGAGCCCACTCCTGATGACTGCTGGTTAAGCGTTCAAAACACAAGGATGTTGCTTCTTGGAGCCTCAAATCCCTTTTACTCAGTTGTGGCATGTTTCCTACCGATATCGACATGCTTTCATTCTGCAGGGATAACATATGTGTGATGAGAAGAGGTTTCACATTTCCACAGCAGTGGCGTTGGAGGAGTGGCTGTTTTACAATGAAAAATTCCCTTCCAGGTCTCTTTTCACCGCCTCAGGAGAATTCTGTGATAGATGAGATCCTGGTGTGTTAGGTCTGGAGCTGGAAAGTAATATTTGCAACCTGGGGGATTCTTGGAGCAGGAAATCTCATGAGCTTTCCAGTCTTGTAGGAATAGTTTCAAGCACAGGCATCACAGACAATGTGGAGAATTTGCTATTTTGTCTCTCACCCCCTGGCTGCTGCAGCTGCAGGTTTAAGGATAAGCAGCATTGCTTCTCCCCTGTAGTTGGCAGGGTTTCACTTTCTGAAATCACACAGCATCTTTGAATGTTGCTGTAACCCATTCTGTGCTGAGGTAAAGGGCTCTTTTGTTAATTTCATAAAATAATTCCTTGGTGGTTTGATTGGTATGACACTGAAAAAGTAAGTTAATTTAAGTAATTATTATTTTGTTATATTGGCTTAGCCTAACCATGGTCAATTAATAATTATCTAATTATTTGGATATGTCTTTATGTAAAGAATGATTTGTAGTTCTATTCATATAGTTCATATAGGTAGACATGCATTATACATACAGTAGTAATTTTAAATGGAATTCCTCTTTCTAGCTCTTTCTGTTAGATTTTGTTGGTGATCTAAAGACATGCTAACAATGTATTAGGGTTTATTTTATGTCCTGTAACTTTGCTGAAGTTATTGTTTTAAGTAATTTTTAAGTTAACTTTGTAGATTTCTCTAAATCATCATATCATTTGCAAAAAATGATCATTTGGTTTCCTCTTTTCCCATGCTTATTACTTCAATTTCTTTTTCCTCTGTTGCTATACTTAATATTTCTAGGACTATATCAAATAGTAATGATAACAAAGGAGATCATTACTTTACCCCTGATCTTATTGGAGAGGTCTCTAATTTATCTCTATTACATGTAATTCTGGCTCTTGGTTTTAGAGAGATACTTCTTATTATATAAAGGAAAGATCCATTTATTAATATTTTTCTAATCTGTGTTATTTTAAAAGAGGAATTTTTTAAAAAAAGCTTTGTTAAAATGTTCTGCATCAACATCACATATAATCGTGTGATTTTTGTTATTCGTGCTATTAATATTTTCCATTATGTTGATAATTTTTCTGATGTTGAACCAATCCTCCATTCCTGGTATAAATCCAATCTAGTCATGGGGTGTAATCTTTATTGTATGTTACTGTAGTCTCCTTGACAATATTTTATTTAAAACTTTTTAATCAGTATTCATCAGAGATAGTAGTCTACAGTTTTTCTCTCTCAGATTTGATGCTCCCTGGTTTTAGTAACATAATTGTATTATATAAGATATTTGGTTAGACTCCTCCTTTTGTTTTTTTTTTCAAGTAGCTTGTGTAAAATTCAGAATGAATTTTTTAAAGATTTATAGAATTCATTTATAAATCCTTTTAGTTCCGGAGTTTATTTTTTTTTTCCTTTCAGAGTTCATTTATGGCTATGTTCATATATGTTCTGAGACTGAGTTGTTGAGGCCATCTATTTAAAATTGTTTTTCATAAATATTATCTGTCTCATTTAGATTGTCAATTATAATCATGAAAATTTGGGGAAATAATTTCTAATAATTTTTCTTATTTCTTCATCTTTTGTGAATTTACCTTTTTCATTTTTATATTAGTTATTTATTTTATCTCTTTTAAAAATAAAATTAGCTAATGATTTATCTAATTTTTTTTAGACAACTTAGTTTACTAATTCAATGGTTCTTAGGCTTTCAGTGTTGTTAATTTCTTCACCGACTTCTTAGTGTTTTTAGTTTTTAACTAAAATTTTTATTTTCTTAGTTTTTAAGGTTTTTTTTAGTTGCATGATCACTTCATCGATTTTTTCTTTCTTTTTTGATGAATGTTTTAATATATATTTACATATATGTATATGTGTGTACACACAAAAATGTATCTACACACATATACATGCATACATACACATATGTGTTTATGTGTGTATAATTTTCCCGTGAGTACTACTTTGGCTGCGGTGCAAAATTTTTGATATGTTGTCTCTTTGCTGTTATTAACTTTAATGAAATTGTTAATTGTCTCTATGAGTTGTTTTTTTGGCCCATCTATTTTTAGGACTGTTATTTATTCTCCAAGTAATTTTGATTTTCTTCAATAATCTTGTATTGAATACCATATTTATTTCATTATGATCATGAGATATTTTTAATTGTTCTGCTTTTCTGCATTTAATTTGAGAAATGTATGCCCTCATACATGATCATTTTTGTAAATGTGCCATGCCCAGGTGAGAAATATGTATACTTCCTCATTTAGTGTACTCCAAAAGCCTATGACATCTAACTTTTTAAAATTATTCCATATGGGTTCTTAATTTCTTTCTTGTTTTATTTTTTTTTTGATAGATTTGACAAGGTCTTTAAAAAGTACATCGAGGTCCCCCCACTATTAGGATTTTACAGTATCTTTTTTCCTTGTAACTCACTTAACTTTTCTTTTCAGAATTTAGATAGAATACCATTTGGTACACATAAATTTAGTATTGACATTCATTTATTGTCTATGGTACTTTTTGGTATAATAAAGTTTTCCTGTTTCTTTTATTTTAAAGTATTTTGGCTGTTGCTTTATGTGAGATGACTGCTGCTTCATTCTCTCTCTCTCTCTCTCTCTCTCTCTCTCTCAGTTTCAAGTGATGTATGTTTCTAG
>CM053586.1:90886110-90903572 GCA_028646515.1 Pseudochirops corinnae
AACTAAGATTTGAACCCTGACTCTCTCTCTAGATGTACTTTTTTTCTTCCATGTTAACACTTTCCTATGATACATAGATTATGCATATTTGTGTTTCCTATTTTATAATGTACAGACATGATATATACATATATACATATATATATATATATATATACAGAGAGAGAGAGAGAATATATACACACACATAGAGTGAAAAGCTTAAATCACTATTCAAGTATAAGATATCATTGTTTTCAGGCATAGCGGTCAAAGTGTTCTCTGTCTCACTTCAGTCAGGACTGATGACTTGGAGTTCTCACTCCAAGAAGAACCTGGGAAGTCATTAAATGAGTGACTTAATTAAATGATTGCATTTCTATGTGTAATTCCCTCAGTCCTAGGTTTGAACGTAATTTCAGGAGGTTGCACTAATTAATTTCATTTCACATACTCTGAATTAGGCCTTTCTGGGCTTCCCAGGCAAATGAATGCACAGACCCCTCCCTTGGTCTGGCTCGCTGAGTTGGATACTGAGGCTCTTCTGTGTGGTTAGAGGCCAAGCCACTACAAACTGGGCCTGTGCTCAGGCCTAGTCCCAGCTGCTTCCTGGCCTTGAAAGGAGGTGTGGCCAGCTGGGCAGCAGAGGAGAAGGAGGCATAAATACGCTGCTGTCTTGTGGTCTTTAGGGACCATTTGGTAGCTTCTCTCTGCAGACCAAGGACCAGCTTCTTGCATACACTTGTAAAGAGGCTTCAAGACTATTTCCTCATGAGGCACCTGAGGTGAATAAGGTTCAAAGCTGCAGGTGACACTCGGATGACTGTCCACATTCAATCAGTCCTAACCTCTGCTGAAGCAGAGAATCTCTCCCAAGCTTTCAAGGGAGAATAAAACTGATTAACAGATACAAGGGGTTGTCAAAGTTACAGCTGAGAGTTGGAGCACAGTGTGTGGAGATTAGTCATTCATTCAAAGAGCTTTGTAGCTTCAATCCGGGGCACCTAAACTTGAAATTTAACACAGCTCAGCTGTAGCAAATGGATTTTTAGCCTCCTGTATGAATATATCTATGTGATTAAATGGCTTAGAAATTGCTTTTACTATAGTAAAAACATCTCCTTTTGTGATTTCTCCAGGATGAATAAGCTGGATATCCTGGCACCCTTTGATTTCAAGACAAATCCTTCCTGGTTCAACGCAAATTACAAAGATAATTCTCTTTCAATTTTCATTTCTGTCAAATTGGGAATACTAAATTCCTCCAAAAAGTATATCAAGTTTGTACTATGAATAAAAAATCACTGCATGTGGCTTGCCCCCTCTATCCTCTGTACATCACAGAATATCCCACCCCCAATTAATGCCTCTTATGCTTAGAGAGCTTTATTTTTACAAAATTCACATGATCACATGATTGTTATTGCTCACAAGAAACATTATATGCATCTTTGTATTAAATGTAGGTCAAATGTAGCATTATAGGGAAGGGGGTGGAATTTAGTAATGGCGTTCTCTTAGCTTTACTAAAATAGAACTATTTTGAAATCTATTATGACAATATTTCTCTTGAGATAAGGAAAAAAACTAACAACTCAAACCTGGATGAATAAATAAAACCAAATTTATACATTCTTCCTTGCCTCTCTCTCCCATTCCTTCTCTCCATTCATCCTTCGATCCCTTTCCTTCCCTCCTTGCTTCCTTCTTTTCTTCCTAAATGAACTATTCTACTAACCTTCCTTCTAAGTATGGGGTGGGGGGGAAGGGAGGTGCAAAGGAACGATACGGTTCCTACTTTCAAGAACTTTATAAGCTACCAAGGGGGAGACCTGCCACATATATAAATAGGCAATAATATACAGAAACCATAGTGTGTAATAGAATATAAAAAGAACATAACATTGAAGTAAACATGCAAAGTTAGAGGAGAGATCATTTCCAGCTGGACTGATCAAAGAATGTTGCATTTCAAACAGAAACTCTTTTATAAAAAAAGACACCCTCTTCAAACATATACGCTATAAGAACATTATTCAGAATCAAAATTGATTTAGTTTTATATGAACAATAGATTCCACTACTAGAAAAAGATGTTAGTGGAAGATGCACAAAAAGCATTCAACCCAATGAAAGAATAAAATACTATTCTCCCTTCATATGATTGCCTTTTGAAAACTCAGTCCTTCCAGGAATGAGTCATGTAAGCAGGGAGTACATCTGTATATTTCCTTGCTATGCAAGGAAGATGCACAAAAAGACAAGGTAGGTTTTGACAGAAGGGAGAAAAGAAGTGAGGTGTGGCTTTTTTAAACACTGTTTTCTTTTACCTTGAGGTTTGTCTGTTTGTCTTTGGGGTCAATCCTAAAGAAATCCAGTAAGCCACTAAATCAGCAAGAACAAGTGCCTACTACGTCCCTCGTACTGAGAACACTTGGAAAGTCTGTCGGTTTGGAGGCATAGAGTCTGAGTTTAAATCTTGACTCTGCTATTTTCTACCACTGTGACCTTGGCAAATTTATTTAATCTCTCTGGACCTCAGTTTCTCATCTATAAAATGAAGGAATTGGACTATATAACCTCTAATGGCTCTTCCAGCTCTAAATTTATGGTATAACATATGTCAAATGTTATATGATGCCACTAACAATAGCTTGTATTTAAGTAGCATTTTAAGATTTGCAAAGTTCTTTACAAATATTATCTCGTTTGACCCTCATAACAGCCTAGGGAAGTTGGTGCTGTTACTCTCCCTATATGACAGATGAGGAAACTGAGGTAGACAGAGACTAAAGAATTTACCCAGGGTTACACAGCTAATCACACAGGGTCACATAGTATCTGTATCTGAGACCATAAGTAGAAGATCATAAGCATCTGAGACTAAAATTGAACTCAGCTCTTCCTTACTACAGATCCCTCACAAGATTCACTGTGGGCCCCCTTGATGCCTTATATATACAAAAGAAGGATATACTCTGTTCTCAAGAAGTATATTTGTTGTTGTTGTTCAGTTGTTCAGTCATGCTAACTTTTCATGACATTATGGACCGTAACGCTCCAGATCCTTCCATCCTCTGCTATCTCTCAAAGTCTGTCCAAGGTCATGTTTATTGTTTCCAGGCCACTATCTGTCCGTCTCATCCTCTGCCATCCCTTTTTACTTTCGCCTTCAATCTTTCCCAACATCAACATCTTTTCCAATGAGTCCCATCTTCTCATTATGTGACCAAAGTATTTAAACTTCAAATTCAGTAGTTGACCTTCCAATGCATAATCTGAATTAATTTCTTTAAATATTGACTGGTTTGATCTCCCTCATGTCCAAGGGACTCTCAAAAGTCTTCTCCAGCACCACAATTTGAAAGCATCAATTCTGTGACTCTCAGCTGTCCTTATAGTACAACTCTCATAGTCCTACATTGCTACTGGAAAACTCATCACTTTGACTATATAGACTTGTGTTGGCAAAATAATGTCTCTGCTTTTTAATGTGTTGTCCAGATTTGCCATAGCTTTCCTTCCAAGGAGCAAGTGGCTTTTAATTTCATGGTAGCAATCATCATCTACAGCCCAAGAATATAGAATCTGTCACTGCTTCCATTTCTTCTCCCTCTATTTGCCAGGCAGTGATGGGACCAGTTACCAAGATCTTAGGTTTTTTTTTATGCTAACCTTCAAGTCAGCTTTTACACTCCCCTCTTTCACCCTCATCAAGAGGCTTCTTAATTCTTCTTCACTTTCTATCATCAGAATGGTATCATTTGCAAATCTGAGATTGTTGATAATTTTCCCAGCAACCTTAAATTCTGGCTTTTCATCCAGTCTAGCATTTTGCATGATAAACTCTGTATATAAGTTCATGTCTCCATTTAGGTGTTTTTTGTTTGTTTATTTTTTGGCAAAGATATTGGAATGATTCACCATTTCCTTCTCTATCTCATATAGATAAGTAGCTGAGAAAAACTGGATTAAGTGACTTGGCTAGAATCACATACCTAGTAAGTATCTGAGACCAGATTTGAACTCATAAAGATGAGTCATTTTGATCCCAAGTCCAGTGCTCTGTCTATTGCATCACCTAATTGACCACCAAGGAGTGTATTCCATTCTACTAAAGATAGTCAATGACACTAAGTGAAGAGGTCTGTGTTTAGGTGCCAAAAGACTAGTGATAGGACACTAAGTATCTGGATATGCCTGAATCTTTGTTTCCTTGAACAAAATATTAGTAGTTGTTGGAAGATGTAAATAAATACTTAAACTAAAAGATTTTTAATCTGTTTCATACCTCTTAGCTGGACTCCAAGAATTTTTTTTTAAAAGAGATGGGAAATAATAAGTCATAGGTCTTTAAATTTATTGTTGAAGAATCTAGACTTGTTTATTTGTAGATAAAATGTAAAGGCAAACTAGGAGTCTTAGACTTTTCTTTAATGGCGAATTTTTGGCAGGATTCAATGAAATAATCAGTGAGGAAGATTCCATTTTGTGCATTCCTTTATACTATTTTGAATCCCTCAATTCAAACATTTAAGTACCTTGTCACTGTCCTAACCACTAGGAAATGGAGGCAGAAATGGAAAACATTCTATAGAACTTTCATTCTATAGGGATACAAATAAAAATAAATTAATGTAATAAATTAATAAATACAAGACAATTTGAGGAGGGGGATGACTAGCATAGAGGGAGATTCAGACAGTCTTCTCAAAGAAGATTGCATCTGAGTTGAACCTTGAAGGAAACAGGTTTTTGGATAAGAGACATTTCAGGAATGAGATCTGCCTGTGTAAAGACAAAAAGTGAGGATATAGAATTCCATGTTCATGGAACAACAAATAGACAAGTTTGATCAGAATGTGTAAAAGGTATATGTCTACATATGTATGTATATAGGTATATGTGTATGTATATATCTATAGCTATGGAGAAATATATACATACTTAATTGTAGCCTTGGAGAGGGGGAGGGCAGAACAAAGTAAAAAAGTGCATAGCAGAAAAGAGAAGAAAACTTACAAAAAAGCAAAGACAAGATGGACAGCTCTCAACACAATGTTTATTATTTATCATACAAGCTTTCTTGAAATGAAAATTTATTGTTACATGTTTTGAATCCCCCCTTACTTTCTGCTATGTACATGACATGCTTTTTCCCCCTTTCTTTGAATTTAAGTTCCAATATTTAAGTTTATTATATGTTTTTGTTTCTTTTCTTTCTTCTATATTTGTGTTCTGGTGTTTGAGTATAAAATTTAAAAATAAAAAATAAAAAAAGAATGCATAAAAGGGAATAATATGAAATAAATCTGGAAAGGTAGGCTACACTCAAATAGTGAAAGGTTTTCAAAACCACCCCTTGTCTATGAGCATATGCATCTGTAAAATGTGCATGGCCAAAAGAGTCTTTTCAAACTGTTGAAAAGTGATTCTATAAAATAATATATTCTGACATGGTGTCAATGACATCGACTGTTCCACACTAATGGTAATACAGCATTGAGGCTACCTGAGCCTGTGTTGGGAATGGGGTAGAGATATAGGCTGGAGCAGCAGAATATCCTGAGTGAGGTACAAGTGGTTACATGTGCCAGGGAAATCAATCTGCCACCACAACGTTGATTAGCACCTCGTCTCTGACCATGATAGAGATATCCCAGAGCCCAGAACCCAAGAGACTGGAGAATGGCAGTGCCCACAATACCTGCTGTGATTTGAGTCCAATCCTATGGGATCATTGCAAGGAATGGTGACTGTAGAGAAGTAATTGTCCATCCCTACCATTTGCCACCCATGAGACAAGCCAGCCAGCATAGCTGAATTAGCAAGGCACTCTGAGGGAGAGACTGGAACCACATGCCAAACAAGTCAAATCACTACCACTACCTCAACTACCATCTTCTCCCAATCCCCAGTGGAGACAACCTAGGGTTCTGTACCCAAGGGCCTTGGGAGAAACAGAGCCCTCAAAACACCACCCTAGACCAGGCTCATAGCCATCACTGAAGGAAATTATTGTGGAAATTAGGCTCACCTTCTTGGCCACCACCAACACCAACTGCAAACCAGCTTCCACCAACTTGCAGATAAGTTCAAGAGCTCCAGAACTGGCAACTCCCTGACTCTACCAGACACATGGCCCTGCATCTGCAGCCATCATCCCAGGAAGCAATCTATGGAGATACAGCCTTAACTATTGCTGCTATAGATGCTACAATCACAGCTACTGAAAACTCAGAAAGGAAATTTTCACTACCAAGGTCTTTGGCATTGTCAAACAATTAAATATTAGAAAATGATTGATATTTATCAGTGAAAGTTGCATTAAAGAAGCTTTCCTGCACCCTAAGAATCAGGGGGTCTTTCTGTCTGAATTGCAACTGTTGTTTTCCCCATTAAAATGTGAGTGACTTAAATGATCCAAGACAAGTACAAAGGACTCACAATGGAAAATACTATATCCAGATAAAGAAGTGATGGACTGTAAATGCAGATTGAAGCGTATGTTTTTCACTTTATTTTTTTTCATGTTTTTTTTTTCCTTTTGGTCTGTTTCTTCTTGCATTACTGTGACTAATATGGAAATATGTTTTACATAATTGCACATATAAAACGTATACCAAATTGTCTACCATTTTAGGGAGAAGAGAGAGAAGGAAGGGAAGAATGGAGGGAGGGAGAAAAATTTAGAACTCGTAAAAATGAATGCTAAAAGCTGCCTTGACATATAATTGAGGAAAAAATAAAATATTATTAAAAATAAAAAAAATAAAAGAATGTAACTTGAGAATAGGAACTACTGTCTTACTTTTCAATTTGTATCTTCAGTACTTAACACAGAGTTTTGCACATGGTAATCACCTAGTAAATGCATTTTCAATCATTCATTCATTCATAAATACTTTTAATATCCTCCAGTGTACTTTTTAGAAGATTGGAGAATTGCCAGTCTCCTTGTCAGGGCATGCTGAATTGCTTAAGATGACAAAGGAAGCTTCACAAAACAGAAGAGTGATGGGTTAGAGCCTCCTATAAGGGGGAGAATATAGTGTAAGGTGAACATTGAATAAGTGTGATTTGCTGACTTAACTAGCTAGTTTTAGGGTTCCAGGTTAGTGCTAAGCTACAATACAAAGGTACCAACCAAATGTAGTAAAAAGAACTGAACCTGGAGTCAGGGGAGTTGGGTCTGAATCCGAATTCCAACTGAGTGACCATAAGCAAGTTACAACCTCTCAGTATCAATTTTCTTATCTAACTTATATAGTTTACTTCAAAGGTCAGCTCAAGCCTAACCTTCTATATGATGCCTTTTCTGCTTCCCCTAGTAGCTAGTTCCTTCAATGAAATAATCTTATATTGATGCATTTTTTTATATACTAAGTGGCACAGTGGATAGAACACTGAACTTGGAGACAGAAAGACAAATCCTGCCTCAGATACTTACTAGCTATGAGAATCTGGACAAGTCACTAACCTGTCTCAGACTGTTTCCCTTTCTGTAAAGTGGGGATAATAGTAGCAGCTACCTCACAGATGTGATGATCAAATGTGATAACATATGTAAAGCATTTTGCAAATCTTAAAGCACTATATGAATTCTAGTTATCAGGAGGAGGAAGAGAAGGAATGTCTCCTCAAGTTCCTTGAGATCAAGAATTGTTTGATATTTTAATATTGTCTTTGTATTTCTAATACTGTAAAGCCACACACAAGCAGCTTTCCAGAAGAATGCTGCTGTGAATAGCTTTCAAGGTTCTGATTACATGGTATAGTAAATCCTTTATTTATTCAATAACAAATCAGAGCAAAACATTCACAGTAAATCGAGGTACAGCATTCACAATGTTACAACTTATCACAGAAAATCACAATACAGCATTCACCATGTCACAACTCAACAACTTATCACTAAAATGGCCACATAGTATTCACCAAAGTGGTCACAATAGTTTTTCAAGAAAGTACAATCATTCAGTAACTCAATCATTCAATCATCCTTAAGGAGGCTTGCCTCCTTAAGGGACACAAAACACAAAAGTCAAAGTACTCCACCCCTGGGGTAGTCTTAATTAGAGATTAGTTTCCAATCATAAACAACATACATCCATTTAGTCAATGACAAAATCCTTAATTCAATCACAAAGTATAAAAATCAAAGTTCTCCACTCCTAGGTCACAGTAAATCATAATCTTCTCAGTCAGCACACAGTATCCAAGTAAAGTCTTCTTTCAGTCTGACTCAAGGCTGGCTCTCAGTTCCCCTGGTTCCCCTTCCATGGTTCCAGCTTCTACCTGAATTCACTAAACTGTCACCTGGGTTCAAAGACAGACAGTTCTCAGCTCCTTGTCTAGCTCTCCATGCAGTTCCTGTTCTGTGCTGAAGCTCACAATGTCCAGTCCACCTTAAATCCTTCACAGTCTCTATTCCTGGGAAGTCAAGGCTTAACAAAACCACAAACAGACAAAGTACTAACACCACAGTCATGCCTCCTCTGGCAGCTCTGGCTGGCCCTCAGAAGTCTTCAGCAGCTTGATTGGCCCTTCGAAGTCATCAGCAGCTCCAGCTGGCCTTCAGAAGTCCTCAGAAGCTCAGCTGGCCCTCAGAAGAAGCTCCACCACCCCAAGTTCCCAGGAAATTCTGATGTTCCCAGCTGGGGTTTCTCCTTATATACAGTATTGCTCCTCCCTGTTTAGCCCCTTCCTGTTATATCAGCAACAGGAGTTCATACCTTCTGTTTCTTTAACAGAGGCTTAATTTGAAACTAGGTGCTAAGTAACTGTCAGCTTAGCAATACAAAGAGATCTTCAAATTTCATTACTATTACAAGTACCTAACACAATGCCTGGCACATAGTCATGTCTGATTCTTCATGACCTCATCTGGAGTTTTCTTGAGAAAGATACTAGAGTGGTTTACTATTTCCTTCTCTGCTCACTTTACAGATGAGGAAACTGAGGCAAACAGAGTTAAGTGACTTAGCTAGACACAGCTAGTAAGTGTCTGAGTCCAGATCTGAAAGACTCAGGTCTTTCTAACAGTCTCTGTTTCTTCTCATCATTTTATCTGAGAGGTTGTGTTTCTTTATAAGTTGATCTCATTCATTTTCTTTACAAAAAAACTTATATTTCTGCCCCTTAAAGCAACCTAACTATTCATATACAAAAGGGAAAGTCTTATACTAGTATAATTAATAACATGTTTCTTTAGTACAAGGTCCTCAGATAAAGGAATCTGTTTGAAGGCAGAGAGCTGACCAAAATAACAATTGTGGCAGAGAATCAGTTCGCTTTCATTTGATTGTTTTGGAGTTTTAAAGTAGTATCCAATAGAGTTTCAAATCTAATAACTGTTTGGAAACTACAGGAAAATTAAAGACTGTTGTGCTCATGTCTGATAGAAAGGTCAATGTCTTGAGTTTTATCTTAAATAAAGATGAGTCATTAGCCATAAGGAGGTTCTGATTTAAGGCATTGGAAGTGAGAAAAAAAATTGTGAATAAGCCAACAGGAATGTAAGCTGACAAGAAGGCTTCAGCTGTTTTGCTGAGAGCTTGCTGATAGGAAGAGAGACATCACTTTGCCAGCTGGGTGGAGAAAAGACTGGAATAGTTGCTAGGAAACTCACTGAGTGGAAGGGAGATGAATTCTGCTATTTGACCCTATTGCTCTTCATTGCCATTTACAACTTGAGAAAGGGGAAATCTTTCCATGGTACCTGATTTTTCTATCCAACCTTTTCTAGTTTGATAATAATAGCTAGCGTTTATACAGCTCTTTAAGTTTTGCAAAGTACCATGTATATGTAATCACATCTGATCATTGACTTGGTTTAAAATGGAAAAACAAGCTTTGTATATATTTTACGAAGAGCTCTGATCTTCTGTGAGGAGAGTTGAATAACTAAGAGCTAATTGGACAAAGCAAAATCCTGATGAGGAAAGAGCTGGCTAGGATTCTCTGCATGACCCAGATTGCCAATCTGAGGAGTTTTGCAGTTCTCTTATGTAAAAGAACTACCACTAGTCACTATGCCAACACAACACTTTCTCAGTGCTCTATTAAAGGTAGCTGTAAATTAAAAGAGTTTGTCATTGCTTCATTGCTTTGGAAGCAGAACAAATTTACCCATCAGAAGAGCACTGAGGACCAGAAGATGGACCAGAAGAGGACCAGAAGATCAGTGGGCAGAAAAAGAGATTTGTGTGGTATAAATTGCTCCTGAAGGGACTAAGGCCATCAAGGACCACAATTCAGAGCTGTGAATTTCACAGAGCACAGGTGCCTCCTTCATTCATGGTGTTTCTCTGCTAATTTTCTAAAAATATGTATCCACTAACTCCCATAAACACTTCATGCATTGCTTGGAGAGTCGATAAGCCAGGTTTATATGTGGGCTGTTATATTTTGATTATTCATGCATTTACCTTCTATTGAATAACTGTAGTGACTATTCTTGCCTATCACTAAGTAAATGACTTATGTTTAAGAGTAAATGGTGCCAATATCATGACTGATTGATTTCATGTTAATGGGAAGCAGCATTGGAATTTAGTAGGCACAGTGACTAGCAAGAGGAGTATATCCCCCTCACAATGGGGTGAGCAAACCAGATTTAATGTGTTTGTCTGTGTGTGTGTGTGTGTGTGTGTGTGTGTGTGTGTGTGTGGGTAGGTCCATACAAGGCTGTCGGGCTACACTAGACAACAAGGTTAATCCGAATAGACACTGTCTTATCTTCGGTGAGTATCTCCCCCAATGCCCAGAACAGTCACTTATTAAATATTTGCTAAATGAATGTTATTAAATGAATCATGAATAAGGTTCACTAACATTTTTTGCTTTGAGAAAGATATTTCTTCTAGCTGAATGTATTAGTTCTTGAATAATGTGAACTTACCAGTCATTTAGTGTATTCTGAAAAAAAAAAGTATAATTTTGATGAAAGGCTGTATGTGACAAAAAAGGATCTTGTTTTTATCTCTTATGGTTTTTTTTCATTTTATCTTTCTGATAGATCTCTCTTTTGAAAGCATTTTAATTTTAAAGTCTCATTAGAAACAAGAACTAAAATGTTGACCCTTCAGATAATCAGACCATTGACAGATTCGTGTTTGTAGCCTGTAAATAATGAGTCTTTTATAAATGTTAGGCAGTTAGACTTTGAAGTTTGTCTAAGTTCACATGAGCTGTTGATGAAGCTTTATCTCATTAATGACTATTTCATCTGTTCCCTAGACAATTCACTGGGCATAACATTTTAACATCAACACAAAGGACCTAATTTCCACAATAGGCTATCATTGGGACCAAGGAAGCATAGTAGACAGATGATTCTATCTCAGAGCAGGTGCTATGTCCTGTAGATTCATATACATAGAGACTGGATTGGAAAGGACTTGAGAGATCATGTCATATCCCAGTTTCCTATTACAGATGGCAAAATCAAGAGCTGGGAGTGACTTATTTGGAGTCACTTACTTCATTTTCAATACTTAGCAGTGATCATTGAATAGATGCTATGACTGAATTTTTGAAAAAGGAGTCATATTATCTTTATTACTTTGTGATATCTAAAAATGAAGTTTATAAATCACTCAACATAGATCAATTAATTCTGATGATACTGCCTCTTTTCTTTATTGTGTTTTAATTTTCACTGTGTGATTCTGGGCAGACCATTTAACTTCTGTTTGACTCAGTTTCCTCATCTGGAAAATGGGAATAATAACAGCACCTACCTCTTAGTGTTGTTTTAAGAATCAAGTGAGTTATTTGTAAAGTGCTTAGCACAATGCCTGGCACATAGGAGACACTATAAAATTGTTAGTTTTAATCATGTTGTTGTTGTTAAATTTCAAATTTGGCTTTCATGATAGACTCCTTTTTGCAGTGAGAAGAGTTCAGAGTCCGACTAAGTAGATTTTTAAGTGATGTAGTCCTGGACAAATTATGGTTTTCCTCCCACCCTGGGAGAGATTGAGACTATTGTGAGCTCCAAGCAGTGCATGTCTGCAGAGGCATGAGCAGGGTGGTCTTTTACCACGCCAGGAGTTCTTGAACTGAGTGCTGTTGCAAGAGGACACATGGTTCATTGTGGCAGCAGCATTACTGTGGTGAGCAAGAAGAGAGAATGGTAGCCAGAGTGTGAGACTAGAGCCTGAGGGGCTAAGAGCTAGGGCACAATAGCTTTGGAACTGCTGCCTCAGCCCAGGATGTGACAGCTTTCAATGCTTTCAGCAGCCAGAATTGGATGGTGGCTGTTGAGTCTACTTCTAGGAGAATGGCACCAGACTCTGAAGTATGGCTCCCCAAAGTTAATCCCAAAGTTTATTCTGTTCTGTGAAGTTATTCTTTTAATTGCTATTTAAATAATTTGAATTTCTTTTGACAGTCAGTTAAATGTAATCAATCTAACTGCTGTTGATATGTGTTGCCTTATTCACAAATTTAGGGGCTGCATCAGGGAGAAACAGTGTCTGAACATTGTATATTGTGACTGTATTTGTATTTCCCCTCTATTGAATAACTATAGTGTATGGTATGTGTATACATACATACATATACAGCATGTATAGTATATTGTGTATATATATATATAATATATGTATTATATTATACATATAATATATATTATATATAATATACTGTATATCCTGTGTGTTACAGTATATACAGTATATTATATATAATATATGCATTATATTGTACATATAGTACATATTATATTGTATATATAATATTATAAATATATAAATACCTAATAACAATACATATATACAATATATCATAAGTATATAATATATCATATATTGAGATAGAGAAAGGGCCAAGTAATTGAGCCCCGAACTCCCAAAGTGCCAGACTTTCTCTTGGCTAGGGAAATTGAGAGGAATTCTTATTGTTTTGACTTCTAGGTAATTTTTAATAAATTTCTTAAAGGGCAGAACTGAACTAAATCTGAGGTTTTCCTTCCTTTGCCCTGGGTTAAAAGTGAATCATATACCATTTTGATCTCTGGGACAAGACTAGGCTACTGGATCACGTTCCTTCACTCATTCTTCTTTCCTTCTTTCTAATATAAGTGAAGAGAAAGCTCACTTCAGGAGCAGAATCAAGCATTGTGATTAGGGTATAGGAACTGATAAAAGAAGAAAAATGTCTTGTCAAACTTATTTTTTATTTCAATCACTTCACAAAATGCCATGAGTGTATAAAAGTCTTCCTATGCTGTCTTAGTATTCAAAACCAATAAAGAATAACTGAACAAATAGTGGTTTATAAATGTGATAGAATACTATTGTTCCTTAATAGTGAAGGAGAGACTTGGGAAGACTTGTTTGAATTGATGCAGAGTGAAATGAACAGACCAAGGAGAACAATTTATACAATGACACCCATATTCTAAAGTTAAATAACTTTGAAAGTTAAGAACTCTGATCAGTAAAATTATCAACCAGGATTCCTGAGGACAAATAATGAAACATGCTACCTCCTGAGAGGTAAAACACTCAGGACTATGGCCAATGTGAAAATTTGTTTTGCTTGACTATACTAAGTTTTTAAAAGTGTTTGTTTTTTTTCTTTCTTTCTCAGTTTGGGATAGGGTAGGAGAGGGATGAGAACTTTTGCTAATTAAAAAGAAATTAATTTCAAAAAATTAATGGAGATTTGTTTTCTCAGTTTCTCCAGCACTCATTTTTTCTATCTGTTTTGGGGGATTCTGTTCTTTAATTCAGAGTCTTAATGGGCAATGGAGTGAGGGAAGGTGGTAAGCATTTATTAAGGACCTACTATGTGCCAGGTTTTGTGCTAAGTGCTTTACCTCATTAGATGTTCATAACAAGCCAGTGAAGCAGGTGCTATTATTCTCATTTTACAGATGAGGAAACTGAGGCAGACAAAGTTTAAGTGATTTGCCCAGGGTCAGATAGTTAGTAAGTGCCTAAGCTCAGATTTGAACTCATGTCTTCCTGACTTCACCTAGCTGTTCTTGGGTTTATCAAGCACTGGGTTATTGCACCAACAAAGATTTATTAAGTACATACTTATTAGACTTACATTCATTGTGAAAAAGATACAACCATGGCTTTCAAGGAGTTTGCAATATAGTAGGAGGAATAAAAACATATACAAGTAACTGCAATAGACAATATTTAATTATGAATGCATGGGGAAAGACCAAATGGAGTGGCAAAAATGAGAATAGGAAAAGATCAGTTATAGCTAAAGGAATAGTGAAGGCCTCATAAAGAAGAGGGCACCTGACCTCAGTCTCCAAGAGGAAAGGAAGGCTATATTTATGGTTGACCATGTTGGAGAAGAGCATTCGAGGAATGCTAAAATGCCCAGAGGAAAAGCAAGGTGAGTGAAGGACAGCAAGTTGGTCAGTTTAGCTAGAACAGAGTACATGAAGAGAACTAGTATGCCGTTGGTTGTTGTCCTTTGTTCTAAAAGAGGACCAAAATGACATCGCTATGCTAGAGTCAAGTTTCTGTATGTCTGACTATGGCTGATCATTATGTAATAAAATTGAAAAGGTTGGTCATTCTTCTCTCTGTGGCATAAGATGGAAATGGGATAGAGGCGTAAGGGAGTGGATTGCACCTAAGGTAGCCAAGTCACTTAATGTTATTTTTTAAGCAGGAAGGAAGGCTTCTTAAGGCAAACCATTTTCATTTATACCACTTTACATCCCAGTCCCCCCTCCCTAAGGTCCCTAATTTGTCTTTTTATGGAAGGTTTTCTCCTTAATATCCCTGATCTATTGAGATCTCCACTCCAACCAAAATGAATGAATGAAAAACATTTATTACTACATGCAAAGCACTATGATAAGCACTGGAGATACAAATAGAAGAGCAAGACAGTCCCTGCTCTCAAAAAGGTCACCTTCTAGCAGAGGGGAGACAGCATATATAGGAGGTTTCAGCTGTGAGTCAAATAGAAAGGTCCAAGAGTCCTTAGGGTATGGAGGCAAAGTCTTTGGTAATATTTTTATTTCCTTAAGTGTCATTTCCATTGGTAGACCTATATCTGTTTCTAATGTTAAAACATTTGATGGTACCAAACAATTTGGTGGTATAACTTTTTTTGGCTCTTCTGTAGCTATAGATGCTGTGAGGAAGTATTTATTTAAAAGCATGCAATATGGTGTGTGTGTGTGTGTGTGTGTGTGTGTGTTTCATTGTAAGTATGTTGCAATTCCTCTGGTACTGTACTGGTGAATTGCTCTAGGTACAAATAAATGTTCAGGTTTAGATTTCCTTAACCCACTTAAAAATAAAACAAAACTTTGTAAATGGGTGGCTACTTTCCCAAAGTTTTTTTTGCCACCTTATGAAAAATGTTTCAATTATTCGAATTAATCACTAGCCAGTTTTATACAATCATAAGATAGAGCAGAAACCTATAAACCCCATGGTACCATCCCTGTAGGGCCCCATAATTGTCAAATTGATCTACTGTGACAAGGTAGAATGCACTTCCGTAACCCAAAGCATGAACCAGATAGTCTTGGGATTCCAAATGATAACTGGGATGAGTGTGGGGTCAGCGACAAAAGAGGCTTATCACTGGCCACACAGGCCCCACAACTAAAGTCAGCTTGTCCTAGAACATTCCCAGTTCATTACCCACTCTGTCCTTCCTTTCCATGACAACTTTCCTCTATTTTTGGTGCTGGGTTTGGCATCAGACAATTTTTAGTCCTATTATAGATCTTATGACATGTGTGATCTTGGGCAAATCATTTTACCATTCTGGGGCTCAGTTATCTCATCTGTAAAATGAAGACATTAAACTAGGTAACCTCCAAAGTCACTTCTGGCTATAAAGCTATGATCATAAATCTCTTCTTCTCAGATTCCTTCTATCTTTAGCATTCATTGAAACCTAGATTACTCTAGAAGACAAGACACCTCTTGGCACCCTCTCCAAGACTAGCTCTTCCTCATTTACCATTCATTCCAGTCTGTACAGATCTTGTTGCCATCATCTGTGGACCTCTGAATCACTCTGCTTCCTCTCAATTCAACTCAGCTCACCATTGTTTTCTTAACTCTACAACCTTAACTCCACAACTCCACAACCACAACCCAACCTCTTCATTTGCCCTAACCATTACCTCCAGTCTACATCCCACACCCAAAGGAGTACGCATACCTTAGTTATCCCTCTCATACTCTGTGTGCTATCCTGACCTTCCCCTACCTTAACTGAATTTGCACCAGGTGTCAGAATGACTGATGATAGCTATAGGTAGGGTTAAAGGACTCACAGAAGAAAAAATAGTCCTATGTTCTTTTTTGGTCTGCTCTAACACAACATGCCTTCCCACAGAAATCCCAATTTCCAATATTATTAGAAATTTACTTCAGTTTCTAAAAGTCCTCACAACCGAGAAATTCTTTCTTTGTGTCTATCTTTAATCTCTCCTGATGCAGTACAATACTAGGGACCTTTGAAAGTAAAGATCCAATCCAAATGCAACTCATGATTAACTGTAAAAAGGTACAATTCAGGCTTAATATTCTGTTTTCCCTAGCACTAATTTTTCCAAAGTGGAAAAAATCCATATGTCTAATAAGATGGCAGACACCTAGAAGAGGAAATTTTTCCCAGGAAGTATGTTACTGATTATTTTTTATTTGTTTTCTTTTTGTATTTATTTCTACTTAGTGACTAAAACTGCCTCCAAATTATTTTGTCATATAATAGTTTGGAATTTAGTTAAAGAGGAAAAAACAAACACCATGAGTACGCTTTCCTTTTTCACACTTGCTTTTTCTCAAATAATTACCCACTTGAAACAATCACCCAATTGTTACACAAGGCAAAGTTGGATGTTTTTTTTTAACAGGCTTTAGTATTTACATAATATGAGAATCACTTATTTTTAAGTGCATTGCATCTGTTTTTCCAAGCATAAAGATAATTTTGTTATTTTAGGCAATTTCGCAGCTCTGGTTAGACATGAGCTTTGTCTAATGTTCTTTGTGTATAACCAAGGAAAATAGATCAGAATGTACTGCAGCTCTGGTCACTCAGTTTTTATAATACACTTGGCATATTAAAAAGAAGGAAAATTTCTTGTTATCCTTTATTCTGTCAAAAAGGTTTATCGAGTATACAGTTTGTGTGTGATGTGGGAGATAGAAAAGTATATAATGTGATAGATAAGCAAGCTCTTCTCCTTTAGGTTTATTCAATCTAGCAAATGTGTATAAATTAAACAACAGATTTATACTAATTTACACAAACAGCTATAATATAGAACAGGGTAGAAGAAGTAAAATGCAATAATTGTTCTGATGAGGTAAAACTTCATGTAGGGGGCTAAAATGGAATCAGGCCTTAAAAATGAATAGGATTTTGGTATAAGTGAATAAGGAAATGTATTCCAAACTGGAAATAACAAAAGTGAAAGTTCTGACACAGAAATCTCTAGTTAAGATTAGATGCTACACATTGATAGTGGA
>CM053586.1:90904072-90914931 GCA_028646515.1 Pseudochirops corinnae
GTATGGCCCAGGAAGATTTATTTACCCTAGTTTACTGTTCATCAAGGGGATGGCCTAGGGATTTTATGGGATTAATGTAATTGTAAGCAATTTGGAAACAACTAAATTAAGGTCACCAGATTGGTAATTAATTGGTTTTTTAATTCAAAGTATAAATTTAAGAACATAATAATTTTGTTACTGGTAAACAGTTGTATTAAATTAAGAACTATATTGCCAGAAGAGGAATGGGATACTCTGACTGTGTGTTGTAACATTTTGAAATATTGTAATTTGGGAAATTTTAAACCTCCAAGTTTGTTTTTGTCTAAAAAGGGGGTTTCAGTTGAGATTGTTTTGCTATGAAACTTAATAAGATACTGTTTTAATGCTAAAACCTAAAACTGTTCAAACAAATCTGTAAAACTCCTTGTAGTTTCTGGTCTGGCCAGCCTGGAATTATGATGAAAGTTAGATATAGCTAAAATATCTTAGCGGTTTCTGAGAATTAATCGTCAAGAGGTTGGAAATGATTATTGGGATTGCTGGAGAAATTGTAGCATGAAAACACTCACCCAATTAAGAGAGTACCTCATCAGCATGGGGATCTGTCTTTAAACAACCAGAAGTTTTGTTAACCCTTCTCATCCCAGATCAGATGGGAGAAGAGAACACAGGAGAATGGTAGGGATAGTGCTTCCAAACTGGCAGTAGCCCCATCTAACTGCCTGTTCCTCCGGTCACCTTGCAGAAAATCATGAGGAAGCTAGCCTCTGCTCCAGGTAAACTCTGCACTTCTCTGTTTCAGTTGTAGAAATGTATTTTATCACTGTTTAACTTGGTTTTTTTTAATTTTTAAGAGAAAAATAAGAATTATTTTTGGGATTAAATGGGATTAAAATGGTATAATGATTGTAAAATATTTAATATAATAGCTGGCTTGTGTTGGACACAACATTATCTCTAACTTTGAAGTGGTTTTTGGATGCCAGGAGTTAGGTAAGATCAGTTAATTTATAAGTCATTTGATGTCATTTGAAATTCATTGTTATGTTGTTGCCATATCTCTAAGATTTGTAATTTTATGATCTAGGAATTCTGTCCAATTTTAAAGGTTGACTTATTTATTTATTTATTTTTGCTTAAAGGAAAAAGAAATATATTTAAAACTTTCAACTAATTTTCCTTCATAAACGTTTAGTGATTACTCCTCTTAACATCAAGATAAAGTTCAAACTGGTTTTTTTTTTAAGAAAAGAAAATACTCTTAGGAAGAAATGTTTTATAAGACCTTTGGTATGAGGCAATGGGGAACAGATTAGCAGACTAGAAGGCTAAGGGGGCTGCCCTGTCCATAGAATCTATGAAGATGTATGTGCTAATTCCCCAGGTCCCTAAGGTCATAGAAGCTGAAAAGAAAGATTTTACTAAGTTTTAGAATATCAAAACTGAGCAAGGCCTTTGGTTATTGCTTGGTGGGAGAGAAATTGTTAATCAACAAATCATGAGGGATAATTTAATGCAGCAACAGCCTTGCAAAAAGAAAGCAGGGAGAAAGGGACTATGAGTAGAGAGTACCCTGCTCCTTAGATAAGTTAACTATAATTAGAGTGATTTGATGAAACTTGGTTAATGCTAAGACCTAAAATTATTTATGTGTATGGAAAAAGAGGGATTAGGTACCCCTGGGAACAATCTGTGTAGGCAAAGGTCATCAACCCTGGGGAGGGGCAGTAGTTAGAATAAAGGCCTCTGAAGAAGTGTTACTGGGGGCAGTAGAGTTAGAAAGCAGCTAGTCTGCAAACTGGCCTTTAAAGTCAATAAAATTAATCTCTAGTAGTAGGTTTTGTTTTTCTTTTTCTTCAGTACAATTTAGAATTTAGGTAAAGTTCTTGATTAATAGCAGATGAAAGGAAGTGGCCCATACTACCTTAATAAGCAGCCAGGGCAATCCTTTGAGGCCAGAGGAAACCACCTTGCAGATGAGGAGGCTAAGAGGGCCAGAGAGGGAGGATCAGGGCAGGAAAACTGATCCCTTCATTTCCTCCCAGTCTCCCCTCCCCCTCCTTTTCTTAGGAAAAGAAACAGAAAGCCTGAATTCTTGGCACAAAAGGATAAACTCGGAACCTGGTTTCTTCCTGATGATTGTGAGGTGTCTTGAGCAAAGCAAGTATGAGGCAGGTACTACAACATTTACATTAAGGTAGTCACTGGAAGGTCCAGAGCATGTCTCCAGGCCTATATACCTTAGCATGGCAGTTGGTGGACAGCTGCCTTGTTTGTCGAAGGACAAATAAGTCTACCCAGTGCCAGGCTCTGGCTGAGGGACGACCCCAGAAATTAGGCCATTCCAGAGTACAGAACTGCCTCCAGTAGGCTGCCTAAAGCACTTGCTGGTCATAGCCGATCACCTAACCTCTTGAATGGAGGCATTTCCCATGCCAAGGGCAGCTGCACAGGTAGTTAGCCAGAATCCTGCTCAAGCAAATTATTCCTAGATATGGAATGGTGGAGAGAAGAGACTTGACAGGGACCCATTTCACTGCCAAGGTCCTTAAGTCTCTGTTCCAGACCTTAGAAATTACCTGGTAGCTCCATATTCCTTGGTACCCTTCCTTTTCTGGCAAAGTGGAAAGGATGAATCAGGAAATAAAGAGACAGCTCACTAAACTGACAATTACAACCCAGCTACCATGGACTAGATAGTCTCTGTCGGGATTAGATTAACCCCAGAGGGACATAAGAACACCCTTACCCTGGGAGAGACAAAGGAGATTGGGACACCCTATTTGATCAAAAAGATAAATTCCTTGGAAATTATGTAGCCTCTTTGGGAAAAACATTTCCATGCTTTACAGACTAAAGGACTAATTGTTCAGACTCCACCCTTGAGATTCTAATCTGCAGGTACCAGCTAGGAGATTGGGTCCTGATCAGGGCTTGGAAGGATGACAAGCTTACTTTCATTTGAGGAAGGCCCTTTTTCAGGTCCTGCTAACCTCTGATATAGCCATCCAGACCCAGGAGAGAGGCTGGACTCACCATACCAGAGTAAAGGGACCTGTTGAACCTCCCTTGACACGGACAATTGAATCAGCCAAGCCTGAG
Source organism: Pseudochirops corinnae (assembly GCA_028646515.1). Lineage (NCBI taxonomy): Eukaryota > Metazoa > Chordata > Mammalia > Diprotodontia > Pseudocheiridae > Pseudochirops > Pseudochirops corinnae. Next base: position 90,907,160 of record CM053586.1, read on the forward strand.
AACCTGGAACTACTCCTCCAATGCAGCCTTGGCTCTCCCACTGGATGGATACATGAGCCCTGAACCACTCCTTTGATCGTTTAAAACATATTGATTCTATTGCTACTTATAATTGTCGGTTTTGGGGGTCTTTGCATGTGTTTCTGTACCTCTACACCATAGTTTTACTTGTAACCATAGTGTGACACCATGGGAATTCTCCTAGTTATTTCTTTTAAAGGTTTTGTAATTTTTGCAAGTTTCCATTCCTTGGCTACTTCTGGAGAGCAATTTTTGAACAGCATTTTCTAGGGATTGTGACTTTCATCACCCTGTTATAGTAGAGTGGCAGAGAGATTCCCTTGTTCCATTACATGTATGTGGGATAAATGCCTCCTATTTGGCCCCTGCAACCTAAATTGCTTAATATCCCTTATTTACAATCCATTGCTTATTCTGAATGTTAAATTAAGGGTTCTTCAGGAACAGGTTGCAACAAATCTGGAAGAGAGGATTGGATCCCAACAGAATGAAGTGATAAACTGGTGGATGAGTTATATCAACAGTGGTGTGAGAAGTCTTCAGATAGTACAAAAGGAAGGGGGGACTGAGTGGGGTACATGGGGTACACTCTCTGCACCCTCTGTGAAGACTCCTCAGAATGAGAAAGGAGAGAAACTATCCGGAAACCAGAGATAGACTTTTGTAAGACTGGACAGACGTGAGTCCTGGGTTTACACAACCTAGGAACCTTTCCCCCTTCCCTTGCTGTGATCAGCATTAGACCCCTTTCAGGAGTTTCAGACCTCCACCCTTCTATACCACACCCTTAAAAGCTTTAGGCCCTTTTTCAGGAGTTTTTGATCTCTACCTTTGCTTGTGACCTTTTCCCTTCCCTTGCTTTGGCCTTTACCAAATAAGGCCCACCTCCCTGCCAATAGGAGATAGTGGTGGGCTTCTTTGTTATCTGCCATTGGGTTAGATTTCACACCAAGACTACAAGCCTGCCTTGTAGCCAATGGGAGAAGGGACAGCCAGGGGGAAAGGGCTTGACTGTGTTAGGGCATAAATTTTTGTTCTGTCTTTTGTGACACGCCTCCTCTCCTTGATCCCCACCATGGAGAGGACTGCTCTCTTCCTATGAGGGAAGAGAACTTCCTGTTCCTTCCTCAAAAAAAAAAATTATTTTTACATGCAACTGGGAAATAAGATACACAGGCAATGTGGGTATTACTTGTTTACCATTTTAGCCAAGCAAAGAGTTTTCTCAGAGTGGAAAGAAAATGCTTTCAGATTAACCTTGAAATAGTCAGAAGAAAGAATAATTGCTAACACGAGAACATACAGGAAAAGGCAGACTATTGAAGATCACTATTAGATCAATGTTAAAGTGATTAATTCATGATGGTGAACAGGAGACTCCTGGGAAGAGGTAAAGAGGAAGAACTGACTGGAAATCTTCAGTAAGTACAGCTCAGAGACCAATGGTGAAGCATCAGCTATGGTAAATGTGAGGAAGATAAATATGGATAGAAAAAAGGTGTTTAAGTAAGGAACAGCATTTAACCACTCTGGGTAGAGGAAACACAGGGATTCAGTGAATTCTATGACACTAATTACTATGTTCTATGTGTAGAAGAGGAGGCACTTTTGAGAGCTGCCACCACCAAGAATACTGAATGAAACTTAATCAATTGCAACCTCAGTTTCCTCATCTTTGATCGTCTGATTATTTTGAAACTAACAGAAGCTTCAGAGTGGCCTAGGAGGGAGAGGTAGAACTCTCCACAAAAGCAAAAGTTCATGGTCCTTATTGATATGCACTTTTCATATTAAAATTCCGGAAGTATGGTCCCATTGGTGCAGGAAAGTCCAGGAGTGGCTTCTACACTCACCATCATAGATCAGAAACTATTCTTTAACTTGTTTTAGGCAATCACCAGAGGCACCAAGATAAAGTTACTCATTGATGGTTACACAGTTAAAATATGTCAGAGACAGGACTACCTAACTCCAAGGTTGTCTTACTCTATCACTCCAAGATGCCTCTCCATTTTATACATATTGTCTTCTTACTGCCACATTGTAAACTCCAAGAGAGTAAGGATGAAGTCTTGAATATCTTTGTATCCTTCCCATTGCCTAACACAGTGTTGTACACATAGTAGGGACTTCATAAATAAGCTGCTTTAGGAGACAGTAGGGGCCCCCTTTTTAGAGGTCTTTGAATAAAGACTGGATGACCATTTGTTAGGCATTTAGATAGGTTGTTTTGTTTGTTTTTTTTTTAGTATCTAATTATACTCTGAAGTCCTTTATAGTTCTGAGATTCCCTGATTCTGTGAGCCTTTCTGGCCCTAATATAGTGAGGTTATAAACTAAAATCTTTATCCCCATTTTCTTATCATAAACTACCCCAAAAAAGTTTTATTAAATGAAAATTATCATGATGAATGGAATAATTATAATCCAAGAAGACTAAATTTTTGTAAATTAGTCTTCTTCGATGATAATTATTTCATTATTTCATAAATTTATAATTTTATTACATAATATCCTATTATACATTCTATAATTTATAATTATTTCATAAAAAGGAATATGATTCTTCATAAGCACAGAACAGCCTTAAGATTGGGTTATTCTATATCTCCTATAGTATGGCTTCATTAGGCAGTTTATTCCTTGGATTAGGACTCCATTTATTCAAGTAACTACTAATGCTTTAATCTTTCCTTTTATTTCCCTCTGCCAATATGAAAAACAAGCTGTGGTTTTTCTCTTCCACTCATTGTTATAGCTACTATTATTATCTACCTGATGATATTGCTTACCACTGACTGATTTGGGAAAATAAAATTGAGATCTTGATTTTAGCATTTAAAATATGTTATTGCATTGCAAGAAAAAAAAATTGCCATCCTAGTGTTCTGTGTCATTATCTTGCCCTTAACTGTGAACTTTGAGGCTAGTATCACTGCTTGCCTCCCTAGATCCATACTTCATTTTGTAAACATTAAGGCAATATTAAAGTGGGAGTTGTAGTTCTTTTTATATTAATAGTAGGGGGAAAACTCAGTCAAATATATTCCAAAATGCACTTATTAACAGAGCCTAGGGTTTTTTCACCTTCTAGTCTCATTACCTCTGTGACCTAAAAAGATGGCCAAACTTCTCACTAACTTATTTCCACATCTCCTAGACAGCTGTGCTATAACAAGCCTCAGACCTGAAGGATCCACTTCTCCTTAAAACAAATACAGAGGACAAACTTACTAGTCTTTTAACTCTCTGAAGAAAACCATACAGATTTATTAAGTGCTCACACATAGGGACATAGGGCAGAGTGCCCAGATCATCTCTGGGGCAGAAGCTGTCTAGATGTGTGATGCTGTCTCAATGTCTACAGCTATAATTTGCTAGGATGGAACAACAAAATCCCCATGGCTTCTCCAGAACTGTATGGACCAGTTTGTTGATCACCATCACCAAGCATGGCTGTAACATTGCCTTAAATGGAACTGTTCCTAATAGTCTGCTGGGGAGTAATTAAGAACAGTTGCTCCGCTGTGGCCATGTGGTCACTGTCACACTCTATTCCTAGGTGTTACAGAGAATTTATAAAATAACATAGAGTTTTAGAAGGTTCATGTAATGGTGAGGGGGTATTAAACAGCACAAGTCTGCCATGATGATACCACTTATGTATAGAAGTTAGAAGCAAGGTCAAGTAACTAAGGATGAATATAAAAGAATTACACGGTCTTCTAAAAAATATGCAACAAAGAAAGGATTTTTTTTAATTTTATGAAAAGTAGAAAATATTAGATCAATTGAGTATAAAATTAACAAATCAAAAATCCCAACTAAATGCAAAATAGAAATTCCAGAAGTCAGAGATTAACAAAACTGAGGGAAAAAATTGAGCTGATAAATAAAACTAGAAACTTTTTTTTAATAATCAAATAAATCATTATGTTGTCATTTTAAAAAAGAACAGAGAAACAATCAAATTTCCAGCATCAGAACTGAAGAAAGGGAATATATAACACAAGGAAGAAAAAAAGGAAATATTAGAAAGTATTTTGCCTACAGATATCCTAATCAAATTGACAAATGAAACAAATGTTTACCCAAAAAAAGTAAGATGCCCAGATTAACAGAACAAGACATAGTTAATTTAAATTATTCATCCTCAGAAAGAGAAATTGAGCATGCCATAAATAAACTCCTAAAGAAAAAAAAATAATACAATTACCTGAGAGAGCCCTAGAGAGTTAACTTTGAAAAATTTAAATAATAATTTTGACAAAGCAAGAAGACATAAATTAGTACAACAAAAACCAATAGCTTTTCTGTATATTATCAACAACTTTCAGCAGGATGAAGGAGAAAGATAAATTCCAATCCAATAACTACAGAATATGGAAAATAATAAAAAGGCTAACTACCAAAGCTACCAAGAGACTATAAGAATACAACTACAAAACATGCTTTTCAACAATAGATAGTCCCAAATAATTAGAGATATATTAAATACTTATTGTTGAGATGTGTCGATACAATAAAAACAATAGTACATAAATTAATTTGCTTATCACATACAATACTAATCAAACTAATGTATTGCATTAAAAAACTAGGAAAAAAAATTAAAATACATCTGGTAGGGGGAAAAAAACCATGTATCTTGTGGAAAATAATGGAAAGAAATGGGCACAGTAGTACCAAATCCAAACTACTACAAAGCAGTAATCAATAAAACAATTTCTTACTGAATAAGAAATAGAAAAGTTCATCAATAAGACAGATTAGGTGCACAAGATTCAAAAGAAATTTAACAGAATAACATAATGTTCAATAAACCTAGGGACATAAATCACTGAGATAAGGTCTCATTTGACAGATATTTCTAGGAAAATTGAAAAGCAGCCTGGGAGAAATTAGGCTTAGACCTTTCACGCCATGTTATCACAGGAAGCTCTAAATGGATATGTAGCCTAGATATAAAAGATCATGTTATAAACAAATTAAAGGCTCAGGAAAGGATGACTACAGGAAGAGTAGGTGACTACAAAAGAAATATAGTTGATTATAAGAGATAAATTGGACAATTTCGATCACATGAAATAGAAAAGATTTTGCACAAGCAAAATCAATTCAGTTAGCATTAGAAGGGAAATAGTTGACTATAAAATAATTTTTAAGAAATTTTTTAGATATAGGCTTGCTACTTAAGCTATATGGAAAATTGGTATGAATATGTAAGAACAAGAGCCATTTCCCAATAAATAAATGGTCAAGGGAGATGAATAGGCAGTTCTCAAAGCATGAAGTTCAATCCAAAAACAATTATATGAAAAAAACACCCCAAATCATGAATGTAATAGGGTACTGGCCAATGAAAGCCTAAACCCTGGCAAAATGACCAGCATGAACTTCCTGATATAATCCCCTTACATGGATGTTTGGTGATTCTACTACCAAGGAAGTGTAAGGTACCCTATGGCTGTTCCCTGTCCTCATATTGTGGGGCAAGGAGGAATCTTTTGATTAGCTAATAAGCCAGAACTGAATACAGCTATGAATACAACTGAATACAAAAGGCCCCAGTAACTTGACCTCTGTTTCTTTTTCCTCTCTAGTTGAGTTGAGTGAGGAGTAAAAATTGCTATGGGCATTTAGGTGGGAGAAGAGACTTGGATTCATTCTCTGCTTGTTGTCAGGAAATAATACTCCCTCAATTATATATTCATGAAAGCAGCCCAGTCGCACAGGATGCAGGGAGATTGTAACAGGCAGAACATGCTACCATGCTCCAGAGATTTGGGATCTAATAGCCCAGTACCCACTTATGCTACTAATTAGAAAATGCAAATTTAAACAGTTTTGATATTCCACCTAATACCCATCAGATTTGCAAAATGCCAAAAAAAAGGAAAACGACAATTGTTGAAGAAGCTATAAGAGGACAAGCACACTAAATACAAGAACAGTCTTTTTCATTGTAGGGAAGAATTGGAAATTCTTCCTTTGACTGATGTAGAGGTATAGAATGATATGAACAGTCAATATGTGAATTTGTTTTTTACATGATTATACCTATTTGTTACAAGGGAAGGCTTTTATTTTTCCTTCAGGTGAGTAGTGATAGAACAGTGACTGTAAAAAAAGGAAGGAAAAAAAGAGTATGAGTGAATCATTTTAAAAGATAGAAGAAAGTTCAGAAGGGGATACAAACTGAGTAGTATTGGAACCAACATATTAAATTTTAATTTTATGGGGAAAAAAGCTCCACATAGTTGGGGGAAAATAAACTATAAATAGCAAAAGCTTATAGTTTCATATACAATCACATTTTAATTTCCTTAATTATATTAAAATGGTCATTTTTGTTGATATTTATAAAGTTCATAATAAAAAAAAGAAAAAATAAACGAATACTGTTAGGATCCAAAGTTAGTAAATAAGTATTTAAGTACTTGCTATGTGCTGGAATTACAAAAACAAGCAGAATGAAAGGTAGTACCTACCCTCACAGAATTTACATTCTGACGTAAGGGAAGACATAAAAGCGACACATGAAAGATGTCTACAGGAAATCTTAAGGGAATACCCATGAATTAGGAATCAGTAAACATTTATTGTTACTGTTCAGGCATGTCCCACTCTTTGTGACCCTGTGGAATATATTGTCCATGGGATTTTCTTGACAAAGATACTGGAGTGATTTATCATTTCCTTCTCTAATGGATTAAAGCAAACAATGGTTAAATGACTTGCCCAGAGTCACACAGCTTAGAAACTGCCTGAGGTTGGATTTGAACTCAGGATTTCCTGATTCCAGCACCAGTGCTGTATTTACTGAGCCATCTGACTGCTTCAAAAACTTATTAAACACTAACTACATTCCAGACTAAGCACTGAAGATACAAAAAAATAGTTCCCTACCCTCAAGGAGCTTACAATCTAATAGGGGAGATAACATACAAATAAATATATACAAAGCAAGCTGCAAAGGATAAATAGAAAACAATTAACAGAGGGACAGCACTGGAAATAAGAGGGGATGGGGAAGGCTTCCTGTAGGGGGTGAGATTTTAGTTGGGACTTAAAGAAAGCCAGGGAGGTAAGTAGTCAGAGTGGAGGAGGAAAAGCATTCCAGACATGAGGGAGAGTCATAGAGAATTCCCAGCGCTAAGAGATGGGGGAGATGATTGAACAAATTATGCTATATGCATATGTAATGCCAAGCAAAGGCAACTTCCAAGGTTTGGAATACCAGCATAGTAACTCTCCATTTATTCAGGGACAAATTAAGGCAAAACATTCACAGAACAGAGAAAATCAAAATACAGCGTAACTCAGTCATTTAGCAAATTCTCAATTCAATCACAACATATCTCAATTCAATCATAAAGTATAGAGTCAAAGTACTACTCCACCCCTGGGCAGTACATTCATTTAGTCAGTCACAAAGTCTTCTCTCTGTTCAACTGGAGATTAGTTTCCAATCATAAACAAAGTACATTCCTTTGGTAGTAAGTTCTCTATTCAATCATGAAGTATCTCAAATCAATCACAAAGTATAAAGTCAAAGTACTACTCCATCCCTGGGCAGTACATTCATTTAGTCAGTCACAAAGTAATGGAGATTAGTTTCCAATCACAAACAAAGTACATTCATTTGGTCAGTCACAGAGCACAAAAAGACAAAAGTTTCCCACCCCTGGATCACAACTGAATTACAATTATCATCAGTTAATGCCAAGCACCTTCTCAAAAGGGGCAGT
>CM053586.1:90915031-90934716 GCA_028646515.1 Pseudochirops corinnae
AAAGCTTAACAAAGCCACAATATACATTGCCAGTGTCCTCATCAATTCACTCTCTGCCTGCAGAACAGTCTCAGAACTCAGACCCTCTTCCAGTATTTCTGTACACATACAACAAGAAAATCCTTCAGGGCTTCTGAACCAACAGCAAGGTTCCAGGACCTCTATAACAACAGCACTGTCCTTCACCAGCAGACGAATCTGGCAAAACAACGTCAAAACACACAGACAAAATACCAGCATCATGGTCATGACTCTCCAGTTCTCAGCAGCTCCAGGTGACAGCTCTCAAAAGTCCTGGACAGCTCCAACTGTCCCTCAGCAGGCGCTCTCAGCAGCTCTGACCCCTGGTAATTCTCCTCTTTCTCTGCCTCCATGATACTGCTCCCCAAAAGTTCTGCTGCCTCTCTCTCTCCTTGCACCTCTCTCTGCTTGGGCTTCTCTCTAAATCCCAGCACCAGCTCCTCCCAGTTCAGCCCTCTCTCTTCATGTCAACAAGTCCATCCCACAAGTGAGATTCACAACTCTGGGTTTTAACACTTAACTCCAAAACCAAGCCAATACAAGGGGATCTTTAAATTCCATTACCATTACAGCATATAATGAAATACTGTCATACTATAAGAAATCATTAAAGTAACAGTTTCAGAGAAACCTGGGAAGACTTGTATGAACTAATATAGAGCAAAGTAAACAGAACCAAGAGAACCATATACACTATAATAGCAACATTGTGAAAATGAGAAATCTGACCAATGTCATGATCAGCTATGATTCCAGGGGGCCCATAAGAAGGAATGTTGCTTACCTCCAGACAGAGATGACGGGCCAAATAATGCAGAAAGACATCCACTTTTAGATGTGGCCAGTTCGAGAATTTGTCTGTCTTGAGTGTGCAGATTTTGCTTTTCTTTTTTCAGTGGCTATGGAAAAAAGAGACTTCTAAGAGTGACTTCACATGGACCAAGACAGAAGTCCAGAGCCATACGAAGGCCTTCACCCAGAAGACTTTAGCATATTTTAATGCTGGTATCAACACTTAAGTTTTATCACAAACTACAAGTTTTATCCCCAACTCCGTTTCTCCAGAATTGGTTACTTCTCTCCTGGCATAAAGTTGGTAGACTCTTGATCAAGAGAAGTTAGTTATTTCTCTGCAAGCCTATTGGAGCTTATATTCATTCTTCTGGATGTCGATTTAGGGTTTGAGGGGAATGAGAATAATTCAGTAGCCTGTTTATTTTCCCAATTTGACCTCAATTAAATATTTTCCTTTTGGATTTGTTATTTCTGTGAGTACATACATTATGTACTGGAATGTCTGAAACTTATTTGTGTTATTAGGATTATACAAATTATTCCAGAATCCCAAGTAGCAAAGGATTCCAGAGTTGAGGTAAGGCCTGATTATACAAAAATTCTTATATAAACTGATGAGGATAGTTGTATTAATGTATAAGCAGGAGGAATAGTGTGGAAAGGACAAATGAATGCATGAGACCTTTCAAAGTAATACTTAAAAATATTTGGTGACTAACTTAATATATAGGAATAAGGGTAATAATCCCCTAGACAGAAAAGGGGAATCAAGGACAGAAAGTTGATCTGTAGAGAAATATGATGAATTTTGCTTTAGATTTGACTTTTGCAGCCTCTTCATGGAAATGTCCATTTGGAAGTTGGAAATACGGAACAATCATCAAAGCAACCTTTTCCAAAGAGCAGTTCTAACTCTGACAATGAAGCTCAAGGTAATGACTGCCTGAGCAGTCAGAAAGAAGAACAATTTCCAAGATTCTACCACACATTTGAAAGTGTTCCAGGCCTTAAGAATCTGCAGAGATACTAATCCTCAGGAATTCAAACTCCCAAAGCAGCTTCAAATTAAAGTGGTACAAATGAGAAGAATTACAGCTCACATTGTTTAAAATAACCCTCTATGAGACTGCCTTTGTTGAATCTCAACCACTGTATTGCTCTTCTCTTGCTTATGCTGAGGACAAGGGCCTTAGGGCCAGATGTACTTTATTGTACAGATACAGAATGAAGTGCAATTGAACTTTGATAGACTGTTCTCGTGTAATTGGTTGAGGTCAGAGTTTTTTATAAAGACTTTTAAAAAATGTAATTCCAGATCATTAGTCCATACCTTGTCCTCTTATAATCCGCATTTTTGAGGTGGAGCCAAGATGGCCGAGTAAAAGTAGGGACTCACCTTAGCTCTCCCACAAACCCCTTCAAATACCTCTAAAAAGTGACTCTGAACAAATTCTACAGTGGCTGAATCCACAAAGAGACAGAATATGGCAGATTCCTAGCCTAAGACAACCTGGAAGGTCAACAAGAAGGATCTAATGCACTGGGCTGGGAGAGGAGCACAGTCTAGCGAAAGCTGCACCAGCACAAACCCGACCATAGAGAAGCCAGAGCAGATCCCAGAGAACTGAATCACTGACAGCAGATTCCCAGACTTTACAGAGCAGGAGGGGGATATTTTGGAACTGAATGAGAAAGAAAAGCAGTTATGCACAGGGCCTGCGGCAGTGGCAACAGCTGCTTTGGGGGCTATTAGCCCACAGACTGAATGTTTGAAAGTCACCTATTTAGACTTCTGGGAGCTAAGAAATTAAAGAAAAACAATGACCATAGAGAAATATCTTGTTCACAGGGAAGATGAAAACACAAATTCAGGAGACAATAACTTGGTACCCATATCCAAAACCTCAAAGGGGAATATGAATTGTTCTCAAGCCCAAAAAGCCTTCTTGAAAGAGCTCAAGAAGGATTTTAAAAGTCAAATAAGAAAGGTAGAAGAAATATTGAACAATTTCTTTAAAAATACAATAGATAAAATGGAAAAAAATAATCCCCATTTTCTCTTAACTCTCAGATCAAGTGCCACCCCTGGAGGAGGCCTTTCCTGATGCCTCCAAGTGTTCTTTCCACTCCCACCCCCAACAACTTTGTGTTTATTTTATTTATGCATGTTGTCTCCCCTGATAAAATGTAAGCTTTCTGAGGGCAGGAACTGTTTCATCTTTGTGTTTTTATCCCCTCTTCACCAAGCACCTGGTATAGTTTTGTGGACATTGTTATTGTTATTGTTGTCAATCTTTCATTCTCCAAGAGTACCAATGACATCACCAGAGTGATACCTTGACTTGGGAGTGAATTGGTTTTAAGTGAGGCCAACCTGTGACAAGTCATCAGCCTCACTCTATCCTCTAGAGTCACTGAAGTACAGTGGAAAGACAAGAATCAGGAAAACTGGCAATGGCCCAGTGGGCATATGGTAGGTGCTTAATAAATACTTTAAATTTATTGATTGGGTGGTCTTCAGGAAGGTAATTCAGTGTGGTGCATTGAACTTGGAGTCAAGGGACCTGACAAATTCTTAACTCTGATGCCTTTTCACAGGTGACCCATCATGTCTTTGAGCTTTAGCTTTCTAATCTGTAAAATGAGCATAATACTTCTCTTACTCCCTACCTCATGAAGCCATTATAGGAAAAGTGTTCTTGGAAATTTAAAACTCTGTGAAAATGTTTGTTTTGTTGTTATTGTGTCCTTGGTTTGAAAAGTAAATGACAGTATAGTTAATAGTTAATATATTGTTATATGTATATCTGGTGGTGAGGGCAGTGAAAAATCAGTTGCTTAGAACATAGTGTCAATGTACCTAAGGTTTAGATTTTGGTCCTTATTTAGCTCAGTTTCACAGTCATAACCTACACTCATAACCATATCGTGCTGTCAAATGTTTAACAACCATCTCTCTGGGCAGCGGGGAAGTATTCACAAGAGATTTTTAAGTTTTATTTATATTCTTAACATTTTCTTCATCAGCTTTCTTGAGTATGGATAATCAACAAACAAGAGATCAATATGTAATTTATAGCATTTGCTAATTCTGAATTGTAAAGGCTCACACTGAAAATTTAACAACTGACTCTCATGAGCTTGTTGATAGAGATGGTGACTACAGAATATCCATAACTCTACACCATCCATCTTAAAACTGTCATTGAATCAATAAATATTTATTAAGCACCTACTATGTGTCAGACATTATGTTCAGTACCAGAGACACAAAGAGAGGCAAAAGATAGTTCCTCTCAGGGAGCTAACAATCTAATGAGTGAGAACCTGCAAGCAAATATATACAAATAAACTCTCTACAGAATCAATAGGAAATAATTACCAGAAGGAAGGCACTAATTTTAAAAAGAACTGGGAGAGGCTCCATGTAAAAGATGGGCTCAAAGGAAGCCAGGGAAATCAAAGGGCAGAGCTAAGGAAGGAGAGTGCTCTAGGCATGGGGAATAGCCAGAGAAAATGCCAAGAACTGAAAGATGAAGTGTCTAGTTTATGAAACAACCAGGAGGTTAGTGTCACTGAATCAAAGAGTATGGTTATAAGAAGAATGGAAAGGTGGAGGGGTGATATGGAACTATATGTTCTTGGTTGTAAGAGTAACAAGGAAGGAAAGAGAATGGATGGATTTGCACGAACTCTTTAGCATTGTGAGAAAATAAAGGCAATTATCCTTATTGGAGTTGTTAACTCATGCCAAGATTGGTCCAAGAACAGTGACATCCAGAAAGGGAGGATTTCTTCCTCTAGTGATCCTCTGTTGACCCTATAAGACCCAATATGACCCTGTCTCTCAGGGCCCACAGTCTACTCTCTGGTATCTCTTTACCATCACATTCCTCTTCCAGGACCCAATTTTCTCTATCACTATGCCAGAATGATTGCAACTAATCAGAGTGAACTGCTTGTGTCATACTGTAGTGGTACATACAGAGAGACCTGCACCATGTGGAATATGCGGGATCAGGGTCAATAATAGTGTACATTGGTCTTCCTAGCAGTGAGTGACTTTGGGGATATCTGCTTCTATGCCTTATCCTCTCCCCAGCACCATTCCACTAAATTTTCCCCAGGTGTCCCAATTCCTAATTATGACTGATAATTATACTAACTTTAAGTGATCAATTGAGAAATATTCAGTAAACACCTCTACCTGCCTAGGGTCATAGCTTCTAGGATCTAGAGTTAAAATGGACATTGAAATTTGTTTAGTACACTTTCTTCACTTTACAATAGTGAAAACTGAGGCCTGGGGTCACTTATATAGTAAATAGCAGAGTCAGGAGTAGAACTCGGCACTCTGAGTTCAATTTAATTTAATTCAACAAACGTTTGCTTTAAGCCTAATTAAAGGGGTAAGACATCTGCAGGGGAAATAATTGGTGAAGGAGAAATCTATATAACATGATGTGCTGATATAATTACCTGCTAAACTGAGCAACGGATAGGTGTCACTTTAAGTAGCACAAAGCACTTTACAAATGTCATCTCATTCTATCCTCACAACAACCCTGGAAACTAAGTGCTATTGTCATCCTTATTATATGTATAAGAAAACTGAGACAAGGAGTGGCTAAGTAAGTTGCCCAGGATCACACAGCTCATAAGCATCTAAATTTAGATCTGAATTCAAGTCTTCCTGATTCAAAGTCCAATATCCCTTCCACTGTACCACCTAACTGCCTATGAAAACAAAAAAATAAAACAGCATATTGTGAAGGGTTAGTTGTACTATACAGATAGTAAGTGCCAAAGAAATTAGAGAAAGACAATATCATTGTGGGCAGGTATCCTAAATCCTTCTTAGAGGAAATGAGACAAATTCCCATATTGGCCATGTCTAAAAATGCTCGTCTCATTCTTCATATCTAGTCCATCTCCATGTCAAGAGGTGGGTAGCATTCTTCATCACTGGTATTCGGAAATCATAACATTGATCAAAGTACTTAAAGCTTTCAAAATTGTTTTTACAATGTTGTTATTATTGTATAAATGGTTTTCTTGATTATACTTAAAACTTTCAAAATTATTTTTATAATAATGTTATTATAGTATATAAGGTTCTCTTGATTTTACTCACTTCATTCTGAATTAATTCATATAAATCTCCCCTTACTTCTCTGAAATCATCCCATTCATTATTATATTGTATTCATATACCATAATCTGTTCAGCCAATCCCCAATTTATGGGCACCTCTTTAATTTCTCAGTCTTTGTCACTGCAAAAAGAGTTATTTTGAGTACTTTTGCATAGAGAGGACCTTTTCCTCTTGCTTTTCATCTCTTTGGGGTATTGGTCTAATAGTATATTATTAAGTCAAATGGTATGTCGAGTTTAGCAACTTTGGGGGCAGAGTCCCAAACTGGTTTCCAGAATTTATAACCCTACCAACCGCACATCAATATACCTGTTTCCTCACAGCTCCAACATTTGTCATTCTCTTTTTTTTGTTTGTGGTGGACTCTCTGATGGGTGTGAGGTGGAACCTCAAGGTTGTTTTAATTTGCATTTTTCTAATTAGTAGAGATTTATAATTTTTTCATATGCCTATAGATTTCTTCCCCTGAGAATTGCCTGTTTATATTCTTTGATCATTTATCAATTGGGGAATGGGCCTCATTCTTACAAATTTGAATCATTTCTTTATATATTTTAGAAATGAGACCTTAATCTGAGAAAACTGTGGCAATTTTTTTTTTTAAACTGCATCTGATTTTGGAAGGACTGGAAATCCTGGAAGAGGAATTTAGACTTGATGAGGTTGGCAATAGGATGTCATTTTAGCTCTATGAGGCAAGAATAATGTAACTAATGCAGTATTTTAAGAAAATTAATCAGGCAACAACTTTCAGGATAGAATGAATGAGAGAAGCACGGAAAAATAACTAGGTGGCAACTGGAGTAAATCAAGCCTGGGAGATTATGATGATAATTCATGTGTCTATGAACATTATCTACTTAAGTCTTATTTCAAACCTGCTGAAGGAGCACAAAGAGTATGAATAAAGGAGTCCAATCCCTCTTCTAGGTCATGGGTTCTTAACCTTGGGTTCATTAACTTTCTAAAAAATATATTTTGATAACTGCATTTCAATATGTTTTTCCTTTGTAAACCTACGTATTTTATGCATTTAAAAACATCATTCTGAGAAGGGATACATAGGCTTCACCAGACTGTAAAAGGAGTACATCATATTCAAAAAAACTGAAGACATCCTATTCTAGGTTGGTAAGTTTCCCAAGAACTGAACCCAGTCCTTCTGCATGCATGGATTCAGAAGCAGAAGGGGCCCATAAACTATGCCCAAAGGACAGCCACACTGTGCATACTTTTTTCGATCCAGCCATACCACTACTAGGTCTGTATCCCAAAGAGATCACAAAAAGGGGGAGAGAACCTACATGTGCAAAAATATTTACAACAGCTCTTTTTGTGGCAGTAACTAAATTGAAATTGAGGGATGACCATCATTTGGGGAATGGCTGAACATACTGTGGTATGTAATTGTAATAGAATACTATTGTGCTATAAGAAATGATGAGTAAGTGGCTTTCCACAAAACCTGGAAAGACTTACATGAAATGATACAAAGTAAAAGGAGCAGAACCAGGAGAAAATTGTACACAGCATCAGCGACAATGTGTGATGATCAATTCTGAATGACTTACGTCTTCTCTGCAATACAGCAATCCAAAACTATTCCAAAGAACTCATGATGGAAAATGCTATCCACATCCAGAGAAAGAACTGATAGAGTCTGAATGCAGATTGAAGCATACTATTTCACTTCTTTTTGGGGTGTGGTTCTTTTTTTCACCTGTATTTTCTTTCACAACATGACTAATATGGAAATATGTTTTGCATGATTTCATATATGTAACCTATATTAAACTTCTCACCATCTTAACCAATCTGTGAGGAAAGGAGGAAGATAATTTGGAACTCCAAAAAATGTAAATGAATGCCAAAAATTATCTTTACATGTAAAAGAAAAAAATACTATTAAAAGTAAATAAATGAATAAGATTATAAAACTAAAAGGGGGTCTCATAGAGGAGAAGGAAGTGGGCACAGTGCCCTAGGCCTTTAGACCCCATAGCAGTAATTGATAGAATAGTACAAGCTTTAAATAACAATTGAAGGCACCTATGTTAGCACCGATCAGTAACTCAAATTTCTCTGTGAGGTAAAGAGTACATTATGACTGACCCTTAAATGTACATAGAGGAAAATATCATAAAACCTTGATTTTCATTGAACAAAAATTAATTAAATTCTTTACCTGGAAAATGTTTGGATCAAAGTATTTTTAACTGATTTGAAAACTGGGAATGGCAATGATTCTGTTACTTTGGTTATTTTTGTTGTCTTTTGTTTTGTTTCCTTTTATTTTGTAAACACAGTCATCCTTCTACATTTGTGGGCTTTATATTCCCGAGCTGGTTATTCACAGTTTGACCATGACTAAATAAAGGGGAATTTATGGAGATTTGCAGCATATTGTGAAAAATCACAGATGACACATGTATGTAAGAAAACTAAAAAAAAAAAATTAGTAAATCATAAGTACTATATATTGGCCATCTATTTTATCATTTACTATCATAAGTATGTAAACATAAATTTATTATGCTCAGTAAAATTTTGTTAAAAGTGTCAATGAGCTAAAGAACTACAGGCTCTTTGGGAATGCCTCCTCTTTGTCTTTACCATACCATCCCAAAGGGATCTTTGTATCTTGAGCTTTCCAGAAGGAAATCCATTAGGCAGTTACTGCAACTATCCTGGCAGTTGTGGATACTCTGCATAGTGTGCAAGATACTAATCCCAAAGAAACTGTAATTTTTTATGGGTGCAGTGTGTTTTGCTTGTTTTGAGTTAAATAAATGTCATCAAAATTATTAAAAATAAAGGTTTGGGTGGGGCCTGGAGTTACTGCCAGTTTTCCATATTTGTGGGGGTCCTGCACCCCTAACCCCACAATGATGACTGTACGTAGTCCTAATGTTAAGGTATAGCTCAAATATAATGAAATAGGCATATTTTCAAAGTATCTACTTATCTTTGGATAATGTTCCAATCTTCCCTGGCTGTAATGGAAATAAAGAATTTCTTTAGAGTATCTAATGGAAAGAAAATTTAAAACTATCAGGAATAATCATCTAGTTTTCTCTTACAAAGCATTTTTCTGAAGCTATAAATCATCTCTGTTGATAGTTTACATCTTAAATTCTTGTCTTCCTTTTCTACTCCCTTTCTCCTATTTCTCTTGTTTTTATTTTCTGTTGCATTATTTTTCATTCCCAACTTGGATTTCTCTCTCAACATCATTTTAATTTATGGTTAGGATGATAGGATCATATATTACAGTTGAAATGCACTTTGGAGGTCTTCTGGTCCAACTCCTTCATTTTAAAGATGAGGAAAAAAGTCCAGTGACTTGCCAGAACTCATATAGCTATTAAATGACAGAGCTAGGATTTTAACCTAGGCCCAGTGACATCAAATCCAGCACTTTACCACTACACCACTGCCTAGATTTGTGTGAAAGAAATATAAATTAATATTTTTAAAATTAAATGTTATTTTTTTTAATCCATGAAAATCTTCCTTCTCTCCCTCCTAGCTCTCCCCCTACTCCCCTGCCCCCACAGAGGGAGAAAAAGAGAGAGAGAGAGACCAAAAAAAAAAAAAAAACCTCCTGTCACAAACATGTATAGTCAAGCAAAACAAATCCCTTCGTTAGTCACGTCCAAAAAATGTCTCAAACTACACTCTGTAGCCATCACCTCTCCATCAGGAGGTGAATAGTATATCTGGTCATGAGTCTTGTGGAATAGTGGTCAGAATCCCTAAGTATTTTGAAGTTCTTTGTCTTTACAATATTCTTGTCACTATAAAAACCTTTCTCCTGGTTCCACTCGCCACATTCTGTATTAGTTCATATGTCTTCCCAGGTTTATCTGAAACCACTCTCCTCATTATTTTCCTCAGCTTCCATCACGTCAATATACCACAAGTTTCCAATTCTTTGCCAACAAAAAAAGAGCTACTATAAATATTTTTTTAGTATCCTCAATTAGAATTTGTATTGCTTAGAACCAACCTCCCATCTCCCCTTTAATATAACCTCCCTCTAATTCCTTCTTTTCCTTTTTCCTCTTTCCCTTATATTTCTCTATTGGGTGAAATGTATTTCTATACCCAACTCTGAATGTATATGTTTTTTCATCTTTTTACCAGTTCAGATGAGAATAAAGTTTAAGTATCAATTGCTCTCTCAACTCTTTCTCCGTGTTTGTATAGACTTCTACTTGTGTAGCAAAATTATGAGAGATAATTTTCTTCATCTCAGTTTTCCCCCAATGTATTCTTTTTTCTCTCTTTTTACATTCTTCTTTTAAGATCCTTAAACATAACAGAAATATTCCCAGGCCTTCTGTCTAATTAGATTCTTTCATTGGCCCCTGATGATTATAATATTCAGAGGAGACATGTATATCATCTCCCCATATTAGAAAGTAAACAATTTATCTATGTTTAGCACCTTATGTTTTCTTACTCATGTTTACTTTTGTTGTGTTTCTCTTGACTCCTGTGTTTATACTTCAAAGTTTCTATGCAGTGCTGATCTTTTTCTCAGGAATGCTTAGAGAGTCTCTATTTCACTAAAGGTCTATTTTTTCCCCTGTAGAATTATACTCAATTTTGCTGGGTAAGATAATCTTTGCAAACCTGTATGCTTTGCCTTCTGGAATATTAGATTCCAAAATCTGCATTCCTTTATAATGGTGGTAGTTAAATCATATATGATCCCTGCTGTGGTTACTTGTTACTTGAATCTGTTTTCCAGGTCAGTTGTTTTTGTTCTGAGATAGCTAGTTTTCTATCTTTTTTTAGTCTTTGATTTTAAAAAAAAATGCTTTTTGTTTTCCATTCTAATACTTAGAAAGTTTGTTGCTTGGTTTTGTACATCTTCTGTGTCAAGCTGTTAATTCTTTTTCCAATACTTTCTTCCATAGCTCTTATTTCTTTTCCATTTTTTTTCCTCTAAAGCTCTCATTTCATTCACAATTTTTTAAAAACTCACTAAAAACAACCTCATTTTATCTCTACTGAGAAATTTAGTTGAAATTCTACCAAGTTGTGTTTCTCTTTGAGAATTTGTGTGTAGATATTTTGAAGTCATTTTCTTCTTTTAGGCTTGTATCTTGAACATTCCTGTTACTGTAATAGCTTTTTTTGGTAAGATTCTTTTTTTGCTTGCTCTTTTTTCCTACTTACTCTTTTGCTTCAGATTTTATGGTAGGGTTAGACTCTGCATGTTTAAAGAGGGAATTTCTAGACTAGTCCTTCTACTGCATTCTCTGGATATTGAGTATTGAGTTACTCTAGGATTTCAGGCATGGTACAAGCTAGGTCCTGAAAGCTTCCAGTATTCCCAAAGTGGCTTGATCCAGGACAAAGTTTAATTTCAGAAGCTATTTACTTGAAGTCTGTAAGTTTCTGACCTGGTTTTGGATTTAAGCATCTGTAGGTTTGCCCATGGTTGAAGTCCCAGTAGATTGCTGTTAAACTTAACCACTGTTCACCAGCTTTAAAGATCTACTGGTTTAAAGTAACAGAACTGTAGGCTCTTCTTCGGTCTGAGATTCCTGCCCTGGTTTTTTCACTGTAAGATTCAAACTGTACTAAAGGCTGGAGTGAAGACTCTGAGCCCATTGGCTCAGAGCCTCAGAGCAACTGTTTCCTTCTGAACCTGCTCCTTGCTTGGTCCACAGATGAGGGCCCATGAGCATTCTTTACCTCAGAATATCACCCATAGGAAAAGTTTTCCTTCTTAGTTCTTCCAGGATCTATGACCCTGAACTAGGTAGTAAGCAACAGATCCAGGATCTGGCATCTATTACTGAACCTTGCACAAACTTGAGTCCCTTTTGGTTGGACTTGGAACTCTTCTTGCCCTGGTGCATAATATCACCCTGCCCTAGAATGCTCCACATGGCTATTCCTAGCTAAACACCTATCCCCAGTGGCCACACATATCTATCCATCTCCCTATGGCCACCTGGGCTGGGGGGAAAATGATTCTTCTTGGATTTCCTTATCAAACTCTGGTATAATTTCTTGATTTACTTGGAGGAGTTGTGAACAGAGACCTTGGTTGTACTTCTTTCTGCTACCCTGCCATCTTGGCTCCTACAAATCAATATTTTTAATTTGCCATCCCTCCACTTTCTGTTTCTCCAACTCATCACTCTCTCAGCTACCAGTGACCCATAGGAATTAAAAATCTTGGCTTCCTGACATCAGCCCAGACTCATAGGTCCTGACATTTCACAGGAAATGTAGTTCCTAATTAGATAGTTTTTATGCCTGTTATACAGAAAACTAGGAAATATAGGTTTCCCATTATCTAACTCCTATTACATTCCCAATGAAACACAACTTAAATGCCACCTCTTCCAGGAAACTTTCCTTGATCACCCCAGTTTGGTGTAAATACTGCTTAAGCAGCCACTGATTATAGAGGGCCAATGAAAGTAGTCCCCTCCCCAGTAGAGATCTGACTTTGGTTGCTGTAATCAACACACTGTCTCTAGGATCCAGGACACACTCCTGTTTGACATTTAAAGTTGGCTCACACCAACCTTATCAGCCTTAATACACATTAGTACCCACAACATAATCTGTAGTGCAGCAAAATTAGTCTTTTTGCTCTTCTTTACATATGACACTCCAATTTCTGTCTCTGTGCCTTTGTTCTAGCTTTCTCTCATGCATGCAAAGCACACCCTCTTCTGCCTCTTAAAATTTCTCCTTTCCTTCAAAGTTCAACTCAAGCACCCCCTTCTACATGAAACCTTTCCTTATCCCTTTAGAATCTACTACTCTCCCTTCCTCAAAATTAGCTTGTATGTCTTTGTGAGTCACTGGGCTAGGAATCCAAGGATTAAAAATGATACAGTCTCTGATTTCAAGGGCTTTATATTCCAATTCGTGGATATGCCATGTACACAGACAAATGATTACAGGGCAGCAAGTGGAAAGGATATGAAAAAGAGCAATAAATAAATGTAATTATGATTGTTCCTTTTAAGGACATTTATTCTACTATTCTGTTATAATCCATTTTGCTTCCTACATCTATCACTTCTAAGAGATTGTTAGTTCCTGAAAGGCCAATCAGTCAACAAGTTCTTACTATGTGCCAGGTACTGTGCTAAGTAGAGATACAAAAAGAGGCAAAAGACAGTTCCTGATCTCAAGGAGCTTGAAATCTTGTTGTTGTTTGTCCTTCATTCTAAAAGAGGACCATGACATCAGGGAGGTGATGCCATGACATGCAAATGAATTGGATTTAAGTGAAGGAGGGCTATGCTAAGCCCCCAGCCTCACTTTCTCCTCTGGAGTCATCTGGGTCCAGTGACAAGATATATACATCCATCCATCCATTCATCCATCCATATATATATATATATATATACACACACACACACACACACACACACACACACATACACACATATATACACTATATATATATCTCAGGATGACTAGAGATGGCCCTCTGTCAGGATCAAATGAAACAATGAATATAAAACACCTTTTAACCTTAAAGCTCTATAGAAATGTCTACCCATTTTCTTTTTTGGAGGGATCATTTTGGTTATTCATGGGCTGACTATAGATAATTAAATGGGATTTTGTGGCATACTGTGGAAAATCAGAGACAATTCATATATGTAAAAAAATTTAAAAAATTTTAAGTCATAAATGCATAAATACTCTATTATTAACCTTTTTTTAATCATTTACTACCTTATGGTAGTATACATATATACATACATACATATATTATATATAGATATACACATATATACATATATATACACACATATATATACATATATATATATATATATATATATATACACACATACATACACACACACAGTTAAATTTTGCTAAAAGGTTCAATGCACTAAAGAGCTACAGGCTACATTCTCTTTAGGAATGCCTGCTCTTTGTCTCTCTACCATCCAGACCCTGTCATGTGATTTTCTCCTGAAGTGATCTTCATATCTTGAATCCTAGAAAAAAGAAATTCATGCAGCAGTTGCTACAGCTACACCAGGGGCTGCAAAGACTCTGCATAATATATGAGATACTAATCTCTCTCATAGATATTGCAGCTTTTTAACAGATGTAGTATATTGTTTTACTTGTTTTGTGTGGTAAATAAATATGATCAGAATTATTAAAAGTAAAGGGACCTAGAGTTAGTTATTAATGGTTTTTCACATTTGTGGGGTCCTCTCCCCCTAACTCCACAAATGTCAAGAGACAAGTATATTTATTTAAATTCATACATATATACAAATATGAATATACATATATATGTGTATTTAAATATGTATATAGACAATTTTTATGTATATGTATATATATGTGTGTGCACATACATACAAAGATTTGTTGTTCAGTCAGGTCTGACTTTTTGCAACCCTATTTGGGTTTCTTTTCTTTTCTTTTCTTTTTTTTTGACTAAGATACTGGTGTCGTTTGTTATTTCCTTCTCCAGCTCATTTTACAGATGAGGAAACTGAGGTAATCAGGGTTAAGTGACAGGTCTCAGGTCACACAGCTAGGAAGTAAGGCCAGATTTGAGATAAAATGACTTCAGGCATAACATTCTATCCACTGTACCACCTAGCTGCCATCTAATCGACAGTATACAAAACTTTCTATCTCAACTACCCTGTAAGGCAAAGAGTAAAAAGTACTATTATTCCCATTTTAAAGATGAAGCAGTAGCAGAACCCGAAGAATATTATATACAATCAATTAATAATCAATCAATAAGCACCTACTATGTGCCAGGCAATTTGCTAAGTTCTGGGGATACAAAAGGAGGCAAAAGACCATGACTGCAATCACGTGAATGAAAGAGTGAATGAGAATGAAAATAAAGGGGGTGTGGAGGCTGGAGGGTTCTTCTAGTGCAGAAGGTTCTTTACTTTGCCAGGGCTCATCACGCTGACTGGTGTGTTTGTTTTGTTTTTCTTTTGTTCTTCATCATTACAAGGAAGAATTCAATTGGGGGGGAGTGAGTTGTTTCCAGAAATGACTAGAATGTAATGGCAAAAGGCAGCAATCACATGAATTTTTCAAAAGCAACCAAGTAAGCAACTAAAAGTCCCTAAAAATCTATTGGGGGAGGGGGGAAGAATCTGACTTAATTGTATATATTACCTATTTTATTTGGTAAACACCATACAAGATTAGGATCTATAGGTATTATCTTATCACGCTGCAAATTCAACCTTACAAATAATTATAGCGTATAGGGAAGCTCAGTAAAAACATGAAGAGATTGCTCATTTCCCTAAACAAGTTAACAACAGCATAAATACCACGTTCTGGTATAAATTTAGATCACCATGCTATTACATTAGAAACCACATTTGTTGTTTGGACAAAAAAGATGCATTTAAAATAGTATCTTAGGAGGCTGATGGTTACTGTTTATTTCTACTTTGAAATCCACAATCCCTATTTAAAAATCCATTCAAATTCAGAAAACACCTCACCTAAATCCCACATAAACCCTAAAAGCTCATAATGATATAGTCGGTGCCCCAAATCTAAGGGGCTTCCAGGTGATACAAACTGCCTTAGGTCAGAGAAGGAAGTTTCTTTTGAAGGCAGAATCTTCCCCTCCCCTTCCCCCACTCATCCACTTTTGAAAAATTCCTTGAAACCAACTACAAATTCCATTAAGGTGGAGAGTTATTATACAGACTTGTGGTTTCACTTCTTGATCATGTGATCTACAAGGAAAACACCAACCCAGTGAAACTAAAACATGTTGGAGCGGAATTCAACATTTTATTTCATTTTGGGCCAGTGCTAGCACATATTCTTTTCCAATACTGAAACTTGCCAGCCAATTGGGTGAGCTTCAGATGTGGGTGGACATTTGAACTGGGAGTATTTAAAGCACCTAAGTGACCAAAAAGAGAAAGATTGCTCAATTCAAAATACAAAAACAGCTTATGGACAACCATAAGCATGTGCCTCTGGCCCTGTTCTCAAAGATGGACCTGCCTGCAGGGTTACAAGTATGAAATCAATCTTACAAAGGCTTTGTTGTGAGACAGGCTGAAAATTCTCCGAAAGTTTTTTGAAAAGCTACAGATGGAAATCTTGTGTATCCTGCCACTCTGCATATATTCTTGGTTTCTCCCACAAACACCATGCATTAGTTTATCATTGCTAAAAATAAAGAGATTAAGCTAGGTGGTACAATGGTTAGAATGTTGGGCCTATAGTCAGATAGACCTGAGTTCAAATTCAGCCTCAGACATTTAGTAGCTGTATGACCCTGGGTAAGTCACTTAACTGTTATCTGTCTCAGTTTCCTCAACTATAAAATGAGTATAAAAACAGCACCTACCTCCCCAGGTTGTTTTGAGGATCAAATGATCTAGTAATTGTAAATTGCTTATAGAACAGGGTCTGGCACGTAATAAGTACTTTATAAATGTTAGCTGGTTTTTTTTTCCATTTCAAGGATGTAGTTCATTGAATTTAAATGGACTCTAATGAATTTTGTATATGACGAATTCGACTTCCCTGTCTAAACTGGATATTGGTCCCAGAAGGCTAAAAAGTTTTATGAAGGCAAGGATCATGTCTTCTCTGAACTTGATAATTACTCCAAGTCAAGGCAAGTCAACAAGCATTTATTCTGTGTGCCAGGCATTATGCTTAGCACCCTGGACACAAAGATAGGAGAAAAAACAATCCCTGATCTCAAGGATCTCATAATTTAAAAGAGTAGAAAACATGCAAACAGCTATGTGCAAATAGGATACATGCAGGATAAATGGAAGATTGTCATTGTTGTTTGTCCTTTGTTTTGGAAGAGAACCCTGGCATCAGGAAAGTGATATCGTAACTTGCAAGAGAATTTGATTTAAGTGAGTCAGGGCTGTGCAAAGTCACCAACCTCACTTTCTCTTCTGAAGCCATCTGGGTCCAGTGGCAAGATATAGATCAGGACAACTGAAGATGGCCCCTAATGGAAGGTAATCAACAGAAGGAAGTTTGGGGTAACATTTAGCCCCTTGATTTTTATAGAGTAGGTCCTTTGCAAATTTTTATTTAATCAAGTTTGATTAATTCTACCTAATATAAGAGAATATTGTTCCTTCAATGCTTCTATCAAAATGCTATGGGGTATAGTGGAAGAAGAATTAACCTCAGAGCCAGAAAGTCCCACCATTAACACTCACTTGCTATGTCATCCTGATCAAATCACTTAAAGCTTAACTCTCTAAGATTTTAAGTTGCAAAGAAGGTGTTAACCTGCCTAGAATTTTATAAATCTCTTCTAGGATTGCTATTTTAGTTTTAATTGGAGTTTCTTTTTCATTTTAATTGTTTTAATTTTAATTTTTAATTTTAGGTTTTCAAATTTTTGAGATTGTTATTATTTGAAGCCACATGCCCAGTTTTTTAGTATGTTTTTTCTCTCTTTCTTTGATGAAAGTAACTGCCTTTGAGAAAGAAAAGGGAGCTAGATCCCATAGAGAGATAGACCCCAACACCAATGAAGTCACAAGTCAAAGCCCTATCTTAACTAATACTGAATTTTAACCTATAAAAAGGCAGCCTAAGAATTCCCCCATGTTAGAATTAGGCATTGGATCATTGAGCAAGAAGTAATCATTAACATAGAACTCTTCATTCTTACTCCAGCTTGTCAGTGATTGGTTCTTGATTTTAATTATCAGATAATTTTTCTTTACCTCAGTTTTTCAGTTGTTAAAAAATCAATAATGACCATAAAGTTATAGAATGTTAGCACTGGAAGGGACCTTAAATATGAGAGTCTAAATTCCCTCCTCTTCCTCCTCCCCTCTTTTACAGAAAATCCAACACAATCCAACAAACACTTATTAAGCCCCTACTGTATGCTACATGGGCACTGTACTAAGTGCTGGGAATACAATTATTAAAAAGTAAGACAGTCTATGCTCAAGGAGCGATCCAATGGGGGGAGACAAAACATAAGAAGAAACAGGAAAGTTGGGGGGGGACCCCAGGGGATACTCTGTGCAGGAGGAATCTTATTTTGTGGAATTGAAACCAGACAGAGAAGCAAATGCAAAGTGGAAGAAAAAAAAAGTTAAGACTTAGGGAGGCTTAAATGTTACACAACAGAGAATTGAACCTAGGTCTCCTGCTGTGTAGGCTAGTGTTCATAATCACTCTACTTCAATCTGATTTACAGGGGTGTCATGGGGGCAGCTAGGTGGCAAAGTGAATTAGAGGACTGAGCATGGAGTCAGGAAGACCTGGTTCAAATCTAGCCTCAGAATCCTACTAGTTGTGTGACCCTGGACAAGTCACTTACCCCTGTTTGCCTAATTTTCCTCATCTGTAAAATGAGCTGGAAAGTAAAGTGGCAAACCACTCCAGATGTTGTTGTTCATCCTTCATTTTTGAAGAGGACCAAAGACACCACAATGTGAAGGGTGATGTCTTGACTTGCATGTGAATTGGATCCAAGTAAAAAAGTTGCATGAAGTCATCAACCTCACTCTCTCTTCCTGAGTCATTGGAGTCCAGTAGCAGGACAAAAGTCAAGATGACTAGTGATGGCTGGAGATGCAATGGATGACCTTGGCATCTTCAATGTCTGACAGATCTCTATGTGTCTGTTTCAGCCTCCATCATGGCTATAAAAGCAAATTGTTTTAATTGGCCCATTCCTCTGGGAAAAATTTTGGCATGCTTGAAGTAGACATCCCCCTAACTCACCAACGGGTGAGTCCTGTTGGTTACCCTCAACCTGATTTAGCCCATTTGCTGAGATGGTTTTACCAAGGCGTGGCCACTGCCCATGCCACAGCTTCTTCGAACCAGAGGTGAGAGCTGGGTGACAGATGGACACCAAGGGTGGATGAACAGTTCTAAAAAGGGCTCAGCAGGCCTTCACAACTGAGGTACTAGTTTTCCCTGAGTATCCCATATATTCCAGTATAAGTCTATTATATTTCACTATTCCATTGGCACTCTACTAAGCTCTGTGGATAAAAATAAGAAAAAGAAACAGTCCTTGCCCTTAAGGAGCTTGCTAGCTAAAGGAAGCTGAAAAGGAAGAGGTGGGGAGAGGCACTAAGTAGAAAAGAAGCCAAGCAGAGTTACTGAGGGAAAAACCACTCCAGTGTCTGCCAAGAAAATCCCCAAAAAGGAGTCAAATTTGACTGAAAAAAACTAAACAAGAAGACAAATGAGAAGCTATTGAGAAATGGAATGGAAAGTGACGTGGACTTGGAGTGAGGAGGTACCTGGTCTCCAACACTTCATTGTTGCCAGGGAAGTCATTTAAACTCTTTGAGTCTCAATGTCCTCATCTGTAAAATAGGCCTACAATATTAAAAGGAGTTTTTTTTCACCTGGGAATTCCTTATGCCAAAAAAATCACAGGTCCAGTTCCACTCCCTGCACTACCCCTATAAAATGCAGATAGTAATCATTTTAATGTCCCTCTCATTGGTTTGGTACAAGGAAAGTCCTTGTGATTTATACAGTATAACATACTCACATTAATGCGTTTGTTATTTTTTATTATTGCTACTGGTGCCAGCATGAATTCTGTTCATTTTTTCTCCATTCATAAAATTTCTAGCCAAATAAGTCTTGCAATGACCTGCTTTAGTCATTTGATGTTCTTCCAATTAAATGTAGAAAAAAAAAATCCTAGAATCACATACTTGGAAGGGACCTCTGAGGTCAT
>CM053586.1:90935216-90960043 GCA_028646515.1 Pseudochirops corinnae
GACATTTCCTTCTCCAGTTCATTTGACAGATGAGAAAACAGAAGCAAATAGAGTTAAGTGACTTGCCCAGGGTCACACAGCAAATGTCTAAGGCTGCATTTGAACTCAGGTCTTCCTGACTCCAGGCCACACCCTCTTATCTACTGTACCACCTAACTACCCCTAATATGGGGATAGGACAATAAATATAGGCATAATTAGTACATTGATTAGTGTTTAAAAGAACAAAGAGTACATGGTTCTAATTCGAAGATAGAAATTTGTTGCGTTGAATTGAACTGCTCTGTTGGGAGATCTGATTCCAAAATGCTATCCATCCATTCAGTCAGTTGATCTTGGAGGAAAAAAGAGTTAGAGTTGCTCAGAAGTTGTAGCTTATTCAATTCTTCAAGTTTTCGTTAAGTCTGTACTTGGTACAAGGCACTGGGCTAGGTGATATGTATACAAGGACCAAAAATTGAACTAATTTCTTCTCTTGGTGAATTTACATTCTGTGATGGAGATATCGAGGACATATAAATAAACTGCTTCGCATGTAATTTGTATTTTGGGGTAGAGAGAGAGCACTAATAACTGAGGATCAATCAGGGAAGGTCTTAAGTAGAAAGCAGAACCTGAGCTGAGTATCTAAGGAAGCTGGAGGGCTTTCATGCAGGGAAGTTTTCCAGGCATGGACCACAGTCACTGAGGCAGGAAATGAAGTGTCATAGAAAGGAAATAGGAAATAGGTCTGTTGGACAGATCTTTGAGAGAAAGTGATGGGGAGTAGGTCTGGAAAGGTAAAAAAGGGGCTAGATTTTGGAGAATTTTAAATGCCAAAGGACTTCATATTCTAGCTTAGAGGCCACAGGAAACCTCAGAATACCTTGAGGTCATGTAGTACAATCCCTTCCATTTACAAATTAGAGACCTGAGAGCCAAAGGTGAAATGATTTGCCCAGGGTCACAGAGGTAGGAAGTAGCAGTGTGTTGGGATTTGGACCAAGGTCTTAAGTCTAAATTTAGCATTTTTCTCACTGTACCATGCTGTTTTCTGAACTCAGGAGTGACAATGTCAGATCTGTAATTTAGAAAGGTTATTTTGGCAACTGAATGAAAAATTGATTGGAGAGAAGTGTGACTCTAAATAGTGAGACCAGTTAAAAGGATATTGTAGGAGTCTAGTGAGAAGTGATGAGAACCTGAAGAAGAGAATGATTGAGAGGAAGATAGAACTAACAGCACGTATCAACCAACTAGCTATGAGAGGTGAGAGAAAATGAAGAGTATGAGGTTGATCTTGGGTGACTTCAAAGGTCCTTCAACAGATATAGACACGTTAGTTGGAGAGTTCAGGGTGGAACATGAGCTCTGTTTTGGATGTGTTGCATTTAAAGTATCTGCCTGGATGTATAGGTAGAGATGTTTAGCAGGCAGATGGAGATGCTGAAATGAAGTTCAGAGGAAAGATGAGGTCTGGAAAAGCAGTCATCTTCATAGCGATGTCAATAATAAAAGTGAATAGCATTTATATAGTGTTCTAAGTTTTTCAAATGATAGATATTGCCTCTTTTGATCCTTATAATGGCCATGTGAAGCTGGTGCTATTATTATTCTAATTTTATAGGTGGAGAAACTAAGGTAGAAAAAGGTTAAGTGACTTGTCCAGGGTCAAATAGTGCCTGATTCCTGATTTGAACTTGGGTCTTCTTTTCCCCAAGTCTAGCACTTTATCCAATGTGACACCTAAACCTAAGGGTACAGAAGGAGAAGAAGAGGGCCCAGGGTGAGCCTGGGGCATTTGCACAATTAGGATTGGGGCAAGGATGATCCCACAAAGGAGACCAAAGATTAAGGCAAGTGTTAGAAGAACCTGGAGAGGGCAATTTAAGGAGCAGAGAAGGAAACGGTATCTAGGAGGGAAGATGGTCAATAAGGTCAAACTCCAAATAGGACAAGAAGAATGAAGATTAGACAAAGGTCAGTGGAGTTAGCAATTAGGAGATAGATCATTGGTGAGAATAAAAGCCCTATTACAGAGGATTGAGATTAGAGTAGGAGGTAAAGAAGAGACAAGGAGATTTTCTTTCACATTCTTCATTTTTATTGTTGCCTTTTATTTTTAAATCACCTTCATTTCCCAAAATATTCCTCTTCACTATCTCATGTAGTCATCTCCTAAAGAAAAAAGAGAGGGGGAGGGGGACAGTTCAGAAAAGCTAACCAACAGATCAGTCAAATCCTACAGCATATGTAGTTACACATGCCAATATCTTCAAAGAAAAGGAGGATCTACAGTGTGCCAGTCACTGTGTTAAAGCACTTTCCAAGTATTATCTCATTTGATCCATACAACAGCCCTGGGGTGAGGGGGGTAGGTGTTCTTATTAAGGAAACAACAAACAGACAAAGGTTAAGTTACTTGCCTAGGGTCACACAGCTGGCTGGATTCAAACATTATCCTGATGCACCACCTAGCTACAAGGAAAGAAGTGCATTCTCATAGTAAATGGCTTTTACTGAAGAAGGTCTCTCTGTTAAAGAGAAACATGGAGAAATAATAGGTAGGATAATAGATTGAGGAGTAAGCAGGATCAAATGGAGAGATTTAGGCTTGGGGGAGGGGCAGGTGTTTGTAAGGATGGGGAGGATTTGGGTGTGTTTGTAGGGGCCCGGGAATGAATCAGTAAATATACATATGTATACGAATATACACATAGAAGCACATGCGTGTACGTGTGTGAGAGAGAGAGAGACAGAGAAAGAGAGACACAGAGAGATAGAGAGTATTAGGGATGGGTAGTGAAAATTCGCTAGAAGGATATGAGAACCTTACTTTGCTAATCCTCTCACCTTATCTTTCCTACTCTGTTATATTGCTTTCTCTTAGAATTCAATTCTCTCCTATCCCTGAGTTACAGAGGGAGATTTGAACTTGGTATTTTACCTGAATAAACTGTTTTGATGTTTGCCTATATAAGCCTAATTTGGTTTTGGCATTTAGCATAGACTAGAAAATTGCAAGCAGACATTCTGCAAGCCCTGCACAACTTGCCAAGGGCCAACAGCAATAGTTTTGTCTGGGGGTTTGGGGTGGGGCGGGGATGGAATAAAGGATACTGATTTCCTTAGGGTTTTTTTATGCCTTTTCATCCCCTAAAGATTGTGTTGATTGACTCAAAAAGGAAAAAAAAATGCACGTTCACAAAGTTGGGGTCTGTTAAGCAAATAAGTAGATGAGGAGGAGGAGGAAGAGGAGGATAGCCACTTAATAGACCTGTATATGACTACACACCAAGGATTAGAAATTTATAGCTTTAGGGGCAGTTAGGTGGCACTCATGGAGTCAGGAGGACCTGAGTTCAAATCAAATCTCAGATGCTACACACACACACACACACACACACACACACACACACACACACACACACACACTCTAGCCGTGTGACCTCGGGCAAGTCATTTAACCCCAATTGTCCAAACTTCCTACCCTCCAAAAAGTGAAAAAAAGACAGAAAGAAAGAAATTGATAGCTTTAGATGTGCATGTAGTTCTTTAAGTACCTACTTAAGTACCTACTTAAAATAAAGAATGAGGGGGAAACAAAAACAAAATACCAGTTCATAATATTTAAGGCTGACTCATTTTTGTTTGTTTGTTTTACTTTGTTTTGTTTCCACCCATTTGAAACAGTTGGGAAAGAATTCAGAGCACAGATGTGAATAGCAATGGGATTTAGCTACCATTGATTTAATGTCATATAGTGGAAACTAAGTAGTAAAGTAGATAGAGCACAGGACAGAGTCAGGAAGACCCCAGTTCACATCCTGCCTCAGATACTTACTAGCTGTGTGATCCTGGGCAAGTCACTTAACCTTTCTTGGACTCAGTTTCCTCATCTGTAAAATGGAGATAATAATAGTACCTACCTCATAGAGTTGTGAAGATCAAATGAGTTAACATCTATAAAGTGCTTTGCAAACCTTAAAATGCTATATAAGTGCTAGCTGTTATTATTATCAGGATGGCTAGGTAGTGCAGGGGATGGAGAGGATAGAGTGCTGGGCCTGGAGACCCATCTTCCTGAATTCAAACATGTGTTCAGATATTTACTATTTAAGTGACCCTGGCAAGTCATTTAACCCTGTTTGCCTCAGTTTCTTCATCTGTAAAATGAGTTGGAGAAGGAAATGTCAAAAAAACACTCCAGTATTTCTGCCAAGAATACCCCAAAAGAGGTCACAATGAGTTGAACACAAGTGAAAATGACTGAACAAAAACAAAAAAAAAATACTATCATCATGTGTGAAATTACCTTAAATAATTTTTATGAGGGGCAGCTAGGTGGCACAGTGAATAGAGCACTGGACCTGGAATCAGGAGGACCCGAGTTCAAATCCCATCTCAGACACTTCATACATACACACACAGACACACAGACACACACACAGACACACACACACAAAACTAGCCATGTGACCTTGGGCAAGTCACTTAACCCCAATTGCTCTACCTTCCCCCTCTAAAAAAATTAATAATTTTTATGAGATGCCCCGGATTTGTGAATTATTCAGGTTGGGGAACTCCAAGATGCAAGAAGATTAACAAAGTTCTCTGAGGTATATCAGGACAAAGAGGTTAAGAAACAAAGGCACAGGGAGATTAATGACTTATCCAGGGTCACACAAGCATGGAAGCATTATTTTGGTCTTCCTGATTCCAGGCCCAACACTCTGGTCACCATAAATCCGTGCTTTTTCTAATATTATTGGCTATCTTAGTGAAATAATAGGGCATGTTGAAATCTACATACAGTATTTTAAATTTTAAACATACTTAAATTTTAAACATACTTATTTGAGGTACAATTTGAATGAATACAAGCATAAATTTAATATAGTGTACCCACAAAACCAGATCAAAGTATGTAGTATTCCCAAGGCAATGATACATTTTGATCCCTGAATTATATTATTCACTCACAGTAAAACAAACAATGGCTATGATACAGACGATTTGTCAATTTTCAGAAAGTCAATTAAAGACTCTCCATAAAAAGCCTATGTTGATTTTTTTTAATTATAGAAATGCTTCCTGATTAATTCCCACTTGGTAGATTATGAAGAATTAGCCTCGATTTAGAAGTTTGCAGTTTTGCATTTGGATATTTATGGGACATTACTTCAGTCAATTCTAATAGGCTATAACTCTCCTTTAAAGGCTGCACTCAGTCGTTAGCAGGAAACCTGGGCTTACATCTCTGCACTCCTGAATCCCAGCCTAGCAATCATTTCAAGGTACTGTAATTCCTACAGCATGATTTCCAGGACATTTTCATTTTAAGTTATAGATGTTATGTGTGAATTTGAAGTGGAAATATTAATGAGAAGGAGGAGAATAGTCTATCCACTGAGCAGAAGGAACAGTTTTAGACTTTTCCTGACAGGCAGTAGTAATCCATAGGTAAACTATCTGTGGGCCCCTAAGGAGCTCCCTTTAGTAAACTGCTCATTTGATCACTTTCTGGAACAAACTCTTGTGTGCCTGCTTCTACATCATGAATGTATTTTTCCACCATTAATTATACCTAATTGGCATTTTAGTTTTGTTATTATTAATAATAAAAATATTAGAAATGATAAAGAGACTCTTAATTTTTGTAGGCTAGTATTGCGTGGACAGTAGTTTGGATCATTATTCACCAGAGGAACACTAGATGGCGTTTGGGAACAACAGAGAGATGGACATTCCTAAGAAAGAAAGCAGTGGGTTTTTTTTTAATTTTATAAATTATAATAAAGAAAGAATGTTCTCCCTTGAGTGAATCACTGGAAGCTTCTATATCTTTCTGCTCATATTTAAGAAACAACTTTTCTTTGATTCAAATCAAAGCAAGGTGAGAAAATCTATCTGAAATGAGGTTTTTAGCTTTAGTTTTTCAAAGATCCTCTGATAAATTCAACAAAAGAATTGTTAATTCTGCAGGATGATGTGCTAGGAAAGGAGGTTTAAAATGCAGATGAGCTCCTCTCACAGAGCTTACAGTCTAATAAGGGACTAAAGCAAAGTAGGCAGACTGATTCTTGACTTGCAGGTTCATTTGGGAGTCTTTCAGACAGATCTAGTGTCCTCCTTTTAAATGTATCTATTGATCCAAATCACAATAAATTGAATATAACCTAATTGTCTGAAGAAAAATAAACAGTTAGAAAGATCACAGGATTTAGAGCTAGAATGGAGGCCAAGTAGGCCAACCTCTTCATTTTAGACAGTTAAATTGTACAGCAGATAAAGCAAAGGACGTATAGTCAGGGAGACCTGTGTTTGAATCCTGTTTGAGATGTCTACTAGCTATGTGACCTTGGGAAAGTCACTTATCCTCTCTCAACCTCAGTTTCAATAGCAAACAAAATAGTAAATCAGTAAAATGGAGATAATAATAAAATGAGATAACACATAAAGTGTTTTACAAGCCTTAAAATATTATACAAATGCTAGGTATTAATATTAGAGATGAGGAAATGACTCAAAGGGAAATTAACTGCTCCATACTCACATAGATGAGGAGCAGAGATAGGATTTGAACCCAATGCCTCTAACTCCAAATTTGGCACTTTTCACTAGTGAACTATGTTGCTATACAAATTATGGAGTCATTAATCTATAAAAATCATAACTAATAAGCATAGACTTCAAGAAACTGCTGTGGAAGATGGTCATGTTAACGAAAATTGTCAGTGACACAGCATTAGTAAAAATACGTATGAGCCTCTGATATCTAGAAATTAATGTGCTGCATATGGGCATTCCCTCCAACAATACAAGAGGCAACCCATCTGTACATTTATCTGTCAACCTGAAATAAAGAGCACTAACAACAAAGGTCTTTAATTAACCAAGACAAAGGAATTGCTATATGGGACACCATATAGCACTGAAGTACTAGAGTACCCAGGAGAGGCAGAAAGGGAAGAGTTTAAATTCATTTCAATAGGAAGGAGTCTCATGAAACTCATGAAAGGCATAGCCTCTCAAAGCTGTTACATAAAGTTGTTTTGCAAAATATCCAAAAATCCATAAAGAAAACTGGGGAGGCTCTGAGAGTGGTGACGTCTGGTCAGAACAAGGGGCTTCAGATGGAGTAATGGGGAGTTTCCAGAGAAACCAGAAGACCAATTCCAACTGGTTTGAACCTGCACCAGCCATGTGATCAGGGTTATATAGCCCCTATGATGACTGCATTCAACATATCCTATGCATCTTTCACTCATGTTCTCCCATAAGTTTGCCACAGGGTCTCCACTCAATGTATTGGTAACCTTCCTCTTGTTCTCTGGACATTGGATGGGTTCTAAAAGAGTGTAAGGGCTATCCCTTGGTGATCTTGCCTTTGCTGGGTAACTGGTCACTTCTTCCAATCATACATTTCTCTGATGACATCCTTTATTCAATGTTTCTTATATAGTAATACTTCTGTTTGTAGTGTATTGCACTTGCTCAAATACACTCTATACTTCATTGTTTTCTGGGTGGTCCATTGATGTTGTATGACTGTGAGTCATGCAATACCATAATCTCTGAAGAGGCTGAAAATCATTTAAAAGAGGCAATGTAAAGTGGTAGATTGAGGTCTTTGGTCAGGTAAAGTGATCAACCCTGTGAGAGTAATACATAAGATTTCAATTCAACTTCTTTGTGATTATACTAAACAAAATTATGTTAGATTATGTCTTAAGTTTAAAATGATGGCCTTCAAGCAAATAAAAACAACTGAGGGTCAGTTAACTTTTTTTAACTTAAAAATATTCTGAACTTACTTAACAAATACTAAATATAAACTGCAGAACAAAAAGGGAGAATTATTTGTACATGAAATTGTGGATCTCTGGTATGTACCACTTGCTTTTCTTTTTAAGTATTTAATAAATTCAACATGTAACTTTCAAAGCTGTTCAGGGTAATTTTTAAACTTTCAGTTTCCTCACCTTTGAAGCACTGATGGATAAGTCCCTTTCCTGAGCTATATTGCTCCTATTATTACAAGTTTTGCTATTGTAATTCATTCTAATTAGTAGATTTTTAGCGGGGGAAGTCTACCATCAATTTGTTCTCTGTACTCTATTCCTGTAAAAAGCATATAGCATATGAAAGGGAGACTAATAAAGAGGTCTAGGGATGTAGTCAGTCTCTAAGATAATAAACTCTTACAGGTCAAAACCATTTCTAGCAAAAATGTGTTATTTCAAATATAAATGCTTCAATATTATTTTTCCCCATTTGATTAGGAGTAAGTTTGCTGTTTCTCTGTTGTTTAGTCATTTTTTAGTCATGTCTGACTCTTCATGACTGCATTTGGGGTTTTCTTGGCAAAGATAGCACAGGGATTTGCCATTTCCTTCTTTGCCATTTCCTTCTCTAGTTCATACAGCTGAGGAAGCTGAAGCAAACAGGGTTAAATGACTTGCCCAAGATCACACAGCTAGTAAATATGAGACTGGATTTCAATTCAGGTCTTCCTGCCTCCAGACCCAGCATTTTATTTATTGAACCACCTACCTCCCCCTAGTTTCTATTTATTACCTTGAGACAAATAGATACTGGAGAATGCTATGCAAAGATTATTTTATTTTTTTCTTTTTCTTTAAGCTCCCTTTACCCATCTTTCAGCATTACCCTTTTTTTGGAGTCAACCTGACTCCAGCACCCTCTTAGTTCAGGTTTGATTTGCGGTTGAAATAAGATGCATGTAAGACATCTAACAGTTAACTAAAGGAAGTTTACTTTGCCCTAACACAATAAGGATATGGTTGCAGTTAGACTCTATATGGAAATGCAGTTGATAAGCAAGGCCTTGAATGGTTTTCAGATATTTACCAAGTTGGATCCTACACCTGGGTGGCACTTTATATGCCCGTAGGTGACCAGGAAACTTCATCAGAATAGAGAGAAACCAATCAGTTCCCAGAACAGCTTCATTGCCATTTAGGGAAAAGTAATCCTTCCAGGAAAACAGAGAACTCTCGTCCTATTATATTCCTCCATTCTTCATTTATTTGATTTTCAGATTAACACACTATTACAACTAATGTTACCCCACATAGAAACTTAGCCAAGTTTTCCTACCTTAAATCCGTTATTGTCATCAGTCTTTTTAGAGATAAAGACCACTTTTGCTAGTTAATGGATTAGTGAATGACATATATTCAAGAAAGAGACATGGATTTTGAAGTCAGTTCCTTAAATTACACCACATGGGAGACTGCCTACTCCTACCTCCATGCTAGTTTTTATGATACACATAGTAAAAAACAAACATACATATACATATGGATGATCTGTAAATTCATTTTATTTTGATTGGCTAGAGAAAGCAGAGATTATCTTGAACTATATTATTCTGGCATGCACTCAAATATTTAAGGCTTTAAAAAGTAGAATGGTTTATTCACATCAGTTATGTGTCTATGGACAAGTCACTTAACTCACCTGGGCTTCTGTTTCCAAAACTGTATAATAAGGTAGAATGGGGAGGGTCAGAGTTGAGGTAGATGAGCTAATCTGTAAAGTTTCTTCCAAGGCTAAAATTCTTTGCTTCTTTGTATTGTGACCTCTGAAAACAACTCCCCCCAAAATGCTTTTCCTGGTTCTTCCTTTATTGAAAGAATTGGTAGATTCAGGATATGGTTTCCCAATGGAAAACATTTTTATTTCTGATTCTTCTTTCATAGAGAGAATTTTTAGAATCAGGATATAGCCTCACATTGAAGGATACAAGATTCATTTTCATTTGTATGTGCTTGCTAAAAAGTCAGTTACCTTAGCTTATAACCTCACCATGTATAAGTGACAATATTATAGTACTCTAGATAGTTCAGTATCTTTTGTAAAATGAGGGGGTCTTTTCTAAGACCCATGTCAACTCAAACCATCCATTGCTCCTAAGGTTGTGCAGCTTGAGGACATCCTTTGTGAGACAACTTAATGAAAGTCAGGTTACCTGAGAAATGTAATCATTGGCAAAGATGATCTAGTTCACTGAAGCATTGTGAGAATTAATGACATTTTCAAAGTGCTTGAAAAGCAAGGAGTAAAGAGTGTACATTGACAATCACCAGGGATTGGAAAATTCATTGAGAATTCAGTAATGAGACTTGGGCTTATCTATTCTTCTTCAGGTGCACAAGAAGAAGGAAAAGCAACTCAACGTATGATTAATGTTTTTTGTCTTCACCAAAGACCAAGTACAAGTTTCTAAAGGTGACTTAGAGTCCTTGCCTTTATATCTCCTGCTAATTTTTATAAAACACATGAGTCTCTAACAGTCATCTGCATTATTTACCATTCTGAATAGCCTAGTAACATCATTCATTTCCATTAGAATAACCACAAAGTTTCTTTTCCAATTTCCTTCCTACTTTTCTAATCTTATGAATTACTCTCTGTGATCCAGCCATATTGTACTATTTGCTGATCCAAATACAGGGTACTAGAATTGCCTCTGTTCAAGATTGGTTGTCTCCCTGCTAAAGATATACTTCTCCTTTGACTTACCACTTCAAATTTTTAGTTTCCATCAAGATTCAGCTCAATTGAAGCTTTTCCTTATACTTCTTACTTCAAGTACCCTCCTCAGGAAGGTATTTGAACCCTGTATTTGAACCCTGCCTGAAACACTTACAAGGAATGTGACTAAGAAAAATCACTTAACCAGTTTGAACCTCAGTTTGCTCATCTATAAAATCAAAGGGATGGACTTTATGGCCGCTAAGGTCCCTTCCAATATTAAATCTATGATATCTCCCATTTCTACATTATCTTTGTTTTGCATACATATATAGGCATATATTTTTCTTCCTTAGGATGTAAGTTATTTTAGGGAAAGTATAGTTTGACTTTTGTCTTTGGTATACCTAGAACACTTCTGGGCACATAGCACTTGATGCTTGTTGGCTAACTGACACACCAGAGAAGGTAAAGGAATCTAAAGACAATAAACTAAAGATAATAGTAATCCCTTTGCTAGCCTCTCCTGCTACTTCTTTGACCCTTTATATTCTAAATGAATATAAAGCTAGGTGGCACAGTGGATAGAGTGCCAGACTCATCTTTGTAAGTTCAAATCTGACTTTAATCACTTACTAGCTATACGAGGGGGAGGTCACTTAATCCTGTTTGTCTCAGTTCCTCATCTGTAAAATAAACTGGAGAAGTAAATGGCAAACCACTGCCAAGAAAATCCCAAATGGGGTCACAAAGAATTGGACATATCTGAAAAATGACTGAACAATGACAATATTCTAAACCAGACATTTAGATGCATTGGTAACATAATTAATTACTCTCTTGTATTTTCAGGAATAAGAATGAAGATTTTAAAAATCATAATTAATTGAAATCCATAGATAATCCTTACATCTCTTTTTGGTCAATAGTTTTAGTCTTCTAACAGGCAAGAAAATTGACTTACTCTTGGTTTGCGTTTTGCTATCTCTTTCTGTACCTGCCCAAAAGCCAATTGGAAGAAGAGTAAACATTGGGCCTAGATCATCAGAAAGTCTGTATTCTGCCTGAATAACTGTGAGTTGTGTCAGTTACAAAAATGACAGTCTACTGCTACATATATCTGGGAACAAAGGCATCAAGTATGAGGGAGTGTATTCATGTGACTGACTTCTACACTTCTTAACATGAGATGTGAAAGCCCTTCAATTTTTGCATTAGTGACTTTTCTGAGCTTCTGAATGATCTGCCTCTTGTCAGTTTTAGCAGAAAAGGAAGAAGGCTGAAAGGGTATGGAGGCCAAACTAACCCTCCCCCCATCTTAGCTTCTCCCAGAGGGAAACAATTGCATTTTTGATGGCTTCTGGATTCATGGTTTTTGACATTCATATTAAATATAGCAATACCTACTTGCAATAATATCTTTTCTTGTGGGAGCAAAATCATGTGACTAGTTAAGGCAGAATGAAAAGAATCACAAAGTGAGACAGGATCAGCAGTTATCACTGGGTTCTTTTTCTTGAAAAAACTAAAGGCAGTGATACTGAAATATACTTTGATTTCCTATTAGTAGAAACCTATTAAAGAAGCTTTTCCCAGAGTTACACATGGAACAGAAAGCAATTCAATGAGCCTTTAGCTTTCCCCTTAACCTCTGATAATATAAATATAGCAACAGCTTAAATTTACGTAGGAATCTTTGATCACAAATCACTTTTCATACATTTTATTTTTTAATCCTTACAACAGAGACAGATGAGTGTGTTTTAGAAGAGATTGAGACTGTTTTGTTGTTGTTGAGTCATTTTTCAGTCATGTCCAACTCTTTGTAATCCCTTTTTAGAGTTTCCTTGGCAAAGATGTTGAGATATTCTGCTATTTCCTTCTCCAGCTCATTTTACAGATGAGAAAACTGAGGCAAACAGGGTTAAATGACTTGCCCAGGGCCACACTAGCTAATAAGTGTCTGAGGCCAGATCTGAACTCATGAAGATGAGTCTGGCACTCTATGCATGGCATACTATCCATCTACTTAACTGCCTTGATTGAAACTTGGTGAGGTTGAGTTGTAGCAAGGCTAAGAGAACTGGAACTTGAATCCTTGTTTTTTCACTTCTAAATAGATCACCTGGTCCGTAGCACCAAGTTGCTTTACTGGTAGCAATCTTTTGGTTCCCTAGTTCATTCTGTGGGAAACAGGAAATCTCCAAGGACTAAGCCACTCTGAGAGGAAGCTACCTTTAAGGCCCAGCCCTCAGAATGAGTCATATTCAATCAGCTCCATACTGAACCTTTGGTAATCGGCTCCTGCACTGTTAAGGCTAAATCCAAATTGGGCAATTAATCTAGAAGGTCAGTGATAATGGAATTGACTGATTTAGGCTATTTTTACCATGATATGCACCCTGTACATGGTGAAGAAATGACAACTGCATTAAGTCAGTATAGGTAGAAGGAAAAGTGAGAGCTGAGAAAGGAGCAGGGATGTGCAGGAGCCAGCTCAGACAGGTGTGAGAAAGACGATTGTTAAATTTTCCACTTTAAGCATTTATACTTCAAAATCAGCAAATGCTACAAATCAGGGCTTTATTATTTTGTTGATTGTCCATAATTAAGAAAGGGATGGAAAAAATATGAATGATGCAGACTAGATTTAAGTGTGTCCTGAGTACACTCCTGCCCCTGCCCCTTCCCCTCCCCAGATCTGGTTATTAGACCTTTGCCCAGCATACCTCCTAGAAGAGGTGTTTCTTTCTATAGTTTCTAGGAACTAGGGTGATTAGATCACCATGCCAAAATGGAGAAGATGTTTTAGAAAACAGAGTCATAAATACATGAATATTGAATTAGTTCTAGATTCCCCAAAGGACTCCTAAAAGGCATGAGAAAAGAATAGTACCAGATTTTTTTTCTCCATGACACCAGAATTTTGTAAAATTAGGCATAGTATGCATTTTTCTTTTATAATTTCTAGTCTTCCTACTATATTCCTTTACAGTAATTTTTTAAAATATCTACTAAATATTTAGATGAAAAGTCCCTCTTCTTATAGATTTGGATAATCTTAATATCACTTTCAAAATGTAGTTGACCTTCTTTATTATCTCTCCCACCACCCCTTTTACCCTTACCATGTTATTCATAGAAATTAGACATAGTCTATTACCTAGGCAGCCTGGTTTTTTTTTTTTATTTTTACAAATGAAATGCAAAATGTGACTGGCTTTACTTGAAACATTACACTCACATTCATAGGTTTGTGCTCCGTACTAATGCCCAATTCACTGAAATGAAGATAACATTGAATATCTACCAGGAGACAAACGAGCTTGTAGTTTTTAAGTCAGACTATGAGTTGTAGATAAATATATAGTTAATGTTAATTCTGTATTAAAACACTGCAATTAAATGGGGCCAGTCCAAGCTGGAGCTCTGCAGATCAAGTCATAGTATGATACTGATAATACCGTACAAGTGCTATTAGAGCCTTAATTTTTTTTTGTTGGGGACAGAACCCTAGTTTCCACACCCTAGTCAAAGCTTTAAATGTGGCCAATTCACTATGAAGTCTTTCTCCTCCAACTGAATATTATTATCATTTGTTGTTATTCTGTTCTTGACAAATACCAAATTATAGGGACATTTTTGGATTCAGAGAATAGGGTAAAAAAAGATCATACTTGAAATTGTGAATGTCTACTAAAGTTTGATCTTCCAATCAAAAAAAAGCATGTAACTAATTCAACATGTTAGTTTTAAATCTGTTCTGTTTGTCTGTCTTCCTACAAAGCTCCTTCTATTCTGTGCTTTTAATGACCCTCTTTTCTTTTCTTTCTTTTTTTTTTGGAGGGCAATTGAGGTTAAGTGATTTGCCCAAGGTCACACAACTAGTTTGTGTGTGTGTGTGTGTGTGTGTGTGTGTTAAGTATCTGAGGCTGGATTTGAACTCAGGTCCTCCTGACTCCTGGGCCGGTGCTCTATTCACTGTACCACCTAGCCACCCGACCATCTTTTCTTACCTTTTTTGACATCATTCTCTCCTCTCTTCCAAGTATTCCCCTATTATTTAAAAAAAAAAAAAACCTCCCTCATGACAAATAAATTGTTCTTCCCATTTGCAATTGTCTCTGCTTTTTCTCACATGACTCAACAATTGAGTATTTAAATATCAGAGGGTTAGGGAATTAGGTGGGGTTGGAGGGGACTGTTATGAAAAACAAAACTAGAAAAATCTTTTCAAAAATCTTTTTACTAAGTACCTTGTATATGAATGGTCTTCCATGAATGTTTTTGTCATCTTTAGATCATGTTAATTTGTATAGGATTTCAGAAATGGAAGGCACTTTAAAAATCTTCTAGTCTAGTCTAGTCTAGTCTAGTCCAGTGTGGTCTATCTATCCATTTATTTTTCTACTCACATTTCTCTCTCTCTGTCTCTCTGTCTCTCTC
The DNA here is from genome assembly GCA_028646515.1 of Pseudochirops corinnae. Classification (NCBI taxonomy): domain Eukaryota; kingdom Metazoa; phylum Chordata; class Mammalia; order Diprotodontia; family Pseudocheiridae; genus Pseudochirops; species Pseudochirops corinnae. The sequence goes on from CM053586.1 coordinate 90,950,145, forward strand.
TCTTTCTCTCTCTTTCTCTTTTCCTCTCCCTCTCCCTCTCCCTCCCTCCCTCTCCCTCTCTTTCAGATAGGATTTGTAAAATTCTCCACAAAGAAGTGAAGGGACTCCCTCTAGGTCACATAGTAGTGGCAGAGCTAACTGATATTTTAACTAAGGTTTCTAACTGAGGTTTCCAGATTCTAAGCTACTAGTGCTAAATTCAACAAATTTATTAATAGCCTTCTATGTCCCAGGCATTGTGTAGGTGCTGATGATAGAAGACAAAAAGCCAAACTGTTGTGGGCTAGAGGTAATAAGAGAGGTGTGATTTAACCCCATGTACACACTCTCACAACACTTACTAATACTATTGTGAACAAGGAAGTTGTGGTGCAGACGTGGGACAGTTTGAGTTAACTTTCCCCTTAAGTAAGTTTGATCTGAGACCCAGCTGTGTGGGCCCTTTGGGCAAGAGGATAAAAGTAGCTTTCAGGGAACTCCTGAAACCCCAGGGAACCTCCTTGCCAAGTGCTTTAAACCTTTTTGCTGGTGGTTTTTATTTGGTTTTATCTTCCAGAACTGCTTTTAACCATCTTGGGATCTGCTTCTACCTAGGGTTATTGGAATATATTTTTAGTAGAAAGACTGTTTGAATCCTGGGGCTCTGAATGATCCATCACACCAGATAAGTGACTGGGACAAAAATAATCCCAGCATTCAAGGGGCTTGCATTCTACTGGTTTCTTCTTTTGTGATTTTTGGCATGATTTAAAGAAAAATAGTTTTTTGAAGAACCTTACAAAATTGCCATTTTTTCAGGCTTAATGTCTTTATTTTGGCTTATTTTTTTGAAAATTATCTCCAGAGTGGCAATTAGCACTTCCCACCTTAGCTCTCTGCCTCATGGTTCCTTTTGTTTTCTTTTCCCTTCAGATTTGTTTCCCTTATCAAGATCTAAGCTCTTAAAGTGGTTCAATCCATCCCGGGCCACTAACTGTAAAATGGATGTGCTACAATTTTACAAATAAAAGGTTCACTTTAGAAAATTTTGATTTCATTAAGTTTCAACCAAATGTTGAGTGTTTGTACTAACACAACTAGCCAGGGATCCTGCAAAAGGGGTACTCACAATTAAAGAGGTCCTAGGGTTTTATTATAACCATGCTGCTCAAGTTCATCTCAGGCTGGACTGGCCTCATTTCACCCTGCTCAAACAATTGGGGTGTCCCAAAATTTTGGGAAAAGCTCTTGGAGTGGAGTCTTAGCAATAGCACCTGGGATTAGATGGTAAATTCCTTGAAGACAGGCACTGTTTGGGCTTTTCTTTGCATCCCTAGCATTTGAGCAGTGTCTGGTCCATGGTAAGTGTTTAATATATGCTTGTTGACTTCCCTGGGAAACTGATCTACTCCAGTACAAAATCAGAAACTAGTGTTGGTGCTGCTACTTTGTTCAAGGATGGGTTATCATATATAGGTCTGTAATTTTACATGAGCCTGGGGTGTGTGTATCCTAGGGATCTGAACAGATATTTTTGAGGTCAAAGGTTAGATAGATAGATAGATAGACAGACAGACAGACAGACAGACAGATAGATAGAGATGTCACCATTTTAGGCTTGGTTATGGAACATGCATTGCTGAATAAAGGTAGATCCATGGATGAGAGAGAAAGCGAAAGAGAGAGAGAAGTAAGTGAATGGATGAATGAATAAGCAAGCTCAACAAGCCATAGAGATGTATCCTTTATCAATAAAATAAAACCAGTCTTCATACACTGGTTCCACCTTCATTCTTACTTGTTTTTTTTAAGGTTGCCAGGGGTTTCTAATGTCTGACACTTAAACGATACTCTCTGTTGTTCTGCAATGAATTTCTGAAATTGTATTTCATCATAGGAACTGGTAAAAGGGAAAGTGGCCTTCAGCTTCTGAATTCCTGTTTTGCTTGAGTATCTTTTCACATTAGTCAGGTTCTTCAACATCAATGAAAAATGGGGAGGGAAGAGAGAGAGAAAGAGAGAGAGAGAGAGAGAGAGAGAGAGAGAGAGAGAGAGAGAGAGAGAGAGAGAGAGAGAGTAAATGCACAGATCCAGGATCTTTTATATAAAGGGTCTCTTCATAGGAGATTCTTTTCTCTCACATGCATTTGTCTCGAGACAAATACAGTAAGCCATCTAACCCTTGATGTGAATACGTGAAACTTTGTGTATCATTTATGTATTAAAATAGCCTTTTCTTTCTAGAACACTGCGGGAGTCATTGTCTCCAGTCAAAAGAAGTTTTCCCTCTCTCTCTCTCTCTCTCTCTCTCTCTCTCTCTCCCCTCCACCCTCTCTTTCCTCTCTCCTCTCACTCTCTCTTGACTTGACATTCATTAATATGCATAATTTATATTTTGTGACGCTTATCTAAGTCTATATTCCCTTTATTGTGAGCTATTGTAAGTAAAATGAAAATCTAAAACCATTGAATTTGATTATTACTTAGATGGAAGTTCTCCAAGGATCCTGTCAACAGGAAGCAGTAGGGTGAATTCAAAGATTCATAACACTCTTCTTCCTTCCTTCTCACTTTTATATTAGCTTGGGATGCTTGCTGTGTATTTTCATTGAATCAGAGCAGAGCAAATAAATGTACAGTGTGGGTTTCTAACTTATTCCATTTTTCTGCATCTCAGTTTTAGACCACTTCCCTTTTGATGTCCATTGTCATTCCATTCAGTTTAGTAAAGAAAAGAGTGGTAAAAGGAAATACTAATTTGAAAAATCCTTTAATTGGATCACTTGATCCCTGAGAGAAGAAATGTGGGAGGGGGGGGCATCAATGAGATTTCCTTCTCATAAAATATATTAGGTAATGTTGACTTTCTGGAAGGAAATCAGGATCTCCCTCAACTTTTAATTGTAATCATGGATGAAACTTTTATATTTAACCTTTACATTTTTTAAATTTTTATTGGTAGTTTTTGCTTACATCGCCTTCATTCCTTGACTATATCCCTCTACCTTCCTTACTCAGAGAACCCATCCCTTGTAACAAAGACTAAAAAAAAAAAAAAAAAAGAGTAGAGGAGGAGAAGCCACTCGGGTCTGGTAGTGTATACTCTATTCCACACCCATGATTCCCCACCTCTGCAAAGAGGGGAGAAGTAATTTTCTCAGTTCTTCTCTGGAGCAAAGTGTAATCATTATTTTGGTACAGGTTCATTTTCTTTGTTGCTGCTGTTCTTTCTGTTTATACTATTGTAGTCTTTGTGTATGCTGTTTTCCTGATTCTGTTAATTTTACTTTGCATTAGTTGATTGAAGTTTCCCCGGACAACTCTGAATTCTTCATGTTGAAATATTTGTTTCTGGGGTTGCTAGGTGGCACAGTGAATAGAGCACTGGCCTGGAGTCAGGAGGATCTGAATTCAAATCCTGCCTCAGACACTTAACACTTACTAAATGTGTGACCTTGGGCAAGTCACTTAACCCCAATTACCCTGCCTTCCCCCTTCCAGGAAAAAAAAAATTGTTTCTGTATCTAAATATTATTTAATAGTAAATTTACATCTTATGTCTTTAAATTTTTTTGATGGAAGGAAAAGCTATTTTCCTTCTGATTCAAAATGTGCTTGTATTTGATGATGAAATATCTGTTTGCTATGAAGATCAGATTATGTTTTGTTATTGAAATATTTCAGAAAGGAAACATTTTTCATTAGCACTGTCAAAATGATGGTAATTTTAAGCACATTTTATTTCAGTGAGGAATCACTACAGCATCCATAGGAGTCGGTCATCTGATCAACTCCACTGAGAGTGCTACAGAAATGAGAAAACAGAATAAAATAGACGGTGAGCACGGTAACTAATAATAGTGTTTGATATTGATCATGAGAGTTTAATTTAGAGGCTCTTTTTAGCTCTGTTAAAATCTATTAATGTCGGCCGTCTCCTTGACCTACCCGACCCCGCCCTCTTACTTACCCAACCTGGCTCTTCGGTCGCCACCGGCCTCTTACGAGGAATTACCAGACAGAGCGCCCCAGGTTCCCAAGGAGTAGTTTATTCAACGGCGACTACATCTCAACTGCGCGGATGCTTCCGCATTCAGGTCTTTTATCATTATCCCTCATCCAATCACAAGCTCGGATTACATTTATTACCTTATATGGCAAATCTTCACAGCAAGCTAGCTAAGCCACACCCAAACTACGTAACCCTTTTACCCCGCCCCCAACATATTAAGAAGTACTAAAAAAAGACAGTAGAAGCATGCCCAATAATGATGATGATGTTCCTATCTACATAATACTGCACAGTTTACAAAGTGTTTTCTTTAGTTTTAAAAAATGTGAAGGAGGCTTTTCCAGGTGAAGAAACTGAGGCGCAGCAATATTAGGTGTCTTCCCCCAAGGTCACATGGCAGTAAGTAGCAGAATTAGGATTCGAAGTAAGGTCAACCAATACTTGGTATTCATTATCATCATTGTATTTATTATTAATAGCTGATATTTATATATTACTTTAAGGTTTACAAAGTGCAGTATTATGTTATCTCATTTTATCCTCAGAACAACAATGGGAAGTAGATATCATTATTAGTCCCATTTTACAAATAAAGGTTAAGTGACTTTCCCAAGATCATACAACTACCCAGATGCCCCAATGAATAAATGATAGAATTGTAGGATCATAGATTTAGTAATTTAGTGCTGGAAGAGACCTTATTAGAGGGTATCTATCTTATCCAACCCCTTGATTTTTCAGATGAGGAAAGTAAACCCCAGAGAGGTACCAAGATTATACAAATGAGCATGTATTAGGTGATTACTCTGTGCTAGACACTGCCTTCATTGCCAGAGTTACAAAGACAAAAAAATAACCAACTCAAGGAGTTTATATTCTGGGATGAGTGTGTCTGATAACATGTATGTGTACATGTATATATAACATATATATATATACATAACACACATATTCAGAGATGCATAGCACTCTTCTTTCCTTCTCATTTGCATTTTAGCTTAAAATACTTGCTGTACATTTTCACTGAATCAGAGTAAGGCAATTAAATGTACAGCCTGAGTTTCTAACTTAATCCTTTTTCTCCTTTTGTGTGTGTGTATATATGTGTGTGTATACATAGATGTCTATGTATGTTTATATGCATTGTGTACATGTGTGTTTGTGTATATAGGTGCATGTATACATATACACAGCTACATATGCACATTAAATACAAGGTTATTTCGCGAGTGGGTGGGGCGCCACCAGTAGAACAGGCAGCTTATTAAATGTCTTACAAAGGAAGTGGCATTTAAAGACGCTAGATATGACTAGGGGTTGAACCCCGGTGTGGGCAAAGCCACCCTTCCTGTTGTGCTAGCTCAGTGCTTACCTGATTCAAGAATTCAGAAGCTCCTGGCTGCTTCTGGACACTTCAGTGCTGAAAGGCTGTTGTACTTTGAGATGATAAAGCAATCCCTTCCTTGACCACTGAGCAGGAAGAACTAGTGACTCAGCAAGGAAGGGAGCAGTCCTCATACCTTTCTCTTCTTTCTTGGCTTTGGAGCACCTTAATCCCCTTTGAGCATTTCACTGGAGGGATGGATTGGGACTTTGTGCCTTTCTTCCATCCCAGTATCATGGTGATTGCTCCCATGTGGCACCTAGAACAGGGAAACTTACTGAGGTGAGCTTAAGCCTGGGCATTTGCTTGCTTTTCCAGCTTTGTGTTTCCTTTCCTGAGTAGGTGAATAAGCATTGATTTTGAGGTGGATGTATCCAGGCTTGGAGGTGACCTAATGTGTTCCAGAAGTCTAGAGATCTGGGGTCCATTGGATGAAGTTGATTAATGACAAGAGAATGTTCTGCATTAGAAAGGACAATCACCAATGAGAAGAGGAGCTCAGACTTGGATGAACAGGAGACACAGAAGTTGAGAAGACAAGGCAGAATTGAGGTGAAATATAACTCTTTTTTAGCTGTCTGCTACAAAAGTTCATAGTTTGAGGAGGTTTAAGTACCAAAGTCCCATGAGCATATAATGTTAGTTATAAGTTCAGTTACTGGATCCTGCTCAAACTTTCTATCAATTCATGCTTATGAATGTTTCATTTTTAGCATTTCTTTTGTGTATAAGAAATAATTACCCATCCTATACTGATTCATATTTTACATTGTATGCATTTCCACTCCTTACTTTGTGGAATGTCTGAAGATGAGCTAAAACCAGTGTCTTAAGGAATTTTTCACACATAAGCCTAATAATGTAATAGTAAGCCCTCATTTAAAAGCTAACCTTTTCCAGGACTGAGCCTGATCCAGAACATGTATGTAGAGTAAATGAGATTTTTTTTGGTAAGGTACAGAGCCCCAGTCCCTAAGATATAGCAATTATTTAGGATTCCAGAAGGCAGAAATGAGAAGAGAGTGCATTCAAAGCATGGGGGATAGATTGTGCAGAGGAATGGAGATGTGACATTGTCTTATCTGCCAAACAAAGCAGTCAGTTTGGCTGATGTGTGAAGGGGAGTAATATGTAACAAGCCCCAAAGGATAAAAAATAGTTCATTTTTATAATATTGCAAGGGTAGGAGGAAATGAAGGAGATTTGAAATATATTGGGTTACTTTTTTTTAAAGCAAGATATGCATTAAAATTATAGGTAAATTCTGTAATTCTTCCTCATCATTTTCTTCATGATCAGTCTTTTTCTATTTCTGAATAGGCTTTGATCAAGCTGTGTCTAGACTCCCACTTTCAGAATGATTCCTTCTTTGCTAGAATCTCTCTTACTACTTACTCTTTGACCTAAAATTGAAATTGATTTAAATTTTTTTTAACTTTCCTCTTCAGATGATGATTTTATAAACATTTAACCTAAGGGTTCTTTCTACTGTTTAAATACTCTTTAAGAAAAAAATGCTAACAAAATACAGGTACATCATGATCATTTTTCCTATAATAGACTCTAGCTTGTATTATAGTTATTTATCTGAGTGATTTATCCCATCTCCATGTTAGGAGAAACAGCCTTGAGTAGTGGTTAGAGTGTTAGACTTGGAATCCAGAGGACTGGATTTGAATCCTCTTTCTTATGCTTACTACCTGTAGGCAAGAAAGTTAATTTCTCTGAAACTCACTTTTTTTATCTGTAAAAATGGGAATGGCCGCATTATTTATCTCACAAACTTGCTGCGAGGCTCCGATGAAATAGTCTGTGCAAAGCCCTTTTGCAAACTTTAAAGCACATTGACAATGATAATAATTATTTTTATTTGCTCCCCAAGGACAAGGACTGTTTTTTTTCTTTATCCCTTGACCTAGTACAGTATCTTGAGCAGAGTCAACTCTTAAATGTTTGTTGATCTCAAATGCTGTTCTTCATACTAACTTCTAACATCTTTCCCCTTTATAATGTCAAAATATTCATATTCCAAATTAGATGAGCTAATATACATGAAAGTACCCCAAGATAAAAAAAAAACCAAATTATACATAACAGTAGCATGGAATATGAATGTCAACAAGTCAAATCAACAAGCATTTGTTAAACACTTAGTATATGCTAGGCACTGTGCCTGAGTGCTGGGGACATTAATACTAGTAAAAAGAAAAACTGACTCTGCCCTCAAGGAGCTTACATTCTAGCCATGGAAGAGAATACGTAAAGGGAAGCTGAAAATGGAGGAGAGGAAGTTACCCCAATGGGAACATGTTAGATAAATCTGAAAGTGATGGGTGGCTGGTCTAGGCTCTTCCTCAAAATGGAGGTTCTGGGAGGAACTCAGTATGGAAGGAGGCTGCAGGGGCAGAGGGAGCAGGAAGCTGAAGGATGAATGTAAAGTGTGGCTACTGTGGGCAATACCTTATCTAAACCCACAAATTGAGTCTCCTCTATTGCCTGGCACCATGCTCTACACTTTTAGTTCATCTTTACTATATGTTTGAAGGAATTATTTATGTGTAATTTCAAGCATATCTACTATGCTTGTGGTATTCAGTAAATATTAAATATGAGATCTGGATGAAGGAACTCTCTAATGATAAATATTCATCTAAAATCAATATTGCTCAGTGCTTGTGATGAGCATTTTCAAAAGGACCACCATAAAGATAATTATAGCTTACATGCCAATATCTGTTGAAGATGAGGATTATAGAGAACTAAATAAAATACTTCATATTAAATTGGTATGTACTTTAATACTTGGTGATTTTCCAGTACAGAGGAGGAGAATGAAAAAGTATATTGGAAAATATGGCTCAGTATTAAGAAATAAGAAATGAAAGGCTCTGAGATTACAGAAAAGCCACCTACCTACCTATATATAGCATGCATACTTTAAGAACAGAGAGTTTCTGTTTGTTCCAGTCCCTAGAATACTGCTGATCCTCCTAAATGAGACTCATAATCATTGAAGAGAGTTCAACCTAATTCTCCATATAGGAAAAATCAAGTGGATGATGGATGAGTGCCTATTGTCCACATGATACTATCTTTAGATAGAGAAACCATAGAGATATCCAATCTTCTGAGGATCCTTTCCACTGTAGGACAACTTGGTGAATACAGGTGTGTGACATGACCTCTCTCTTATAGAAATAATAATAAATATTCTTCCTTCTTTCTTTCTTTCCTTCTTTCCTTTCTTTCTTTCCTTCCCTCTTTCCCTCTCTCTTTCCCTTCCCACCCTCCCTCCTCTCCCTCTGTCCACATAGGGTATCATACCCTTACTTACAGGTCCTCTGCCCAAAGGAAGGTAATTTTTGATTGCTAAGACCTCCCAAGATATTGTGGGGTTTACTGGCAAGATTTCTTTCTTAAGGACTATGCCTTAAATCCAAATCACTCAGGGTCACATTGACAGGCCAACAATAGGTTCTAACCCAAGCCTCACTTGGTCAATGTTTGGGCCCTGGTGGCTCAGAGCGAGTGCAAATAGCAATTGTTTCTGTTTTGACCAGAAACTCTCAGAAGATTTCCGTCCCAGATGGGTTTTTTCTTTTCTTTTTTTAAAAATAGGCAAAAGAGGCCATTCTTTGCCTCATTTCTTACCTAGCCTTAATCACTGAATGGATGTTGCCTCAATCAAACTGAGACCTGGAAAAGACCTTAACTTTAAAAGGCCATGCTCTCCCACTGTATGGGGGCCATCTCCAGTTATCCTGATTTCTATCTTGCCACTGGTCTTGTATGGCTCCAGGGAAAAAGTGAGGCCAGTGACAAAGGAAAGACAAACAATAATAGATAAATTGCTCCTCTTTGTTTGTGGGTAACCTCTTATAGTCATGTAGCTAAATAAATGACAGTTACATAGCGAATTTGAATGAACATTATTTTCACTGGATTCCTCATTCCAAAGTGAGTCATAGGTTCTCACATGACCCAAATGACCATGGACAGATTCATTGAGCACCTACAGTGTTCCAGGTACTATAGTAAATGCTTTATTAATATTATTTCATTTGATACTCACAACAATCCTATGAAGCAGGCATTATCATTACCCCCATTTTAGAGTTGAAGAAACAAAAACAAACCAAGGGTCTTCTTAACTCTGGACCATCTCATACCCTGCCCAGTACTCTAACGACTATACCACCTAGCTGCCTAATGGATTCACAATTTTTCCTTCCCTGTTTGCCACAGAGAGTGTTTAGGATTACACTTTAAAAATTTAAAGGGAGGTTAAGACATCAGTGGCATCCTGTAAGTTATTAGAAGGAATATGTGTCTTAGGAGCCACTTTTTCCTCTCTGCCCCTATTAGGATAGATGAGTCCTAACAAAAAGTTGCTTGGCAATTGATTCGAAGGAACAAAAGTCTTTATTTTGGAACTTGCAGCCTCAGTGGGCACCCTAGTGTAATGATACTGGGATTTGAAGATCTTCCACGCCCCTTGAGCTTGCTGACGTAGCAGGAAGGGGT
>CM053586.1:90960543-90975935 GCA_028646515.1 Pseudochirops corinnae
GCCAGAATCTCTGCTAAGGACTCCTGCTGAGGACTGCCTGGGACAGGAACTGCCAGGGGCTGGAGCTGCTGGGACCAAGCTGCCTGGACGCTGAGCAGTTGCATGAGTGAGAAGAAGAGGATCTTTGCCTGAGGTAGCCTGTCCTGTTTGAAGGCTTGAGGATGTGGGTATTTACTACTTTGACCACATGTGCCAACTTCATCACTACTGGGTTGGCTTTGACTTTCTGGTTTTGGGACTCAGTCTTCTGGTATTTAAATGAATGCACTATCTATATTCCTTATGTAGAGAGCCTGTTCCATTTTGTGATTAATAACTATATCAGCATATTTATAGTTACTGTAGGCATTGTGAATACTGCATTGCTGATACACCTAGATAGATACCCTATATAAGCACTTATTTGCCTATATAAATAGAGCACAATAATGCAAAGTAATCAATCAACTGGTGTTTATTAAGTATCAGTTAAAAGCACAGTGCTAAGCATGAAGAAAGCTAGGAATATCATAACAGAAACAACAACAACATTTTTATAGCTTTCTAAGGTTTTTGATGCACTTTACATATTTTAATGGCTTTTTTTCTTTACAATGTGTGCTTTTGTGATGTAGTGCCTAGATTTGATGATTATAGCTGGACCAGTTATCTGCTTAAATGAAACAACAAATATAAACTCTGATGACTGAATAGCTGACAAGTCATGCAACTTCTCCCTATCATTCCCTTCCAACCTATCCCATTCTGTGAATTAAAAGTTTGATCTCTCTTAGTCACACAGTCATTTAGGGCTTGGAGCTCATTTAGTTCAACCCCTCATTTCCACAGATAATAAAACTGAGTAACAGTGAAGTGATTTGTTTAGAGTCCCAGGGTTAGGGAAAGAGCTGTGATCTGCCTTCTTAAATCTCTGGAACTACAGAAACTCAGTCACTTGGGTTGTAGAAACTTTACCTTCAAGCTGCAGGCAAATTAAACTGCCAAGAAATCTAGCCAATACCTAAGGTGAGTTTCGTGGTAAGTAAACTTGAAAGCAAGATGGTATAACTGATTAAACCCCAAATCAGATAATTTTTATGTATCTTCCCTGTGTGCCAACTACTCTTTGTGTCTTATGAGACCTCAGGATATAATAAGCTACAGTGATGTGAATATTAAGACAGAAGATTGATTTTTCTTTTTTTTTTCTTCCAAGTGTCAGCCCTTAGACATCCAAATGAATGTTCTTCCTCATTCAAATAATCACTATGAAAGGCACAAGGAGTTGTGCTGAAAATACAGCTATTCCTCCAAATATTTTCTTAGAACTCCTCTTCTCTAATTATCCTATGCTTATACCATTCTTCTCATCTTGAACACCCTTTCACCATTCTCTCCCACAATCCACATTTGTTATATCTTTCATGTTTCAGCCTAGAATTCCCTATGTTTGCAAGCATTTTCCTACCAAATCCATTCTGTTACTGTTGCTACACTTAATAGTCCCTTATCAATTGTGTGTGGTAGGCATGCCTAGGGCTGGGACCAGAGGAATTGGATAGGCCCTTTTCCTTTCCACTATCTTCTTATCAAAGTGTGACTTCAGGGGAGGCTAGGTGGCACAGTGAATAGAGCACCTGCCCTGGAGTCAGGAGAACATGAGTTCAAATCTGGCCTCAAACACTTAATAATTACTGGCCATGTGACCTTTGGCAAGTCACTTAACCCCAATTGCCCTGTCCTCCCCTCTAAAACAAAAAACAAAAAAAAGTGTGACTTTAGCCATCTGGTTTGAATGCTTCTTGTCTTTGGTACTATTTGTCCTACAAATGTATCAGTGAGTTATAACAGAGTTCGTACCCTAGAGTAAACCTTCAAAGGGAGATTGGGGATACCTACATGCTTTATGTTCTCTGGTTTCTTACCTTTGCTCATTTCATTCCCGAGGATTGACATGTCCTGCCCTCTTAATCCTGCCTGGTCTTCAAAGCCCAGTTCAAATGTCCCTTATAAGGAGCCTTTCCTGATTTCCTTTCATTTGGTCAGGATCTTTTCCTCTCCTTGGACCTTATATAGCCCTCTTCTTGTATGGACTCATATTGTATTGCATTATATCTTGCCTGGTCATCTCTGTCCAACTAGATTGGGAAAAACTAGGCAATGTCTTATTTAATCTTTTCATTCCCCTGAGCATCTGAAACAAGGGGCTCTGTACAGAGTTGTTTGTCCCCCCACTCCCACCTTTTATTATTCTTGTTGTTGTTGGAATTTTTACTCTATCTTCCCCCCAACCCCATTCCTTGTTGACCACTTCTATTTGCTACAAGAAGATGAAACATGACTTGACTGAGCTTTAGCCCAGGAGAGAGAGAGACAATCACACAATACCGTGACATTCAGTGCCATTACTTTTGGAAATTGGCAGAGCACAAGACATTGTTTCACATTATTGATGGTTGACTAGTCTATTTGGTGGTAGCCTTCCTCTGCATACAACGATATTCCTTTAGCCTCAGAGGGCCAATGCTGAAGAAGCCAGTGTCATCAGAGGACACATAAGTGCCCTGCACACCAACTCTTCATTGTACAATGACAGTGAGACTCTTGGCTCAGATGATGTAGACTTGGCTCTTTAAAAATGGACACCTGGACATGGTCCTCCATTCTTTCATGAGGGTTGGCAATGCAGTGAGGAATGAACTCACACTCTAGACTGTGCCAGAAACCATTATACATTAATTCAGAGAATATCATGCCCAGGTCTTGCTTGATTTTTGTGTACATCCTGATCTATCAATGTTTCAATACCTAAATGACTATGATAGAGGATTCAAACCCAGGTCTTCTGAATTCCAATCCAATGCTTATTTATTCCACTAAACCATGTTGTTTTCCCTAGCCAAGTTCCTCTGGAAGAGGTTTAAAAAAAAGAAAAAAAAACCTCTCTTTTTAGTTCGATCTGAAATGGCAAATTAAGGAATTCCTAGAGAGGAAGGAGGTAGAGCCCTTTCTCACCCTTCCAGGATGTTGCTGAATTGTTTACTTATTATCCTTGAGCTATTAATTCCCCAAAGTGTGAAAAGAGAACTGGATTTGGAATCAGAGGACTCTAGCTTAGATTTTTGATTGTTTACTTACTACCAATATCACCTCAGGCAAGTTATTTAATCAGATCTGGCCCTTTATTTCCTCATTTGTAAATGCTCTCCAAGGTCCCAACTAAGGCTAAATGTTTGTTCTAATCCATATTTTGTACACTAATAACAGTAAATATCAGGAGTTCTTTTGATTTATTGCATAAGGGTCTAAAATTGGGTTTGTCTTCTTTGACTTCCTAAAAGAGTCAAAGTATCTCCATATATTGGATCTATTGGATAATCCGAGCAGCCCAGCTCTATTCTAATTTCTGGTCACTATAAGGAATGTTTTTATATTTCTACAATATAAGTTTTGGCTGCTCTGTAATATATTCTATTCTCCCATTTCATAATTGTTGCTGTGAACCAACTCCCCCATTGTAACATTTTTTTAAAATCCAAAAACATGTTTTATTTGAACTAAGTATCAGTATTAAGGAGGGTATACCTGGAGAGTCTAAAACCAAGTCATCTATTAATTTTTCTGCCCCACATTCTTGCCTAATACAGTACTAGTTCCCAAAGTCTCTCAGTAAAGTGTTTCCTGTCTGAAAAAAAAAAGAGCAAAATATCTATTTTTTTTCCCTTGCTAAACAACCAGGCAGTCATATTTTCATCAATGTCCGTGTCTCTTCATCTTACTCTTTTAAAATGCTTTTTGAAAACTTTGTTGCCACTTAACACACAACTGCTCTCTCTCCTAAGAGAGTCTTCCCTTGTAACAAAGAAGCACATGAAATCCAAACAAATTGTCACCATCCCCATGTCTGACAATGTATAGATCTCATTCTGAACTTGTGATTTACTGCTTCTCCACTGATGGAGACAGACAGACAGACAGGTAGATAGGCAGGTGATACATTAGACAGAGGACAAGACTTGGGATCAACCTGAGTTTGCATTTTGCCTCAGACACCTAACTAGTTATGTGACCTTGGGCAAGTCCCTTAACCTCTCTGTGCTTCAATTTCTTTATCTGTAAAATGGGGGTAACAATAACATCTATTTCCCAGGGTGCAAATGAGTTAACATATAAATCACTTTGAAAACCTGAAGGTGCCATGTAAATGCTATCTATTATTATAGATAGAATTTATCAAGTGCTTTTCTATGTACTAAGCATCTAAAATCGAAATACTGAACAAACAAGGCCCTTAAGTAATTTACATCTTGATGGGGAAAGAAAACATTCTGGAAAAGCAAAAAGTGGGGCATGATTATAAAATTGAATGTTGCAAAATAAAAATAAATAAATAAATGATTTAAAAAAAACTTTCAATTTTATATAAATGTGAGTTATTATTTAGTGGGAATTTGTTCTATATTATTTCAGTTTGGTGCATATTGATCCAGTATCTTTGAGGTCAAGTTCACTATGCCAGATGCCGAGGATAGAAGTGCAAAAATTTTAAAAAAGAAAAGTGGGAGATGGGAAAAGTGGCATGGTTCTGGATGACTTGGAAGCGGTAATGAGACCTGGTTCCATGCAAGATAAACCTATCAGAACCAGAAATCCCAAGTACAAAGTAGAAGGATGGGTGAATCAGGGTGATTTGCAGTTGAGGAGAAATGGAGGTTGATGGCCAGAGTGAAAACAGTATGGTGTGAAGATGGAAATGAAAAAGAAGGAAACTTAATAATACTCTTTTATAATATCATTCTCCTTCTATTTCACAGTGATTATCTTGTTTGAGCTCTACCCAAGCTCCCCAGATGAAAAATGGTAGGAATAGCTTGAAAATCATATTCTTGGTCTAGCTGTGATTCAGATTTTTGTGACACTTGGCTCCTTGACATTTCCTCCTTAAGACGAGAAAAAGTATAGGAAGTAAAATGCTGGTGCTGGCCCTTCCCTCCCTCATAAAGTCAAGTTCGCCTGATTACTTTTGTTCTTCATGAGCCAAAGAGCAGTTTCGCTACATAATAGAAGCTTTTGTGTTTCAGCCAGCAGGTGGCAATCAAATTAAAGCTAAAAGTTTACCTAATAACATGAACAGGTGAAAACATTGGTTTTACACTTTGGAAAACTAAATGACAATTGCAAGAAATACATTTGGTTCTGAAGCTAAAAGCCATGAAAGAATTTTTTTAAACTTTAGGTCTGAGACTCATTTGATTTTTTTAAAGGTTGTTCACAATTTTTCTCCTCAAGGTTCATTGCTATATCTTGATTTTTGTGAAAGGCTCTTGTGAAGGAATCCTCTAGAGCAGTGGTTCTCAACCTGTGAGTTATGTTCCACTTGTAACAATGAAAATATATCCTGCATATCAGATATTTACATTGCGATCCATAACAGTAGCAAAATTAGTTATGAAGTAGCAACGAAAATAATTTTATAGTTTGGGGTCACCACAACATGAGAAACTGTATTAAAGGGTCACGGCATTAGGAAGGTTGAGAACCACTGCTCTAGAATCACACAGCATGATACTTGATATAATGAGGTTGCTCACTTACTTTGACAGTTTTTAAAAAAGCAGAATTTAAAAGCAAATCTTTCTAATGGTTTAAATTAATATTTCATTTTATCCTTGTTTTGTAAAGCTGTTTAGAATTTGTCCAAGACAAACTCATGGCTAACATTTATTTGTTATTTATTTTTAAGTATACCTCACTTTTGTGGTTAGGTGGCCTTTTGAAAAACTAGAATGGGGGCAGCTAGGTGGCACAGTGAATAGAGCACTGGCCCTGGTGTCAGGAGGACCTGAGTTCAAATTCGGCCTCAGACACTTGACACACTTACTAGCCATGTAACTTTGGGCAAGTCACTTAACCCCAATTGCCCTCCAAAAAGCAAAAAAAAAGACAAGAAAAGAAAAACTAGAATGAAACTCTTCATTACGATGGTTTAGTACTTAGAGAATCATAGAACTTTTAGATGTGGAAATTATCTAGTCAAACCTAAATCATACTGCAGAGGGGGATACTGATGCTTAAGGTCACATAGGGAGTATCAGACTCTGGCCTAGAATCCTGGGCTTCTAATGCTCAGCACTGCTTTCCCCAGCATCTCCGCACTACCTCTATACAGAACTATGAATTAAAGAGTTATTCATTTATTCCTGTTCATGTTTATGAACATGCTTCGGTATGATTATAGATGAATATAATATAACTAGCATTTATATAGTGTTTTAAGATTGGCAAAGTACTTTTCAAGTATCTCATTAGATTTTCACATCTTTAGGAGATAGGTGCCATTATCATCCCCACTTAACAGATGAGGAAATTGGGGTAGACAGAAGTTAAATGATTTGTCCAGGGTCACAATACCGAGTTAGTATTGAAAGACAAATTTGAACTTAGGTCTTCCTGACTCCAGATCCAGCACTCTACTCACTATGGAGTCACCTAGCAGCAATGCACATACATACTATATTGCATATATAGATGATCATGGGTTATAGAATTGAAAGGAGGCAGAAGGAAAGGGGTAAGATGAGTATATTATATGTATATATCTATCTATAAGTATGTTTGTGTGTGTCTGTGTGTGTGTGTGTGTGTAAGAAGAGGAGGGAGAGGGAGAGAGGGAGGGAGGAAGATGGAAAGAGAGAGAGAGAGGAAGGAGAGAGGGGTGGAGAGAGGGAGGAGAGAGAGAAGGAAAGAGAGAGGGAGAGAGGAGAGAGGGGGGAAGAAGGGGGAAGAGGGAGGAAAGAGAGAGGAGAGAGAGAGAGAGCGCACCCAGGTAAGACTAAGACACACACACACACACACACACATACACACACAGATACATAGTGCCTACTCTGTACCAAGCACTGTGCTAAGCACTCTTACAGATACTCTCTTTTTTGAAAGAGACAGTAGAGATCACCTAGTTTCAGTATTACATGTTACAGAATTGAAAGTAATTTCCAAGTCCAATCCTATATTCTACAAATGAGGAAGCTGAGGTACACTGAAGTTAAGTGATTTGCACAAAATGTCACAGAAGATAAAGGGCAGAAGTGCTCTGGCATTTTTTCCAACTAAGCTATGCCCATGTGTAGAATATTTGTTTATTTATAAAGCACATTGTATAATTACTCACAAATAATATCATAGACTTAGAGCTGGGAGGGTCACTTAGTTGGTGCAGTGGATAGAGTACCAGGCCTGAAGTCAGGAAGACCTGAGTTCAAATGCTGCCTCAGATACTTACTAGCTGTGTGACCCTGGGAAAGTCAGTTAACCCTGTTTGCCTCAATTTCCTCATCTGTAAAATGAGCTAGACATGGAAATGGCAAACCACTCCAGTAACTTTGCCAAGAAAACCTCAAATGGCGTCACAAAGAGTTGGACACAAATGAAATGAGTGAACAGCAGAAGAGCTGGAAAGGACCATAGAGATCAATTAATTTAGCACATTGAGTTTCTGATGAGAAAACTAAAACAGAAACTAAGTGTTGATTAGTGGAAATTACACTGCATTTGAAATCAGAAAACCTAAGTTTGAATCCTGGGCTCTTTCATTTACTACCTGTATGACCTTAGGCCAGTACTTTGCTGAGATCCAGTGACCACGGCCTCCTTGCTGTTCTTCAAAAAGGACCCACTATTTCCTGGCGTTTTCACCTGCTGTGCCCATGCTTGGAATGCTTTTCCTCCTCATCTCTGCCTCACTGGCTTTCTTCAAGTCCCAGGTAAAATTCCACCTTCTATAGAAAGCCTTTCCCAATCCACTTAATGCTAGTGCATTCCCTTTGTTGATTATGTACAATTTCTCCCGTATACAACTTGTTTGTACGTAGTTGTTTGCATATTATCTCTGCCATTATACAGCAAACTCCCAGGAAATCATGCACTGCCTTTTACCTTTCCTTGTATCCCCAGTGCTTAGCATAGGGCCTGGCACATAGCAGAGGAATTCAATAAATGTTAATTAGCTGGCTAACTGAGCCTCACCTGTTTTCTCACCTGTTAAATAAGAGGGTTGGACTCACTATTCTCCAAGGCCCCTTTCAGCTCTAAATCTACAATTCCACGTTCCTAAGTAACTTGTCCAAGTCAAGGACTAAGTTGCAGAAAAGTGGATGTGCAGATTAAACATTTACTTGGCTTACAGTTTTAGTTTCTATCTCTTATACAAAGGACTTTGAATTTTCCTATTTAAGATAATCACTGATAGACTTACAGCGCTCTCCTTTTTTTCTTTTTTTTTTTTATTCTTTATTACAAAGAATGGTTCTGTCAGAGCGCAGGGCCATAGGTTTTTGTAAATAAAGATGCCATAAGATATAAAAGCTACCAATCGTTTTTTTAATTGCTGTAATCTTTAGAACGTCTTGCTGAAATCCCAGGTCTTCTACTAAGCATTGCAAGGGGATCCAGAGCAGCTTTAAGGCACCAGGAAGCTGACACTGGCATTATTGGTTGGTATTGAGCTTCAGTTCACAATCAACCCCAGATATCAATGTGCAGTCTGTGGGAGCCTCTTCCTGCTACCTGTAGATCAAAATGTCTAATGGTTGGTTAGTTCCAAGTCCCTTAGCTTGTAGGCAGTCTGTATTGATAGATTGACTTGACCATACATACCCTTTCCTGTTGGTAAGCATAGTATAAGGGGCGGGGGGGGGGAGGGGGGAGAAAGCATTGGATTAGAAAGCGGGAGATCCCAATTCTAACTCTGCCACTAATTAGTTATGCTACCTTGAGGAAGTCAAATTAACCTCTTTGCACCTCAGTTTTTTTCTCTGTGAAATGAGGGACCCAGACAAGACCCCTTCCAGTTGTAAAATTCTTTTATGTGTCAAACCTACCTTTCTGGAGACATGAGTAATCAATAATTACCAATGTAATATGGGACCTACATTCCTGTTAAATGTCTCATTCTATAGTCTTTCTGCTTCCCTTATAGATTAATATACCATACTGGAAGGGGCTATGGAACACAGCAGGAATTCTTGGTGATATGGGGGCCAAAGGCTCAGGGCCCACGCCATATTGATTCTTTCCCATCCAACTACTTATGACTTGTGGACTGTGAGTGGCTCCTGAGGTCAGTGATATTGCAGCAGGATGGCCTATAAAAATGCAGTTCTTATCATGATCATATAAATATAATACATATAGCTATATAGATTCCTATATGTTATCTTGATAGCTATCTGCATGTCTATTTTTTTAAAATTCAGATTTGTGATTTCATCAGTGTAGGGAATTTCAAGTGTGGCAACTTCTTCCACAGATAGTAGATAAGCAACTCATCTTTAATTTTTATAATCTCAGAGAATTGAAAGTTTAAATAACTTGCCCATGATCACACAAACTAATATGGAGTAGGGGCAAATCTTGAATTCAGGTCTTCCTGACTCCAAGGCCATCTCTCTTTCTATTTACAGTGCCACTGTCTCAGTGATGTCACTGATATCATTCTAGGTCTCTAACTAGCCACCTAATTACTCTGCTAAGTTGTTGCTGTGTGGGTTTTTAAAAATAGATTCCCCTTAATAAAACATGAGCAATGATAGAACCATAGATTCTTTTTTTAAAAGGCAGTTTTTATTGAAGTCTTCTGTTTCCTACATCATAGCCATAGAACAAAACACACACACACACACACACACACACACACACACAAAATCAAAAATAAAATGAAAAAAAACCCAAAACACCTAGTTTGCTTCATCTTGTCCAAACTGGAAGTACACAGGTCCTTTACAGGCCTGATCCTATTTTGATGACACCAATATTTGACCTTCTTTTTTTCCTGATCTGGGCTGGTTTGCCCCATTTTAGGCAAACTAAAGGTCTGCCACTGGGGGGTGGGGAATAGGTTAATTAATGTTGTACATACTGCAGACACCCTATGCTCACAGTTCCAAAGCTCAAGAGATTAGTTAGCCTCATCCTCTTTGGTAGCTGAGCTTATAGTCATATATCACCATAACAGGACAAAAGTTCCATGAGGGGAGACCCTGCCTATATTGCTTTCTTTGTATTCCTTATAGAGCTCAATGAGGTTACTTACATGTCTTTGGCATTTAGAAAGCATTTACTGAGAGACATCCTGAAATACTGCCTAGAAGCCCGGCCTTGGAATAAAAAATACCTGGGCTCTAGTCCTGCCTATGACCCATACTAGCAGAGTAACACCATGGGCAAATCACTTCATCTCATGGTATCCTGGGCAGCTCTCCAAAATTATGAGCTGCCATTTTCCATCAGCGGAAACATTTCCTATATCAGAGTTCTCCACACTCATAAAATCTAGGTCTAGACCCTTCCCCCACCAAAGTTGCTAAATGTTGAATATTATAGCTAGAAAGAGATCAGGTCATACAAATTACTTATTTTACAAATAAGGAAGAGAGAATTTGAAATTCTGTTTCTCTTCCTTTCCAAAAGTCATAATCATATGTCTTTTTTTCTCCTTTCATAACAATTATATTTCAAAAAATCTTTGGTCTCAGTGGTGACAAACACTCACTGTGCTGGTAGAGAACATAGCCCCTTTATATCTTCTCACCCTAGGAGATTATCTTCCACAGATCCTCCAAAGAGAAGCTGCCTGGGTGGCTAGAGCCTTTCCTCCAGGCCTTTTTATATTTCATGAGTATTAATGAAACACTCAACCTGCCCTTTCCTCGTGCCTTATTCTTACTTCCTTTCTAATCATCCATTTGCTCAACGATATTGCTTTTGCTTCATGAGCATAGATCATAACTGCTACAATTTGCTAATGTCCAACAGAAATAGTAGAATTCTAAAATGTACAACTATAGAACATAGCTGAAGGAAGTGTTTTGTACCGCTTTTGGCTCTTAAGCTACCCATTAACCAACTCCCTTCTCTTATAAGAGTAATGGGAGCATTGATTTCGGGGAACAAAGTCAAAGTCAGAGTGTGGGAGAAAAATGTAGTTCAGTGGCGGTTGAGAGTGGTAGTTGAGGTCGAAGTAATGAAGACAAGGTTATTTACTGGGTCTGGCTACTGATTATATTCTCCCTGTAATGTGATGGGTTAACTACAACCAGATAAATGAATGGATGGATGGATGGATGAATGGATGGATGGATGGATGAATGGATGGATGGATGGATGAATGGATGGATGAGCAGATAGATTTTTTTTTTAAAAGGCATTTTTAAGCACTTCATTTGTACCAGGCACTGTTTAAAAGCTGGAGATACAAGTACAAGCAAACAAGACAATTCTTTCTTCTAAGAAATTTACATTCTAATAGGGAAAGATGGCATATAAAGAGAAGTTAGCATGGCAGATTTGGAAGTGGCCTGGAAGGCATGTGAAATCTTGGTTCTGAGTTAGACAAAATGAAAGTTCACCTGTCAGAGTCCAAGGTCTCAGGGAAGAGTCCAGGTTCCTGTGGATTGTAATAAGGAGCCTGGCCAGATTACAGTTGGCAAAGTTTTAGGTCAGAGATCCCTGCCAGTAACCACATAGCCAAGACAGTAAAGCAGCTACCCTTTTGTTGCTGTGCAGTCATTCCAGTCATGACCCAATTTGGGGTTTTCTTGGCAAAGATACAGGAGTGATTCACCATTTTTTTTCTCCAGCTCATTTTACAGATGAAAGCCTGAGGCAAACAGTGTTAAGTGACTTGTCCAGGGTCACACAGATAAGCAATGTCTGAGACCACATTTGAACTCAGGAAAATGAATCTTTATGACACTAGGCCCAGTACTCTAACCACTGCATAACCTACCTACCTTACTGAGTTCCACTTAATGCTGGATCCCTCATTCTGTTCTGTGCTGTGAGTGAGCCAAAATCCTGACTCGAGAGTTTCTGCATCTGTATCCAATGACCCTATGGGAATATGCATTGAATATACTGTGGGAACTGTGAAATTGCATTTTGTTTTGTCTCTTCAGAGGTAGACTGAAGCTGTATATTGCCTAGGATCCTAGATCCAGATCAATTATGTTTGGGGGTGGGGGTGAGGAGACTTGTAATGTGAGCTCATAACTTCATATTAGTAATTTTATGCTTTTTAAAAAACCATTCATTGTGTCCTCTGGTTGTTAGGTATGACTATATCCTTATTGATTTTATATGGATAGGGTCTAGACCTGTGATTTTGCTGGTATAGGGAACTCCCAGAAGAGGAATCTTCTGGGATTTTATGCTGAGTAAACTTATTGATTCTTGCTAAAGAAAAACAATACATGCAACCTTCTGGCATATGTGCCTCCTTCTTTGGGGAACCAACTCCATTCTGCCAAAGTCATACGAAAGCGTTCATTGAAATTTATAGCCTGTCACAACTTTGTTCTAATATACCTTTTTAGTTATTATATGTTAGTCCCCTTCACAAACTTTTGATTTGACCAAACTGGCCTTTTTATGCTGTTGCTCACATATGGAATTATTTCCTATCTCCATGGTGACTTTGTGTAGGTTTTTCCTATGACTTAGGCATGAGTACTTCCTCATTACCTTTTCCTCTTCAGATCTCTAGGATGTTTCACATCTCAGTTCAAATACTCCCCCCTGCCTCTCTTCAAAATGGCAAATATCTCCTTCAAAATAGCACCTTGTATATCTTTTACATATACTTATTTTAAGTTTATACATTGTCTCTCCTATAGAATATAAACTCCTTTAGGGCTGGAACTATATCATTTATGTCTTTGTTTCCACAGTTGCCCTTTCTGTGCCTAGAACAAAATAGGCATTTCATAAATGCTTGGTTTTATATTGTGTTTATTGTTTGCATTGGTTTTTTAAATTAATTTTTGTTCTAAGATGCACAACAATTGATTGATTTTTGAAATACAGAATATTCAAAAAGAGGTGAGACTAGCTAGTGGATGGGGGCTCAGAGCTAAATTCTAATTGGTAGTTATGTAAATCCATACACTCCTAGATATTCTTTGTTACTACCATATAATGAAATGTAGAGCTGAAATTTAGGTCTTTAATTTTCTGGTAACCATAGAAAATGTTACATTGATTTAGTACTTCCTTCCCAGGTTGACAGGTACAAACTGTCAGGGTGAGTATGATAGTTCCTAGTAGAAAGGTATCACATCCACCTGGTGGTAAAGTAGAAAAGTGCTTTTTAAAATTGTCTCTATAGTTGATGGAACTGTTCAGAAAACAAATGGGAGCATTCATTTGAAGAAGACTGAAGCCCAGGTTTTTCTCTTAACCCTGGAATCACCCTTCTGCAAAAGTCTTCTTTTCTGACCTTTCTGCTTTCCATCTACCTTTCCCTTTGGGTTTCCAGAACCCAAGTCTACTTAGTAAGAAAGGTCACATCTGGCTCACCAATATTAGTCTGATACCCCTCCCAGGAGTTCTTGCATTTCAAAACAGATCCTTGGGAGAGAGTAATGATTAAAATGAATTCTAAGCCAGGATTTTAGAGGTTAATATCTTTAAGAGGGGTGGGTATGAGAGTGAGGGAAGCCTTTCCATTGTATACCAAGTGACTACAATGGACCACTACTGTGAATCATTAGACCTGTCTTGACTTCCAAGTGATAATTCCTTCTTCTCTACAGTTCTATTTGGGATATGGGGATGTTGAGGGAAGGGGAGGCAGAGTTGCCCAATTATATTCTTTTCTGCCAGATACCCCAGAGGAAAATTCAGCTATTCTTAATGACTTGGAGAACACATTTTTCCAGCCCTGGGATTATTTCAAGTAGCTGAGTTAGTAACAACTACAATTTATATAGCAAAGGTCTTCCTAAATTAGATACTTGTAATTTATAATTAAGCTTAATTGTGGTTGCTGATTAGGATTGCCAGTGGTAATTTCATGTGCTGTATTGTAGAAGACCATGGACTCTGGGGGTTTTCTCCCCTCTCTTGATGCTTTTTCATATCTTCAAATAGCTCAGTGAGGTAAAGACAGGTTGAAACTAATGGCATAGCAGTGAGTCCCAGTGTGACAGCGACAGTGGAATTTCTAAGGAGAAAAGGGAAATGAGAGAGACAAAATGAGATTTTTTTTTTATTTCCCTATTCCAAGAGGCACAGCTGATGCTACTTTTTTTCACAATCAAGAAAACATTTTATCAGCAATTACTGTTTTAGTAGTGTATTGTGTATGAAAGTAGAATAGATACTTATTTTAATTTGCTAAGAGATCAAGACTCTGGAATAAGCTGTTAGCTTAAGTCTTAGCATCATAATGCTTTTTGTTCTCAGAGCCTATGCTATGGGAACCTGAAAATAGCTTTTTACTATGCCTCTATTGTATAGAAATATTGTGGTGGTGGAAGAAATAAAAACACCTTTGTAGAGTGCTTTAAAATTTATAAAGTGCTATCTTCATAATGCTATACCATGGACAATAATAGTATTATACCAGTTTTACCAAAAGGATAACCTACTTCAGCATTTTAATGCTGCCTACCACAGAAAAATAAACATATCAAATAAACACCAGCCTCCAGTCAATCAATTTGCTTCATCTTCATCTGTTATTGTACTGATATATGGACTTTCTGGTGAGAAAATTCCTTTTATTAATGCTATCAGCTTTTGTTCTGCCAATTGTAGTCTTAATATCCTGGGGTCCTGAAGTGTTACCACTTGAATTTCTCACAGTGTATAATCCCTGAAAACAGTTAAAACATCAAGAATATTTACAACTGAGTGAATATACAACTTCAGTACTTTTTTTAACCTCTTCATTTGTATAGTTGCAATTGTGTACATTGTTCTTTTTATTTTGTTTTGTCCATGTTGAATTACTTCATCTGTCTTCTAGTATTTCTTTAAATTTTTTCCTAACTTTGCTTATTTCTGTTGAGTAGCACCACCATCTTTCCAGTCATCCAGTTTCTCACCTGTGTCATTAGCCTAGAGAGCTAGGTTAGAGTCCAATATTGAAAGACTTTAAATACCAAACAAAGGAATTTGTATTTAATCCCAGAGGCAATGAGAAGTCACTAAAGCTTATTGAAGTTTAGATTTAGTTTAATGCTAGGTTTAGTTAGTTTAGTGCTAAGTCATTTTGCAATGACATGGCCCTTTAGCAATACCATTTTGCCAACTATGTGGAAGTTGGATTGAAGGGAGAAACTAGAGGCTAGGGAAACAATATAGAGTCAGTTTCAACAATCCAGGCCAAAGGTGAGAAATACCTATCTACTATAGCGGATGTGTAATTGGACAGAAGGGATTAGATGCAAGAGGTTTTGTGGATATACAACACCAAAGATTTAGCAACTGATTGGATACCAGGGATGGTCATTGTGAATTTAGATTACTAGAAGAATATAGTTCCCTCAACAGAAAGAGGGAAGTGGGGAGGAAGGGAAGGTTTAGTGGAAAAGACAATGAGCTCCGTTTTGTATATGTTGAATTTGAGATGT
>CM053586.1:90984755-91023877 GCA_028646515.1 Pseudochirops corinnae
TGTGTGATCCTGGGCTAGACACTTAACCCTGTTTGCCTCAGTTTCCTCATAGGTAAAATGAAATTGAAAAAGAAATGATAAACCCCTCTAGTATCTCTGCCAAGAAAATCTCAAATGGGGTCATGAAGAGTTGGACATGATGGAAATTTGACTTGACTTTGACTTGACTTATCACAAAGCAAATACCATGAAGAATACTTTTTTTTTTTTTGAGGGGGGAGAGGGGTGGCAGGGTGGTAACTAAGTAATATAAGCTCATTGAGATTAGATACTATTTTTCTTTTTCTTTTTGTATCCCTAACCCCTATCACATAGTAAGAACAACAAGAAATTCTTTGGCTCCATGCACTTGCAATAAAAAAAAGTCAGTTTTCTTTTTGGTCAGCCAACAAGCATTTATTAGGTGTCTACCATGTGCCAATTTCACTTTGATTATTAATTTTATTAAATATCAACCTATGTGTGTACATCTTTTTTCATATTCTAGGGGATGAGATGGGTAATATACATAAAGTCCTGCTGCATATTAAAGCTATGGCTGTCTTAAGGAGTAGCACTTATACAAATGAGTTGCTTTGAATTAGCAACTTTTTTCGTGAAATACCATTTTTACTTGAAAGAATGACTGACAAACTGGTTATTCAGATTTGAGCATTTTGTAACTAATTTCTCAAAGCTGAATTAAGTCATCCTGTCACTTCAAAGAAAACAAGTGGTAGCATTTGTTTGTCAATGATAAAATAAAATTTTTCAAGCAAAAATTAGAATTCTTGAAAACTTGTATTTTTTAACCGCGGTAGCTTTCTAATACTTAAAAGATTTTTACTGATAAATGGTGATATAAAAGAATGTGATTTTAATGCATGTAAATTGATATTACATAATGAAATGAGTCACTGAACACATACTTTCCAAATGACCAATGCATGATATTATAAAATCACATTTGAATAAAGATCTATTCAAGATAGCCCAGTGAATTTTAAGGTACTAGGGTATGAAAAGTTCATTGATAGAGTTTCAAATTCCAAATTGTAAGTAATATTTAAGAAACTATTTCCTGTCAAATGTTGATATATTATCAAAGAAGAATACCCATGATAATCTGAAAAGATTATTAAAATATTCCTTTCCCAACTCAGATTTTCTTCCCTTCAATCAAAACAATGTAGCATAAACATTGAATGCAGAAGCATATATGAAAATCCAGTTATCTTCTATTAAACTAGACAATAAAGAGATTTATAAAAAATATAAAACATCTAATCTTATATTCTTATTAATGTTTTGGAAAATACTGCTATATTTTCTAAAATATATAAGTAAATGTAATGACTGTTTTTATTTTTAAACAAATTAATAGATAAACATTAAAATTTTTTTGTCAGTTTTCATTTCTAATATGACAAATATAAACAGGGGAACTAGGTAGCACAGTGGGCAGAGTGCCAGCCCTAGAGTCAGGAGGACCTGAGTGCAAAATTGGCCTCAGATACCTACTGCCTGGATCAAACTGGGCAAGTGACTTAACCCTGTTTGCCTCAGTTGCCTCATCTATAAAATAAGCTAGAGAAGGAAATAGTGAGCCACTCCAGTATTTTTGCCAAGAAAATCCCAATGGGGTCATAAAAGAGTCAGACAACTAAACAACAAAAATAAATATGACCCACGTAGAAAAAAGTTCTTTGGGATCTTCAGTTTCTAAAAGTGTAAAGACCAAAAAATTTGAGAACTGCTGGTTTAGCGTTTGTGGATGAATGAGGCTAATGGCTCATTGTTGCCCACCATTTCCTTCAAAGGTTGGCCAATTGGACAGTTTGCAAATGATTAGCTTTTCGTTCACTTTCCAAACCTTGTTTATAAGTATTGTTACTGACGTTTCAGTTAAATGCTCAAATTTTTAGTCCATTTTATAGCAGTGTGTGCTATTAGTTTGAAAGGCTAAATGTTGGGTGGTGGGGCAGTAAAATGCATTCCTAGCTTTTTGTGAAAATCTAAGAAAAGACACTTCCAGCCTATAGCTTTGAAATTGAACATTTATCCTGACAATCTCAGCCTGGAAAAAATTCCTGGGTATCCTTGGAAAAATTTGAAAATTTCTCCCATTGAGCGTTATTGTCTACTGGCAGCTTTGAGGTTTCATTTAATGCTTTTGACTTGACTTATCACAAAGTAAACACCAGGATGCGTTGGGGGGGGGGGGGGGAGAGTAAGTAATATAAACTCATTAAGAGTAGATACTATTTTTTTTTTTGTATTTGTATCCCTAGCCCCTGGCATATAGTAAGCCCTTAATAAACGTTTGTTGAGCAATCAGTTAAACTGTGCACATTTATAAAAGGTCAGGAATTTCAAAGAAACCAGGGAAAAAGATGTGAAGGAAGAAGATTCACCAGTATCAGATCTTAAAGTATATTATAAGACAAGAGCATTGTTAAAGTGTAAAATTGATCATTTCAATTATTTAAAATTAAAAATTACTTGTATGCATAAAACCAATTAGCCAAGAATAGAAGGAATTCAGAAAATTGGGAAAAAATTTTCACGGACAATCTCTCAAATAGGATGTGATTGTGTTAGAATGTTGCTGTGATGTAGGAAATGATGAACCAGTTGACTTGGAAAAACATGGAAAAGACTTGGACTTAAGAAGGAAAATGCTAACCACCTTCAGAGAAACAGATAACAAATAGAAATATGTGTAGTATGAGAGAGAGAGATGTATGTGTGTATTTGTGTATGTTAATAGATATCTCTCTGTGTGTATACACACATGCATATACACATATACATATGTGTGTATGTATGTGTACATATATATATACACACATGCATGTACACACACACACATATATATGGAGGTGTGTGTGAGTGTGTGATCCACGTTTAATTGTAGCCTTCTTTAGGGGAGGAGGGAAGGGGAGAGAGGGGAACAAAGCAAAAAAGTGCACAGCAAAGGACAAAAGAAAACCTACACGAAGCAAAGAAAAGCTGGGTAGCTTTGAAAACAATATATAGTATTTATTATGTAGGTTTTCTTGAAATGAAAATTTATTGTTTTATTTTTAATCCTCTCATGTTCTACTGTGTACATAAAAGTATTCTTTTTTCTTTTCTCTTTTTGTATTTAAGTTTAAAATAAATTTAAAAAATTACAAAAAAGAAAAAAGAGATTAAAATATTCTTACTGACCCTGGTCCTGGTTGTCCATTTACCTTGTCCACTCCTACAGTTGCCTATGCTACCAGTGAGTGCCACCAAGGATGATTAGGCTTATATACCAGTAATTAGGAAGAATCCTACCGAAACCTATTCCCAGCCAAGGGCAAAAAAGTGCTACCAATGTTTGCAAGGTAAAGTCACGATCATACATCTGAGTGATTATTGGGCACCCATGTCCGCGGCGTTTAGCTGAGGGGTGCGTCAGGTGTTGTGATAGTTTAACTTTCACTTCCCTATACTTTGCTTGAACGTAAAATACTTCCTGGAAACTTAGGGCTTTTCCCCTTAAGGCATGTCTGGCTCCCCTGGTCCATACTGACCCACCCTAACCACAAAGTCTGGATGTCGCTCATCTCTCAGTTTAAACAGGAGTTGGACAAAAGCATGGGATTCTGGGGGTAGCACATGATTTCAGTATATGGAAAGAGGAAAATAAGACTTCAGATGATTTTTAAAAAGAAACACATAAAGATGAAAAAGAGAGTGATAAAATAAAGATGACTTTTCTAGACTAGATGCATACATATAAGAATTTAAATCTTGTCCAAATGCATTTCTGAGTTGCTGACTGTTAACATTGGTATCTTTCATCGGTGGAAAATGAGAGGGTTGTCATCAGTACTTGCTGTACACATCTGAATTGTACTAGAGGGTATTCACAGTATGGGGGATACAGTCTCTGACCTTGAACAATTAATACCTTCTAATCATCTATTGTACAAGGCCACATGATCTTCAAGGGTCCCCATCATTGTTTCCTTCCTTCCTTCCACCCAGGCAGGTGACATGGTACAGTGAAAAGAGCAATGGATTTTAAGTTGTCAGATAATCTCTTTCAAATTCCAACTCTATTATTTAAAACGTAAATGAATGTGGGCATTTAACATCATAATTTTCTTATCTATGAAATGGAGGGGATTAAACTAGACAAAGCTTTGGACGCCGTACATACAGAGAAGTTTATATTTGATCCTAGAGTTTATTGAGGAGGTAGAGCTGGGGACATGATCAAACTTGAATTTTAAGAATATCACTTTGCTGGCTATATGGAGGCAGCTAATGGCATAGTAGATAGAGTACTGAGCTGGGATTCAGGAAGACCTGAGTTCAAATCTAGCTATGTACCTTGGGCAATTCCCTTAACCTTGATCTGCCTCAGTTTCCTCAATTGCAAAATGGGGAAAATAATAATACCTACCTCACATCCTTGTTGTAAGGATCAAATAATGTAATATTTGCAAAAGCATTCAGCATGGAGGCGGCTAGGTGGAGTAGGGAATAAGAGCACCGGCCCTGGAATCAGGAGGACCTGAGTTCAAATCCGGTCTCAGACACTTAACACAAAACTAGCCATGTGACCTTGGGCAAGTCACTTAACCCCAACTGCCCTCCAAAAAAGGAAAAAAAAAACAAAAACAAACCCAAAACATTTAGTACCATGCGTAACATGGAGCTATAAAAATGTGTATTCCCTTTCCTATACTTTCCCCTTCCCTATTCCTTTCTCATTTCTATCCCTTTGTCTTCCCTTCCATATTCTCCTCCCATTCCTATTTTATTCCCTTCTTTATTCTTTCTCGTTCTCATCCCTATTTCTTTCTTTTCCTTTTACTAGACGATAGACTGGAATAGGGGAACCCTTAGATCCCAGAGACCAATTAGGAGGTTATTATAATAGTCTAGGTGAGATGTAATGAAGGCCTGTATTGGATAGATCATCCTCCTCTAGATCTCTTAATATTTCAAAAACATTCAGTTTTTAAAAAAAATTATCCTTCATTATTCTCTGTACAGGAGCAGTCCAAATATATTCCTAATCTTAGATTTCTTTGATGTTGCATTTTATGTCTTTTCTTGATTGTAGCTCATGTAGGAGGGTGGAAGATAAATATATTGCAGCCTACTTATACTACCATACCTAATTCCTTTTGGTTCCCCCACAATTTTGCTTCCTCAGATAGTGTGCCATGATTCATAGACATATAGTATCACCCAGAGAATATTGATGCTGAAAGGTGGGTTTTATGTTAAAGATTAGCTTCGGAATTTTGAAGGTTCTGCAAAATTTCTCAAATCCAAACTGACCTGCTTCCCTTCAATTATTCATCTCTAGGTCTAGCTTTTGGTGGTTCTGTTGGGGAAGTCAATATATAAAAGGTAGCTGAAAAGTAGGGGGAAGCAGAATAGTACCCACAAGGGTTATACCACTTGAGAAGTGAAGTCCGGAAAGTGAGAAGTACAGCCAGGAGGGGAATGAAGTATGACTGGTCTGAGTCCATCCCAAAATGAGACCCCTAGAAAGAACTCACTAATGGGTATGGTAGAGGGTTGTTCTATGGTGAGAAGGCTCCAGATACTAAAGGAAATTGTATTTATAGAATGTGTTTATGATTTTGTTTATTTATGATTATGGTTTATTCTTCTACTAGGTGTATGCTTCTTGAAAACAGAGAGTATATTATCTAATTTTAGTTTCTCTTCTCATGCGTGGTATAATATTCTATACACTAATGATACATAATAAAGGTTTACTAAATGAATAAGTGAACAAGATTAGCCTGGGCAAAGACACAATTGGGCTTCTCAACTCTGGATCGGGAATAGTGGTGGCTAAAGAAGTTGAAGTAGCTTTCATCTCAGGAATTTTTTTTATGGCAAACTGGGCTTTATATTATGAATACAGGAAAGAAACTGTCAAAGCAGATGCTATGTGTAGTTTCCATATTACTGCACTAGAACGAATGAGAATAAGGAAAAAATACCTATTCTGCAATGAATTTTTAACCCTCTTGTATTATTTTCATATCTGTTACAAAGTTTTTGACAATGAAAGGCTATTAGAATGTTATTATTGATGAAGTTTAAATGATGCCATGACTAGAGTTAGTAAATGTAGAACCAGGATTCAATCCCAGGTTTTCTGTCCCCATAACCAGGCCTCTCTCTCCCTCTCTCTTCCTTCTTTCTTTTTTTGTCTTGGATCATTGTATTGCTGAGAATATCTGCTCTGTTTCTTAAAATGTCCTCTATTATTCCCATATTTAGTAGATATTCTACAAATTTTTCAAGATCCAGGCAAAATAGTAGTCTTCTCTTTAAATTTTCCTCAAGGTGAAAATTACCTTTATGACTTGTATTTTCTTTGTGTCTCTCATGTAATAATATTCTATTTTGTATTTTATATATTTGTGGATTTATCATATGTCCCACCAAGTGTAGAAGTACAAGAACTATTGTAAGGGCAGGGAACCATTGATTATATAATCCACCTGAAAGATATTGCCTGCCACCCAAAAAAATATATTATCTTTGTTAGATAAGAATACTTCCTGATCAACTCAATCAATTGGAACCACATGTGAACTGGGCCTGTACATCTCCTTCAATCAGTCAAAGTAATTTCATGAGCTATGTTCAGGCCCTAAAGAATTTGCATAAAAGGAAGACTCTATCTCAGAACTATAGAAAGATTTTTAGGGCTGGAAAAAAATCCAAAGGAACTGGTGTCACCCAAGATACAGCAGCCCTGGGTAATGAGTGAAAAAAAAAAAAAAGAAAAGGGAGAACTGAAATGTGTCAGAAAAGGGAGATAAGAGAGTTAGGAAATGACTCAGGTTTATTATCACCTGTGTATCCACCTACTCAAAGACTAAGGGAAGTCTCAAGAAAAGGTTTCTTTTTAAACTACAATACGATCTGCTATTTCCCAATTTCCAATAAATTTTGGAGTTTTTGCCTAAAACATAGAGGCCAGTGGCTTATTAGCTATAGTAATAAGCATAAATTTAGGCACAACACCCAACTCTTACCTAAATGTCATGAAGTTTCCTAACTGGGGTCTCAGCCATTGTGATTGAACCCTTTTAACATTTCATCTAAAATATACTTTTGAAAGTTGCAGAGGAGGGAACTTGGACCTTAGGGGCCATGATATTCTCCCTAAGCTAAAGTAAGCTAATTGCTCTAAAGGGATTACAATTAATTATATCTTTAGAACTTTTCAGTTCTTCAGCACATTGCTTAAGGAATGTTTGTTGAAGTAAATGTAGTGGAATTAACATAATTCAATATTATTTTGGTTTAATTTCTCAGCTGTGAAACAGATCATTTTCAGTATATAAATTAAGCTTTAGGACAGCTTATATAGTTGTTTTTCTGATGAAAGGTGTAATTTTCTTTTGCTTCTGTCATTAATTAAATCTCTTATTGATGGAAATCTGAAGGTCTATGGGGCTTTCCCCCCAAACTGATTATTTTTGAAAGCAAAAGAAATCACTTGTGAAAAATGTTGCAATTCTCATATAACCTCCAAGCTCAATAACTGTACATTACTTAATAGACTGCTAAATCAAAATGTCAGAAATAATCCACTCTTTGAGACTAGCATTGCAGTGGAGACATTTGTTCATGTATTTATTTTTTAGTACAACTTTGCAAAATATCAGTAGCTTCAGAACTTTCTAAAGTTGTTTGTTTAAAAACTGTTTGTTTGAAATAGAGGCTTTTCCTTCCTTCCTGTGTCACTTAGTATCTGCTCTATTTAGTATGAATGAATGAAAAAAAAATTAAACTGTCTTTAAGTTCATAATTACTTTTAAAGATGTTTCATTAACAGGAATGTTTGGCATATAATCAGCAATGGGAATCTCTTAACACTTTCAGGGACATGAGGCTCCTAGAATTTGTTTCTCAGAACTGGAAAAGGAGTGTACAATAATATTGTCTACTCGTAAAATGGGTCCTTATGTATAAGGACAGCTTGTTAAAAGCAACTACATTTCAAAAGATAAACTCATTTTAGACATAGGAAATTCAATTCAGTCAACACTTACTAGGCACTTACTATTTGAGAGGCAGCCTAATGTAGTAGGTAGATAGGGTGTCATGTATACGGGAAGACCTAGGGTTCAAGTTTTGCCTCTGACTGGCTTACTGGCCATATGATATCTACCACATCTTCCATGTGACTAGTGCCATCTTAAGTGGTGTAGGTATGCACCAAGCTCCCACTACATTTTTTTGTCAAATAATGATTCCTGTCCTCTAATGACTGGAGACTTTGGGTTACTGAGTTCATTTGCTTCTGTATGTTGTGTACCTAATCTGTTCCACTGATTGATTTCCATATTTCTTACCCAGTTATTCATTTTTTTCAGTACCAAGTGACTTTTGATGATTACTATTTTATATATAGTTTGAGATCTTTTACTGCTAGAAATCCTTTCTTCCCACTTTTCATCATTATTTTCCTGTGATTCTTGACCTTTTATTACTCCATATGAATTCTGGTATTATTTTTCCTAGATGTGTCAAGTAATTTGTTGGTTGTTTGATTGGTATACCATGAATAAGTTAATTAATTTCGTTATTATTATTTTGGCATATTGGCTTAGCCTAACCATGAACAATGAATAATTCCCCAATTATTTAGGTCTATTTTCACAAAAGTACTTTTTAGTCGCATTTATAAGGTTACTGTGTATTTCTTGATAGGAATACAATCTGTAAATAAATAAGCATAATGCAAGGAAAATTGAGTATTGATTACATGGAGGGGGAATCAAGGAAGACTTTCTGGAAGAGATAACCTAAATTAAATCTTGAAGAAAGAGAAGGCTTCTAAGATGTGAAGATGAGATGGGGTACCCTCTAAACCTGGGGGGAGGAAGAAAAGGATAGGTAGTGTGGAAGGTGTGGTATTGCATTCAGCATGTAGTAGTCCATTTGAGCTATGTGATATAGTGTTATAAAGAGGAATAGTATAAAACAAAGTTGGAAAGGTATTAATGGGAACCAGATTGGAAAAATAAATGCCACATTAAGAAATTAATATTTTATCCTGTACTCAATGGGGAACAACCCAAGGCTTATGAGCAGGAGAGTAGCTTAGGAAGAATTTCTTGGCAGCTGTGTAAAGGAGGAATTGGAGAAGGGAGATACTGCAAGCAAGGACATTTCATATATTACCAAAAAGTTTATAAAATTCTGTCTGGGTCTCAGCGCAACTATACATTTTTTCTCCCAAAGGAAGGGGAATCAGGGAAGAATTTCTGGAAGAGATAACCTAAATTAAATCTTGAAGAAAGAGAAGGCTTCTAAGATGTGAAGATGAGATGGGGTACCCTCTAAACCCGGGGGGAGGAAAAAAAGAATAGGTAATGTGGAAGGTGTGTTTGTATTCAAGGTGTAGTAGTCCATTTGAGCTTTGTGATATAATGTTATGAAGAGGAATAGTATAAAACAAAGTTGGAAAGGTTTTAATGAGAACCAGATTGGGAAAGTAAATGCCACTTGTTTCTAATGATTTTATGGTAAGTGTAAGAAGGAGGAAAAGAGTATACTTAAGGGATGGTAATATAGAAAAGTGTAAAGTTTAAAAGTTATAAATTTATAAGGAGTTTGGTAATTTAGCTGTTTTTCAAGGTCCGAATTTAACAAATACATCTTGAAATCCAGATTGTTAAACACATTGTTGGTGTACGCATTATCCATAGGAGATAATTAAGAGGGCATCCAACAGCTGCCTAGTTAAGAGCTGATCAAAGCCAGAGTTAGGGTTGTGCCTTTGTGAGTGAAGAAGTTTTAGAAATCAAATTGACAGAGGAATAAAAGCAATTTATTCACAGTAGAACATAGGTAGAGTAGATGGATCTGGACTGTAAATTTTTTTTTTCTGGACACTAGAAAATGTTAAAATTGCATAAACATTTCCTGAAAAAATACATAAACAATATTTTGTCTTGCAGTTGAGACTATGTGCACCCAGCCAGAACGCAAATAACTGTTTGTCCAGATTCACTTGAGCACTTACTGGGGAAGAAAAGGGAAAAAAAAATACCCCTTCCTTCATGTGTATGGAAGCTAATGCAGTAAAATGAAAATAATATGCATAATGTAATGCAAATCACATGGATATGTAGAGGCCTGTACAGGTTGTCCTTTGGGAGAAAAAATCTATAGTCATTCTGAGACCCAGACAGAATTGTATAAACTTTTTAGTAATATTTGAAATGTAAACATTTTGTATGATTTATAAAGTGACTTGTCTAATGTCATAGAAAGTGTTGAGTAGTAGAGCTGGGGTTCTAAGCCCAGACCCTTTAACTCTACCTCATCCCCACACTTGGAAGCAGGCATTATGTACAACTGAGGGACAAACTGCAGAAAGGAGGGAAGAAGGAAGTCGTTAGGAGAATAAGAGAAAAATAAATAGGAGAGGGGAGAAAGATGAAGTAGAAAAGAGAGCCATTTGGTGGGAAAGGAGTGTATTTGCTACCATTAGCAAGTCTCAGGGGCCAGAGTTGTTACCAGGGCCAAACTGGCAGTTTATATGTGTGTATACACACACAATATTCATACATATATATACATGTATGCACATATATATGCATA
Organism: Pseudochirops corinnae; assembly: GCA_028646515.1. Taxonomy (NCBI): domain Eukaryota; kingdom Metazoa; phylum Chordata; class Mammalia; order Diprotodontia; family Pseudocheiridae; genus Pseudochirops; species Pseudochirops corinnae. The sequence continues at coordinate 90,995,370 of CM053586.1, forward strand.
CATATATGTATGTGTGTATATATGTATAGATATATACATATATATAAGATACAAATATGTTATATATATACATATATATATAATATATTTGTATCTCCTTAGGTTTGTACTCTGTGTTACATATTCTCAACTATTTTGCTTGGGAAAACCACCAAATGCTTATAGCTTACTTTGTGACAGCTCCTGCAGGAATAAAGGAGGGGTACATATTTCTCCTCTTTTGCAAAAACAAAAAAGTTAAGGTTTCCAGAGTCTAGAAAAGGTACCAAAGCCACTTGTTTCTAATGATTTTGTGGTAAGTGTAGGAAGGAAGAAAAGAGTACACTTATGGGATGGTTACATAGAAAAGTGTAAAGTTTAAAAGTTATAAATTTATAAGGAGTTTGGTAATTTAGCTGTTTTTCACGGTCTGAATTTAACAAATACATCTTGAAATCCAGATTGTTAAGCATGTTGTTGGTGTATGCATTATCCACAGGAGATGCTTAATATTTGTATATTGTCAATTGAGTTGAATTTTCTAAGGGGAAGAGAATTTTGAACTATTGTGACTTGATTCCAAGAATGTCTTTTTCATTCAACCCCAATCCGCCTCCCCCTTTAAATTTTTTTTTTTTTTACTAAGGTTATTTCTTGTGTATTAGATAGCAAGGCAGCAGGAAATGCTGCTACACTTTGATATACAGCTGTGTAACTGTGTGGTGGCGGAAGGAGAAGATACAGGGAGACTGGATCACTTTAGGAGAGCTAAGTTTGAACTCGATGAAACATAACCGACCCCATCCCCACTTTAAAAAAAAAAAAGTCCGCTTTTTTGGTAGGGCTTATGCTACAGGTCAATCTGTTTTTCCCTTACTGTTATTTTTCCTAGCAAGAAGTCTCAAGAGCTGGCACCAAATGGGTTAAGAAAAAGCTCTTACTCAAGTTACATGAAGTAGCAGAAATAATCAGATGGAAACAGGAATTGGAAGAAAGGGACTGTGCCGAAGCTTCGCTTTGTCTCTGAGTGAGATGCTGTTCGTACACTTTTACTGATTATTGGTGGACACTCTTCGGGCAGGAATGTATTCAATTCCGTAAAAACTCCTACCGCAGCTGAGACCACTAGACTTGGAAGCGCCCAGCGTGGAACAATACTGGAGTCACGGCCTCTAATTGGAGAGACAGGAAGCATTTAACCGGGGTAGCTCCTCCCCCATGACACTGTTTCAAATGCTACACTCCGGGGGTAGGAGGGGCCATCTCGTGCTAATGAGCTGAGTTGCCAGGGAAGACAGGAACTTCCCTCCTGGTCTCTCTCCCCAAGTGTCCACAGAAATTATGCTCCTTCTCTCACCATGAGCTGGCTCTCTGGTTCTCAGGGAGTTGTGTTGACTGCCTACCATCCCAGCAGCAAGGATGGTGCCCTGGTTGGGCAGAATGCCAAGCAGGGGGAAGAAGCCGCCCTGACAAGGTGAGTGCTCCAGGTACGGGGAGAAGGGATAACCCACAGCACTAAATCGAAACCTCCCACCTGCTCCAGGAAAGTAGTGGCAGGGAAACTGATCGGGGAGAAAGTCTTCGGATGGTAGCACCCCACTTGGCAGCAGCAGAAATGAATGCTTGGCGGATAGCCTTTCTGGGTTTCTGGCCCTATTCAAATCCGAGTTGGCAGAGTCCTGAGGGATGCCTACGGAAGATTCAGGAGGACTGGGAATTGTGGCAGGTGCATTCGTGTCAGTGTGGGGAGATTAAATGACTGGGTTGGAGATACTTCTTATGCTTGAATGGGCAGAAGGGGACGGGCATGGGTACTTACTGTTGGCTGAAAGGTCTGCCAAGCGGCAAGGGACGCTGTCGTACAACTCGTTATTATTAGATCAATATAGTTTCTCTTACTGAAAGCAAACCTTTCAGGTATAAAGCCAGGTACTAGCCTGTGACTTGTGTCTCCTTTTTGCTACATTCTATTTGTATATTTAGTTGTGTGTGTATGTTTTTCTTCCGTGTGTGTGTGTGTATGTGTGTCCCTTAAAAAAATAGTTTCAACTGTCAGGGCATTCAAGTGTGATGTAGTTAATATTAAATGATTTTATAGGCCCAGAAGACAACTGGACTACAAGCTCGCTAGGGTACACATAGTACCTTTTTCTCTATCTATGTACTTTGTTCTCTTTTCCCTGGGACTTTCTATTTATTTCTTTTTTCTCCTAGTGACCTTACTGAGCTGAACATTGACACCTTCTCCTTTAGGTACTTATTGTAAATATTGGTCCAATAGGTGAGAAAAGTGCTACAAAGTAAGCATAAACAAATGAGTCCTGTGCCTTTGGCACCATATTAGAATATTACCTCCTGAATGACTGATAAAGCATTTTCCCCAACAAAATAACCCCTAATCCCTATGGCCCTTTCTGTCTGTCTTGACCTCAGGAGAATTCTCTCTCTGTCTTATTTAAAAAACAAACTGTTATTTGAATTTTAAACTTAAGAAATTTAGGGGAAGTGGCATGAGTGGAATACCAGTTCTGTTGGTTTTTTGGTTAGGATTTTAGCCTGTCTTCAAACTTTTTTCATCCTGATGGCGAAAGCACAATAAGTTTTCCAATCAGCCTCTACTTTTTCTAGGCTAGGAGAAATGAATGTATGGTATGAAGAGTATTGAGATTTGGAGTAAAGAGAACTGGGGTCAAATACCATTTTTCTTGCTAGGTTCATAACCTTGGCAACTCCTTTAAACCACCCTGAGTGCCTCAGTTTCCTCCTCAGTAAAATGAGAAACAAAGTCGTTCTGTGCTGCCTACCTCATCTCTTGGTTGTGTAGAAAATGTTTTGTAAGCATTAGAGAGTATTCTGGAATTGTTGCTTTTACATGATTAATGTGTTAATTTTTTTAATCTTTTAAACAGAATTTGAATTTGCTGAGAGGGGGAGTGCAAATAGCTTTTAAGAACCAGTGAGCATTACGGACTTGTTTAGGGGTAAACTGCATGCCTCAGAAATACCATCACTTCTATAACCTGGTCTCACATGACAGCTGAAATGCTTCCAGAATTGTGCCAGGTCAGCATATTCTGGAATGATTTTAGTAAGGGGGTGGGTGGCTCCAGGATATATCCTTGCCTCTTGGCTCCACTTGCCTTTGTGGAGGCCTCTCCTACTAGGTTTTTAAGTAGGCTTCTTCACCTTCCTAAAGAGAGGCTCCCAGCTAGATGGGTAGACTGGTAGTACAAGATTTGTTAGAGGGTTTATCCCAGGATAGGATGGTGTGGACTAGTTACAATGTGCACCATGGAGAGAGGGAGACTCGACATTTTCAAGATCAAAGTTCAACCAAAAGTGTTCCTCACTTCATGGGCAATAGCCTGAGGAGAAACAGAATCCAAGTGACTGTTAAAGGCTTTCTCATAAAGTCCCGGCTAGTCAAGGAGCTTTTATTAAGCACTTACTATTTGTCTAGTCAAATCAAATCCACAAACATTTATCTAACATTTACTTTGTGCTGCGGGCACCAAGCTAGTGAAAACCAGAAGGACAAACTCAGTCACTGCCCTCAGGGAGCTCACTGTCCTGTGAAGGAGACTGCATGAAAACAACTATATACAAGCAAGAACCATTAAATGTGGAATAACTTCAGTGGGAACTGTCTTGCTCATGGTGGCATTTGAGCTGTACTGAAGGAAAACAGGAAAAACAGGAGGCAGATGTAGAGGTAGAGCATTCCAGATATGGAGCACAGCCATAGATTTGGGAGATAGGTGGCTTGTGCAAGGAACAAGCATGTAGGGAACCAATATCACTGGATTATGTAGAGGCTAAGAAAGTGTAAAAAGACTGAAGAAGTAGGAAGGGGTCAGATTATGGAGGAAAGAAGAGAGAGTGGTTGCCTGGCTAATAACTCTCCAGTCCCTCAGCCTCTTTGCTACCTCACTTTCTTATCCCTTCTGAAATCCCCTTCTTAAAAGTCATTCCATTTTCTTGGACTATTGTCCCTGGTAAACATCTTAAAAATACTTAAAGTTATCTGGGATTTGGATGTGGGACCCTCGGGGAATATCTTTGTTTTTAACCCAGTTTTAGTGGGTGGATTTAATGTACTGAGTGAGCTTAAAAGATAAGATTATTGTTGAGTCTTTGGTGAAGCCTCTGGGATTAGCCTAGGGGCACAGATTGGGGAGCAAATGCCCTAAGTACCTTTTGTGTCCCTGGTCTTGAAGGGGTTGTTTTTGCTAAAAAAAAAAAAAAAAAAATGGTGTTAAGGGGATGCTGTTCAGGAAGTGCTGGAGCTAAACTCAACTAGTTTCACAGTTTTGCTTGGGGCAACAAGAGAAATGTAATTAGCTATTTGATTAATGTTTAATTTAGAAACAACCTTTGTTGATCACTAGGTACTTGGGTTGCAATATTGCCTCTGCAATTCAGTTTTGCTGTTGAATGGTGTTTGACCTTTTTTTGGTCTTCTTGGGGTTGTGACTTTTCTAGGATCACATAGCTACTTAGTGTCTGAGGCTGGATTTGAACTTGGGTCTTCCAGACTGCAGGGTCCTTTGTTCCATCTACTTTACCACTTTACTGCTGGGCTTGACTATCTTTTAGAGATTTCATTGTAAAGGTTTTTACCGTACACTGCACTGTTATCCAAAACTTTTTTTAGGTTTATTCTATTAGTTATCAGACCCTCTTCACTGAGTACCAGGTTCTGGAGCTCTTTCCAACAATGCCTCATTTTCAGAATTTACTCTTAGAGGACTAAGTTTTTCACTGTCTAAAAATAAGATGTCATGTGATCAAATGTTCCAGAAGGAACTACTTTTTCTATCAGAAGCTATTTAAATTTAAATAAGTTTTATTTATATATTTATGTCCAAATTTATTAATTTTTTTCTTCTATAAGGTTATATTTTCTCAGTGAATACTGCAATACCTCAAGTCTTTTCAGTTTTATATATTTGCTCACCCATTATTTTATATATTTCATGGAAACCATTGTGCAATATATTTTTTATTCTTATGCCCTCATTAGTACAGATTACATTCTCAACTGGTATATATATTTCTCTATTTTTGTTTTCCCCTCAGTTTATTTATTTATAGTGTCCATAAAAAAAAATCTTAATTTTTAAAAAGTTGGTAGTGAAGTTTTTTGGAAGCTTTCTGAGCAAACCAACTCTCATTGTATTCATTTCCCCCCAGGATTAATGTGGCAGTACCATTTAGCCTGCATAGCTAAAGTACTGTATTTGCTTATCAATATAAAAATTCTCTGGGGCTAATATACAGTTGAAACAGCACTAATTATTCAAAAAGAAAATCATTGAGGGGTGCTGCTGCTTGGGCTCAACCAGTTCCAATCAACATTGTATTGCTATAAATATAACTTAAAATCTGGCCAATTGCTCTTTCGATTTTTTTTAAAAAAACTTTTGAATAGACCTGGTTATTTGGGTTAAGTGATAAAATTTTCCAATTTTGGACTAAAAATAAAGAATATTGGAAATCATTTCAAATTTTTTTCCTTTATGCCAACTGCTAAGTGTATCAGACTAATTGTAATTCTATAAATTCAAGTCAAATCAACAAGCATTCAAATGCCTGTTATTTCTCTGGCACTGTGCTAAACATTAGAGATAAAATGTAAGGCAAAGGTTTTAAATTGACCATGATGGAAATATCTGAGACCTTGAGAAGGGAAGACTGAGTGGTGATATAGAGCAGTGGTGTCAAACTCAACTAGAAATAATTGGGTTGGGGGGGCACACGAAACTTTACATAATGATTCTTGCAGGCTGTATATTGATTTAGAAAATCACATGTTAACATTATTTATGTTCTATTATATTTTTATTTGTTATATATTTCCCAATTACATTTTTATCTGGTGCAGGCCACACTTTGGAGTATTCAGTGACAACTCTGATATACATGCGCTCTTTGCACCAGCCTAAGGGCTCCTAATTTAGGGTATGAGAAGCTTGCTAAGGGGATATGGAAGGATATTTGGTAAATAACTTTTCTTATGGAACTATTCAAAAGTATGACAGAAGTGAAAAAGAATGTTCTTATGCACTGAATAACATTTTCTTTATGAAAATGTATCTCTTATTATGTGCCCATGGAAAGTAGACTCCAGAATTTATTTCTTTTCATATCCAAGAGGAAGTAGGGGAAGCTTTACTCCAAGCCAAAGGGAATAGAGACCAAGAGTTTGGCAATCCTTACTTTACATAGCTTAAGATACTCTAGAAGCCCATGACCCTTGACCCAAGAATTGGTGGGGAGTCTTTCTAGAAGTCTCTCATCATTAATGAGAGACATGACCATGGAGAATAAGGACACTGGAAATACAAAGGGAGTAGATGATGTGGTTAGGGTTAGGGTTGCTCTGGAGACACCAAAATAGCAACACGCCGGATCCTGCCAAATGAATTCGACTCAAGTCTTCTCAGCCAATGAAAAATAAAGTTTTTTGTTTATTGAAATTTCATTAAAAGTTCTCCATATTGGGTAGACTTAAGGAGCCTAGGTATCTGTGAGGCTTGCATTGGACAAGCAGACCAGAGCAAGTCTGTGCTAGGCTATTCTGTGGTGCTCTCATACCACATGGAGGGAAGAGGGGATCTTAAATATAGAAACGTTGTAGAAGGAATCTAGGGGTGGTCTAGAGGAGGAGTTTGGGGACGGTCTCCAAGAGGAGTCAGATGAGGTCAGACTCCAGTAATGAGTGATTAAGAGTGGGAAGTTGCTGGAACAAAGGAGGGCCAAAGATTTGGGCGGAGCCACAATGAAAAGGCCTATGTCCTCAGGCAAATGCCGCACTGGGAAGACTCAAGGAGATCTCTAGGGGGCTCCCAGAGCCTGCACCTCATCATTGAGACAGCGTACAAAAGGAAAAGATAAAGACAGTTTTCACTAGAAATTTCTCCATCCTTTCTGCCAAGTATTTTCCTTTTCTTTGTAATTTTTAAAAGTCTTCATATTTGAGAGATATATGCCACAGGTTCTGATTCAGTCAAAAAATGAAAGTAGAATTTGGATCTCATTGAAAATAGCACTGGGAAAAAAAATGGAAAGCATCCTACCCTTGTAACAATACCATGGTGTGTTCAAAACTTCAATAACCACTATACCTCAAGAACTGCCACATGTCTTTCAGCTCCAATCCATTCTCCACTCAGTTGTGAAAGTGATGCTCTAAAACACGAATCTGACCATGTCACGCCCCCTACTCAATAAACTTCAGTGGCCCCTAATATTATGTCTAGGATCAAATATAAAATACTTTTTGACATTGAAAGCCCTTTACAACCTAACCCCATTCTTTTCTATTCTTATACTTTTAACTGAAATTTAATACTTCCATCAGTTATTTTAAAAAACCTAACATTCTATTTGACTTCCATAGTAGTTGTTATTGGTGGTGGTTGTTTTTTGTCCATTGCTCTGGAAGAAGACCTTGACATCAGGAAGGTGAAGCCATGACTTGCAAGCAAATAAAATTTAAGTGAGGGAGAGTTGTGCAAAGTCTCCAACCTCACTTTCTCCTCTAGAGCCATTTGGGTCCGGTGGAAAGATACAGGTCAGGATGACTGGAGATGGCTCCCTGGTACATCACACCCGAAAAGGGGAAGCACCCCTGACTTTTCTTTCAGTCTGCTTATGGCAGTACATATGGCAAATGCTCGAGATCAATGTGAGAAAAGTTGCTTCCACTTTAGCAGGCTCTGCATGTGTGAGCCTTGAGGTAAAAGCCTAGTGTGAAGTGACTTCTGATATGCAATCTACTTTCCTTGTTATTGTAACAAAATGTTCCTCTTGTGGACTTCCCCACTGCTTTTTTTCAATTCAACTGCGAGCATGAGTAAATCAGCTTGATTGTATAGCTCTAGTAAAATAGGAATTTCTACTTAGTCTATGGAGAAATAGTAGTCTAATAGAAAGGGGTTGGAGGACTTGGCTTTGTTCCAGTCTCTGGTACTCCCTGGATGACCTTCGGCAAGTTATTGAATATGTCAGCCCTCAGTTCCTCATTTGTATAATGAGGGGGTTGGGCCAGATGGCCATCCAAAGCCCTTCTTGCTCTAAATCTATGTTCCCGTGATTTTACATTGTGCTTTGAAAGCCTAGTTTGATTGTGCACTTTACCCAGTACTCCATAACAAAAGCCATAAGATAATAATTTTTCTTCTTTCCTTCCTACAGTTCCTAAGATAAAATTGAGTATCAATTGTTTCCTAGTCTTGCTTCTCCTGCCACCTTTTCTTCATTATAATCTTAGTCAACTTTTGAAAGGAAGAGAAGTACTTGTTTGATCTATGGGAAAATGCATTCTGAATTTCACCAACTAAACAATTAAATTACAAATGAACCTTAGGAAAATAATCTTTTCTTAAATTGAGAACTACCCTCCCCCGCCTTTTGCTTCCAGTGATCAGTTAATTGAGTAACTCCATCTTACTATACCAGTGCCTAGGTTTTCAGTTCTTACCATATTCCCAAACTGAGTCGATACTCTGTATAGACATGAACAACAAATTGTTTAAATAGTGTATGTAACCCATATCCTACTTAATTTTGTAATCAGATGTTGCTTGAATTTGAGGTAGGGCATAATATATGGTTTGAGTCCCCTTCCAGTGCCAACTGACAGACTAGGGAGAAACTGTAAATAAATAGCAAAGTATTTAGTCAGGACAGAAATGTCAAAACATTAGACTGATTCCAAATTTCTTCCCTTCCCCCATTCAAATAAATACAATTTTTCTAACAGCCATGTCCAAGGTGGAGATGGTCTATTTTGAAAATCTTTTCATGATTCTAGAATCTTTCTTACTGATAATGTTCCAAGCCTCCGGATCAAGCTTTGCCCTGAGGCTACTATTGATCTTACTCTGGCTTCTTGGCTTCCTGCCCTGAATCTCTATCCCCCAAGAGGAAGTGCATTTTTAGAGTAATCACCTCCCTCTATGCCTCTAGTTTAGTTACTACAATGCCTTCCTAGGGGGAAGCTAGTTGGTAACTTGGATAAGAATCAGGAAGACCTGAGTTCAAATGTGGCATCAGACACTTTTTAGCTGTGTGACTTTGGGCAAATCACTTAACCTCTGTTTGCCAATTTTTCAACTGTAAAATGGAGATGATGATAGTAATAACACCTACCTCCCAGGGTTGTCGAGAGGATCAAATGAGATGATGAGGTGCAGGCTCTGGGAGCCCCCTTGAAATCTCCTTGAATCTTCCCACCTAAGGCATTTACTTGAAGCCATGGGCCTAAAGTTGTGGCTCTGCCCTCCTTTAGCTCTCCTTTGTCCAGCAATTCTCCACCCTTGATCCTCCAGTTCTTCCCCTGAACTGACCTGGTCCACTATTGTCTGTCAGCTCCTGGTAGCCTCCAACACCTTCCCACTCTTAATCACTCATTACTGGAGTCTGACCTCATCTGAATCCTCCTGAAGACCCTCCCCAAAATCCTCCTCCAGACCACCCCTAGATTCCTCCCACAACCTTTCTGTATATAGATCCCATCTTCCCTCCATGTGGTGTGAGAGCACCATAGAATGGTCTAGCACAGACTTACTCTGGCCTGCTTGCCCAGTGCAAGTGTCACAGATACCAAGGCTCCTTAAAAGTCTACCCAATATGGCGAACTTTCAATAAACTTTGCTTTTCTTTGGCTGAGAGAAGACTTGAGTCGAATTCATTCAGCAGGACCCGGAGTGTTGGTATTTTGGGGTCTCCAGAGCAACCCTAAGTCTACCCCTCTACGTTTTATGGTTAACCACATCAAGATAACTTTATAAAGTGCAGGGCACAGTGCCTGATACATTAATAAATGTTTGTTTCACTACTTCCTAGTTAATCAGCCTCATATCCTTACCTAGCTGTGAGACTACAAAGAGGGATTGCTCAGGCAGTGATAAGATTTTCCTGACTCAGCCAAAGGGGCCCTCCTCTAACTCTTGACTGAGTTAGAACAACTAAATTCTGTGTCTCAAGGTGCTGGCAGTGTGCCTTCTGGGAGGTCATCACCTCCCCCAAGTCTTTCTTGAGGCCAGGGATAAACACTTATCCTTCTCTTTGCCTCTTCTGCGTCCCTTATTATGTCCCTCAGTGACTATCTTTGGACTGTGCAATTTGTCTTGAAGCAATACAGTAAGCCCTTAGAATTACCTGAGGTGGGACAGGAGAGAGGAAAAGCTTTGCTAACATTCTGCCAAATCCCCACATTCCTCTTACGTGTACTATATATGATTTTCCATCCCTCTTTTAAATATGTTTGTATTTCTGATTCATGTTAATGATAAGTATACTAGAATTCATCATTTGTTTTCAGAATGTAGGGATGCTAACTGAATCATACTAAAACATAATCATTTATATACTTCTTCAGCAGAAAATTTGGTAAATGCGTAGAATCAGTGAAATTTTGAAAATCAGTGGAAAACTGGAGCTTATGTGCCTGATGTGGAGGCAAGTTTTAAAGCTGGAACTTGGAGAAATCAATCCATCAGAAATGTTCAGACTGGCCTGATTTGACAGTGGCTATGTAAGTCTACCTGGCCTAGGTATGTCATTTAGATTTCTTCCCTAGCACATTTAATGTGAATAATAATTCCTATTAAAAAACTCTTCCCCTCTCAAAAAAGTGACTGAATTGAGGGGGTGACCCTAAGGTAATTGTATCACTTTGGGTAAAGGTGGGGTTTCCTTTGTATTGCTGAAATTTGTGAATAATGTTGCATTCCACCAAAGTCCTCCTCTGATGGCTCATCTCAGTTCGGAGGTGACCTTTGGTTCTCAAAGACTACCCATAAGCTCTGGCCAATTCTACCAAGCTGGAAAGACTTTGAATGTGGTCTTGGGGACAGACAGCCATTATATCTGCTTCTGAGTATTATCCTAGATGAGCTGAAGAGACAAATTGCCAATTTTGTAACAGAGGTGGGTGAATTCTTCATCCTTAGCAACTCTTAATGATTATATTTTAAGAACTGGAGGACCAGAGAGTTCTGTTTGCAGAAGGAATGCCTACCTTCACAAAATTACCGCTCCAGGAAATATTGAGGTATAATATTGTGTATAAGATCCTTCCTAGGACAAGATAACCATTGGCTCTAATGTTTACTTTGGTGTGGTGATTGCCTGAGAATGGGATATGATGTTCCCTACTGGGTTTGTGACTATGCACCAAATGAGATAGAAAAATGGTGAGAAATAAAAGGTGCGTCTTGTAGGAGTTTAGTTGCACTCAGTTTAATTCTAAAATATTTTCATTTCCATAGAACTCTATTGTGTTTAGGAAGAGCTGTCATTTACCTCCCCCTTTCCCCGTTGCCTCCTTTTTTTTGTTTTGGTGTATGAGGAAACTGAATCGAATTGGCTAAGAAAAGGTAAGCTGGGAACTGAAAGTTGTAAGGGTGTTAGGCTATTTTTAGGTAGTCTAGAAACATGTAATTGGACCAACTTACTCTATAATTAATGTTTTTACTAGAGTTACTAAATGTGCTTCTCTGTTTCTCTCTTGACCAAAATACCAAAGTCAAGTTCTTGAATAGATGAATTTGTTTGTTTGTTTGTTTGCATGAAATGTTATATACCTTCTTGTCCTATACTGCCCATTGATTGCCTATTCAAATTCTTGTGTTAATGAGCTTGGCTGAAACAAAAAAAAATTCACTGTACTATATTGTCTCATGCTTAAATATTAAGAGGCAATCTTTTGTAAAGGAAACAATGTCAGGTAGAGGTTTTTTCCTCTTAAATGAATTTATGAATGATGATAGAAAAGAAGGAAGAGAGAAAGAACATGTGCACATTTATTAAGCACTTAACTGTACCAGGCATTGTCCTAAGCACTGAGAATATAAATAAAGCAAAAAGAAGAACTGTCCCTGTCCTCTAGAAGCTTATATTCTAATGCAGGAAGATTTATAAAAGGAAAGTTGAAAAGGAGAGAGTAATATGAGCCCAGCTGGGAGTCAGTGGAAAGAGCAGTAAGCCAAGGTGATGGTGATGGACTTGTGCACTTCCTTAAACCAAAGGTCTCAACAGGAACTCACCAATGGGGAGAGAGACCTGCCAGCATGGGCAGAGGAATCTTCTGGGGAGAAGGCAGCAGTGGTGGAAATGAAAACAATAGGAATATAAACTTCAAAATTGCTACTATAGGATTATTTTGAGATAGTTTCAAATAGATCTTTTCAAGAGTGTCCCTGCATGATATAATGCTTTAAAAAACAAGCAAACAAAAAGAAGTTAAGGTAAGAACACACCAACAGAAATTAATAACTGCCTGGGGTTATTAGCTTTCTTCTCAAAAACAGAAATGTTTTTTCAGTTACCTTCAAGATAAATTCCAGTTCTGCTTAGCTCTTAAGAATCTGGCTTCAGCCTACAGTGCCAGACTTACCTCCTCTGTTGTTGTTCTTGTTCAGTCATTTTCAGTTGGGTCTGACTCTTCATGACCCCATTTGGGATTTTCTTGGCAAAGATATTGGAATGGTTTGCTATTTGCTTCTCCAGCTCATTTTACAGATGAAGAAACTGAGGCAAACAGGGTGATTTGCCCAGAGTCACACAGCTGATAAGTGTCTAAGGTCAGATATGAACTCAGGAAGATTAGTCTTCCTGATTCCAAATCTCGTGCTCTATCCAATGAACCACCCACCTTGCTGCCTCTTATCTACTTTACTCAGGCAATAAGAAATCCTGCTCCTAGTATCTTGGGTATGGATACCACATGGCTACCTACCCCTTGTGGAACTCTTCTCATCTTGTCTGCTTTAAAAATTTTTTAATCTCTACATATTTTATGACTAAATTTGTTTCGATGGCAGAGGCCCTATGTTTTCGTAAGAATATAGACTTTTAGAGCTGGAGAGGACTTTTACAAACCATCTAATGTCTGTCATTTAACAGGTTAGGAAAGTAAGGGTTGGAAAGGTTGTGTGTGCCCAAGGTCACACAGGTTACTTGTAGCAGAACCTGAAAGGCGCTCAGGTAGGTGCCTTTCAGTAAAGTATTCAAACTGAAATTAAGGTACTTAGTATATTTGTAGAAAGAATAGGCTAGACTATATGAGGGATGATTTATAGTGAAGTTTCCCCATTCTGAAAAATCAAATCTAGAATGGCTTCAGTACTCAGTAGGCCTAAGGTCTATTCACCTGACCTTCAAGCATTAGAGCAATGGAGACCCTCCCTCAGAGCCCACACAGCAGAAGATATGCCAAATAAGGTTAAGACTGCTTTCATTGGACACCCACATGTTTCCAGGTCCTTTGTCTCAGAGAGATTCCCGCACTTAGGTTGTGGGACAGCCCCCCTACCAATAAGGGTTAAGGCCAGTTGGGGGGAGTTGGATTTCTGCATTGGAAGATTATATAACCATAGGCTGGCTTCTACCTCTCGCTCTTTCCCTGCAGACACCATGTTGGGCGACAGGGGATAGAGTCCTTTCTCATGAGAAAGAATAAAGACCTTTTCTGACCTTAGATTCAGATTCCGAACTCTTTCATCTCACACAACTAGATGAACTCATCTAGTTCCCTTCCAGCTCTGGGGTATATAACAGGAGCTCCTTTTTCATCTCCTTGTATTTCTCTGCTGAACAATTCCCTAGATGAAAGATACCCCAATACATGGAAGACTCAACAAAAAGTTAGAGTATTATTAACCTGTTTACTAAATGAGCAAGCTTTAAAGTTCTCAGCCTGGTTTGGGAAAGTTAATACTTAAAGTAATGTATTTAGACTATGGACAGAAGTTGACCTTAAAATGTTCCTCTTTCACTTCTTTTTTTTTTATTTTTTTTGTTTTTTTTTTTTGATATGTGTGTGTGTGTGTGTGTGTGTGTGTGTGTGTGTGTGTGTGTGTGTGTGTGTGTGTGTATGTCCCTGCCCCTGCATTCTTAAGCCAGGAAGCCCCTTTTCTAAACTTTCCCAGAGCTATGACCATATAGAGAATAACCATGCATGTGGAAGTATTGGTCCCTTACTTCTGGGAACACAGAGGAGGAAGGGTCTCACATTCCCTAACCCAGGGCTTTGCAAACAGCATGAGAACATTATATTTCTCTGTAGTGCTGGTTGATTGGTTGTCCTTCATTCTCAGAGAGGACCAAAATGCCATCACTGCGTGTCAGATTGTGACTGATCTGGCCAACAGAGTTCAGAATGCTCTGCCACAGGTTGGATACAAATTGTCCATATGAACATTTGGAGTGGAAATATCTCTAAATTCCTGCCTCTTGTATTTCATTTTAGCCACTGCAATTCTGCTTTGCTCATAGAGCACAGCACCTCTTATGAGGGCATGCCATGCTAGGCAGTCCTGTGCCAATGTCTCCCATGTCTCACAATCTCTTCCAAAGTTCTTCAGAGAGACCTTGAGAGTGTCCTTGTTTTGCTTCTTGTAACCTCTATGTGAGTTCTTGCCTTGTGTGAGCTCTCTGTAAAATATGTTTTAGGCAAACATATGTTTGGCATTTGAATAATGTGGCCCTCCCATTGGAGCTGTACTCATTTGCAGTAGAGTCTGAATGCTTGGCAAGTCAGATTGAAAAAGAACCTTGGTGTCCTTATCTTGCCAAATGATCTTCAGAACCTTCCTAAGACCAATTCAGATGGAAGCAATTCAGTTTCCTGACCTGGTGCTGGTAGACTATCATGATAAATTTAAAGGATGGTCCACACCCTCTTTCATTTTTAGTTCTCTCCTCAGCTTTCCCTCTCCCCCAAAACAAAACAAAGCAAAACAATTGTGGTGTCCAAAGATCCCAAAACAAATAATACTTCATCTCTCTTCTCTTTAAAATGCTAGAAAGTTCAGAGCCAGATTGAGAAGCTAGAAATATAATTTGGAAGGTCCATCTGGGGAAATGAAGTTTAACCTGTGTGCCAGATTGTGCACAAAGTTTCCATCTCGGGGCTGTTTTTATCATTGTTGCTGGGTTTGGTTTTTGTTTTTTTTTTTTTTGTGGACCTGGATTCCTAGTGTTTCCACATATCTTGGTAGGTCAGCAGTGGGACAGAAGCCAAAGATGCTATCTTCTTTATGAAGGTGAAACACAGCCCTATTTCAAAGGAGGAGTCAGGGGCCCTTATCAGCAGTTGTGTTCCTGAGTCTTACCAGGACACCAAAGGGCATTGGAGTATACCCCACAATTTAATTCCAATAGATTCAGTATCCAGATGATCCCAGATTTCACGTGTGTGTGTGTGTGTGTGTGTTTGTTTGTGGGAGGGGGAACACCTTTAATTTCTCTTGTGTTTATATGTTTACCATAAAATCATCCATTTAGAAACCATTCCTTACTAAATGACTGGGAAATTGGACCTGAGAGGGCCTAATCTTTTTTTTTTTTTGCATTATCTAAGACCTTAACTCTCCCTTCCATACTTTCTCCAAACCCTCCCCTCCCCCAACATGTAGGTAATTCTTAACTCTTGCCTCATATATACTGATGTGAGAGGCAGCTTTGACAGAGTAGACAGTGGGGCTGATCTTAGAGTCTAGAAGACCTGCCATTATGTAAAGGCCAGTCCCTAACATGCTATTTTGGTAATTCTGGGCAGGTTGCTTAACCTTTTAGGGTCTTAGACAATTCTCTAAGGAAATATGATTTTGAATGGCATATGGTTAGAGGGACTTTCTGCATTAGGAGTTGCCTACAGTAATGACATCACAGTTCTAGGTCAAAAATTTTAAAAAAGATCCAAAACTTTGCCTACCTCACAGAGATGATCTGGACCATTTGTGACTAGGTCAAATATTTGGGTGGCATTTATATTTTATGACCGCATGTTAAGGAAGAATAGTCAATTTACGTGAGTCCCTATGTAAGGTTTCACAGTCACAGTACAATGGAGATATTTGCTTGTGCAAAAACAATATTGCTTTGGTCTTCCTTTTCTGTTCTACATGAGGCAGAAGGAAGAAAGATAGCAATTAATAGTCTAATTGTAATTGTGATTGGGCATTTCTTTGTAAACGTTCCATTTTCTCAAATAAATGAGTAACCAGAAAAGAAAAATGCAATGAATTTCAAAAATACTGCAGGATGAAATTTATCCTTTAATTTCTTTGTCAGTTATATCAGATATATTTGCAATTTGACATATTATAATATATTACTGCAACAGCACTGTACCGTTAGCTTTTTGTTTCAAACTAGACCATGGCTACTAGCACTTTTATGAGAATATAAAAAGTAGATTTGATAATAATTCAAAATAATTGAGTATTAAATGAATGAAAAAATAATTTTTTAAGCACTTACTGTGTGCTAAGCACTATGCTAAATGGCATGGATAGAAACACAAAAGTGGACAATCCCTATCTTCAAGTAACTTACCTTTTCTTTAAAAAAAGTATTATAAACTTGACAAGCAACAACAAACATGAATATTTCCATAAACAAAAAAAGAAAAGAGCATTGTATGATAGCAGTAGTAGGTTCACAGTAACCATGAATCTATTACATCCAGTTTTTTTTTTTTTTTAAGGATATAGTAAATTTTTAACAGTAGGATCACTATTGCCTGGCTTGTGTTCCTTTCTGAACTTCCAGAGGAGTTTATATTCTAATGAGAGGGACCACACACATGGCACTGGGGAAGGGAGGTGGTATTTAGGTTTGGAAAGTCACAGAGTTGGCAGGTGGAACTTTTGGGGAATTGATGCACTCATCATTTCCAGTAGCAAGTCACTTTTGATTTGATTATAATTCTAGAGCTTTCCCCCAAGCAGAACAAAAATATAGTAAGTAATTCTTCACACCAAATACAGTGGTACCTTGACTTATGAGTTTAATTTGTTCCGTTACTGAGCTCGTAACTTAATGCTCGTATATCAAATCAGTTTTCCCCATTGAAATTAATTGAAATGCCATTAATCTGTTCCAGCCCCCAAAATGCCACCTCAGTATTTTTTTTGTTATGTGTTTTTAAATAAGCAGAAGTATTTATAAATAACAAATGTTGTATAAAAACATAAAAGAGAATGTAAAGAAATAAACTAGTTTTATACAGTGTATATTTACCTTGGATATCAGATGACTTGAGCTAACAGAAGATACTGGTCGAGGTGGGGGGTGGAGGAGATAGATGGAGGAGTTAGAGGAGTTTTGTTTCCTGCTCTTTCAGTCACTTTCGTTCACTTACTCACTACACTCTTTTTTTTTTCTTTTTGGAAGGCATGGCAGTTGGGGTTAAGTGACTTGCCCAAAGTCACACGGCTAGTAAGTGTTAAGTGTCTGAGGGCGGATTTGAACTCTGGTCCTCCTGACTGCAGGGACGGTGCTCTATTCACTGCGCCACCTAGCCTCCCCTCACTACACTCTTAATGCTACACTTTATCCCTGAACTTAATTGCTGCAATATCTTTTTTGCTTTCATTTAACTTAATTTCCTTCACTGGCGAGGTAAACATGTGGACTGAACGAGTGAGAGTGGGATGCTGGGTGGGCATTGGGTTGTGGAGTTTGCTGCACCAACTAGCAATGCCTTGTACCTCAAGTTTTGGCTTGCAATTCAAGCCCTTCATCTTACAGAGGAGGAAACTCAAGTTGCAGGGAATTGGCTCTTTTGCATACCCAATTGTATAGTAATTGGCAGAATTAGGATTTGATCTAGTCTTTTGTCTCTAAATCTAGTGATCTTTCCAGTACCCCAAAGTGCCTTAACCTTGAGTGTTAGTTAGTGCTGCTAACTCACTGTGGGGGTGAGGTAGGGCAAGTTCCTTATCTTGAGACTTAGTTTCCTCATGTGTAAAATGAGGAGGTTGGACCTAGCTACAAGTCTACAACCAAGACACTGTAAAGTATCTGGTAATATACTGAGTTCATCATCATCTCTTTGAAGCAGTAAGCTTCCATCTATCACAAATGACCCTTCAACTCTCTTCCCTGCTACCTACAAGCCCTAGGAGTTTGGGAGAAGGAAGAGCTGAAAATGAGGGTGTGCCCTCTAGGTACAACTCACAATGTAAAAGATGTTTTTGTGCTCTACACTTATAAAATGTCAGTGAGATGTCTGAACAATTAACATGTAGCTGTTGAAGAAAAAAAAAATAATGCTAATAATATACTGTGTGATTTAGGCTCAAGTTTTCCACAGTTTTATTTAGTATATATCCAAGTAGTATCTATGAATGAGTGAGTGAGTGTGTGTGTGTGTGTGTGTGTGTGTGTGTGAGAGAGAGAGAGAGAGAGAGAGAGAGAGAGATTCAGATTAGCATAATGTCCCATGTCTCTGCTCCAAGACACTTTGAGATAACATTTATAGGAATCTTGAACCAGGAAAAGATCACAATATGTTAAAATACAGTTTGGGGTTAACATTCCAAAATAGAAAACAGTCAGTTCCTTCCTGGACCACTTCCTTCTTAAGAGTTCCTTCCTCTGATCAATATCTTAACCTTGAATTTCAAAAAAGAAGACACTGTTCCCAGGTAGGTAATGGCACCAATCACTTCAGGGGGTAGAGAGACAATCATTTCATCTAGATAAGAATTAAGTGGGTTTATTACCTTTACTCAGAAGATCTTAGCCTTTATCCTCCCCATTTTGCTACAAGGAAAACTCTGGAAAAGGATTTAGGCTGAGAATTAAAAAAAATATATTTCTACAGAAATTAAAAGGTGGTTTGAAAAAAAGTGTTTCCACATAGCTTAATTTGGAAAGAAGTACTACAAACGTTTTGAGTTTCCTGTAGTTAGTTGTAATATAATCTGACAGTCTTGTCATAGTTGGTAACACGTTGTAAGGCTTTATCCTGTGAGCCCTTCATTATTTAGTATTAATGAATGAATAGCTAAGCATTTACTAAGCGTGTAGTACATCTTTTGGCATGGCAAGAAGATGACTCAGAGTGCATCATGGTGGGGTCTGGTGGTGCCTGGATGTGCTGAATGCTCACTGATCAGGGGCACAGGGTGCCTGGGCAGGAACTTATGTGCCTGGTTATAGCAGAAGAGAGCAGTCTGAAGCCCTGAAGCATTGCAGGAAGATCCTGAGAGTGGTATGAGGATTAACACATGCATTGGAGAATATAAATTCTTCAGAATCTGTGACACACATTCTGAGAACCATTGCTCCTTTGGTTGTCCATATAATT
The DNA here is from genome assembly GCA_028646515.1 of Pseudochirops corinnae. NCBI lineage: Eukaryota > Metazoa > Chordata > Mammalia > Diprotodontia > Pseudocheiridae > Pseudochirops > Pseudochirops corinnae. The sequence goes on from CM053586.1 coordinate 91,014,460, forward strand.
AAAGATTGTTGCCTGGAGACTTGACACCATTTATCTACTTGGTTTTTCCTATTTGGATAATTAAGCCCAAATTCTTTTGGATGTTCATAGATCTTATTTAGTAGGCCTGCAAGGTTCCAGGCCTTGTCATTCACAAATTAGGGTTTCATTGTAATAAGAATTTTTAATGGAGAGGTATTACAGATATATGATGCCCAATTTTGAATATACATTTCCATGCCTGTCATGTGTAAGGCATGAAGATATGAATGACATATCCAGACAACCATTAAATACAGAGTGGAGCCTTTTGCCTTTATATGAAAATATTTTTACTCCATGACTTCCAAAACCAATTATTTTATTGATTTTTTTTTCCCAGAGATATAGTAAATTTGTTGAAAATCTTTTTGAGAATGTGGCATTAGAGCAAAATATTCTGTTTTTACCATGTTAGTAGTTAATTTCAATAAAGATTGAATGAATAGACTTTCTGTACTCTGAGAGCTGTGTGAATAACACTGGCTTTAATTAAAGTGATTTGGAAGTCTTCCTGTCTTTCCAGTTCAGATTGGATTTTTTTAATGAGAATTTTTTCAATCTAATTCAAATGAGCATTTTATTTTGGTTTTATGGGCAAAATGTGAGAAAGTTTTACTATTGCTAAGTAATGACTCCTCAGCCTCACTAAAGCCAAACATATTACTCTGGAGACCGGAAGTAAATTATAGTCATGGTCTACCTTGGAGCCAAAGGTCTCAAAACAACATAACCAATTTTAGTTTGAATGAAAAGGTTAGTTTAGTTATTAAAAATGTTTCAAGAGAGAAGATGTGTGAGGTTTGGTTGGGGATGGAGGTCATATTTGTCAGGTTTTAAAGAATCAATATTTCATTTCCTTGTCTTAGTTACACAATGATTGTTTACTTTGATTTCTTTAGGATATAGCACATTTCCAGACAAAGTAATTCAAATTTGTAAGAGCTATAGATATAGGGGTATGCCATCATCCTATATCCAGCCTCACTTTATGAGTGGGTGATTGCCCGACTTAGGCAGATTTGTAGAGCTTCTAGCCAGGGTGGTCCTGCCTCTATACTTGGTCATACAACCATAGTCTTAAGACTGGAAAGGGACCTTAGAGGTCATAGAATCCAACCCTATAATTTCACAGAAGAGAAGACTGAGACAAAGAGAGGTTAAGTGACTTGTCCTGGGTTAAAAAATTGCTGAGTGTCTGAGTCAGGGTTTGAAACCAGGTTCTGACTTAAAGTCCAGTGTCTTATTCTTTGTGGCATACTTAATGGATTCCATTATCTTATTATCTTATTATATTATCTATTCCTTTGATAAGATAGACCTACCCCATTGATGTTTTCTCCTTCTTTATGATTCTGGTTTTTATTTCTCAAAATGCCTTTCTGTGAAATGCAACAGAGGCATTCCTCTTAATTTCTTTAGGCACCAGTGTAACACCATGTTAGGTTTTGTTTTTGCCAAGAGGTTGACTCACCTGTTTTCTAATAATTCACTTCCTGGACAGTATCCTTTACGTCGTTCCCCACCCCTTGTAAGTTACCCTTGGTGGCAATTTTGCTTTTTTGGCATTCTTTGACTTGCTGCTATTGGGAGCATTTTTTAAAACTGGTTTTTGTGTTAGGAAGCAAATTGAGATCGTTCAGGGACTATACAATTTCCTAACTGGAACCAATATGCTTTCTCCTCTTTTTTTTCAATTCTAAGCTCAGCTCATTTAAAAAAAATATGTATTAATATGTATTGACAGAACCAGTCAATGAATATTGAGGTTGAGGCCAAGTCACTCCTCTTCCCTTCCCAGCTACTCCTTCCCTAGACCTTTGCTGGAGACTTCTACCACTAAGCTACTATATATTTGAATTCTTGGTTCCCGCTCACTCTTTGGTTTTACACATGTCCCATAGGACATGAGCAAGTCCCTCCACCAGTCTGTGAGAGTTTTCTGTGCAATATCACTCCACTTTATCCAAATGGCTTTCAAAGACATCTAAAGCCCATGACTGATTCTGTGGTGGTATCCAGGCATTCTTCACACTTAGTGAATATTCCAGCTGTGTTTTCACCTGGCGAAGATATTATGGCATAGCTTCTTATCATTTTAAATAGAGTGGTATAATTGTGTAAGCTGAACCCCCTACCCTTACATATATGTCAAGAAATCTTGTATGGGCTTAACATAAGCATAGGAGGGAAATATGAAAAGTCTTAGCTTTTGTCCCACTGAGTAAAAAATTTTATATGTGTGTGTGTGTGTGTTGGTAATTAATAGACGAGAAGACCAGAAATTGAATTTGAGTCCCTTGACTCCAAACTCAACAATTATAATACCATTGTACCACACTACAGCTACAATGATAGTGGAGGGTTTGAAAATGCTAGTCATAAGAGTTTAAATTTGACTCTGAAGCTGCAGGGAGTATTAGAGATTTTTAAGAGAAGCGATGAGGACAGCTAGGTAACGCAGTGGATAGAGCACTGGCCCTGGAGTCAAGAGGACTGAGTTCAAATGAGTCCTCAGACACTTGACACTTACTAGCTTTGTGACCTTGGGCAAATCACTTAACTCCAATTGCCCTGTCTTCACCCCTCCAAAAAAAAAAAAGTGGTCAGGTCTTTTTCTGGGACTAATTAGAGGTGGGAAAACCTGTTAACAGTTGTTTTCTTACCTATGTTAGAATTAGAATTTTCCAAAAAGTTAAAAAGACTTGTATTAGAACTTCCACCAATGAAGGGTTCGAAGGTGGGGGGTGAAGTAAGAAAGGATCAGAAAGAATCATCTTTTTCACTTTTCCTAGTTCCTCAAGATATCACATTTGACAATATTACTGTAGAGCTTTGCAGGTTTTTGAGGGGTAACCAAATGAGATTCCAGTGGGGGCTGTTTTTGTTGTCTCTGTATTTCTTGTCATCTTCAGTAGAATTGAATCTCTCAAGGCTCATTTCTAACATTATTATCTCCCTTCTTAGCTTAGATACTATCTTAGCTAATTATATCAATCCTTTTTATTCCTTAACTAATAGTAGTAAAGAGGGAGAAAAAATCTAATCTCTCTAATTGGACAACCTTGTTCCATTAAGCCTTGTAGGATTATACTTTGAGAGAGGCGAGGCTGTGTCAAATGATTTATTATGAGGTTTGGAATGAGACACCACAATTCATACACCATCTTAAATTCTAACAAATCATTAGCATTTGAAATGAATCTAGAAACAGTGAATTGTATTGTTTTTCGTAATCCATGCATTTTAATATTGCAATGCAAACACAGAATTGTATTATTGTGAATATAACAAAGGAGATTCAGTCTGAAATTTTAAAGGGCTGTGGCACCATTTACTCTAGGCTGTAACACACTTGCATATGAAACAAAGCTAAACATTTGGGGGTGATTAAAACAAAGAACTAGGATATGTTTGATTCTGCCTTCTCCCATATTCCCACCTCTCAGCCCATGACTGAGCCTTTGACCCACACCATATGGTTAGTACAGAAAGTTGTGCTAGAAGAGCATGCCTTCAATTTACACCATAGGACCTGATGTCAAGTCCTAGATATGCCACTACCTATCTGTGTGACCTTGGGCAAGTCTGTGGGCCTCAGTTTCCCCATCTGGAAAATGGGTGTGGACTAGATTAGAAGTTCTTAACTTTTTTGTGTCATAGACCTTTGCCCATCTGGTGAAGTCTTTGGAGCCGTTCTCAGAATAATTTTTTTTTTAATGTATAAAATTTTAAAAAGAAGTAATAATAAAAATAATAAAATAATTTCTTTACAAAGAAAACTGATTATATTGGAAAATAGTGTATAATATATACATATGCATATATATATATATACACATATATACATACACATATATATATGTACACATATACATATACATATATATAAATAAATATTTTAAAGTTTACAGACCCCAGTTTAAGAACTTGTAAAGCCATGCACAAGCAGCTTTCCAGAAGAATGCTGCTGTGGATAGCTTTTGAGGTTCTGATTACATAGTATAGTGAACACTCTATTTATTCAATAACAAATCAGAGCAAAACATTAACAGAAAATCAAGGTACAGCATTCACAATGTTACAACTTATCACAGAAAATCAAAATACAGCATTCATAACAACTTATCACTAAAATGGCCACATAGTTTTCACCACAGTGGTCACATAGTTTTGAACAAAGTACAATCATTTAGTCAATCAATCACTTAGTAACTCAATTATTCAATCATCCTTAAGGAGACTTGCCTCCTTAAGGGTCACAAAATATAAAAGTCAAAGTTCTCCATTCATGGGGCACACTAAGTTACAAATCAGTCACTATTCAGTCATCATTCACTATTCAATCATCAGAAAATACACAGCCCATCCACTCCTGGGTCACAAGTAAATCACAATCTTCTCAGTCAGTACACAGTATCCAAGTTAAAGTCTTCTTTCAGCTTGACTCAGGGTACGCTCTCAGATTCACTGGATCCCCTTCCATGGTCCTAGATCCTACCTGGATTCACTAAACTGTTACCTGGGTTCAAAGGCAGGAGCTCCCAGCTCCTTATCCAGCTCTCTGTGCAGTTCTTGTTCCACATTGAAGATCACAGTGTCCAGTCCATCTTTAATCCTTTACAATCTCTGTCCTTGGGAAGTCAAGATTAACAAAGCCATAAACAGACAAAATACCAACACCACAGTCATGCTTCATCAGTCTTCTGCAGCTCAGGCTGGTCCTAGGAAATCCTCAGCAGATCCTGCTGGCCCTCGTATTCAGCAGAAGTTTCAGCTGGTTCCTAGAATCCAAATCACTTCATCCAGGTTCTCAAAATAAAAATCATTCTCTCCACCCTGGGCCTCTCTTCCTCAGCCTCCAGAAACTGGCTCCAAGAAGACCTGTGTGACCCAGCAGGGACTTCTCCTTATATACTCACATAGCATTAGCTCCCTCCTGTTTCAGCCATTTCCTGTTTTAACCCCTTCCTATTACATGAGCAACAGGGGTTCATACCTTTTGTTTCTTTAACAAAGGCTTGATTAATTACTAAGTGCTAAGTACCTGTTAGCTTTGCCAATGCAAAGGGATAAAATTACATTACTATTACGGAACCCCTGGAGATGAATGCTAAGATCTCTTCTCCATTCAGATCTGTGATCCTTGCCTGGATTAATAGAAACCAGGAATTTCCTTTTACGTGAAGACAGGGAAGGGGCTTAGAAAAGAAAATATGCTCTCTTTAGTTGAACATACTTACATACTTAGAAGTGAACTCAGTCACCTATGTTGCTTAAACACAAAATAAACAGCAAAAAAAAAAAAAAACCCAATCATATTGGGAAAGGGTACTTAGAACAGCCTGCTGAATTTCTCTTGAAATTGTACTTTGTGACCATGTAGTTGGGCTTCCCCTGGTTCCTCTAACTGATAAGGGCTAGCATCTGTGGTTCTTTAGCAAATAATTTATGTGGCGTGTTTATGTCGGATGTTGTCTGCTTCCCTTTTTTTCCACTACTGCTCTCATCTTTAATGTGGCTTTTTTTCCTCTTTTTCCCTTCCTCTTGCTCTTCCTCTTTCTTCTCTTCCTTCTTTTTCTTGCTCATTATAAATTAAAGCTTACTTTATTTTTATATGTTGACTTGAATGCTTCTAGGATGTGTGATGTTCTGGATATGGGCCCAGGACTCTTTTCCATGAAGAAAACTCTTCAGAAACTCCTCTTTAACTTAGATCTTTCAGAATTGTTTTGTCTGTAAAATCTATCATCACTCTACTAGCTCACCTGGTGATGAGACCCTCTGAATTTATTTAAATTGGTGGAACCTACAGACCACTCTTACTTGAAACCTTTTCAACCTGATAGGAATACTGGTGCCTGTGCTCTGGGCACATGGTCTACTGCTGTGACTGTAGGAGATTACTTAACTACCACTACTACCTTTTTTATACCCTTTTCCTAATTACTGTTAGCAAACTTTTTGGGAGACCTTAAAAATACTATATTTTGAATCACTATTGATGGTATTAAACTAAGAAAAATTCTAGCAATTCTGGGATTTTCACAACTACCTAAAATAAGAGACACACCAGAGAATGGATTTCTGGTCTCAGAAATAATCTAGAACTGACTGTTTAGTCACTCAAAATGTATACATAAAATGTTCTTTGAAATATAGGTCTTATGTATTCTTTTTCTTTTTCTTTTTTTTAACATAGCTTATCCAAGTGTGAAGATGTTTTTGAATTTTCATATTACCTTATTTGTGTTTCATGTGGATAAATGAAATGATGAAGGACAAATCTCAGTGGCTAAAATAATTGAACTGATTGTCACACATCCCTTGCAATAACAGTCTGAAATAGTGCTTAAAAGCTGTTTAATTGCATATAAAACTTAACACTATGTAAATACAATCCATTTAGAGAGCTGGTCTATAGAAGATAGTGCTAGATCTGGAACCAGGAAGATTTGACTTCAAATTCAGCTTCTAACTTTGATGAACTGTATGGTCCTGAGCAAGTCATATAACTTTTCTGGTTTTCATTTTCCTTACCTGTACCATGAGCAGTTTGCACTAAGATTCCTTCCGGCTCTAAGTCTGTAATCCTATGATTTTCTAAGCTTTATTGGACCAGCCATATATTGGTTTGTTCTGTTCTTTGAAAAGCACTTTTGTTTTGCCTAACAGTCATTAGCTAGGGTCCATAATGTTTCTCAAGTTGTTCTAATTTTCTTTTTCACTGTTTTCAAGCCTAAGCTTTGAGGGATTGTGTCTGAAGATCAGATAATTTTGTTTGAAAACTGTATGATTCATGTACATGGCATGTTCTGTTGTAGATATGCCCTGTGAGTTTGGATTTAGTGAGAATTGTATGAGTAGATTGAATATTTTCGTAAATATGAAACATGATTATAAATTGATTTCATCACATGTGGCTGGTAGATTTTTGTACAGGTTTATAAGCAGTATGAATTTCGTTCACTTAAAATTCTCTTAAAACTTTCATTTTAGACTAGACACTTTCTATTGAATTTGTGTTGCTTAAGATGTTACATATGGATTATCTAACCTAAGTGCTTCTTTATTATAAATCCTATGGCATAAGCTAAGATTTCTTCCCTTCCCTCCCCCCGTCCCCTTCCCCCTCCAGTTTCAATTTAAACAATTAGTTCAGGAAGAGAAATTATAGATGATTTGACTAGGGCCAACTTCTTAAAACTATAGCTCTAAGCACACATAAAGAAACATTTTTATAACATGGTTAGAGGGAGACTTCTATCTCCCTTATAAGTAGAGATGAAAAGAGGACCATGACATCAGGCAGATGATGACATGACTTGCAGTTGACTTTGATTTGCCTGAAAGTGGGCTGTGCAAGGTCACCAGCCTCATTTTTTTTTAATTAAAGGGGCTATCCCTTGACTCACTTCTTAAAGAGGCCCATTCATTGAATGGGTGTTACCTCATTCAAAGTAAGGATCTTAAAAGACCTTAGCCTAAAAGGGTCAGGGTCTCACAATGCATGCTGGGACATCTCCATTTGTCCTGATGAATATCTGGTCGCTGGACCCAGATGGCTGTGGAGGAGAGGGTGAGTCTGGTGACCTTGTACAGCCCTCCCTCACTCAAATCAAAGTCAACTGCAAGTCATGTCATCATCTCCCTGATGTCATGGTCCTCTTCCAGAATGAAGGATGATGCAACAGAGATGAAAAAAACTGGAGAAAAATTTCTGGACTAGGGGAAGAGGGAGATCTTTGTCTGACCTCCCCTCTCCACCACCCTAACTGGAAAGTTGTAGATTAAAATTTTTTATCCATCATTCTATTTAAAAAAACATAAAGTGTCCATATATTGCTATACTCTGTACTATCTTTAAATAATCTCTGAAAAATCTATGACAGGATTAAATCATTACAACTCTAGTGCACTGAAAAGGGAAAGTGGAAGATTTTGTATTGGGTAGAGAGACCATAGGATTTTAGAAATGATCATTTAAATTAATCCCTTCATTTTTACAGATAAAGAAAACTGAGGTCCAGAAATTTAGAGGTGACATGTGTACATAGCCAGTGAGCATCAGAGCTATGATATCAGTGTACTTTCCCCTACATCACACTGATAATGAGTTCAGTTTTGGACATACTAAAATTGAGGTACTGGTGAGGCATTCTATTGAATATGCCAAAATCTGCTCATGAGAGAGGTTGGGAGATATTTACATAAAAGTGATAACTGAAATTTATGGAATGAATAAAGTCTCCAAGGTTAAGGAATTATAAAGAAAGGGGTAAAAGAGGTGCAGGAGGGAGCTTTGGGATATGTCCATAATTATGGAGGAAGAGAGGATAGCCAGGGAAAGAAATAAAGAAATGAGTGGTCAGAAAGCAAGGGAAAAAATTGGCGGAGTCCAGGGTCATGCAAATCAAGGAAGAAGAGGTTGTAAGTAGTGTTGGATGATAGAAAATTTGAGGATGAGAATTAAAAGACCTGGTGATAAATTCATTAGTGACTTTAGAGAGAATATTTTACCTTTTCAAAAAAATTTTTATTGGTATTTTTTTCTGACTTATCACCCATATCACCCCCAAACAACAACAAATAATTCCCCAGAGCTAACCAAGCCACCAAAACATCTGACATTATCTGCAATGTTCCATGTCTGTAGTTTTATAAATAAGGCAGGGTGGTGCCTTTGCTTAGAGGGCCCAGCTGGGTCACTGAGTCACATGCAGTAATTTCACCTCTAGCTTTTAGTTGTTTTGTTCTTTCCATTTACATTGCTGTGGTTATTGTGCATGTTGTTTTCCTTATTCTCTTGCTTTCACTTTGCATAATATCATGTAAGTGTTCACTTGTTGTATATATTCGTCAGCATCACAATAATATTATTTTTGATACATCAAATGTACCAACTTGTTTAGCCATTGTTCCATCAGTGGGCATCTACTTTGCTTCCAGTTCTTTGCTGCAAAAATTGCTGTTTTAATATTTTAATTTAATTAATTTAAATTTAATTTCATATTTTAATATGTCAAGTGAACAAGGATTTATTTAAGTACTTATGATGTGTCAGGCACTCAGTTAAGTACTGGGGGCTACAAAGAAAGGCAAAAAAGTCCCTGCCTTCCAGGAGCCAACAATCTTAATGGGTGTTTGGGGTACACAGATCCTACCCCAAAAAATACTCGGAGACGTCTCAAGGTAAAAGTGGAAAAGTCTCTTTATTAGAATCTCACGAGAAGCGGGCAGTCCGACCACTAGAATACCCAGAGGAAGGAGGCCACCAGACAAAAGCAGAAGGGTTAATTATACTAACTAGGTGGGCAGGGTGGAGTTTGAAAGGGGTTAGAGAGGAGTTTGGGAGTGGTCAGTGCTTAAAGGGACATGCACTTTTTATATCAACTGTGCA
>CM053586.1:91023977-91050358 GCA_028646515.1 Pseudochirops corinnae
GGTTTTTGGGTGCAGCTGGCCACTTAGAACAAAGGAGGTCTCTAAACTAAGGGTTTGTTGATTAAGTGCTTGGGTGATGTATTCATGGGAAACTGTATTTAAACAGACTGCTAGCTCAGGGAAGAGACTTTAAGGCTGGGGGCAGGGGAGAGACAGAATTAATGCCTTTATGGCTGGGGGAAAGTGTGAGTTTTACAACTTAATTATACAGGCTTGTTACAAACTGATGTTACATACACAGGTACCTGAACACAAGTGAGATTTACAGACTGAGATTACAGACAAAAGCATCCCAGACCCCATCATTCCCCCTTAGAAGAGACACCAATTCATTTGGGGACAAGGAACGAAGGTCTCAGCTTCCCAAGCTGCTTCATGCTGAGAAAAGGTTGTAGAGCTGTCCCTGCCTCACATGGGTCCATCAGTCAAGAGGATGGGAGGGGGGCTGCAGCCAATGTCCAGAATTTGGCAGTCACCAGATCCAAAGGTGTTGGGTAATTACTTCAGGCAATGGTTGGTATTCAGCCTGAGCCATCATCTACAAGTGGAGGTTGCTGAGCCTAGAAGATACAAATCTAGCAAAGAGAGTAAACAAACAAGAACCTAAAGCAAGTAGGAAAATGAGCAGAAGTAGAGTGATCATGGGCTAGTATAATCCATTACTCAGACTATTTAACTGTCCTTAATATTTCTACGTGCTACATAAACTAGGTACCTCTTAAGATATTCTTCACTAACATAACTGTAGACCTTAAACAAAAGAGGTTTCTGACTTAATTCTCACAACTGAATAGCAGACATATATCCTTGTTTCACAAAGCTTGTCTATCCTCTAATTATATTCACTTTGGAAGAAAGAGATACTTCAGAAATGGAATCGTTTACATATACACTCAGTTACAAATGTTAACTTTTGCTTAGTTCATGGAATAACTACAAATTCATACTGAAACAGCAAGGACTGTTCTGCTTCACAACTCATTACATCAATTTAGCAATAATCAATTGAAAACTTTGTAAATCTTCAGAAATTGTCACACAACATCTTTTCTTACAGTAAGTGCGATCAAAGTAGCACAATGAGACACAGAGTAATAAGTTAGAGCTGTAGCAGTTCCTGTGCAGGCCTAGTCTGGATTCTTGGAGAAGCCGTCTGCATCGTCTTTTCCAGGTCCCTTGGCTCAGATATTCACTCAGGAGCAGGGATATTCACAAGCTGGAGTAATCAGTCAGGCCTGACAGGGGCTCACAGAAGCATGATTTAATACCAAAGGCACATAGAAATGGTTCAGTTTCCTAGCCATGTAAGACTAGGTTTACATAGTATCACAAGAAGTTCAGTTTTCTAGCCACACAGGGCTAGGTGCAAACATTACAATAAAGTTTCACAAACAGTTACAACATTGCATTAAAAATCCAAACTTTTGATCTTATTGCCAAACATGCTCAAGTTTTGAGTTTCCCTGATAGAGAAATTTTTGAAAGCTAATCTTATACACCTATATAGTTTTTAGAAGAATCAATCTGATCCTGTTGCTTTCCTCAAAATTTTAGAATCAAGTTACAAATCTCTCTGCTTTCTAAAAATATTTCCACACACACTCTCAACATACTTAAACCTTTCAGAAACTGATATCAACTATCTGGAGACAGGAGAGGCTTGGATAAACCCTCATTTGTCTCCAAACCTTATCTGTCTTTCATATTTCCCTCAAATCTATATCTGTCTTTCCAAATCCCTCAAAACCATCATTCAGTCCAGCCTTCCTTTACATTTGTTGTCCACAAAACAAGATGGTTCATATCTTTTACTGACTACTTGCTTTGATCATAGAAACTTGCTATAGGAGCAAAAAAAAAAGGCAGAGCCATGTAATATTCCAAATATGACAGGATAAAACATTCTTGGCTCTGTTTAAATTCAGGTAAAGTCACAGATATCCAACCGTGCAGTATTGGTACCACTTCATAGCTAGACTCAGGAATAGGTGGGAAACATTCTTTTTCAAGGGAATTTCATGGGAAAATTACCAGAGGGATCCCATCCCAACTAGAGGTTGAGATTATCCCTTTGGCTTTTACCAGATGTAGACTTCCACCGGTATTTAACAGCATAAGATCACATTCCCTCTGAGTAGCTTGTGGCATTTGATGCAGGCACTGAGCAGGCAACCATACCCAAATTCAAACTCCAAACAAAATTTAGTTATGGTCCCAAATGCTTTTTACCTCAAACAACTAGTTTCACTAATCACAGCTTAGAGCCAGTTTTTTTTTTTTTTGATTCCCTATGGCACTGAGGCCTAAGGCTTTATATACTTTAGCAAATGAGAGACCACACTTTGTCCTACACATGGGGGAAGACAGCATGCAAACAAACTTACAAATAAGATACATATTGGGTAAATTGGAGATGATCTCAGGGGGAAGGCACTAACATTAAAAAGAACTGGAAAAGACTTCTTTCAGAAAGTGAGACCTGAAGGATGCTATGTGACCTAGGATGTAGAGATGAGGAGAGTATTTTGGGGATGAGTGGGCAGCACATAAAAATGTCTGGAAACCAGAGATAGGAAGTATCTTGTGCAAGGAACAAGAAGGATGCCAGAGTCATTGGATTGAAGAGGATGAGTTAAGGAAGTGAGGTTTAAGCACATTGGAATGTTAGGAAAGAGGCCAGGTTATGAAGGCTTTTAAAAGCCAGAGAGGATATCCTATTTCATTCTGGAGGCAAGAGAACACTACTGCTATTTATTGAATAGAGGAGGGAAGATCACTTTGTAGCTGAGCAGAGAATGGACTAGGGTGGAGAGAGACTTGAGGCAGGAAGATCAACCAGAAGCTTTTGCAATAATCCATGTAGGAGGTAATGAGGCCTTGCACCAGAGTAGTGGCACTATCAGAGAGAGAAAAGGGGATATATATGAGAGGTGTTGTGAAGGTAGACTTGGCAAAGGATTGGTCATGGGGGTTAAGGAAGTAAGTAATTGAGTCTGATGTCCAGGTTTTAGAGCCTGGATGACTGGGAGTATGGTAATTCCCTCAACGGTAATAGTGAAGTTAGAAAGCAGAGTTGGGTTAGGGGGTATGGATTTAAATTCATTTTATTTTCATAATTTCTAATTCTTTTTCCAAATGGTTATAACAATTCCTAGCTCTGCCAATAATAGTACATTATCACTTAGGTCTGGTGGTATTCCTTCAACTAAGGGACCTCTGTGTGATTTTTAGATACATTGTTAATGACCAGTGTTCTAAACATGTGATGTGTAGATTTGTTTACCTCCCTATTTAAACACAAATACAATAAACTAGATATTTATACTTAAATATTCAAATAAACAAATTTATATCAAATAAAATGGTATAATGGGCAAAATAAGACACACTGGGAAAATAATATGTTTTTTAAAAAAATGTTCTCTGATGGATCCCTGGTACACTAGATATTTAATAAATCCTAAATGGAAAATTTTTCTAAGATGTCCCAGATAATGCAAAGTACATCTCAAATGAGCCAAAGGTTCATAATGCCCTACATCTCTGAATTTGTGTTCTTGAACTGTGGCTTTATTGTACTTGTATTTTTTTTTTCCAGTTTTTTAGTAGATAAAAGTAATTATCCACTTCTTTAAATCCTTCTTTACCTATGTGAAAGGCATCATCTTTTACCGTTTATGAGGCATTTATGTTTACACCACAATTCATCTTCTCTAAAACTGTTCAAATCCCATCTGAAAGTTGTGTTCCGATCAATAAAAGTTCTTTTTTTATTCTTTTTAGGCATCGAAATGTTTGTCTATAAGAGTGCCACTATATTGCATCCTTTGAAAGATGATAAGACTCTTTATCTAAATGCCTTTTCTGTCCCTTTTAACACTAAATTGTTCCCTATGATTGGAACAATATCTTAAAGGGGGAGGAAGGAAGAGAACTGGGGAAATGGATAAGTGATATTTAATATGTTCTACTATAGTTTCTTGTTAGAAGGGGGTTTTGCCTTTGCTGTTGTAAAATTTTTATCACAGAAGCTCTTTAACAAAATTTCAACTACTCCCTCTTTGTTCTACAGATTCCTCTAGGGCTTTGCTCAGGCACCAACCTGCTTATTGAATATAACACCTCTCCCTTCAAGTCCCTTCATTAGTCATTTCTCCCTCTTCAAGTATTGCTAAACCTCTTTGTTCTCTTTATTGTTACTTGTACTCCTTAACCTATATTATACTTATCTGTGTGCATTTTGTATCTCTCCAAGAGAATAAAACATTCCTTCCAGGAAGTATTTTGTTTTTATCTCCAGTGCCTCATACACAGTAGGCTCTTAATACATGTTTGCTAAATTAAACTGTGTCCAAATACAGCAGGACATATAACATTTTTCTTCTTAAATCCCACTGTCTTTTTCTTTTGTTCCTTTTTTTGCTGCTTTTTTTTTTTTCATTCTTCCTGGGAAGTTGTTTTTACTTCTAACGGTGCATATACAATTTTTCTTTAATAATAATACTAGTGGTGGCTATTATAGCATCCCATCTTATTATCACATCCTATATTTATCTTTGGATACCAAGTGCCAATTCTGATGTCCTTCATAATAATTTACATTTGTTTGTCAGCAAGTCAACAGGCATTTAAGAATTCACTACTGGTCAGACACTGCTCTTCAGAACGATCACTTTAGAATACACATTCTCTCATTTCTGTCTCAAAACAACCTTCTAATTCTACTATAGTATCCCTGTTCTATAGATTCAGTAACTAAAGCTCAGAGAGATGATGTGATTTGCCTATATCATATTCTTTAAAAGTCAGAGGAAGGCTCTGGACCAAGGTGTCCTTGATTTCCAAATTTAGCACTCCAACTTCCTCTCCACAACCTGCCTTCTCAAAGAAGGTAAGAAGGAACAACAAAAGGAGGGGCACTGGGGATTCGTACAGGTTGTGGTGTATCTTTTGTAACTTTCAAAGTAGGAGATAAATGTCTAAAGACAATTAAGATCATGGGCACCATGATATTTGTAAAATGAAGCATTATTTTCAAATCCACAACCTCTTTACAATGAGAAAGTAATAAAGATAAATCTCTTAAGAATTTTGATAAAACATTCCTCTGACAAAAATGCCAGAAGAAAGCAAAGATAAAAAAAATCTTTAAAAAGGAAAATACAACCAATTCTGTTAAAACTTTGGTACATTGGGAAATTTTGCTTTCCAAAAAGCCTTCTTCACTGTGATATGTTCAAGTTGGCCACACCCATTTCTGCTTATTCAGTCAATCAGCAAATATTTCTTAAGCATGCATTATGTGCCTTGAATTATGAAAGACAGAAGTGAAAATAACCCCTGCCCTCATAGAGCCTACATTCCCTAGGGGAGACAACTGTAAGTTGTTAAGATAACCTGAGCCCAATCACACTTTACAAAGATTAATTTTCAATTTTATTTTTTTTATTACATTAATACATATTTATGGACTACAACAAACTTTTACATAATAGTATGATGAAAAAGATGATTGTACACGAAACTGCAAATCTGCTATGCACAACTTCTATTCCTTTCAAATATGCAATAAAATTATCATGTAAATTTCTTTTTTTTCTCCTTTTTTCCTATCCTCTTCCCACCCTGCCTTCGAGATGGCTACCATTAGACACAAATAGGGATGTGTATGTATCTCTACATACACATACACTGATACACACATATATGTAAAATCGTTCTATACATACTTCTCATTATATATTTGCATATATACTTATGTATGTATATATATACACATATATGCACACATGTGTACATACACACATGCTTTCTCTAGATGCAGATAAGGTCCTTCTTCATATGTCCTTTAGAGTTAATTTGGGTATTTATAAGAGTCAAAATAACTTATTCACTCAAAATCATTCTTAAAACAATATTGCTGTTACTGTATACAGTGTTCTGGTTCTGCTTATTTCACTCTTCATTATTTTATGCAAGTCTTTCCATGTTTTTCTAACATCATTAAGCTCATCATTTCTTATAGCACAATAGTATTCCATCACAATCATATTCCACAACTTGTTCAGCTATTCCCCAATTGATGGGTATCTGCAATTTCCAATTCTTTTGTCACTACAAAGAGAGATTCTCTCAAAAGTTCTTTCCTTTTTCCCTAACATCTTTGGAAATAGATCTAGTAGCAGTATTACTAGGTCAAAGGGCATATAAGTAGTTTAATAACTCTTTGGGCATAATTTCAGATTGCTCTCCAAAATGGTTGGATCAGTTCACAATTCTACCAACAAGGAATTCATGTCCCAGTTTTTCTATATCCCCTCCAACATTTGTCACTTTACTCTTCTATCGTTTTAATGAACCTGGTAGGTATAGAATGATATCTCAGGATTGTTTTAATTGGCACTTCTCTAATCGATAATGATTTAGAGCATTTTTTCATATGACTACTCTTTTGATTTTTTCATTGGAAAGCTGTCTGATCAAATGCCTGACTATTTATCAAGTGGAGAGTGACTTGTAGTCTTATAGATTTGACAAAGTTCTTTATATATTTTAGATATGAGACCTTTATCTGATAAATTATCTAGAAATTCCCCCCCCCAATATTATGCTTTCCTTCTGACCTAATCTACATTTGTTTTATTTGTACAACCCCTTTTAAATTTAATGTAACAGAAATTATCCATTTTATACCTAACTTTGTTTTCTATCTCTTAATTTTTATAAATTGTTCACCTACCCATAAGTCTAATAAATATATGTTCCACATTCTTCTAATTTTCTTATAATATCTCTATGTATCTAGATCATGTATACATTTTGGTAGATGGCATAAGATATTGGACTCAGTTTTTCCCATACTGCTTTCTAGTTTTTCCAACAAATTTCATCAAGTAATGAATTCTTTTCTCAAAATATTAAGTCTTTGCACTTGTCAAAGACAAGGCTTTTGTGTTTATTGGATGCTGTAAATTTTATGTCTACTCTATTCCATTGATCTACTTCTCTATTTCTTAGTCACCACCAGATAGTTTTGATAATTATTGCCTTACAATATAGTTTAAGATCTGATACTAGTAAAAACTTCTTCCTTGACATTTTCATTCTTTCTTGTGATATTCTTGATTTTTTGTTCTTCCAAATGCTCTTCCAAATTATTATTATTTTTTCTAATTCAGTAAAATAAATTTTTTGTAGTTTAATTGGGATGGTGTTGAATATATAAATTAACTTAGTTTTGTAAAATTATTATTTTTATTATATTGTTCCTGCCTACCCATGAACAATGAACATTTCTCTAATTACTTAAATCTGATTTTATTTGCATAAAAAGCATTTTTATAATTTTGTTTATATAGCTCCTGGATTTGTTTTGGCAGGTCTTCTCCCAGGTTTTTTATACTGTTTAGTGTTACTTTAAATGTGCTGTCTTTTACTATCTCTTCCTTTTATCTTTTTGCAAGGCAGTTGGGATTTAGTGATTGCCCAGGCTAATAAGGATCAATTGTCTGAGATCAGATTTAAGTTCAGGTCTTCCTGACTCCAGGGCTGGTACTCTATCCATGGAGCTACCTAGCTGCCCCTTTACTATCTCTTTTTCCAGAGTTTTGTTTGTGATATTTAGGAATGCTAATGATTTATGTGGATTTACTTTATTTCCTTCTATTCTGCCAAAATTACTGTTTCAGTGAACTTTTTAGTTGAGTCTTTGAGATTTTCCAAGTATATCATCATACTGTCTGCAAAAAGAGATAGTTTTATTATCTCATTCCTTATTATGATTCCATTTCTTTTTCTTCTCTTATTGCTACTGCTAGGATTTGCTATATAGTGTTGAATAATATTGATGACAGTGGGCATCCTTGTTTTATTTCTGAGCTTACTGGGAAGAGTTGTAGTTTATTCCTTTTACAAATAATGTTTGCTCATGGTTTTAGTTAAATGCTTTTTTAAAAATCAATTTGAGGAAAAATCCCTTTATACCAATATTTTCAAATGTTTTTTAATAGAAATAAATATTGAACTTTATCGAAAGCCTTTTCTGTATCTATTGATATAATTATATGATTTTAAAAAACTTTTATTATTGATGTGCGAAAGGATGAGGGATTTATATTTGAAGTATTTAGGACTTTTTTGAGGTATTTATGACTAAGTCAGCAAACACAATAAATTGGGAAGTGAGGTGCTAAGTGGGGGTCTAGAGAGAAGATATATGTAGGTACAGATGTTTGCTTCTTTCTCTGAGTTGGTCAAGGCTGGTTTCAAGGCAGTTGCAGGTATCTCTGAGTTCAGCTAACATTTACTTTGCAAAGGATCACTGGTATCTCAAGCAGCCCTGGGCATCAGAAATCCTCCTTCTTGGCTTTTTGTTGTGCTAGTCCATTATCTGGTTCCTCTGTGAAAAAGGGAAGTTCTAGTATATTTAATTGCTCAGTACAAGTATTATAGAGCCGATGTTCACAAGGTGTATACAAAAGAGAGGCAAGATGATTTTATGGGGAAACAAAGCAGGGGGAACCTGAAAAAACCTTGAGTAGAAGATGGTGCTTGAACTGAGTCTTGAGGGAGAGCGTTACAAGTATGGGGAAGAACTTTGGCAAGGACACAGAAGCATTGCTGTCACCCCCGGGACTGCAACAAATTACTTTGTCTTTCTTTTCTCTTTCCACCTCAGACTGTGACCAAGGGCATGATTTTTTTAATGGTCAGAATGAGAAGTGTAAGCTATGACTTTGGAAAAATGAATGACTTTCAACTGACTGAACAAATATTTATCAAACATTTGCTATGTGCAGCAAGTCATTAGAATGGAATTCAGAGAAGAGAGTTGAGTAAGATACAGTCAAAGAGCTTGATACTAAGATGATTGAAGTGCTGTTCACTTATGTATGAGGATCAAACTCATGACCCTGACTTCAGTAGTATTCTGCTCTAATTAAATTACTTTATTGGTCATAGACTGACACTGTACCTAAAATGTCCTCATTGTATAATTTCACCTTGCTTCAGATAGCAAAGTGTCTGATCTCCTTCCCCATGCTCATTTTTGGGAGACATTAGGGCTGGCCATTCAGGAAAACATATTTGATTAAAGAGAATAATGCTCTTATTGAGCTGGCTTGTTGATGACCTGTGGTTGGCTTCATGGGCATTTCCAACTTTTCCCACCATTTACTTGCTTGTAAATAATGGGGAAAAGCTAAGAGTGATTTGCCAGTCACTGAAAAATTATCCTTTGGGAAGGAAAACACCTGCCCTTATAAAGTCAATACTATTGGCTCTCCTGTAACCCTGGATGGGAGCTGAGATGGCTGCCTGGTGTGTCTTTTGCTTTTCGGGACACTCTAGGAGTACTAACAATGACTTTCCCTTCTGGGTAAACTTCTGGTTTCTGAGGTAATTGAGTCATAAACAAGATAACCTTGAGAAGAGAGTCACCCTTGATTCTAACTGTTCCTCAGATCAAAAGCTTCAAGTCTCCTACCAAGGGAAGAATTCTCAGGCTCCCTCTGTAATCTCTGCTGTTCTTAGGGAGAATTGTGTGTGATCGGGGCAGATGGGAGGAGACCTTATCTTAGGAAATAAGCAGCCCATCATCAAAGGACAGCACAACTCTGACTGATCATGCTAGCAGAAAGTGGTGGATAAACCACCTCAGTGGAGGGTCTATCCAAATCTGCCAAAGGCAGTTCAGTACTTTGATAGAATGGCTCACATCATTGCAGGTGCTTGGTGGGAAAAGATTATTTATCCATGGACTACAATTGCTAATGGAAGAATTAGTGTAAGGCATGGATAATCTAGGAGAGAGTATATTGTGTGTGTGTGTGTGTGTGTGTGTGTGTGTGTGTGATCAATCTTAAAACTACTGGGATTTATCAAATGTAGAATATGTGATTTCTGTTGATTTTTCTTTGATGAAATTACATTTTGCTACTGTGACTTGTAGGCTTCTAAGTTAGAAAGTGGGTTCCAGCATAGTGTGCTGTCTAGTGGACAAACAGTCTTAAGTTTTGATATGGGGGCTTGGGCCAAAGGCTGCATAATATGCCTATGAGGTAACTATATACTATTACTGCTGTTGGCGTTTCTAATGCAAGTTTTCAATAATACAAGTGATAACAGAGTTCAAATATTAACCTAGCACGTGGGTAAAAGCGGAAGGCATAAGGAAGTGAAAATAAATACCATTCTGTATCTGGGAATGTGAGAAAATGTTTTTCAAGTGGCAACCAAAATCATTGATTCTATCTTTGATTTCATATTAGTAACTGTTTAGAGATAGCTTATCTTTTTTGGTATCTGGATAAGTTTAGAGCCCTCTTTCTATAAGCTGCTTTCTACAACCTGAGTTTAGAGTGGTGGTTTTAGGAAAACTGTGAGTACTCTTTCTTTACTTTTCTGACATCAGACAATGATGGTGCTCAATCCATTTTGAAAGTGCTAAGAAAGACTAAGACTGTAGGAACCGAACCTATGATTTCATTGGTATAGAAAACTTCCAGAGGGAAGCAACTCCCTCACCCAGCGCAGGTTATTTATTTCCTTCTCTGCAACTTAATAGTCCTAGTTGCCCAGAGGACTGAGAAGATAAGTGATTTGCCAAAATAGGTAATTATTGAATCTTGGGCTCTGAAGCCTGCCTTCTATCTACTACAATGGTATAGCAACTCTCATACTTGCTAAGATGAGTTACTGCAGAGTAAGAATCTTTTGCTGTTGGTCAGTCATTTCAGTCATGTCCAACTCTTCATGACTCTATTTGAGGTCTTCTTGGCAAAGATAATGGGATGGTTTGCCATTTCCTTTTCTAACTCATTTTTACAGATGAGGGAACTGAGGCAGGCAGAGGTTAAGTGACTTGCCCTGGCTTACATAGCTAGAAAGTGTCTAAGGTCAGATTTTACCTCATGAAAACGAGTCTTTCTGTTTCCAGGCCCACCACTCTAACCATTGCTCCACCTGGTTTTCCTCAAATCCTTAGTATTTTTTGAAAAATGTTTTTATTCTACAGATCTTTGTCTTTGTCTATTTGGTGTTAGTCCTCCAAGCAAAATACCTTATAGAAGACTGGAATTTCTTGATCTTCATGACTAATCTTGTGTATGTATGATCATTTTGACGGACTTTTCACCATCCTGTGAATTGTATTTATAGCACTTTAAATATGTAAGTTATTCAGTGATTCACAGACTTTCTGTGACTTTAAGTATTTTATAAAGCCCACTATGTGCTAGGCACTCTATAATAAATGTAGTAGGCAGACACAATACTTGGTTTGGAAAAAGACTGATCAATGCATGTGCTCAAATATTTGGATAGACAAGTAGGATCATATAACTGAGAGAGTACTAGGCTTGGAAACAGAACGTCTGAACCCTCTACTTACTGACTGTGTAATTTTGGGGTTTTGTTTGTTTGTTTGTTTGTTTGGCTGTGTAACTGAGCAAATTGCTTGTCCTCTCTTAACCTGTTTCCCGGCATGTGCAATAAGGGAGTTGAAGTAGGTGATCTCTCTAAGGGTTCTTGCAGCTCTAAAATTCTATGCCTCATGCCTCATTATTAAACTGGATGAGATGATTTTCCAAGGCCTTTTCCTGTTCTATGTTTCTGCA
This sequence comes from Pseudochirops corinnae, assembly GCA_028646515.1. Lineage (NCBI taxonomy): Eukaryota > Metazoa > Chordata > Mammalia > Diprotodontia > Pseudocheiridae > Pseudochirops > Pseudochirops corinnae. The sequence continues at coordinate 91,035,596 of CM053586.1, forward strand.
GATTTTAATAACCTTTAATGCAATAGTTTGTGCATTCAACTAGTTATTATATTTACTATTAAATTTTAACCAAGGCTTAGAAAATATATTTCATGCTTGCATTTTAGGCTCGAGAAACCACAAACATGTAACTATTAGCAGAGTTCCTTTTGATTCCCTTACTCACCATTTCCCCCTGCCACTTCCTTTATCTCCATTGGTGGTTCTATTATCTGCCTTGCTTTCCTTAGACTCATGACATCTGAGTCATCTTCAAGACAAATTTATCTTTTTTTTTCTTACCACCATAGCTAGTCCAGTACAAAGTCTTGCTACTTTAAAAATAGCTTTTTTTCATGGACCCATTCCCTACCAAAGATCTGGTCTCAATATCAAATCATATTTACCTTTAATTCATAGCCACTTGATTATTAATCTTCCAGCTCTAATTCCTGCACTTTACTTACCTATTAGTAAAATTTAACCTTTCCAGATAATCTTCATCAACTTGATTCCCTAATTACTCAATATCATTTAAGGATCCCTAGCCTTGTTTGGTTTTGTTTCCTCTTTCCCATTGTTCATTTCATCAGTTACAATCCTTCTTTACACCTTGACTAATGTCTAACATGAAAGTATTTGCAGATCCTATACTTGATTGCAAGCCGCCATGGGGGGGAAGGATGGGGAAGGGGGAAGAAAATTTGAAACTCAAGGGATTGTGGAACTGAATCTTGTAAGCTAAAAATAAACAAACAAATTAATAAATAATTAAAAAATAAAGATCCCTAGCCATGGTTTCACTAAGCCAGATTTTTGAATGGGTTGAAATAGTTCTGAGTGTAACTGCTCTTTGTCAGTGTGCAAGTAAAGGTAACATTGTAACAAATAAAGGTAAACAGGGTTAGCCTTAGGCTAAATTTTTAAGTAGGCGCTCACCTTTCAGAATTACTTTTTGGATTACTTTTCCTGTTCCTTTAGTGACTCATGTAATTTAATTTTTTAAAAACTGTTTTTCCTGCTACTTTTTGTTTCCTTACTTCAGGTAACTTCCTAATAACTGTCTCCCTCCTCTATTTTCCCTTTAAAAAACAAAACAAAAGGCAGTTAAGAAACATTTCCTTGTATAATGGTTATAATGACCATACAAGTTACTTTTCATTTTTCTAGATAATAGTTGAAAGTAAGTTGGCTTTAACTTGATTAGTTTGGAACCAAACTTTATATTTGGTCGGTGGTTTACTTTCTGGTTCTTAAGGGTCTTTGCAGCTCTAAGTCTAGGAATCTCATGTCATGAGTTTTGTGGTAAAATTTTGTTTTGGTTCATCTTCTTATATTTCAGGTTGTACTTTAGACATATTCTGGCTATAGTTGTTGTTGAGTTGTTTCAATCCTTTTTGTGATCCCGTTTTGGTGTTTTCTTGAAAGAAACTGAAGCGGTTTGCCATTTCTTTCTCTAGTTCATTTTACATATAAGGAATTGAGGCAAACTGGGTTAAGTAACTTTCCCAGGGTCACATAGCTAGTAAGTGTCTGAGGTCAGATTTGAACTCATGAACATGAGTGAGTGTTACTGATTACAAGCCCAGTGCTCTGTCTACCACATCATGTAGGTGACCATGGCCAGATCACCTAATATCTCTCTCCAGACAAGTCTGACTAGTAAATTACAGATGAAATGTCCAAAGCCGTTAATGCAATGACAGGTACCAGGCAAAAATAAGTTATCTTAAAGCATTTTTTTCTTATAGTTCTGGTAGCCTTCTTGCATTTTATCTTTTTAAAATTATTTTTGTAATCCTTTGACATAACACTTTGCATTAAACATTGAAATAACTCTTTCTACACAATACATTCCCTTGAACAAGTTGGGCAAAACTACTTAATGGTGTGATTTTTGACTGGAACTTCACGTAGTTAATTCCTTTTGTTTAGACTTTAGTGTCAAAGAATTGTTACCTAGTGCTAATAATACAATAATTCCTTTTACTAAGTCACAACAAATGGTTAGCCAACCAATGCTTAAAAGATACTCTGTCAACCTTTCTCAAATTTCTTTCAGTGTTGAGATAATGTATTTTTGTATTTTACACCCCACAATTATGATGGAAAGTAGAAACAGAAGGGAGAGAATTCATGTAAGATACAAGGACAAATTTAGGTGCCATCAAAGTCCCTGTTTGTTCAGGTTCTTGTGGCTTCTCAATTCTATGCCCATCCCGTAGCCTAGTTTGGAATATAAGCCCTATGAAGACACTGAGCTTTCTGTTTTCTCCAATCTCTATATTTCGGCATCTATTTTATGGTCTACCAGGTTATATATACTCAATATGCATTGCTTCATCATAATGGTGAATTTGAGATAAATGTCCTTTCTACCATTGCCTCTCTGGGAATTTTCACTCCTGATTTATGTTTGACAGAGTGAAACAAATGAACTTGATTCTCCAAAGCAAAGACTGCTTATCTGTGAGTTCAACTGGTGAATAAAGACAATTGACCAAATTTCCTATGATTGGATTCAGTCTGTAGACAATATTGATAGTAGACCTATTATAATTTTAACTTGGATTTTTTTTAACCTCATAATCTCATTTCCCAGTGTAGAGAGTCCGCATTTGGGATGTTGGTGCCTCTAAGGAAGTCCTGGATTATCATTTGGGGTTTATGGTTACAAACTAAAGTTCTTTTGGCAGGATGCTAAAAATAGGCTGGCTTTATGTCAGAAGTGACATGCTTTTGCGTTTGTAAGTACCCTTCTCACATGTTTGCTATATTGTTCCATATTTCCAGTTCACATAAAACTTTGCAGACTTTTCTAGAAGATACAGAGGGAAGTGTTTTTTTTTTTTCTGTTTCCACATGTATTTATATGGGTAGGTAGGTTGCATAGTAGATACAGTGCCAAGCCTGGAGTCAAGAAGGCCTAGTTTCAGATCCAGGCTCAGACACTTACTAGCTTTGTGACCCTGGGCAAGTCACTTAACACTGTTTGTCTCAGTTTCCTCCTCTGTAAAATGAGCTGGAGAAAGAAATGGCAAAGTATTCCAGTATCTTTGTCAGGAAAACCCCAAATGTGAGCACAAAGAATTGTACAAGACTGAAATGACTGTACAACAAGAACATGTATTTATATCAGAATTAATAGACTACACATACACACAGTATTGGGAATTACTAGACCTGGGTGTTGCTATTATTTCTTCCTTCATCTCTGTGCATGGCTAAATAATTTCGTTTTCCTTAGGCCCCAGATTTTCTCATCTACATAATGAGTTGGTAAGATTAAACAATCATAGATCTGGAGCTGGAAGGGAACCTCATTTTGCAGAGGCAGAGACTTGAAGCTCAGGGCTTTACCCCAGGTCAAAATCCAGGTTCTCTAATTGCAGAGTCAATATTCTTTCCATTGTGGCACTATTGTCTAAGATCCATTGTAACTCTTGAGGTTCTAGGACTTTGTGATTTCGCCATTTACTGTATTTTACATTGATACAAAGAGACAATTGGTTCAAATATCATAATCAAACAAGCAGAAATCAACTAAAGAGTTTATATTTTTCACATGTACTTGTATATCAATTTGCATAATGTTCATGTGCATGTATAGCTTATGTAAGCTTCTTTAGGGCAAGGAGTGGGTCTTATTTATTTTTGCATCTGCCATAACTAGCACATTGGTTGTTGTTCAGTTGTTTCAGTCGTATTTGAAGCTTTGTGACACCTTTGGGGTTTTCTTGACAGTGATACTGGCATGGTTTGCCATTTCCTTTTCCAGCTCATTTGACAGATGAGGAAACCAAAGCAAACAGGGTTAAGTGACTTACCCAGGGTCACTTAGCTCCTAAGTGTCTGTGGTCAGATTTGAACTCAGGAAGATAAGTCTTCCTGACTCTACGCCAGGTACTCTATCTAGTGTACCATCTGGCTGCCCTATTTTATTACAAGACTAATTTGGGATCAGGAAGTATGATGACAGGTAGGAGAATGAGTAGAGTCACGTTAAAAACAAACAAATCAGAAACTTAACTTCCTGAAGCATTGATTTAGAAGAAGCATAGGAAGAGAGATCCTTTTCTATGGTCACCAGATAGCTGAAGGTCATAGACTAGGCTATGGTGGGAAATGATAACAAATAGGGTGGCTCTGGTTTATTGAGAACATTTAAGGTAACCATCATACTGTCCTTTCTAAAATCCCAGCCTTGCTCTTATGTTCTGTTTTCTTATGCCCAAACCTAGCAGCATAGTCCAGAACACTACAAAGTGCAGATACTCTTTTGACCTACTGTTTGAACTCATCTAATACATTCCCTTTAATCCTAGGAAAATATAATAATAATAGCTGCATTTAAATAACACTGTGTGTTAAACATTTTATAATTATTATGTCCTGAGAGGAGGTAAGTACTGTTATTATCATCATTTTATGGATGGAGAAACCGAGGTAAACAAAGGTAAAGTAACTTGCCCAGGATCATATAGCCAGTAAATGTCTAAGGCTGGATTTGAATTCTTGTCTTCCTGACTCCAAACCTGGCATCCTATCCACTGTACATGTCAGGCACTTGCAAAATGTTTGTTGAATGAATAAATAAGTAAGGTGGTATGGATGCTTTATTGAAATAGAATAATGTAGCATGGTGCAATAATGAAAATGAAACAATATATATGCAGCTGTTCAGAACATCTGGTGGTAAGCTAGTAGGAAGGCAGATAAAATTTTCTCTTATTAACCTTGTTCTCTAGCTTGTTAGAAAATATGAGTATGAAATTCTGTGATCCTAGAATTTGAAGCTGTCAATTTCCATATTAAAAGTGACTTACAGGCCTGTATCACTCTCAGTGTTTAGGACTCAGTAGTGGGGAATCTGTGGCCTGGAACATGTGCAGCCCTTTGATGGAATCTTCAGAAGTTTAGATTCAGTCAAAGGGTCACACTTGAAGGACCTAGAGGGCCACATGTGGTCTTGAGGTCACAGGCTCCCCACCCCTGGTTAGGTCTTTAGTCATTCTGTCTGTGTAGAATCTTTTGTTTCAGAAATGCTGATATTACCATAAAAGTCAAGGAAAATCCATTCTTAATGGAATTTAAAATATAATTTTTATCTTGTTTGGGGGACTAAAGATTGAATTCTGCTTTTCCAGATAAATGTCTCTGAATATAAAAAACCTACATTTAGAAGAACTGGATTGGTAATGAGTAGCTTTTAATTCTTTGCATATAGATTATATGTGTCAAAATTTAATCCTTGGATAGTTTCCTTTTGTTACTACACACTAAGAACATTTGCAAGTGGTCAAAATGCTTTTGAATCTTTTAGCATGTTATTATTTTAATTAGCTAATACTTGATTCAGATAGGTCATGCCATCAACATTTAAAGATGAAAATTAGGATGACAAATAGATGAAAAATGGAACAGATTTGTCAGCATTTTTATAATAACTATCAATGACGGTTGAGACTCCATATTTGGACTCTTAACTGTTATGCTATTTATATAAGTAACTACACAACTAAACAAAACAAAGGGGAAGAACAATTATACCAGATATAAGTATTCACAGAAGAGAATTGTACTTCAAAGCTTTGAAGGCACTGAGCCATTGATTCTTAAGACATATAAGGGAGAGTAGGATACCAGATATTTGGGGAAAAAACTTATGCCTGTTATTACCACCAAAAAAATTCAGTAAAGATCCTAACTAATGACCCAGATACCTTCTTTCTCATCCCTTCATGAGAATAATTAATGCATGTGATCAAACTTATCTTTGATGGTAGTGTGATAATGGAACAGATAGGTTTTTGCAAAATATTCTATTGCATAGTATACCAGAAATCATACTCAAGTGTCCTGAGAGTACAGCAAATACAAGATCCCACTGGGTTTATTTATTGATTTCTTTTTAAAAAAGGAATTTGAAGTACTGAAGCAAATTGTAGACTTAAAGGCTTTCTCCTCTAAGAGGAATGCAGGTTAAAATCTTACAAGATTTCTCATTGTATTTAACAAAAGAGCATGGCTCAGAGATCCACCAAATAGCATCGTCAAGCAAGATACAAAGCAGGAAGATGTAAGTATTTACAATTACCAAAGTATTTGATACTATAATGGTAGATTTCTATTACAAAGTCCAAATGGAAGACCCATTCCTTATTGATGAGGAGTTATTAACCTAGAATCTGTGAATTTGTTTTTTTTTTTTTTATTGATAAGTATTTTGATAAATTGGTTTCCTTCCTTATGCTCTGGATTTTATTTTATGTATTAAAAATATTCCATTATTATAAGAAGAGACTCATGGGATCAAACTGTTAAAAATGTCCATGGTACAAGAAAGTTTGAGGAATTCCTTCTATAGATAGTGCATTATATTCCTCCATGGGTAACTGTTTATGGATGACATTGTGCCAATTGCATTAAGAGCAAGAATATTGCAAATCTTCTTTAATGAGACCTAGAACCACAACCATAAGAGTTGGGTCTAACAAACTCCAGAGGGAAAATGAAAGAAATATCTATTGCCTAAACTCTGATTTTTATATTGAATGGCCAACCCAATGGGGTCCATTAATAAATGTGTAACTGCATATGGACAGTGAGTTAGGCCAAAAATTTAATAATCAGACCATGATCTATTTTAGGCATTTGTGGAGTACTTTCCATTATTCCAAGCAGCTTGCAGAAGCAAAATTAATATCTTCTTAACATCAGTAATCTAATAGTCATACTATATGACTATGAATCATGGAATACAGCATGATTCAATACACCAAGTATTCAAAGATTGCATCAAAGATTCAAAGTTATAGGTGACTCAGGGGGCAATGGAATGATATAAAGTAGTGGGCTGCAGCATCAGCAGTGGAAATATGACATGATGTTACAATCCAGGATTTGTGTTATTGAAAACGGAGATGGATCGGTCATATAACAAGGGCAAGGGATAACAGTTGATGGACAGTTCTGTGACATAATGCTTCCCATGAAATCTTACAGGACCTTGAAAAACTGCCTTCAGGACTCTGGCCCCTCTGTTTTTGAGAGGACACTGTAAGAGTTGTACAAGATGAATTATGGTAGTACTGTGAAATACCCTCAATGAGGAAATACATTTTGCTGAGACTACAGAGGCAGTGGAGCAGTATCTCGCAATAGCTGTTGGATTCTTCCACTAAACATGACTGGTTTATAAAGTGCATAATATTCAAACATTAGTAATTACTGAGAGTAATTGTTTGCTCCTCTACTAGTTTCTTTATGAGGTTGCAAATGAAGTCATAGTTTGGAACAAAAATTCTTTTCAGTTCTTTGCAAATAGTAGTCTCTTAATAAGAGTTTGTGGCCTTGGCACTGTCTCTTGCTGACTTACATTGTCCCTAGGCCTTACTTTGTCAAGAATTCACTTAGGGAACATTTGCATTTTCCCAGAAGTTACTCAGTTTCTGACTTAGGATTTATGAACAGGCAGAGGTAAGTCTTAAGCTTTCAGCCTTGCCCTGGATCACCCTTGGTCTTAGGGTTTCCTGGGAACTGGTCCACTTTTGGATTCTTTCTTCTTTAGTTAATACAATAAAAAGATAAACAGAAGACTAAGTTTTTATTCCTGAGTTCAATTGCTCTACATAGCTTCACAGTTTGTAGACAATTCCATGAGCTCTGTGTGCATTCAAGGGTGATGAGGCTATCATTGAGTAAGCATCTCTAGTCTTTTGGGGATTTCTCAGCAGCAAATCTGCTCTGTACTTGTTTGTTCTGTATTGGAATGTGTCTGTGACCTAATTTCTAGATCTGAGATTTTGTTTGGAATTGTCCATTCTATCTTCCCTTCCCAGTTAACTGCTCCCTTCCTCTAGCCTTGATTACGGAGGAATAGGAAGGAAGAAAGGATGAGGAAGAATGAACAGAAGTTATTGAGATAAACTTAAAATCCCATGGACTGAGATCTTTTCCAGAACTTTTTCAATAAAGATCTCCTTGTTCCTTGTACTTTTCCACAACAAAACATTAACCTGAAAATTAATTTAGTTTGAGAGGATATATACTTTCATAGTAAATATGACATGGTACTAAACCAGAGTGATTGCATATTAAAATATTCATTACTTGGAATTTTTTTGACATCTGACTTTTTGGAGAAAGAGGCCTATTATAATGACTGTTACTCATCAAAAGATGGGAGGTAGCGAGTCTTTTACAGGAGAAATTAGATTCTGGTCATGAATGTTCCCCAAAACAGATTTTTAAAAATTTAATTTTTTTAGTGAACAAAAATCAATTTTCCTCCCTCCCACTTCCCCCTCTCATAAGAAAAAAACAAACAAACAACCTTCTAATAAATATATATAGTCAAAAACAATAAATTCCCACATTGATCATGATCCAGAAATATTCCTCCATCTGTGCTCTGAGTTTAACATTTCTTTTAGGACCACATTTTTCATCATGGATCTTCTGAAAACTACCTATTCATATACTTTGACCATATATCAAATAGAAATGACTTTCTTTTAAATTTGAATTCATCCCTTATATATCTTGAAAATGAGATCCTTATCAAAGAAACTTGTTACAAATATTTTTTCCAGTTATCTGTTTCCTTCATAATTCTAACTTCATTGGTTTTATTTTTGTAAAATCTTTTAATTTATCTGTGATCCTATGCCCCTTTTTTGATCATGAACTCTTTCCTTCTAGATCTGAAAGGTAACCTCTTCTTTGTTCCTAATTCATTGAGGATTTCACTCTGTATCTAATTCATATGCTCATTTGGAGCTTGGTGTGAAATGTTGGCCTATGTCTGGTTTTTGTCAGATTGCTTTCCAGTTTTCCCTGCAGTTTTTGTTGAACAGTGAGTTCTTAGCACAATAACTAGGGCCTTTGCATGTATCAAACAGGAGGCTTCTATGTTCATTTGTCCAGTTCTTTAGTGAAGCTGTTGACAAAGCCATGCCTTTGAGGAGACAATGGATAGATGTGGGCTACGGGGATTATAGAGTTAGGTGTATATTCTAAATTTAGGAGTGGATCTGTATTGTAGTCATTAATTGTGTCAGCCTTGAAGAAATATCCCTATGATCCAGCAATGATTGATGTGTTCTTTTAAGGTGGCTGAAGGCATAGATGGGCATGTGCTTATTATTACACTTATAGAATCACAAAGGCAGGAGGTGGTTGCTAACACAGTGGATGAAAGGGTCAATATCCAAAAATATCCTTATAGGCTTTAATGTAGGGCCAAGCTTAATAAGTTGACATTTAATAGGGATAAATGTAAAGTTTTGTATTTGGATTCAACAAATTAACTTTCTGTGTTCAAAATGGAGAATTATATGTCCAAGTAGCAGTTCATTTGAAAAAGATCTTGGGGTTTTAGTGGATTAACTACTCAATAAAGGTCAATAACGTGAAGACAGAAAGTTAATGCAATCCTAGGCTACATTAAAGGAGGCATAGTTTTCAGGACAAGAGAGAGGATAGTCTTGTTGTAATTTGCCAGAGCAATCAACCAACTAGCCCTTCCCCCCCAATTCCAGGCACCCCATTAGGCAGTGAAGACAAAAATGAAATAGTTCCTGCCTTCATGTAACTTACATTCTTTCATAGAACACAGTAGATCTATAGAAGCACAATTTTCATAAAATAAATTCAAGGTAACTTAAGTACTAGCTGCTGGGAGGACCAGGAAAGGTATGTTGGAACTTGTATCTGAGCTGAAATTTGAAGAAAATTATGGATTCAAAAAGGTGTAGGGGTAAAGAGGATATGCATTTCAGGTATGGAGAACAGTCTTGAGCATAGATTCTGAGATGAGACAGTTGGAGAGAGAGCAAGAAGGACAGTTTGGCCAGAATGTACAGGGGATAAAGGTTGAATGGAGTCACATTATGAAGAACTTTCAGTGCCAAACAGAGACCTTTTCATTTAATTCTGGAGGTAATAACCTCTGGCATTTATTAAGTGGAGGAATGCCATGGTCAGACCCTGGGCTTTAGGAATATCTCTTTGGTAGCCTAGTGGAGGGTGGATTAGAGAAGTTAGACCACAATTGGAGAATTGCATTCATTTCTATGCTCCACAGTTTGAAAAGGGTACTGATGAACTTGAGAATGCATAAAACACTGGCCAATGGGATCATCAAGGGCTTTATTAAAGATCCTCTATAGGAGGATCAGCTAAAGGACCAGGACGTATTTAGATTGAAAAAGAGAAGAGTTGAGAATATGATGACTATTTGAATTTTTAAGGATCTTCACTTAGAAAAGCAGTTATACTTACTCTTTTTGGATGGAGGCAGAACTAGGAGAAATAGGTGGCACTCATACCAGCTTTGATGAAAGGAAAACCTTAATGATTATAACTATTGGGAAGTGGAATGGAGTCTCTCAGAATGAGGTTCTTCAGGTTAGTGGGTGGTCTAAATGGCCTTGAAATGCTGTGATTCCATGTGTGATTCTGAAAGTATTTCATGTGTTAATATTTCACATAATACATTTGATATTTTAAAAAGTATATTATTAATATTCCTATTCTAGGGGCAGCTAGTAAATAGAGTACCAGACTGGTGTCAGGAATACATCTTCCTGAGTTCAAATCCATCCTCAGACACTAGCTGTATGATCCTAGGCAAGTCACTAAATTCTGTCTCAGTTTCTTCATCTGAAAATAAGCTGAAGAAGGAAATGGCAAACTACTCCAGTATCTTTGCCAAGAAAACCCCAGTAGTGATGAGGTGCTGGCTGTGGGAGCCCCCTTGATCTCTCCTGGAATCTTCCCACATAAGGCATTTGCCTGAGGCCATGGGCCTTAAGTTGTGGCTCTGCCCTCCTTTAGCTCTCCTTTGTCCAGCAATTTCCCACCCTTGATCCTCCTGTTCCACCCTTGAACTGGCCTAGCCCACCATTGTCTATCAGCTCCAGGTAACCTCCAGCAACTTCCCACCCTTAATACTTATTACTGGAGTCTGACCTCATCTGACTCCTGCTGGAGACCCTCCCCAGGTTCCTCCTCCAGACCAACCCTAGATTCCTTTCATGACCTTTCTGTATGTAGGACCCCTTATTCCCTCCATGTGGTGTGAGTGCTATAGAATGGTCTAGCACAGACTTACTCTGGCCTGCTTGCCCAATGCAAGTGTCACAGATACCGAGGCTCCATAAGTATCTACCCAATATGGTGAACTTTCAATAAACTTTGCTTTTCTTTGGCTGAGAGAAGACTTGAGTTGAATTCACTCGGCAGGCCCTGGGGTGTTGGCATTTTGGGGTCTTGAGCACCCCTAACCCTAGACCACTGCATTTTATGGGTGACCACATGAGTAGGGTCCAGACATGATTGAAATGATTCAGCAACAGCAATTCTGAAAAGAGACAACAAAAGTACTTTGTTGATGATTACTTTTAAAACTACTTGAGGGTTATGAGTGAATCTTAAATTTTCCAATCTCTCTCCTTAGTATCTTATTTTTGTTGGAGAAATCAAACGACTGGCCTAAAATTACACAACTAATTTTTTCATGTACCAAAAGTAAGAGTATTTTAAATTCTATCTATTTGTAATGTTTTCCTTGATGCTCTAAAAATATTGTAAGCAATTTAAACTTAGGAAATAGTAATTAAAAGCAGTCTCCCCCCCCCCTCCTTTTCTGGCAGTCAGGTGATAGTAGAAAATGTTAATGCAGTCATACCTTATTAATTTTGCTCAATTATCAAACATTTATTTTTTCTCCTCTCATGTCTTCCCTCACTAAAAAAAATAAACTTCTGTAACAAATATGTGTAGTCTAGCAAAAAACTTTTCCATATTGATCATTTCTAAAAAATGTAAGTCATATTCTGTATATTTAGTGATAACCTCATTGTCAGGAATGGGGTCCTGTTTTTCAAACCATTCCTACATTTTTCTGAAACAATCCCTTTTGTATGTCTTACAAGACAATAGAATTCCACCACATTCATAAATATAGCCTAATTTATTCAGCCATTACCCTACTGATGGGCACTCCCCCTCATTTTTAGTTCTTTACCAATATAAAAAGAACTGCTATAAATATTTTTGTACAGAAAAGACTTTTTTTCTTTGCAATAGCTTTTCATATGTCCTTGACTAGCAAGTAATAACCTCCTGTAATTAATATGATCCTCTTTTTTTAAACTTTCTTATTTACTTTGAGCAATGCAAAATTCACCAGAATTGCCATCTTTCCTTCCAAACTTCTGAAACATTTATCTGCTGAAAATGTGCTCGAATGAAGTTTTCATATCAGGAGATCACAGAACTGGGGTTTTTTTGTTTTTTGTTTCTGCTTTTTAGGTGAACACCAAAGATTAGCTAGTGTCAAACCCTTCTTTTATGGAAACTGAGGCTTATAGAGATTAAATTACTTCCCCACCATCTCACAACTATTTAATGATTATGAAATGCTAAAATTCTCAGATTTTTAGGCTACTGGCAAAGCCAGCACTAGCAGGAAAAACTCTGGTCTTAAGACTCAGACCTTCTTTTATAAACCTATCTGCCTCTTGAACTATGAATTAATATTTACTGAGTGCATTTCATCTTAATAGGTATCATGAAACCGTGGGTCTCTGCTATTAATCTAATCTTCATGGGGCAGAAATATATTGTGTTTGTTGTGAACTTGGCATACCAGAGGAGAGATTACTGTTCCATTCTAGTTGCTGTTGGGGGGAAAATGCTTTTATTAGCAGCCTGAGCTTTAGGAATCTAGATTAGTTAAAGAAGTAGGAAGTCAAAAGCATATGTGAATTTGTAAAACTTAGTGGCAAAGTTTGACAGCTGCCCTCTAAAATGACTATAAGCAGTGAAGTCGTGATCACCTTTGCAGTCATTTTCAGTTCTGTCTGAGTCTTCATGACCTGATTTGAGTTTTTCTAGGCAAAGATACTAGAGTGATTTGCAATTTCCCTCCCTAGTTCATTTTGCAGATGAGGAAACTGAGGCAAACAGGGTTATGTGACTTGCCCAGGGTCCCACAGCTGGGAAATGTCTAAGGATGGTTTTGAACTCAGGAAGATGAATCTTCCTGACTCCAGGTCCAGCATTCTATCCAGTCTGCCACCTAGTTGCCCGCTTAATCTTTTAGGGGGTTGGTAATCTAGTTAACTGATTGTCCAGGCTTCTTCTGTGGTAGGATTCTAAATCTGGAAGGGGGCCCTGCAATAATACACTCTACTGACACAATTTATATTTGACCTCAAATAGGAAAAATGACTTATTCAGGGTCACACCAATAATTAGTACCAAAACTGGAAACAGAACTCACTTCTCCTGATTGACAGTCCAATGCTGTTACCCCTAGAGCCTACTGTCATGTTGTGTTTGAAAAGCATGAGTTATAGAGGGAGCACTGATGTGGGAGTCATAAGACCTGGATTCAAATTCTGCCCATCTCTTTAAAAGCAGTGTAACTTGGAGGGGGATGGGAGAGTAGTTGGAGTTTTCTAAGCCTCAGTTTCTTTAGGAAGTATACTACACCCAACTTTCAGAGCTGCTGTGAAGCTCAAGTGAGAGAATGTTTATAAGGTATTTTGTACCTTAAAAGCCCTCTCTCTAAATGACAAATTACTATTTCCCTGTTCTGTATTGCTAATTGTTCTTAATTCTAGTTTTTAAAAACGTTATGAAAGATCTTTGAGATTTAGTGAAATAGTTATTTGTTGTTAATTGATTATCCTTGTTATCCCTGATTCCAATGACCTCCTCTCTAATTTGAGCTATCAAGCTAAGCTTAAGTTACTTTTTTATTTGACAGCCATAGTAATAAGAATTATAGTCTTTAGTTTGAATGTAGGGGACTTTGTAGAACTGGGCCTATGATTTAATTGGCATAGAAAATTCCCCGGTGAGGAAAATCCCTGACCAACGCAGATTCCCAACTTTCTTGTGATTTAAGAATCTAACAGAGTTGTCTACAGTTGACTGAGGGGTTGAACCTGACTCGGATTAAAATATAGTTGGGAAATATTTAATGAATAAATAAAAATAGAATACAACATGGATAATATTATTGAGCGGTTTTCTCCATGGATAGCTGGCTCATGGATCATTATGCACATTTTTGTAGCCCTCTTTCAGAGTTTGACATACAACCAGTATCTGACAGAGGCAGTTTTTGAACCCAGTTGTTGCTGTCTTTCTATTGTCCCCTGCTGTCTCTTGTTTGGAGAAATAGCTAAGAGTTTTCAGAAACTTTTAACAGCAGGACAGGTTTTAAGATAATCTTTTTAAAAATTTTCTCAGTGGCAGAGACAAAAAATTCAGAGAAGATTTTAGAAAACTCAGGAATCAGATTAATGCCATTTGTATTACTTTGTCACCTTCCTCAGAAATAAATTTGTTGTACAGTATGTGGATTTAGAAGTTAAGGAAATGGAATTTGAGTCAGGATCCTTGAATACTTTTCTTAGTTTGTAATCATTGTGTTATACAGGTTTGAGAAAATCCTCCTTTCTCTTTCCTCCAGTCCAGTTTGATGCTTCATAAAATAGAACATAAAATATCATTCTCCAAAGGATGTCATGCTTAATTAACTTTTCAAGGCCAGTGGAGTTCCATTTATGTAATGACTGTATACTGAGAGGATCTGAGCTGGTTGATGACCTGGATTTAGACTAAGGCTCTGTTATGGGAATCTGAAGATCTTCCCTGCCCCTAGGCCCTTTGCTAATGTGGCTACGTGACTCTGAGGACCCTTGGATATTTGAAAGTATACTCTGTTCCCTAATAGGCTGAATGCGGTCACGTGGAGCCTGTGGC